>CM061473.1:21770000-22370000 GCA_030770085.1 Oryza coarctata | reverse complement strand
AACTGGAGGGTTCTTCTGAAAATATCTCGCCCCACTCCTCTATTCCTTCCTCGATCTGGGCCTTCCAGAATGGATCGGACGGCGAGCGAAAGTCCACGTCATTCGCCGGCAACCACCGTGACTGAGGGAGCCCCGGCGGCGGCAGAGAGCGCGACGCAATAGGGTAGGCAGCATCGGGGTTCTGTCTACCAGCACTGGTCCGTCTCCCACGTCCGCCGCCGGAGCGCCGCCGCCGGCCCGGCCATGGCGCGGTCGTACAGCGCGCGCTCGTCGGGGTCGGAGAGCGTGGCGTACGCGGCGTGGAGCCTTATGAAATCCTCATCCCCGCCGGCACCGCAGCAGCCGGCGGCGGCGTCAGGGTGCACCTCCCTCGCCAGACGCCGGTACGCCGCCTTTATCTCCCCCTTGCTCGCGCCCGTCCCGACCCCGAGCACCTCGTAGTGCGTCCTCGCGGCCGGCGCCGCCACCGCCACCGCCGCAGACGCACGGACCGCGCACCGGCCGGCGACGCATCTGCCAGGCGGCACCGTTGCAGCCGTCGATGCAAAAGAAGCCATTTTACCGCAACCTTGTTCAGTTCTTGATTGTCTCGGAGAGTTTGGAATGCGTCGTCGTCGTCGAGTCGATGAGATCACAAAAGAAAGAAGAAAGATGATTTATTTATAGGGAGTTAGTGGATGAGGAATTAGCGTTGCCACATGTAGGTGGAGTTCTTGATATTATCTCTAGAAGAATTCTTTTTTTATGAGAGGATTATGTGATTCTTTGCTGAGTCACACACCAGTGTGTGCATGTCCTTTTCCATGGCTGTTGCTTTCACAGTTTGGCCCCATGGTGGAGACCAACCTTCCTTCCTCCAGCTACATGGAGGTGAATGGTATCGATGGTGATCCATCCGTCTGATCTGAAATCGAATGGTTAGAATGACAGCGCGATAAAACTCGATATAGGTTTTCCGTAATTTTCAGAGAGCCCAGCTGACGTATTGAGAGGCCAATATGATGTGGATTATTGCTGGAGAAGGTGATGTTTTTTGGAATTATTTTGGGGAGGGTGATTTTCTTCTTTGTGGTTATCTGAATCCAGTGCTTGTCGCCCACTAACTGGTTGAAAGTTACGTTTCTGCAATGAAAACTGTAATTTTCGTTTCTTCTTTTCTTTTTAACTCTGCGTTTGTGATGACAAAGACAGAACATGTTGTTTTTTGGATATAGGATCAATCCCTGTGTTCTCCTTCTGTAGATGATCCATGGACACCATGGTAGTAGTATGTCTTGCATATCTTATTCGGAGAAATAATGTGCTGTTGACTTGCTTAGAGCTAACTGTCTGGGGTTTATGCACTATGCATGCACATGCCTGGTATTGTACACTCCATCAGTGAGTGAGTGTATCAAGATTCTAGAAGAATGGCATCTGCACCGACAAGATTCACATATATAAAATTCTCTCTGGACTGGAACCCAATTGACATAGATGTATCCTCATATGGGACAGTATGGAGATCAAGGGACATGCCAGGTAGGAGAAATGCTGCTGTCTGTCAGCACCATATGCATCTAATTGTCCTTTTCCTCTATAACAACTCTAGGACACTATTGATCTTACGGCTTTGGCTTTATTGGTTTCTTGGAAAGGAAAAATCCAAACGGAGAAGCTATTCTGTGGGCAGAGGATGGCTGGCCGAACTAAAAAGAAAATGCGGGTCGAGGACGAGGCCGACCACACGCATGGCGACGTCGACGGAGACGGCGAGCCAGCGGCGAAGAAGCCGGTGGTGCGGTGGGGTGGCCCGCGCGTGTAGGCGGGTCTCTCTCGCCGCGTACACTTGGGTGGTGGAGAGAGCAGCTCCGGACATGGACGTCGCCGCCTCGCCGGAATCAGTGCAAGAAATGCTGCTCCTATATCTGCATCTGGATAGGACAGCAAGAAACTCTGTGAAATAATTAGAGGTATCTTGCTGGATAAACTTGCGGAGTTCTAGTTTGATAGGAAACATTATGATGTAGAATTCTGTACTGTAACTCCTCTACATTGCAAATTGTAAGACACAAAAGAGAGATGGGAACAGAGGCGTACAACATGTATCACTTGTGATGTTGCTATATTTCCAATCAAACTCAGAGCTGTACTAGTACTAAGCTATGTATATATGTACATGTAAGAGAATATATAGGTAGATCACACATTTACAAGACATACGACCAATCAACCGGAGGAAGCACCAAAAGAATACCTATTTTTTGTGCAGGATATACCTAACAAAATGTGGGGGATGTTGGGTGGTAAGAAGTCAATCTATCTAAGCCATCTATTACATCCAGATCCATCGTTGTGTCAAGCTCTGAAGTTGAGTTCCTGCCGAATCCCCTCGCCGGCGAGCTGCCATGGCTCCGGCATGAGTCCCAGCTTCGATGTGCCTTCTTCCCTCTATTGGGTGGAGGTTCGCAGCTCTTGCTCCTCCCGTAGCCTGTCCTCTCGAAGCTCAGGTGATCCAGAGTTTGGCGTTCCGAGTCTGACAACGGGCTCGCATATGTGGCGCTCACTGGAGATGTGTTGAGCTTGGATTCAGGTTCCAGATCCAGTCCCTTGCGGGATCGGGACGGATCGTGCTTGGAGGACTTGCTCCCGTAGCCTCTGTTCTTCACCTGGACGACTAAGTGGTGGAGCAGCACCACCAGATCAAGTATGTATTGCTCCGTCTTTGCCTTATCGGCATGATGAAGTGTCTGGACGCGGGTGATACTCAGTTGGGAGCCTGATTTCTTGTTCATTTCGCACCTAGAAAAATAGTAGTATGTTAGGTCATGTTGCAAGGAGCAATACTTGGTACTATTTTATCTTTCAGTAAAGGAAGTTATATTATCAATGGGAAATCCAAGGAATATAATAAGCAAATCATGATTTGATACTAACCCAAGGTTTGCCCACTCGCCCACCCATCCAAAACCTTGATGTGCTCTGGTAAAAGTATGAAAATACAAAGGAATGAATTTTACAAGGAAAAAATAACCCTTAGCTCAGAATTCAGAAGGACTTGTGAGAAGATCAAGCCACCTTATTGTATTTTCAGCAATCGGGAGAATCCAGCGAAGAGTTTTCTGCATTTCAGCTTTGATTTGAGCTACAGTACGCTGCACATAATGAAAATAGCATATGTTTATCACTGCAGGCTTTGGAGACCAACTCAAATATGAAGTCCTGAACTTTGTTAACACAATATATACAAAATTACTACCATAATTTACGATTTCAGTCTACATGGACTATTTGACTTTCACTTTTTCAAGAGTGAGATATGCTTATGGAAACTAACATGTAACGAGATCTTGTTAGTGTTGAGCTAGCCATATCTACATACTACTGTTGCTTCCATGTGCATATAGAATAATATAGGAAATGAACAGTTTTACTACCACAGGGATGTAGAGAAGACAAACCTCTTCTTGGGTATTAAATGATTGCAATCGAGATCTGAGAGCTGACTTCACTGTTACTGGCAGACCATGGTACAGATTGTCCCTAGCACTAGGAGGAAGAGACAGTGGTCTAGAAACCTGCATAATTACACATTGTTTTGAGAACTTTGCCTTTATTTAATCAATCAAATATCAGCATTAATGGAGACTAACATGTAGACTTTGGTAATACAACATATGCACTACGGTGTTGGAGCTAGCACTTAGTAGCTAAGAAATAGATAGGTGCTTATACTGGATGGACATAAAATATTCGTTACAATTGACGGTTGCAGTTAACTTGAAAGAAAATGAATAAACGAATGATTCATCAACATAATCAAAACTTTATGCAAGTGCTGAATCTTAAGATTATATAGAGAAAGCAAGTAAGTTATGAAAGTGAGGCATCCAGCAGGCACAACAGACTTTATGAGGGCACTAAGATCAGATATATCAACCGTGCAGATGATGAAACTGGGACATCTAGAAGGAACGGAAAAACACGGGTATGGGTCTTCAAAGGTCAGAAGAACTTACTATATTTTCGATCTGATTTATTATGTTCGCATAATGTAATGCTAGACCACAGGAACCTAGTCTTTTGTTCTGAGCTTGCTCTGAATTGAAGAACTCATCACCTACAGGAACTTTTTAAATTGGATAGGTGTTAGGATATCACCGGACACATTTTAAGGTGCAATAAAACATCCAAAGCATATTGAGTATCACCTACCAGCTTCGCTGAATGAATCCTGAATTTGCTTATGTAAAAATACGACAATATCAACAAGCTTCTCCACAATCTGGATAGAGGGCAACAGAATTCAATGTTAGCATTCTTCAAAATAAACAAATAAAAAATGTATCAATATTATGAGCAGAGTATTCATCGAACTCTCAATTGCTGAGCAATGGGACATAATCCAATAAATGCAAAGACATGGTATGATGTAATGAAGCAACAAAGCAAAGTGTGGCTTAAGGAATACCGTCTCTAAAGTTCGAGACCACAAGGATTTCTTCTTGAGATTTTTCACAAGCTTTCTCTGGCGCTTTAGTTCACTATGCAAGATCATAACACTCTCTGCCAAGAACAAGAAAATTGAAAACAATAAGCATCTCAAACAACATTTTCTATATTTTGAGAAGTACATCATGTGAAAGAAGCAAGCATAAAAAATAAGCCACATAAAGAAAACCACTTTCGTGACCGAATAGGTTGCATTATACATCTGTTCATTTCAAGTATTTTAAGGAGCAAACTACAACACATCATTGATTCAGGTGAGATAGTGGGAAAACCCCTTTTTTAAAATTCTACTCCCCCCGTTCCGAAAGTCCTTATGTTTTGGGATGGGGGAGTAGCATCTATTAACAATATCTTTTCATAAAAATGGCATCAGTATGACTGTACCACGTCTAGCTGTTGGCACAGACTCTTCTTCATGAAATTTCCTTTGGAAATCCTGCTCAAACCTGTCCAGTGCGTGCAATTCATGGTAGAGCTCCTGCAATTATAAAACTAGCACATCAGCATATTGTTCCAACCAGCACCTCAAAACTGTAGTTCTATGTTATACAGCGAGACATATTTCTTAGTGATAACACGTTAAGACCTGATGAAACATTTTTTTAATTCTGATTCCACTACAGCAGTTTGACCATTCAATAATTTGAAGGAATAAAATAATAATGACTAATGAATCCTCCATCTTGACTCCATAAAAATTATAGGTATTATCAAGCATATGCAGCAAATTACAGAAATTATCAAGCGATATAAGAGTGCTTCATGGCATAGGATACATACAGAAGTATTTTGAGCCAAATTGATCAATTGCTGGATAGTAGTTTCCATGTGCTCTTTTGAATGATCCTGAGGTGTAAAATCTGTTGTTAATCTGCACATCAGAGCAACGATCTAGTGTTAAGTACAGGAAGTGTTGATATGACTGTAGATAGTAGCATCTTAAATGAAATGCACACTTCTCAGAAGCATACTTGTCAAAATAGCGTCCCAAGTTATGCCATGTTGGGTCCTTACACAGGTTACCAAATCGAATTACTTCTCTTGAAAAGATGGCAAGTTCATCCCTGTAGAATTCCATCAAATCCATGTCAGCCACAATTATCACCACATTAACAAAAAAAAATTATAAGACAACTTTATTTTTGAACCAATCATACCTTTTGTCAACATAAGCAATATACAATAGCTCACTGGAATTTGAGGAGACCAATATTTGCACTCCATCTGAATGCAATATTTCTTCCTTCAGTTCTTTTATACTTGTGTCAGAGCATGTTCTCCACAAATTAGAAGCTTTAGCTATTGTGTTTGCGACTTCAAATGCTAAAATACAGACTCTATTGCCTCGATTTGTTCCTCCCGAGAGAAATCCACTGCCATGATTTAAATTTGCCATGCTACTCCCGAGGGCATCTAACACCTCAACAGCAGCAATGCTAGCTTTTCCTAGAAGTGTACCTGTTTCTGATACCTGGCACAACTTAGTATGTCAGAGTTCATATGAAAGAAAAAGACTACTCCTATCTTCTAATGCTATAGTGTCTGCTTTCGCTATCTTCCATTCCCAATAGAAAGACGACTAGTTAGAGCACAAACAAAGGAAAGGGAAGAACTGGAGACATGTATTATCCCCTTTAAGAAGCATAACATCCAATGTTTCATCGTAAAAAAGAAAAGAAAAAAAAGAATGTATATTTATTTGAACCAACAGTGCTTTTCCTATTAATCTTGTTGCAAAGTTATGAAACAGGGAAATTTGAAGTGCAAACTATTCAATGGAAACATAGGCTTGTTGAATGAAGTGGTGAAATGAAATAAAATGGGGAGGTCAGTCCTTTAAGGCTATTCCATAGTCCTTTCATTTTTTTTTCTGATGATATAGAAGATCGCCCCTGCTGCATATTGACCAGATAAAAGTAGGGGAATGCTCGAAGAACGCTGGATATATGCAAGTGGGTGATGCGATGGTTTATTCCTTGACCAGATACTTCAGTAACCTGCCATCTACAACTTTTATATCTCTAGGATGACTGCCGAATCGTTGGGTGCCCAAATTGTACACTAAACGTGCTGACGGTATATATACAGAGACAGATTATTTCTAGTTATACAGTCTGTACTTTGTCTCACTTGTTGTCCGTTCTTGCACATTTAGTGTTTTCTTCCAAGTGGAAGCTAAGCAGATCACTCATGTATTTGCAAGAAGAGTGACGATGTAATTTCCCAAACTCCATTGTTGGCATGGAAAAGTGAGGAGCAGCAACAAAGACACAAGTTCATGGCTGGGTCGCTGGCTTGACCAGTCCAAGGAGTAGAGTAGACTTTGGCTGACAGCAACTTGAACGTTAAATAAGCACGGCAGTTGTTCTTCACTTATCTGAGTAAAAGGAAGCCGCCTAGGACAAGTGCTTACAATACGATAAACCAAGGGCCGCCAAGCTTGACTCCGCATCCTTTACGGACTTGCAGTTTTTTTCTTTTCTTTTTTGCGGGGGAACTTGCAGGTTTTGTGTGGCTGTTGGCTTCACTTGCTGTATTATGTCCCTCTCCTCTCCCTGGCCCGCCTAAAGAATACATGCAGTGCAGATTCCCCACGGTTTGTGAAATATTGCAGCCTCAGACCATTGCCAATCTAGTTTGATGGAGTTCATTACAGTGGAGGCTTTCATCCTGAGACCGAAATCCGAGAGGAGCTTCACCTGAACTCTCCATGGCAGCCTTTGAGAGCGAAAGCCAGCTTAATGAAGCTTCACCTAGGCCCAGTTTGAGGGGTTCTCTGAATCTCCGATCAGCACGGCGAGAGAATAAAACACCACCTTTTTGAATAATCGCTTACTTATGAGCAATCTGGTGGAGAGGGGATGCCTCCAAGGACCATAATTTTGAGCAACTGGATGTTGAAAGCAGATGGAGATTTGGAGCCGAACCCGCTTGCAGTGCACCAACGCGTGTTCTGCATCAACTCGTTGAGAATTCTCACCGGCTGGCTGGCTAGCTACCCCAGCACATGCAGCCGTCCGATCGATGTCGCAGGCAGGCAGCGGAAGAGCGCGGCTGAAGCACATGTCGCTCGCTCGATCGATCGAGTTCCAAAGTTGAAACTTCCAACACACGCACACATGATACATGGCAGCAGAGCAGAGAGGTGCGGAGAGAGAGAGAGGAGGTAGAGTACCTTGGGCGGCGGGATGGCGAGCTCCCCGGGGCCGTGCCGTCCACGGCGCGCCTCGTAGGGCACCGCGAGCGGCTGGAGCGAGCGCGGCGCCCCTTCGTCTCGAAGCCTCCTAGAGCACACGCACCCCATGGCTCCAGACTAGGAAGGTAGTGTCTCGGCACGTTTCACCCTCGTCGCCGGAGTTGGCGGAGCCGACGCGGCGGAGGGAGGCTGGTGGGGGTGTGCAGCTTCAAGCCTCTCGGACCACGGAGGCGGAGAAGGTGAGAATCGGCGCGCGGGATTGGCGGGCGGGGAGGAGGAGGAGGAGGAATGGGAATGGACTAATGGAGGGGCTGCTTGCTGCTGCTGCCCTTCCAACAGCTTCCTTTGACTTGTTCTTCGCCTCTTTCAATTTTCCCTCAGACCCTGTCACATCAGAGCTCCATGTTTTTATATTAATCCATTCCGTTAATTCACCCTCCGTTGACTCTTGATTCACCGACTTTTTCCCCCCCTAAAACTATTCCAATGCTCCTACTTTGCTACCTACTTTTTACAAAATCTATATTGTATGTAGTACAAGAAAAAAAACTCTGTCCACGTATAGCCCACAGGTGCGCCCTTTGACCAAACGCTATCTTTTTTTTTCACCACCACTTGTTTCTTTTCAACAAGTCATATTGCATATACGTCCTCTCTAGATAACATTTTTAGGTATAAAAAATTATTAGAGTGGCTAAAATACACATTCGCTGATTTTTTTAAAAAAGAACTCACTGAACTTGAATATTACTGTTTTAATTATTAAACAAATTTTGATGAAAATTGCATGGAGTGACAATACTGACCAAAGGTGATTATATACATGATTGTGGCAAAATCCATATTTTTCAAACCGGATATTCAGTGAATAAATTTGATGTAAAGTTCCACATTTTTAAATTTTTTTTAATGGTTTGTTTTGACAATTATCCTCTACTGTTTTTTTTCATAACCCAAATAATTTCTACATTGAACATTTCTTTAATTATATGCTAAGGTTATTTATAAAAAAAACTAAATCAGATAACTCTTGATCAACTAATAGATAGATAGAATATGTATGTATAGACTGAATCAAAGAAAAACTCAAAACTTGCGAAATCTTAGAATTTTCTGCTATTATTAAAGGTAGGGAATTCTCTGCTACAAGAAAGATTAAAAGACTTTCTTTGAATTTGCATTTTACTGGCAAGTACTCCGTACCGATGCTGTTGCTGACTATTTTCCTCTGTTATTATTAATTTATATTATTACTGTTGATGGTAAGATTAGACTACGTATTCCAAATTGCTGGGCTGAGTCTTCGATGAAATGGTAGTTAAATTGGATTTGGCTTCTTCAAACTGAAACACGCATAATTTTGACCTTACTACCGGTGCCGTCAATCGAATAAACGCATGTGTCGTGTGATCACGAACAAAAGTCACTGTTCTTCTATTATAAATGTATGCTTGTCAAATGTGCAAAGTATACATATGTCCTCTTTCTATTACAATTTTCACCTTATTTGTTTCAAGTACAGGTGCTCAGTCATGGCACGGTGTTAAAAAGTAAAAACATTTGCTTGCATGAGAAACAAATTGGAGTCATTGACATATAATTAATTAATTAATTAATAGCTATTTTAGATTTATTTAATTTTTAAAGAAAATTCTACATAGGCTTTAAAAAACATTACTAAAATTTAGTAGCTAAAAAACGTATTCATAAAAAAAATGAAAATCTGCCCCATCCACCTTCAGTGTAAAGAGTAGTGCTCTCCTCTCTCTCCCTCCCGCGTGGATTCATCTTAGCATTGAGCTAGCTAGGAGTAATTAATTGCAATCGCTACTCCAGCTGGTAAGCACATATATGCGTAGGAGTAATTAATTGCAATCAAAGAGTGTCTGCATCCCTTAGCAAACTAGTATTAGACGCTACTATTATTATTCAGCACATATTTTGAAGTCATCATAAGCGAAGAGTTGAACCAGCTTGGTCGGTATCATTAGCAGCACGGCAAGAGGAAAATTTAAAGGAACAAAAGAGATTAGGTTAGACCTGTTACAGGCTGGGCAGACACATGGATGTTCTACTTACTGGTAATTAGTAGTACTAGGTTAAAGGTGGACCGTGAAGAATAAGTCTGTGTGGTTTAATCCGGTCAAGGATTGCAACCGTAATAATATGTTTGACTACTCGTACGTCCAGCTTTGCAATATTGTCGTGTCACATCCCCAACAACAACAAATCGCAGAATCGTCTCAGAATTCGACATTGCATCTTCTGTGTTTGTTTAAACTATAGCTTGTTCATACACAGCTGATATTGCTCTCAGACATTTTCAAAGAAATATTCCATATATAGGTGCTCTTTCCATTCAAAATATAGCGGTAATAATTTGTTGTGTTAGGATGGAGGTAGTGGTTACATGTACTTTGATGTGTCTACTGTTGTAACATAAATTTGTTGTTGTTGATTCACTGCTGAATTCCATGTGTTTACTGTTGGAATCATATATATATATATATATCGATCAAATTCAGAGCGTGGATGGATGTCAATCAAAGTGTGAAATTAATTAAGAAGCAGGAACTAGTTATATAAGTATTCTTCATGATTTAAAAACAAATACTAAAAATTAAAATACAAAAAAACCCAAAATTAATCAACTTTAAAAATAAATTTTAAAATTCAAATTACTGCTTATGCAATAAGCCGAAGGCTAAACAATGGGTGTTAGGGTGTGTTCAGCACCCTATCTTTCTAACCTTACGTTTTCTACGTGTTTGTTTTTCGGTAAGTTTTTTAAAAATTTATAGTAATATTACTTTAAAACATATTAATTTATTTTTAATTTTTTTAGTTAATAATTAATTAATTATACAGCTGTTACAGGAGCAGAACCGAACCTCCTCCGCCGAATGCAGGCTTAGTAGCTACTACTGTCAGCTACACTATACTGTGCAATTTCAACGTGACGCTTTACAAAAAAAACATTAAACAGACACATGCATGCAATGCTCATCAGTAGTCACCATGCAACTGTACAATAATGCGCGTCGTCGCGTGAAGTGTATGTGGCCATGCAGAGCACGCAATTGGAGCTGATGAGCACAATATTTTTAGAGTTAATTTGCATACCTACGTACGTACGTGCGTGCGCGTGGGTAGTTGTTGTCACCTACGTAGATACACATATGTTCGTACTCATCCTGGTTACTGTTACAATACGGCATGCGTGATACACGTTAACTTACAAAAAGATATATAGTATATGCTCAACCGAATGAACGCGTATATAACATGTTGGTCAACTGAGAGAGAGAGAGAGAGATTATATTTATAGATATCATAGGAGTACTTATCTAAAAGATTTTCTTTTAATCATTTTGATTTTTATATTTCTTACATTTTTGCAATCGGTGCTCTATAAATAATTATATTATATTATGGTATAAATTTTAAATCTTAAAAATATTATATTTTGGAACACGTAAAAAATAATTTTTGATCATGAATCTGGATAAATATAGGAATTGATTTTTTTATAGCGGGAGTACACTTACGATCGCTTAATCCTAACTGGTAATCATGGACTAGCTAGCTTACCCCCCCAAAATCATGAAGTAGCTTGTAATATCACCCGTACACCATCTATTGCACATATACGTGTCATTGGTGTGATCGATCACTCTAGCTTCAATTACTTCTTCAAACATATCAAAATAGCAATAGTCAAACAATGCGCGTGATCAATCACTAGTAATTAGTATATGCAGATACTTTCGTATATTACGTCCTGATCGGCGTGTACTGTATAGCGTACGCTCGTGTGGGTGGTGGCCTACAAGCACAAGCAACTCCATCGTATCCATTAAAGCAAAACTTACTCATCATCATTTAGAAGCATCGATGCTGCGGTAGAGATTGAGAAGCATCGATGGTACAGGAAAAAAGAGTCGTGGATATAAATGGTAGTAGATATGAATATTACATACACGTTACACGTAAGTAGAAATTTAATAAAATCATGAAATCTCTTTGAGCAGGTGTTAATCATGGATACGTGAGCATAGTGTTACACCAATCGTATAATAAAAAATAAATTTAAAGCCCTATGCCAAAGTTGCATTGTAAGTACAGATATAACATCACTTTTACCTTAAAACAACAACGTTTATAGTGACTATTTTATTAATAATTATATATACTATACTTTAAATCTATAAATTTATAGTTTTATAGTATATGCTACCTCCGTGTTTAAATAAGTATATTTTTAACACTTGGAGGATAATTTAATATATAAATAAAATTAATTATACGTGGAAGATGAGTATGGAAAAAAATTAAATGATAGGTGGCTGGAGGAAAAGTTGGGAAATATTTAAAAGTTGGAAGTGTATCTAATATAGTACTGTATATGCTGGCCGGCGTGCCCGGTGTCAAACTTTTGACCAATATTAATCACCCAGATCGAGTTTGCTTCACCGTTTGGATGTCGACGGATGCACACGCAAGATACATCACCGATTGATGGATGCCGACAAGCAGTCGAGATGGATGGATCAGACCGATTTTCCAAATGTCCAGATTTGTGTGAGCCCCAGCAATAATCATGCATTAGCTTGCTTTTCATACGAATGATACACACGTTGTCAAACACATGGATGACCTGCTCATGAGCTAATCCTGAACGAAATAGTGGTAAAAGGAAAAAAAAAGTTAATCCTCCAGGTTAGGCGCCACCCACCACCGCACCCTGTCGTCTCCCTCCCGCCGCCTGCCTTCGAATATCGGAGGAGTTAATTGCTGCCCAAGACCGAGAGGCCCGCGGCGGCAGGGATGGGGGTGTCGGGCAACACGGTGGGGCTGGCGTCCAGCGCCTTCATCGGCGCCAGCTTCATCCTCAAGAAGATCGGTCTCATCCGCGCCGGCAAGGGCGGCCTTTTTTGCTACGCTACGCCACTCCATGGCAGTGTTGCTTCTTGGCGTCGCCCAATCTGATTGACTGATTGCACCGCATCGCTCGCTCACTTTGGCGCCGCTGCGTCTCAACCCCGCCTCCTCTGGGGAATCGAATGCTTCGGTGGATCTTGAATTCTTGCTGCATGCATGCGTCACCACCGGATGCCTCCCTGGTCAGCTGGATTATGGAGCATTGGCATTTGGATCCCGTCTTGGTGATGATTGGGTTGGTTGTTGGTTTGACGCATCGTTGCTGCCTGCGCCTCTTGGATTGGCGGCGGCTGCTCCGCTTCTAGATCTTGACGAAGCTGCGGTCGGTTAGTCAAGTCGTAAACCTGCTCGAGCATATGACTATGAGCATTGCGGTCGTCGGCATTGTCGCTGTCTTCTAGATGCCAACAAAAACTCGTGCTGTTTCTTCTTGGAAATTGGAAGACATGGTTAATTCAAATTCAATTGCTTTCAGATTGGATCTCTAAAATCTGCACTCAAATCTCTTCACTTTCAGATGCCGTGCTCCTTATTTATCTCCCCGCGTTTAATTATCATGCTTGCCAATCTAAAAAGTTTGCACTTCGATCTAAATATGGAAGGAAATTACTTATTCTGATGCAACTAATTTTCGAACCGAGCCAGCCGTTGAAATTACTTATTCTGATGACTCTGTGGGTAATTGCCCTCCCATTTCACCTTACCTGCTTCTTTTCTTCCACATTACAGGTGGTGGAGGATACACTTATCTTCTGGAGCCTCTATGGTGGGCTGGATTGATGACAAGTATGCTCGCTCTACACAGCATTTACAGTTAACTTAGTTAAACATGACAGTGCAACTGAATTTCATCTGTTTGAATTGCACAAGTGCTGCTTGGGGAGATAGCAAACTTCATTGCCTATGCCTTCGCACCAGCTGTACTCGTGACTCCCCTTGGGGTGTTAAGCGTAATTGTGAGGTGATTTGTCAAACCAAAGCCTTAAGTTCAGTGCTATCTTTGATTCTCCTAAATATGCTTGACATACAGATTTTTGTCTCAATTGGACAGCTCATTGTTAGCACGTTTCGTGCTGAAGGAATGGCTTGAGAAACTAGGTTTTCTTGGTTGCTTGTCATGCATTGTCGGTTCAGTTATTGTTGTTATACATGCTCCTCAAGAACATATGCCTAATTCTGTAGAAGAAATCTGGAACCTAGCCATTCAACCAGGTGAATCACTGAGACACATTTCTGCAACTTTGTAGGTCACATCTACTTAACTAACAGGCTTTCTTCATATCGTGGTGTCAACACGTCCAGGATTTCTAACATATGCAGCAGCAACCTTTTTAATCGTGGCAGCGCTAGTACTCTTCTTTGAACCTCGATACGGTCAGACATATATCATGATATATCTGGGTATATGCTCTTCTATGGGATCACTAACAGTAAGTGTGATTTGCTAGTAGATGTAGAACCCAGTGTTAGGCATACATGGGTTAATGAACTGTTGGTATTCTGTAGATTGTTAGCATCAAAGCCATCGGTGTTGCCGTAAAGCTTACATTGGATGGAATGAACCAGGTTGCTTATCCACACACGTCTTTTTTGTTATAATTGCAATCATCTGTGTGGTTTCTCAGATAAATTACTTCAACAAGGTAAACACAATTTCCCAGCTACCAATTAGTTGATGCACAGGCAAGTATGCTTTGCTTGATCGCATTCTCATGATCATTGCGGTGTATTTCTCAATTTCTCGCTTTTTATGTAAGTATGATTTTTCTTCCACTTTGCTGGCACTGGATACCTTTGATTTAGCTGTTGTTTCTCCGATTTATTACATAATGTTTACAACTCTTACAATAGTGGCAAGTGGAATTATGTTCAAGGTAGAAACAAATACTGAAGGGTTAGTCAATTTAGACTGATCCTGTGGATGGGGCTTGCAACTTATTCATCTTACTATCAAATGCAGGACTGGGCTGGTCAAAGCTTTAGTAGCATTGCTTCTGAATTTTGTGGCCTAATAACAATCCTTACTGGAACAATTATGTTACACACAGCAAAGGAGGAATAAACAAGCAGTTCTGCAGGTATCCCCTATGCTCCTGGTAGTTGTTTTACCTTACGTGGCACTCCCCCCCACCCCCCCAAAAAAAGCCTACAGTTGGATCGTTACACCCTCTATTCCATGAAAGAAATGATAAGGACTCTTTCCTGTGAGGACTAAACATGTTATGTCATTCGCCTACAGTTGTATCGTTACACCCTCTATTCCATGAAAGAAATGATAAGGACTCTTTCCTGTGAGGACTAAACATGTTATGTCATTCCAAATTTTCCTAAGCTATCATTTTCTACTGACAACTATTATATGCATAATGGCAATATTGCTGTAATTAAAGCCAGCTCTAACCTCTAAGGCTGCATCCAGTTGAATCAGTTCTCTCAGAAATTTTATATAAGAAATGCTCCCTCCGTTGATTTTCATACTAATCAGCCCTAAGTTCTGGACAAACAATTAGTATCTAGTAAAAATTATACCAATATACTCATATTTCAAAGTACTTTCACACAAAATTGGTTTTTATAGCTATTGAGGATATATTCTATATGAGATTTCAGTGGTCAAAGTTGGATAGTAGTATTAAAGATTTTTAAAATTAAAATACACCTTATAAAAATCAATGGAGATGGGCACATTTTAGATCCTTTTCATTTTGTAGATCTTAGAGCCTTGATTTTCTTCTCCCCAAGCTGTTAGAATTGCCATATTTTTGTTAAGATCTGTGTGTTGTTTCGATAGATTTTTGTAGGACGTGGTTAGAACTGAATATACTTTTCTTATTTTGTTTCAGCTTTACCATGGCCTTTGGATAGAGGGTCCATATCCTGGTATATCAGTGTAGGGAGCGACAATCTACTGAAGAATGTCAATGAGGACTACTTTGCAGCTCTGCAAAGTTCACCTGTGCCAGGTTAATTGTACATTTGGAAGTACTTTCCTCTTACTTCCATCCATGAAGAAACTCTGTAGACTGTTGTACAGAACATCATGCAAAATGCATACGAATCTTAGCAGTGCCAACATCTTGGCAGTTTTGTTGTAGAATAATTCATCTGCCATTCTTTCACTGTACATAGGAACTTGTAAATTTGTGAAATCATTCTTGGAATCACACAATGTTTGGAAAATTCTTAGAACCTGTTAATGCCAAAATTTGATAGCCTAAGAAAAAAATAGAAAGTACAATCTGTTTAGTAAAAAAGAGTCCGATTGTTATATAAAAAAAATCGATTGTAGAAAGCATAAAGAGATTCGGTCTAAGAATAAAAGATTATTCAGATAAAATCAAGTTTGAGGAAGAGTTATAGTACTTACAACAGGATATTTTATCTATGTAAATCCTATTTAGTTAACTTCGTTAAAGATATTTTCCTTTTATATTTTTAGGAGATAATATCCAATGGTTGTTATAACCGCGTCGGACTCTGTAATGACAGGTATAAATATAGACACTGGAAACATGTAAAAGAAATCAACATATCCTTCAATTAATACAACTTCGGTGCATCATCACCCTAGTTCATCTAGGTTTTTACCAGCGGGTTCTAGCTCTCGACGTGGGGCTGCATCGGTTAACTTCGATCTTCAGTGAAGGAGTAAGTTCCGCCACTATCCCGATATGTGTCGCTTTGTTTAAGGTTGTATCGGTTAAGTTCAACCTCTTAGACCGATCGGATGTATCGCATCACGTCCATGCAGGATTTATAGGCCTATCAAGCTCTCTCCACTATCGTCGTCTCATGCTGCATCGGTTATGTTCGACTTACGAAGTTGCCGATGGTAGATTGAGCTTTAGGCCTATAGGTCTCTGTACGATATTTTATCGGATTGTTAGCCGATGAGTTATCTATATATTAAGCAACACGCCCAGCGTATCGACCCCTTGACCGATACGCATCAGTCTTCAGAGACTCTCCTCGAGCGCCACGCCAAGTACATCAGTCTTCTAACCGATACGCACCTATCTTCAGAGAGACGTCATCTCATCGGCTTAGCTAGCCGATAGTTTTGCTTTGCCCTTGCCATATCCAAAGTGGCATCAGTTTTGTAGCCGATGTGACTTTTATACGATTCCTTGCCACTTCACATATGTCTTCATCGGCTTTTTAGCCGATGAACGACCGCTACAGCTTCCGTCGATTACTAGGAGGGATCCTGCGCGCTTTACTTTTAATACCCTTCGATGTCTCTATCGGCTCTGTGGCTGATAGATCAAGATCTTGTTTTCACCACACCCGAAGCCATCATATTATTCGTCGACATCTGTCTATTTATTCATCGGCTCTCTATTCGATAGAAAAGTGTCCCGATCCCTATCGACGACCAGTCGATAACAGGAGTTATCCGGAGGTGGCCGATGATCACCTCGATCCTATCGGCGGCCAGCCGATAGCGATAGCTCGTAATCGGCATATCGTCCGACTGATCCGTTCGTCTTACTTACTTATCAATTGTAAGGTCGAATTGATTGGTACGCTCGCACCCGTACTGTCGCGTTGGAACCAAGCGAACCTTACAAGGCCCAGCGTGCGTACCTCGAGCCACAGAAAGAAGCCGACCAACCTGTTCTGAAGATAAGTAGACCTTTTAGGCGTCGGCGTGGTCGCCCGAGATATTTTCGATGCGATCAGAACCACATTGTCCCAGTTATCTAATCTGTTTATTTGACAGCGAGCAAGCTGAATTTCTGGCTGAATGTTGTGCAGTATGTATAAGTTTTCTTCTCAGATCTCAACTACGGTTCAGAAGTGAAATTAGTGCATATGTCAGCTGTCTTCAGCTATCGTTAGCGTGGCATCTATATTCAGACTGAGCGTCACGTTTTTAATTTTAGAACTTAATTCTAATCAGCAGGTAAATTCAATGGAGACTTTGAATCTTGCTTATTTCATCGATTGACTTAATTTCTATTAGAGTATACAAATATACTCCATCCGTATAAAATATAGACTTTTTTATAGAAAAATTTTAAAAAATAATGTGATGAATAGTTATGATTGGTTAGGATAAAAAAGTAGATAAAAAATATTGTGATTGGTTGAAATAAGTTGGCAGTTAAAGAATTAGTTGTATTTTAAGACCAATTTCAATATTAAAAGTAGAAGGAAGCAAAATCATAACTTTATAGTGACGATTTGTCATCGGTTGAACTGCGGTTGATAAACTTTAGAGAAATAAATAAAACAATCGTACCTAATTAAGTCATGATTTATGATTTATTTATAATTTTGATCGGTTGAGCTGCGGCGGCTGATTAAGCTTAGAGAAATGAAAAAAATAATCAAATATAATTTTATTGGTAGACTTTAATATGTGTGTTATTGACGGTTTAAATTTAGGCTATGGCGATAAATTGTTCGGCTATTTCACACAGTCGCAAGCTTGAATGAATATCGGAAGGACAAATATACTATCAGTGTCACCAGCCAAATTTGGTGCTTTGGGATGGCTGCTGCAATGAAAGCAAATGGTTTGATTCGTTTCTTCATTTCTAAACCCAAATACTCCACTCCTCTATTACGACCCAAGAGAAGAGAGCGGGGGGAACGAAGCGTCAACCTCCCCGAATCCATCGCGACGCGCAGCCGCCGCCGGCGATGTCTCCGCCCGCCGACACCGCCGCGCTCGCCTCCACATCCGGGGCCGCCCCGCTCGCCCCCCTCGTCGCCGCGCAGCTCAACTTCGTCCTCTCCCAATCCAAGCTCCCCATCAGGGTGGGACAGATCTGGTCCGGCTGCCGCGACGGCCGCTACGCCGATCGCTTCACTCTCGCCATCCCCTTCTGCCTCGACTACGTCTGCTGTAGCGCCTCCCTTCCCTTCCACCCGCTCGCTCGCTCGCTGGCTCTGATGGTTTAGGGTTTCATATCTCTGATACTGCAATCGCAGGGGACTTCCTGTACAATGCGCTGTCGCCGAAGGTGGCGCCGGATGTGGTGTTCGGGCCGGACGACGAGGGGTTTCAGCCGTTGGTCGATTTTGATGAAGCCGGGAGTGGGGAAAAGAGCTGCTTGGCGAATTGGGATTGCCGAGACACTGGGGCCCTCTTCTCCCTCATCAAAGAGCTCCGGTAAGGCTAGCTCTGCACGCTACTGATGTGCTCCTTGCTCGTTTAGTGTAATTGCTTTGCGTGTGTGATGATCGGAGTCAGTTGGAGCTGAGGGTTGCAAACCTGAGGAAATTGTACGCTATGATGATTGTATTTGCCTGTATTGTGGACAATATATTGATATCATAGGATCCAGATTGTCAGTGCGGAAAAGGCATGCTGGAAGTTTAGATCTTAAACTTGCTTTTAAACTGGTTGATCTTGACCTGATTTTGGTGCAGGGAATTGTACATCGAATACCAAAAGAAGCGGGCAGCTGAGGTGGATGATGCAAGACTGAAATTTGAAATAAGCACAGTTCTGTCTAAGGAGGTAATGCACTATATCCAGCACATCTTCTTTCCCATGCCATTATGACGATTGAATTAATGCAATGCACATATAAATTTGAGAAGTAGAAAACTAGCAGCTATTCTGGAATATTAATATCCCAAGAAGAGCCATGATCATAACTCGTAATTAGTTGATCCACTCTATGGTTAATCACCAATTAATTTTGCCTAGTTAACTTCCTTGTTTTATGGCAATCGTTGGTTCAGTAACAATTTTTCAAAATGTACGCATTGAACAGGGGATTGAAGTCTGCATGGTTTCATCCAATGGCAGAGTAAGTTTACTGGTTTCCATAACTGTTCTTTTGTGTAAATTGGTGTTTGCTCTCACTTATTTTTAATATATTCATTTATAGCCAGATGAGGTGAAATTTGCTGTCCCACTTCTGCCTCCGGATATGGACCTTGCCAAACTGGTTCTTGGATGTCCTTGGAAACTTCCTCAAAAGATCCATTTGCAGGTTAACCTCTAAAGCCATCCCTTCCATGGACATAGTTAAAATGGTAGCAGTAATCATGATGGTGAATCCATTCAGCAAATTTTCGGCTGTTTATGACCTGTTGATGCTTGAAATGCACTAAAGTAATGATTGTAAGAAGGCCTTTTGACCATATTTTTATCCTGGGACAGTACTTGGTACATCTCATGTGGCAAAGATAGCTTTCATCTTCTCTAACAAGCACAGCCAGATTATCTCTCTGTTATTATGGTTTCTCCTTCTCCAGAATGCTCCCATCGTTGCATTTTATACCACGCAAAGCACAACATCACTACATGAAATGCAAGTTTATCATAGGCTTTTCTGAAAATAAGCATGTAATTTTCACACTTATCAATCCCTTGTCTTTATTAAGATATTTTCTTTAGAAAGGAGTGCCTTGCATTGTTATGGGATCTCACTTGGATGGTAAAGTAGAAATACATGATGCAATTATCAAGTACTCAATATGCATCCATAAAAAAAAAACTAAATATGCAAATGAGCTGAAAAATCTTTACAGAAACTCCCCAATTAGTGGCATCGTCATGCATATGTTAATTTAGAAGAATATGATGTGATTGGCAAGGGTTCAACACGCAAACAAATTGATAAACTTCTAGGGAAAAAAAGGGTTGCAGACACATCCTGTTTACATGTATATAATTTGCTTCTGTGGGGCACAACTGTTCACTGTGTCTATAGTTTGGACAATCTTATGGAAATGGAACCCACTATTTTTCTATTGTTTGTCTGAAAATGTGTTGGATTGCTATGCAGGCTGTTTTTCCAATCAGCAGAAGTTATTCCTCTGTTCCTTCCGCACCACGACTCAAATTAGTCTCAACCCCAGATTTGAAGTCATTTTTCTCAGTTGACGATGTCAAACTGCCTCCATGGTTAGATGGAATGTAAGCTTGCCAGACTTGCACATGAAGATTGTCTCTCACTGCATGTATTATATGTCAGCACAGGCCACACATGTTTGTCAGTGTTTTCTTCTTTTTATTGCAACATTTCAAAGTAAAATGACTTTGTCACTGATGTGCTCCCTCCCTTTCTTGGCTATTTATTGTGAAGGTGCATGGCTGAGTATCTTCCTAACTTGGAAGACAATCTAAAAATCCAGGTACTATAGCTTTGAATTTTACTGGTAACTGTTGATCTTGACTGCCTGTTGTTATTGTTGATAGTATTACTGCATTGCATTGTATTGTAGTTGTCATGTTCATGCAATGCCTAGTTGTCCTTTGAAAAAAGTGTGGGGAAAATAAGTGAGGAACAAGAAAGGAATAGGAAGTAGTAGGTGATGCTATTCTTGAATTGTTAAGGCGATACAAGCAGGAGATATTTCCTGTATTCTGCTGGCGTTTCAATCTTATTATTTACTGCAAGTACCTTCATGCATAAAATGTACACTCTTTCTCATTCTTTCAAGCATACTAGACTCACTGGGAACTTATACTTAGCTGCTACTGAATTATTTATCAGTTAGATGAGGCATTACCTAACGGCAACAGGTGATCATCTTTGTCATAAACATAAATGGTGCCATTCGTGTCTCTTGTACAAAACTTATGTTCCTAATCTATACCAAAGGTTGTGGATGCATCAGCTTCAATTGGTTCTAGAAGGCGTTTCATTGAGGCTTTGGCTCCTACTTTTGGAAGACCATTAGAAGCTGATCCGGTACTTATTTGCCATTGTTTCTTTTATGTTACTATCTACCTTGCCAAATTGTCAACCAACCTATCCGCACTTCAGATTTTTTGCAGAAGAGCTACGGTTCTTTCCATCTCAGGGATTTTCACTTTTCTGGTATGTCCTAAAATTTGTAAATCTAGTTCTTTCTCTGTTTTTTCATTGCATGTTGGTTATCTGTTTTCCAATCTAATGAGCAATCTGGTACAGCTTTAGAACTATAATGAAAAACACTGGCGGAATATGACCTTAATTTCCTCCCATTTATCATATTACTTACAACTTATATCATGTAAGCGTGTTTTCTATAAATTTAAAAGCTTGCCTAATTGATATCATCTCTGTTTAATTCTTCCATGTTATGGACTTTGGTTATGAATTAAACAGTACGAGTAACAAGGAACACAATATAATGGCTGCAGGTCCACTTCGTTATTCCCCTCCAATTCCCTAAGCAACAACCTTTGCTGACATTACAGAGTTCTCAGGTATTTATTTGGTTTGTCACTGCTTATTGCTAGTTGTAACTCAATAGATGTGGTGTTCTTGATCTCTGCATTTAGAGTTGGGCAGGTAGTAGAAGTGAACAAGCATGATATATGCACCGCATGTAAACTATTCCATTTCATTTCACCCCATTCCAATTCCCCTCTCTAATGTATGGACTGTTTTTTTTTCTGAAATGAACACAAAAGTAAACATGGGAGACTATGATGTGTTACTCTTCTATTGTTATTGTTTGACTTGTACTTTTTGTTTAGAGAGGGCAGGTGTCGCCCTTGTAAGCTACTCTGTATACTATATTGTTCTTTTCAAGGCGTGGGGAAATAACATTTTGTGTCGTGAATCCTCTGCAGCACTTCAATGCCCAGGGGATACCCATCATGTCAGCTCCAGTAAATGACTATCCCTGGAGCCCTAGGTGGGATCCAACAGAAATGGTTGAACGCATTTAGTAAGTTTCTGGTTCTCCTATATTGCATCTACAGCGGCTTTCAAGAGTCTGGTTTGCTGATTTGTGCCAAAAATTTGCAGCGACTTTTTGGTTGACGAGTGCCAAAATTTTAAGAGGTTTTGCAGCGATTCTCTCCCTCAACAGAAGTAGCTGGTGAGGTGATTTTATCAAGAAAAAACTTTTGCTAAGTGACTGTTAACCCATGTTCCTTTCACTGACTGCATTACTGTAACCACCGGCTGTTTGTTCTCATATGGTGTATCAGGAAGCATCATTGTTCTGTTGGCTTGCTCGGTCTGCTTGCAACCGGTAGTCCATAACTTGGCAAGTAAATTGTGAAGCTCAAGAGGCGGCCTAGTCAGGCAGTAGAAAAAAATCCATAGTATAGGCGTGCTTCTGTTTGGCAAGTAAATTGTGTACGCTGGAGCAAAGCGGGGCATATGCTCGTTGGTTAATCCCATTGCTTCTAGTCCTGGAGTCCAGGTGATTGTTTGGGATAGATGGCAACCAAATTGTTTCTGCGATGTACATACGGATACCGCCTCTCGTTTACCGCCTGTTATTTCTCAGTGTAAAGTTTGATGCAAGTAAAACCAGGCTGTTATGATTTATGCAATTCGTGTGGCAAACTGGCAACTCGGTCTCAGTAGCCTACCATTTCAGTTACGCCAACTATGTACTGCATCATCATAGGGAAAAAATACATAAGAGTACTATACTTGTTGGGTTGAAACCGGACTGGACCGGCGGTCTTACCGGGAAAAAAAAACTAACCAGTGTCGTCTTTAGCTGGATTCGAAGAATATGAACTGGGAAAAACTGGCTGAAACTTTTCTACAGAAATGGAGGAAAATCTGTGGCGGTCCAAAGATTGCTTAGGATGAGCTGCCTCGTTATCTTCTGTGTTGAACTGATTACAGTCTTAGCTCGAGTAGTAGTAAATTAGATACCAACTTAATAGAAGAAAGTCAAAAACATTGCAGTCTTATGATTTGAATAAATCTAAGGTGCACATAGATGACCAACGCTGCTTTGAGTTTAGTAGTACTATTTGGGAGACTGCTTCTGTTGATCGAACGGCTGAGAAAGATCCAGATGGCACCCAGGCCGATGAACCCTAGCTGTAGCTGGCGCCCCCCTCCATAAATACTGCTCCAACCACCGCTGCCAACACCGCCGCCGCTAGCTATGAACATGTCCGTGCTTGCTTCTCACCTCACTTCCTTGTTGCTCTCCTCTTCCTCGATTCTTTATTCAATCTGCTCTTCGGTTCTGAGCTCGAATGTTTCTCTCTGGCCGAGATTGCTCTGCTCGTGTTATTCTAGTCGCCAGGTTGCGTTTTTTCTATTCTAATCGGTGACTAAGATATGTATATGTTCCACCTGTGGTTGGTTTAGTTAGTTTTTTTTTTTTTGGTGCTTGTGGGGAAGTTGCTGATATCAAGTGCAGATGAAGACATGTATATCCTGCTTGAGAAGCAGAAGCTGGGCTTTTTGCTAAGCTGTGTTGCTCGTCTTCCATGACTCTGATGCTCTTCCTCTCAGCATCCCCCCACTGCTAGTGCTAGCTTTTGTTTATTCAGTTTTAAGCTTTTTGGATCTATAATTCTTGACACAGACATGGGCAGGGTTTGTGTAATCATTCAATTAAGTTTTTCTTGTGTGGGGTTCTTGATCAAGAATGGATCTGTTTTTTATTTGTGATTTTTTTATATATAACTTGTTTGGTACTACTACTAGTACTTTAGCTGTGAAAGTAATGAAAAGATGGATTGAGAAAAATTACATAAAGGCAAACGACTGAACCTTGTTGCCTGGACGCAGCCTGAACCGAACCATATATCTGGCAATTTCGTTCGAATTGTGTCGCCTAAAATGCGGAGCTCCCCCAATCCAGCACGATTTTTATCGAATTCCGAACGAAGTTCATCGAATTCGTCATCGCCGCGGCTTGCATTTTGAACCAGAAAAAACGAAATTGTGAACCCGTTCCGAGCCTGGTCTCCCTGAGACAAATTGGTGACTGGTGAGGAGAGCGAAGTCACTTTTTCAGGAAGGCGCTCTCCTTTGATCGGTATTAGCAGTTGACGTCTTTGATTCTGGTGGCTTCACTGGGCCCGATTTAGGGGTGATGCAAATGCAGCCCACAATGTCTGCCGCAAGCAATACAAGACGTTAGGTCCAATTTATTGGCAGCTTAAACACATAGTGAATGTTTGCTAAATCACTAATAATGCCTATAATCCATTTGGCACTAATCTAAAACTTTATTTTCTATATCATCTTTTATATGATCTCATCTTTTCTATATCATAGAAATTTCTAGCAATCTGTGCAATGCAATTCTACTCTACCAAGGAATTCTACTCTACCAGTACCGAACTGGCAATGATTTGGCCTACCAAACCAAAAACTAACCCCTTGGCATCCTATGACGGTGACCATGGAGTACTGCTCATGTAGCAGGAGTCCTTAACTCATGCTTTCTAGAGCCCAGAGGACCTTGCTTCCACGACCATTAGCCTGAAGTGAGATGATGCCGCCGCCTTCCACTGGAGCGGTAATAAGCGCAGTGCTAAGCATAATGGTTATAGTACCAGGCAGACGGGAAACCAAAGTAAGTTACCTCTCCAGAGACAGATAATGCAGGAGTAACTGACAAACGAATGTGATTCAGCATCTCGCAGATCAAATAAGATCAGAAATCGCATCCATAGCATATACCTTGAACAAAATTGTGTTTTCAAGAAAAACTTTCATGAAAAAGTACACAAGGTCGCATCCATAGCATATACCTTGAACAAAATTGTGTTTTCAAGAAAAACTTTCATGAAAAAGTACACAAGGTCGAAATTTGGTTTGGTGTCAACAAACATGTGCATCAGCCATGAAACTACGGTTTAAACCCCCTCTGTTCTCAATCTATCGTCTGCAAAAGTTACTTGCGATGGGCTACCCTCAACTGTCTCATTCTAGATCCTGAAATGATTAACTAGAGTTCAAGGGCCTCCAATCTATTTCTTTTTCTTGGATTTGCTTCCCTGTGCAAATGAAGTGCCCTGCCATGTGAATAAACTCAAAAGTTAATATTTGGCATAGGGCTCATATTAATCAATATGATGCTTGGTGCGCAGAAGAAAAAAAAAACCTCCAGCCACTCATCCATGTTGGCATCAGTAGTTCCAGTTCCCAGTTCCACCTTGGGGGCCTTCCTTGTTTTCTACAGCACACAACAGGATTGATGAGATAAGTGTAGACAGGCACAGCTCTAGTGTCCAGCTTACCAATAGAGTTACAAATTAGGAACATACCTTTGAGAGCTGCTGCACTTGACCATATGCCCACAATCCCAAGAGACCAAGAAGGGCAACTCCAAGAGTAATAAGGAACACTGACTCAACGCTGAGTAAACCTCCAGCCTCAACAACCTCCACAGTGCCATTGTAAAATACACTCTGGTACGGGTGCTGATCAATCTCATATACTATGTAGCCAACTAGGCCATATGCTCCAGGCTGAAAGGAGACGCAAGCATTAGGTCATCATGAAAGCAAAATATATAACTTGGTGTCATTTATCAGTGCGTTTCAAAGGCTTATATTGTGAATTAACAAACCTGCAAGAACTTGCTCACAACAAATATATACGGAAAGGTTGCTTGCACAGAGACAGGAATTGATGCATTGAAGAAGTTCTGCAAAAAAGAATCCAATATAGCATAATTATGAATCAGAATATAGCCTTCCAAGAAGGTGTGCTTGATTCAAATAAACTATGTGCTTCCACTCCAGGTCTAGAGAAATAAGAACTAATACTGCATTTGAAGAAGAAATACGGATATCTATCAAAAAATCAACAGAACAAAGACATGTACTGTTATTTCTCAACATTCAAAAAAAGCTATATCACTAGAGAAGTCGGAATTAAAGAAATGATGACTAAATAGGACAGTTTGATGGTGAACACACATTCACTGATACCTGTTTTAGCTACTTCAGATAACATATAAAATATTATCATCATCATCATCACCATCTCGATGCCTTTTAGTCCTAAGCAAATTAGGCTTGGCTAAAAAAGAAACCCACAAAAGTCATATATAAAGATTCAGACATCAAAATAACTATTTTTCATGCACTCCTATTCAAGGCCAAGACTTTGGGTATATTCCAATAATTCAAGTCTCCTTTCACTGACTCTCATCACATTATTATTACACTTTAGGATTCCACTATACACCGATGCCTCTAAAAAGTCTCAATTGGATATGTCCAAAACATCTCAATTGGTCTTAAACAAGCTTTTTTTAATTGTTGCTATCCCTAGCCTATCACATATATTATCGTTTCGAATCCAATCCATTCTTATATAATTATAAATCCAATACAACATACGCATCTCCGCAATATTTAACTGTTGAATATATCATATTTTTATAGGCAATATTTTGTACCATACAACATCGCAGGTCTAATCGTCATTCTATAAAACTTGCTTTTTAATTTTTTTAGATACCTTCTTATCATATAAAATAACTGATGTTTTTTGTCATTTCATCCTCCCCGCTTTAATTTTATAACTAACATCTTTATCAATATTTTTATCTCTCTGTAGCATCGATACTAAATAGTGAAAGGTATACTTGGACATTACTTGATCATCTAAACTAACATTTCCCGTCTCATGTGTAGTAGTGCCGAAGTCACATCTTATATATTAAGTTTTAGTTCTATTGAACTTAAAACCTTTTGATTCTAGAGTGTGCCGACTCAACTCTAAGTTCTTATGCACCCCCGCTTGACTTTCATTAACTAGCACTACATCGTTTGCGAAAAGCATACATTAAGATATATCTTTTTATATGTTACTTGTAACTTTATCTATGACCAAATAAAAAAGATAAGGGCTTAAAGCCAACCCTTGATGCAGTCATATTTAATCGGGAAGAGATAACATATAAAATAACAAGAAATATGTATCCTGTATTTCCTCACCTGAACAGTAAGGTTTTGACCATACATCTTATGATCAAAAGGAAGATGGAGAGTTGAATGGATAGCAACAACATTCAAAGTTGATTCACCTATAAACACAACATGTGCGAAGGTTGTTTACTGTGACCAAACCAAGAACCAATCACTTGAGCTAACATGCTAAAAGAAAATAAAACAACTGAACTCGGAATCTACATTACCAAAACAAGAGAATTTTGCTCCTATATGCAAATGGTAAACTTAGTCATGACCTTAACTCAACCCCCTAACACATGGCTCTTCCACATTGGACCACATATTCTGTAGCCACAAAAGAACATACCAATATGCCTAAGCATCTGCTCTGATACATCAAATTACAAGAGACGGAAAATACATGATACAAGTATTTGTCATCAAAGACAAATGAAAAACTAGTGCTATTAAGGAACAAGCACATCTGCACATCTTACAACTTATAAATTCCATTTAGTCTCTGCCTCTCTTTCTCCAAAAAAAATAAATAAATTCCATTTAGTTATACCTAATAAACAATATAGTTTATAGTGATATGTTATCAGCAAATCCTATATAGCAAATATGGAAGTTTCATATTACTTTTAAAGGCTAGCAGAACTAACTGGAACAATCTCATGTGCTGGATACGAAACTTAAGCCAAATGGACATGAATTTGCGATAAATGAATACAAGCAAAGCAAATAACTGGCAGACAAATGAGCATGATCTGTTAATAAATGAAGAAGAAATCTACTGGACAACCAGACAAATGAGCATGGTCTGTTAATAAATGAAGTTGAAATATACTGGCCAGCAATACAACTAATCTTAGCTTAATAACTGAAGTGGCTACTGGGAAATTTCATGAAAGAAACAGAATGAGTTACCCTCGTTTTGCAGGCCAACCAGTAGTTCAGTTTCTTCACCTGCTGGCACAACTACAAAAAAAAAAAACAACAAAAGGGAAACTTTATTGCATATTGAAGTCAACAAAGAGATCATGCTGATTTTCAACATCCATAGAAAATATCAAGTATTTCATAACATGGCAGGCAAATATTAAGGAGTAGATAGAAAAATAATCCTTTCAGATGAACAGTACAAACAAGTGTAGTTTAGCAACTCATACTGAACCTAAAGGGAAATGGTTGCAAATGAATTTCAATGCTAGTGATTCACATAAAAGATTTGTTGAAGTTGCATGCTAATACTTACTTTTACCAGCGTTTTTGGGGAAGACACATACTGTCTCCACACCAGGAGCTGGACTTAAAGGCCCATCACTGGAAACTTGTGTATCATCACTCACGATTCCTAGATCAGCCTCTTCAACAACTTCAGCTGTAGCAGTTTCTTCCTCAGACTGAGCCCTTGCAACTGCAGAAACCGCAAATATCATGCAAATCAGTCCAGAGGAGAATAGCAGATAAAAATGAGCATGTGGAGTCAGCATCATTTTCGGCCCTAAAACCTCATTGGAAAATTTAGAATCTGTATCATCACTTGTTTGACTATTCTAAACAAAAACTCGGGTGTTAATACCTCCCAAATCCCAATTTTCCAATTCTGGAAGAGCTTGTCCGAGGGTTGGAGCAGCATGGTATTCACGATTTAAATCAACCTTAAATTGCATGGTTCCAAAATTTTACCATGCTAAAAATTACCATAGAAATATATCCTAGCAATGTACCATCGTTAAATAGAAACCTCTCTAGCCTCAGATGGCGACGCTATAACAACATGCAAACGCAGAAAACATTTCTCACGAGAAATGAATTGCACCTGAAAACCCTCCACCGACAAACTCGTCCAGCCCATCGCATCTAAAACCCCGGCCCCACACCGACCGATCTAGTCCTAGCATCCACCTAAACTGGCTCCAAATCGGAATCTCAATCTCCTCCAGTGCAACCCCACGTAGCCCGATGGGCTCAACTACCACGCCGCGGAAGAGGCAAAGCGCGCAGATCTACCACCGCTACGCCGCGAATTCTGGAGATGGAGAGCACTGCACCGGATCTGCGCGCGCGGCCGGAGCGCGGGACAGAGAAGAGAAGAGGAAGGGAGGGAGGACGGGAACGATCGGTGCGCGACGCGGCGTTTACCTTGGACGACGGGGGTGGCGGCGAGGAGGAAGGCGAGGAGCCAAACCCTAATCGCCGCCATGGCTGGCTCAGATCGGATCGGGTAGGGGAGGAAGGGGTCGCGTGGGTTTTGTTTTGTTTTTGTTTTTTTTTTTTTTGCGGGGTTGCGTGTGGCTCCCGGTACAAGTAGTAGTAATAGTGAAGCCGTCCGTCGTCTGCAAACCGTAGCCTCCTATAGATTCAGCTTCGGCTAATTAATAAGATAAAAAAAAGAGCGAAATAACCAACAGTAAAACTTTTATACCTATATTATTTATAATTTAATAATTAGCTAAATCTAAAAAAAGACTAAAAACTCTAACATAAAATCCAAAATTAAGGTTCTGTTTGATAAATCTCTAAATTTACAATGGATTAGAGTTGAGGCCTCCATCAACCGTATGTTTTTTTAGCAGGTATGCCTCTCTACTATTAAAAAATTAAGTATTAGTATCTCTACTGAAGAAAGAAAGATCTAGAGCCCGAGCCATACGAAACAGTACATAAATCTTTTTTTATCGTGGTTGATAAGTCAATAAAATTCAAATTTTATTATGACTGATATGCCAACAAAAGAACTATATACTTCAACCTTAAACCTTGGTGCAAGTACTCTATAAATTCTAGAGAACATTTAAGCAAATTGATGAAAATGCACAGCTGGAAAGATGTAACTTACGCGACCATTTTGGTTGATTTTAGGTTTTAACAGCGCCCTGATGAAACGGCAGCTAGAACAGACTGCCTGAATTGCAGTTCATTTTCTGAGGATTTATGGATTCGGACAGATGTGCCATTGGTCTTTTACACACATTTCGAGTTACAAGAGTACAAGATGTCAGGTTTACAGTTCCAACACATCACACCTAAGGAGTAACAATTTGTTTGCAGCGGGGATCAGAGGCACGGGAACACGACAGCAGTTGGCACCATCCGTTATTTCGCCCACATCTGGGGCTCTTCTTGCCGCAACAGTGTAACTGTAATTTGTAAGTGACATCGTTGGACAAGCGTTACAGCTTGTCATATATCTCCCACTAGTTGGGACGGCTCAGCGCCATGAACTTGCACTGCTCACTCATAGCCTGAAGCTGCGCCTCCTTCTTATCAACCATGGCACGTAGCCTAACATTCTCCTCCATCACCTTCTGGACTTCGGCTTCTTTTTGTGCTTTCTCACTCTCAAGTTGGTTGGTCCTTGCAACTAGCCTGTTCACAAGAATACGAAACTTAATACCGAATTGATTGGTTTATAGTGAAAGGATGGGCTACCACTTGCTTGACTAATTCATAAATCACCCATAAGTACTTATCTAGGCGACTAACAGAAGGAACACTATAAGTGAATGCTCTGTTATGTTTACGAATATGTAGATTCAGACCAAAAAAAAAGGTGTACAACATATGTTTTTTTCCCCTCCCAGCCCTACAGTGTAGTTTCCTATGTTTTTAATCATTCATGGGCATTTCCTTAACAAGACAATACATTAGGATGTCAATACATCACTCAAATCAGAAACTGAAGAAACTTCATGTTTAGATAGCAGCAAGAACAGAGTACTTTGGACCAAATGCTGAAATGCAGATCAAATGCTTAAATCAATTCTCTATCCACAAAAGCATGCATCTGTTTGACAACTGAATATCCATATAAATTTCTGATATGATCGAAACACACAACTTCTGCTGTTAAATGTGAAGTTGGGACCAACCCCTACACTAACGTAACACCATATCAGCTGACAACTGTTTCTGTGTTATCAAAGGGTATCAAAGTATTTAAATACTTTACATGAATCATTTCAATGATATTTTGCAGGATTCAGAGTAACTATCAGCAAATCTGACAAATCAACCTTTACAATTGATCAACACAGTGGGGATATGTGTTACAAAAAGAAGGTTTCCTGGAGATGCTGTGTAAACTCTAATTTATAACAGAACAGATGTAGCTTTGTGCCTTGAGGATAAACGGTAGAGCTCTCCAAGCGAATGACAGCCCAAAGTTGTTTACAAAAAGAAAAACACTTGAACATGTGGCACACTTCATGTCAATCATATATTACAGAACAGCAAGTGTTAAATAGCATTACCATCATATGCCAGCAAAAAGAGTTTTTCATGTCGCGTTTCAACGATACTAGTATATATGCACTATGCAGTGCCACAAAGAAAGTTCAAGGACTGCAGAGCAGTAGGCTTCATGAACTGATGAGCATGTGGTTAAGAACTAAGTAATGGATTTGTGCAGCATTTGCGTAGATTTTCATTGACTGTAAAAGTGCTTTAGAACCATAAATGCATTAGAGTATGGAATGTTGTCAGAACAATTTTCTCAGCAGCACGTCCTAGAATGGAAGTGTTGGCAGCACCAGAAATTTACATCACAAATACGCATTCCAAGTGCATATTCAGAATTTATTTTCCAATTATTCCATGCAGCAGTATGTCCTAAAATGAAGTTTTGCCAGCAGCAGCATTTACATAATGAATAAGACTACAGTTGCATTTTCAGGATTGGGAAGATGAAATATATTTTTTCCAAAGTTCTACAAAAGTATATATTTGCAAAGCAAAATGAATCCTATACAGCCCAATTCATACAAATAATACTAGTTACAAAAAATAGCATGATACTTGAGAAATTACCTGTCAAAAAGCTTTTCCATTGTTTCGAACTGCTTCTCTGATGAAAGAAGAGTTTCTCTCACATTAACGAGAGTGCCAATATAAGTTCTGAGAGAATCAAAGTCCTGCTTCACACGACTAAGCTCCTGCTCATTTTCAGCAGCGCGTTGCCTTTGTCTAGTGGTCTCCAGCACCATGTCTTCAACCCTCTGCCTCATCTCATTCAGCATACCGTTCGTACCCACCGCAAATTTCTCCATTTCCTCAACTTTGGCGGACATGGAATCGACCTGTATGGTCTTCCTCCTGATCTCTTCCAGACCCATCCTCACCTTTTCCTTCTCATTAGTGGCTTCGGATTCGGCAACAATCACCCTCTTCACAAGGGTCTCCATCACATCAGTCACTACATGAATCAACTTCAGAATGTCTTCGACATCTACATCCCCCTCATCGCAATCGCCATGTTTGGCAACACGGCTACCATCTGCCGCCATTTCGTCATCTAAACCCTCGCAGGAAGCGGACTGGGAGCCCTTGGACCAATCCACCAGCGGCACCCCGTGCCTGTCGACGTACCCGACGCCGTCCTGGTGCCTAATCATGCAGGACGTATGCGCGAGGTGCGGTATCGCCATGATCCTGGCCTTGGATTTGAGGTAGGCCAGCAGGGTGGCGATGGTCTTCACCCTGCGGCAGAGGTGATCCAGCTCCCTCCTCGAGTCCTCCTCGGAGCACCTCATCCCGACCTTGACCTCCACGAGCCTCTCACGCAGCGCGTCCACCTGCGACTGCTGCTGCCGCAGCTCCTCCCTCCATTCGCACTCCCCGTCCGCGTCCGGCACGTCGCTCCGATCAGGGGCATGCTCCATGAACCCTACGGAATTCAAACAGCCCTCGAGTATTTGTAAAATCGACTAGAAATGGATCTATCCATCACCAAATTCGACCGCACGAACGACTAATCGGACGGATTTGCGCACGAAATAGCCGGCATTCGGAAGCCACATACCTTGATATCGGAGGCAAAAGGAGCGCGGCGCCGGCGGCGAACTCCGCTGCGGCGGCGCTCCTTGCTTTATTCGCCTCGGGTGGGTTGGGTCGCGTCTCGCTGGCTAGTCGCTGGCATTTTCCCCTTTCTTTTCCCCAACCCAAAACGGCCAAACCAATGAAATGAAATCATTTTTGCTTATTGCTTAATCTGATGATTACATCAGGACATTAGGTGCGTACGCTAATCGCAAAACGACTATTAAATGCGCTCCTCCGTGGGCCTCTAAACATGTCATGCGATGGGCTGATTTTGGGCCTCATTTCTGGATTTACTCTACAACATTCTGCAGATAAAGCGCTCTACAACATTCTGCAAATAAAGTGAGAACATTTGAGCTCCTTTTTTTTTCTTCAAAATATGCATTGTTTGTTACGATTTGTTAGGAATATACCGGTTTTAAGGAAAAAGTTCAAAAATAGACCCGTGTTGCCGCAGCGATAAACTGGTCAGGGCTCTATGGGTCGAGAGGCTTATCAGCATTGGCACGTGTATATTTTTGATTTTTTTAAAAGAAAACAGTATATTATTAGAAAATCGTGAGAAAAAATATTTTGAAATTTAATTTTATTTTAGCATGGTCATTTGTAACACAAAATGGTATCAAGACAACTGTTTTCTTTCAGAGAAGCAATGTAAGGAAGAACAATAGTAGCATACGTAAAAGAACAATAATGTGGCATTATGGGATGGCTGCCGACACATCTGAAATGAAATGCATTAACTTTGCCAAATGGGAAATTAAACCTGTGTGTTTGTCAAAAGTGTTGGTTTGGTAATGCACGTCTCCTGCACAATTGAGTGTGATTGAATCAAACCCTCTCTAGCCTCGGTTGTTAAACTAAACCGTCAGATAAAACCGGTGCTTTAATTTTGCACCACAGATATAACAAAATCCTACGTGGCAGATGGTCGAGACGGTCATGGCGAGCCTCTAACTGCCCACCAACTGACGCCTCACCCGCGCGCCTCTCCCTGCCCGTCGCCGGAGCCACGTCCGTTCCGATCGGTCGGTTTCGTCGTCGTTGCAACTTGCTACAAGGCGGTTGACTGATCGCTGGTTGCCGCCGCGTTTGCATGCAGTTCGGTTCGTTGTTTGGTTTGGTTTAACCATCCATTTGATCCCTTGGATTGGATTAATCCTTGATGCGAGTGCCGCGGTTCGGTTCCGAGAGGAGATCGTGAACGATCGGTTCCAATGGCGAGGATTGAATCGCTTGTGAACACCAGCAGTGATGAGTAAAAGGTGTGGAGATTGAGAGGAAGGCACAAAAAATATCAGGGATTGAAGTTGCTCAATGGCACATTTTTTCGTTTTCTCTATTTTTTCTTTTATAGATTACAGCAAGTGTGGCGGTGTGGCTTGCGTCACCGCTCACGACACGGGGCGTATTCGTCCGCATAGCGCGAGGTGTTTGCATCCATACCTGCAGACATCAGCCATGGCGCACCGGTGTCTGTCTCCATCCCGCACACCGCGGTCGTCACCCACGACGCGGTGTGCCTAAAGAAAAAAGGAAGAAAAGAAACAAACCATCACGCCAGGCTTATCTAACATTACTCCTTCTAAGACTTACGTGGATCCTATACATCTCGGACACCTATGAGTGAGCGTAGCTCACAGAAACGTTCGCGAGCCAGAGCTTTGGTCAGAATGTCCGCCAGTTGCTCTTCGGTCCTGATTGACTCGATCTTTATCCTGCCGTCTTCAACACATTTTCAGATGAAGTGGTATCTTACATCAATGTGTTTTTGTTCCTATCGTGGAAAACGGGGTTCTTGCTGAATGCTATGGCTGACTCATTGTCCACCTTTAGACCAGTGGCACTGATCTCTCTTCCTCTAAGTTCTGAGATCAAACGTGCCAACCAAATTTCTTGGCATGCACCTGTAGTTGTAGCAATGTATTCTGCTTCGCATGACGAGAGAGTCACCACCTTTTGTTTTTGGGATTGCCAGGTGACAGGGTTGTCCCCTAGGAAGAAGAGAACCCCTGTAGTGCTCTTTCGCGTGTCAATATCCCTTGCTTGATCGCTGTCGCTATAGCCATGAAGCCTGGCCTCTTCTTTCTTCTTTCTCTGGTAGTGGCAGCCGTAGCTAAGGGTCCCAGAGATATACCTGAGAATCATTTTATCTGCCCCAAAGTGTTCGGTGGTCGGGCTTTCCATGAATCTACTAACATACCCCACTGAGTATGCCAAATCTGGCCTAGTGTTCACCAAATAACATAGTGACCCTACGATACTCCTATACATAGTGGGGTCGACAGCTGGGGCAGCGCTTAATTTACTAAGTTTGAGGCAAGGCTCCATGGGAGTGCAGATGGATTTGCATCCAGTCATCCCTGCCATCTCCAGGATCTTGGCAACATAGGTTCTTTGGCACAACGTGATGCTTGCCTCTGACTGGGACACCTCCAATCCGAGGTAGTAGCATAGACAGCCAAGGTCGCTCATCTTGAAGGTGGAGTGCATCTCTGTCTTGAAGACATCGATATCAACTCGATCTCCACCAGTGATAATGAGATCGTCGACATATATTCCTACCATGAGACTACGATCTCCCATACCTCGTAGGTATACAGCGTGCTCTAAGGTGCTCCTTTGGAAACCGAGTCTTATTAAGAACTTATCGAGTTTGGCATACCAAGCTCGAGGAGCTTGGCGGAGCCTATACAGAGCCTTGATGAGACGAAGGACCTTATGCTCGTGACCCCGGAGAATGAAAGTGGGGGGCTGCTCGATGAAAACCTCTTATTACAGTTCTCCATTGAGAAATGCGGACTTGACGTCCATGTGATGGACAGCCCACCCTTCATAGGAAGCGTGTGCCAGTAGCAGTCGCACGGACTCTAGCTATGCCACAAGAGCAAAGACTTCATCGAAATCAATTCCCTGACGTTGCACGTAGCCCTTTACGACTAGCTGGCCCTTATGCTTGGTAACAATCTCAGATGCATCCTTCTTGGCTTTGTAGACCCATTTAAGGTCTATGGGCCGAACACGTGGGGGCGGTTCAACCAGTTCCCACGTGCCGCTTGCCTCGATGGACGTCATCTCATCCAGCATTGCCTGGCGCCAACATTCATGGCGCAATGCCTCCTTCAGCGAAATCGGCTCGGCATCCTCTGTAAGCAGCAAACGCTCCTCTAGCTCCCGATCGGCTAGCCCCGGCGGTGAGGCTGGTCCAATCACATTGTCGATGCGCCTGAATCGGAGAGGAGCGTCATCATCATGATCGGTGTCCAGCAGATCACCGCCACTTGCCCTAAGCGGTGTTGCAAACTCAAAGCTTTGAGATGACTTTGAGTTTGACGCTGGGTTGCTTTCCATCGGAGAGGCTGCATGCACATCCGGAACCGAGGACGGTGAGGATCCCGAAGAAGGAGATGAGAGGTTTATCGGCGTCGAGTTTGGAGGTGGGGATCGTCTGGCGCATGTGTTGGTGGTGGTGATGATCGCGGCCGGTTCCAGGGGCACCGTGTCCTCGATGACGAATCCGTCAGAGTCGTCATCAGCGTTGTGATCAGCAGACCACGACCACTGTGCTCCTTCGTCGAAGACGGTGTCACGACTGATGTGAACGCACCGTGTTGTCGGGTCAAAGGCGTGATACGCCCTTGAACCGGGTTCATAGCCGACGAAGATCATTCGTTTGTTGCGATCATCCAGTTTCTTCAAGTTTGGTGTGGTTACCTTGACATGTACGATGCAGCCGAATGTGCGAAGGTGATGGACAGTCATCGTGCTTCCTATCCATCCTATCCATAGCTCGTATGGCGTCATCCCCCCGATGGCCTTGCTTGATGACCGGTTTAGGAGGTATACCGCAGTCACCACGACTTCACCCTAGAACATGCCGGGAAGTGACTTAGCCTTCATCATGTTGCGCGTCGTACCCACAACGGTCTGGTTGCGTCGCTCCACGACGCCATTCTATTGAGGAGTGTATGGCGTCGTGAGTTCACGCCGGACTCCCAGTTGAGCGCAGTTGTCGGTGAAGTCAGTTGATGTGAACTCACCCCCGCAATCGGTACGCAAGGCGAGCACCTTCTTCCCGGTTTTGCGCTCGGCCGCAGCTTGGATGTTCTTGATGGCAGCAACAGCAGCATCCTTGCTCGACAGCAGGGCGATCTACATGTACCTTGAATAATCATCAACCAGCAAAAGGAAGTACCTATTACCGCTTGGAGTCACGGGCGCGATTGGACCACAGATGTCTCGATGGAGCAGCTGCAGTACCTCCGTTGATCGTGTAGGAGTGTGTTGAGGGAATGGCGTCCGCCTATGCTTGCCGGCGAGGCATGCATCACACACCTGGTCGACATGTTCTAGGTGAGGCATCCCGCGCACAAGGTCTTCGTGCCCCATCCTCCTCAGGGCACTGAAGTTGATATGCCCAAACCGGGCATGCCAAAGCCAAGCATCTTCGAGCGCATGAGTTGCCAAACACACTAGTTGTGCTATTTTGGCTTCAAGCACATATAGCTTGCTCGGACTCCGGCGGATCTTCACGAGTAGGCGATGCTCCTCATCGTGGATCTGCATCATCCCCCCTCCACCAATATCTTATACCCCTCTTCATCAAGTTAACCGATGCTAATAATATTGGTGGTGAGGCGAGGGATGTAGTATGCGTTTACGAGAGTACGGTGTTCCCCATTCTTACAAACAAATAGGATGGTACCTTGGCCCTCGATCTTGACGACGGAGCCGTCGTCGAAGCGAACCGTGCCGCTGATGTCGGTGTCGAGGTCGAAGAAAGCATCCCGAGCACCCGTCATGTGGTTCGTAGCTCCAGTGTCTAGGATCCATCGACATGGATCTCGACTTTCTGCCTCGTCGAGGGCAGTGAACACCTTCGATTCCAGCAGATCCAGCTGGTGTGTCTTCGGTTCTAGCAGATCTAGCTGGTGCGGTTGCTCGTCGCCATCAGGGTTAGTGGCAACCTCGGAGTTTTTCGGTGACGCGGGTGCAACTTGATGCGCTGAGACAGATGAACCGGCCGATATGTGTGTAGTGGAGGTTCATAAGAAGGGGGTTTGCAGTGGTGTGACCCAATCTGTGGTGGCGGTAGGGTTAAGGAGCGGCGAGGACTCAACCAGAGACGACGAGGCGACATCGGCGGCGAGAGAGGGGTCGGGGAGTGGCTGAGCCGATCTGGGAAGAAGGGTTAAGGTTGAAGACGATTCCGCTTCCTCGGCCGTATAAGCCAACATCAGAGCGGGCTCATCTTCGTGGGCCACATGGGCTAGTTCCTCAGCCTTCAGTTTCCCACGACAGTGCTAGGCCCAATGCCCCTTTTTCCCGTAACGCCGACACTCATCTCCCAGCCCAGCGCGTCGCGGACCAGACGGGGTGCCCTTGTCACCCCTGTTTCCGCTGCCGCCACCGCCGCTGCTACCGTGGCCGCGCGTTTTCCCTTGCCCACTGGAGTTAGAGCTACTCCAGCTGGACTCTTGGCCCTTTTGTTTGTACCGTTCGGTCCACTGCTCCTCAGTTAGAAGCAATTTGCCGTTTGCAGCTTGCGGCGGAGATGGGTCGACGTCGTCGGCCGCCTTTAATCTTCCGATGACTTCTTCAATCGAGAGCTTGGAAATGTCGAGAAGTGTTTCAATCGAGATTACCAGCTGCTTGTAGCGTGGTCTGAAGACGCGCAGATACTTGGCCACCACCTTCTCGTCGGGCTCCGGATCACCCAGGGTTGCCAGTCGCTGCATGAGGTTCGTCAGGCATAAAGCAAAGTCCTCAATGAGTTCTCCATCGCGGAGAGCAATGGATTCATACTCTGCCCGGAGATTTTGGGTGGTCGCCTTCCGCACCTATTCATCACCGATACGGAGGGTCCTGATGGCTTCCCATGCCTCCTTAGCGGAGGATTTTGCTACCAGAACAGGGATCATCTCCGTCGGAACACTGCTGCAAATGGCGTCAAGGGCATTATGGTCCTCGTCGTATTCCGCGTCGTCGTTCTCGATAGCATCCCATAGGTGACGAGCTTACAGCTTTACCTTCATGCGCAACGACCACTCGTGGTAGTTTGTCTTCGTCAGCTACGGCCAGTTTTCGGAGCTGGCCTCTCGGATGATGTGCTCGACGATGACCTCCCGTGAACGGCGTGCGTCGCTGGTACACGAACGGCGTGCGTCACGCGTACGTGGTCGGCGTATCAGACGAGGATCTGGCGAAGGTGTGCGCTTGGGTATTTTGGCACCTGAGCCGTTGGAAGCATCGATCCTAGAATCCTCCTTCCTCCCGGCTGGTGATCGACCGCGAGGTCTTGCCGAAGACACCATAGCTCTAATACCAAATGTTAGGATTGAATCGGCTGTGAACACCAACAATAGTGAGCAAAAAGTGTGGAGATTGAGAGGAAGGCACAAAAACATAAGAGATTGAAGTTGCTCAATAGCACACTTCTTCGTTTTCTCCATACCTACAGATATCAGCCATCGCGCACTGGTGTCTGCCTCCATCCCGCACACCGCAGTCGTCACCCACGACGCGGTGTGCCCAAAGAAAAAAGGAAGAACAGAAACAAACCATCACATCACGCCAGGCTTATCTAACCGAACTGCGTGCGGTGTTGCTGCTGGCTCCTTCTGCTGATGCTCATGGCGCTCGCGGTCACCGCCGCCGTCGTGTTCGTCCGCTACAAAAACGGCGGTCAGGTCTTCCCCTTCTCCGGCGTGCCCGGCGCCGTCGACCACAAGTACGCCGATGCGCTCGCCGTCACCCTCCAGTTCTTCCAGGTCCAGAAATGTGCGTACCTAATTTCCATCCCCTTCTTCTCAAACATCAAGAAATTAATCATTGCATTTCGCATTTGATCGAAATGGAAGGTCTTGATTAACTTGCCGTTCTCTTGTTTGATCGATCGATGAAGCCGGCAAGCTGGTGAACAACGCGATCCACTGGAGAGGCGACTCGGCGCTGGATGACGGCAAGGAGGCCGCCCTGGATCTCTCCAAGGGGATGTACGACGCCGGCGACCACATGAAGTTCGGTTTCCCGATGGCGTTCACGGCCACCATGCTGTCGTGGTCCGTCCTCGAGTACGGCGACGCCATGCGCGCCGCCGATCAACGCGCCTCCGCCATGGACGCGCTTCACTGGATCATGGTTTACCTCGTCAATGCGCGCCCCTCCGACGATGTCCTATACATCCAGGTGATTATCCAATGATCTTGCGGTGATCAGGTGGTTGATCCTAAATCAGACCACAAGTGTTGAGAGCGGCCGGAGACGATGACGGAGAAGAGGCCACTGACCAAGATCACGCCGAAATCCCCCGGGAGCGACGTGGCGGCGGAGACGGCGGCAGCCATGGCCGCGGCGTCGCTGGTGTACAAGCCGATCGACAAAACGTACTCGTCGTCGCTCCTGGACCACGGCGAGAGGCTGTTCGCCTTCACCGACAGGTACCGGGGCTCCTACACGCGGACCTTCCCGGAGCTCAGCGTGTACTACAACTCCACCACGTACCAGGACGAGCTCCTCTGGGCGTCGAGCTGGCTCTACCACGCCACCGGCAACCACAGCTACCCCCGGGTACTTCAGCTGGGACGACAAGCGCGCCGGAACCGAGGTGCTACATACTGACAGTGACACCGCCATTGATTGATCTCACTGTTCATGACAACTAATCTTCAGGATTGGGATTCTTGGGATGATTATGAAGTGAAATTTTGTGGTGTTTGCTTGAATTTTAGGTTCTTTTGTCGAGGGCGAGCTTCTTTGCCTCTCAAGGATCTGATGTTGCACAAGACAATAATGTTCTTGGGTGGTACAAGCAGACTGCGGATGCAGTAATGTGCATTCTCCTGCCGGATTCAGATATTGCCGCTTTCAGAACAGAAGGTAAATTTACAAGACTTGATAATTTTTGTAGCTAAGATCACCGTATGCAATCTCAGGCTCACCGTTTGTAGCTAGAAAATGATTGTCTTGTCGATCGAAGGAAGCATTAATGCAGCAGTAATTCACATGGTTTGCAACGAATTGTTTCAGGTAGTTTGCTGTACGTTGCCGAGTGGAACTCGCTCCAGCACCCGGTGGCCTCCGCATTCCTCGCCGCGGTTTACAGCGACTACATGCTGAGCTCTGGGAAGACGGAGCTGAGCTGCAGCGGGCGGACTTCTCGCCGGCCGATCTGCGCAAATTCGCCAAGTCCCAGGTAGTATCACTTTGAACAAGCAATATCAACCAGAACTGTCCATGATTCAGAGAAATGGACAGGTTCAGAATTGTTCAAACTTCAAACTAATATTCAGATAGAACAGAAATGTTCAGAATTTACTAGATGTGATCACTGATCAGTAACCTTGTTTTGCCAGGTTGATTACGTGCTGGGCAGCAACCCGATGAAGATAAGCTACCTCGTCGGGTACGGCGACCGGTACCCGCAGCGGGTGCACCACCGCGGCGCGTCCATCCCGGCCGACGTAGATACCGGCTGCGACGGCTACAAGTGGCTAGAGTCGTCCAAGGCCAACCCCAACGTCGCCACCGGCGGGCTCGTCGGCGGGCCGTTCAAGAACGACACGTTTGTCGACGAGCGCGACAACGTGGTGCAGAACGAGGCCACCACCTACAACAGCGCCCTCGTCGCCGGCTTGCTCTCCGCCCTCCTCTCCACCTCCTCCCTCGCAAAGTCCTTGTCATGACTCATGATTTACACCATCGCTTTGCTCGATTTCTAAGTTCTAACTGTCCCGTCAAATTCATAGGTCAGTTTCAGCTACTTATGCCATCATTGTTCTTCTAGCTCTATCTGATCAAGAAACTGTAGGAAGAGTATTGTATCATGGAAACATTCAGTAATCTTCTGAAGGTGAGAGGTTAATTAGTAGTTTAGCACTAGTACTTATTAACAAGAACAATCATTAGGAGCTATTTTTTATTGTTGAATTGATGGTGATAATATTATCTTTGAATTTCTGAATTATGTTAGCACATTTAGATCTCTCTGTTTCACAAGTCCCAGTTCACTTGCTAGAGAAGCCAGAAATAAAACGTAGTGCAAATGTGCATGTAGCAGGGTGAATTAATCAGGAATTCTGCATGCGGAGCAATTTCATCCACAATTTCAGCAAAATATCCGAACTTTTTTAACTCCAAAAAATTGTGCAGTGCAATTTATACATTCCTCGATCAATCGTACAGTAAGTTCACAGCAAAGCAACAGTAGTTTACATCCTCTGCTTCCTCGATCAAATGATCCATGCTTTAATCCGCTACGCTACGTACCTAGAATCTAGAGTACTCGACAGTAACCAAGAACATGCGTTCATTGCTCGCCACCGAAGACGTCGGTGGGGGCGAGCGGCGGCGCGTCGAGCTGGTAGAGCCCAAGCGAGGGACCGACGAAGCGGAACAGGATCCATGCGCCGACCATGATGAAGATGGAAGCATACGCGAACTTGTTGAGCCAGAATAGGAGCCCCTTCTCCCCGACGTACAGCTCGCCGGCCTTCTCCGCCAGGCTCATCTCCTCCCACTCCTTCCTCCTCTGCTTCTCCCTGCGCGTCGTCGCCGACGCCGCCGACGCCGACGCAGCAGGCCTCGACGACTTAGCCCTCCTGTTAATCTCCAGCGGCGCCGGCGGAGAGACCTCCTGGACGCGGCGGGCCTGGTTCCTCGCGCGGAGGCGGTTCTTGACGCCGGTGGGATTGGAGCCGGAGGGAGGCGTGGAGGAGTTTTGGGCTTCCGTCGGTGCATCGCCCGTGGTGGGGGAGGGGCCACCGGATGCGGCGTAGGAGATGCATGGGCGGTGACGGGGAAGGAGGAGGGGTTGGGAGGGGAGCAGGAGGCGCTCCATGCGCGACGATGGCGATGTGAGTTTCGACGATGGGGTTTGGGTGGCCATGGATTTTCAGGGAGGGATGATCAACTTTGAACCGGATGGTCGACACATCGTCTTTCACCCACTGATATGGAAAAAAAAATATGAACAGCCTATTTATTTGAGTAAACTACTAATTCATAGTAACATCAAACTCTCCAAACTCAATCTATCAAAAATGTTGGGTTTTTCACCCTTACGTTGACTTAACCATAGGTTTCACCCCCATCAAATTATCAATTTTATCATATCACAGTCCCACCTAATAAACTTCACAAAATCGGGCTCGATGTGGATTACATAAACGAAAAACCATTGCATATGGATACCACATAAGTCTCAAATATGTTTCTAGACTTGGAGCTTGTGTAAATACTATTATTGTTTCACCAGCATGCTTGCGTGATATCCTGGTAAAATAAAATAAAAAACGAAAATGCAAGAAATCCTTCCTCAAGGCGATCGATTGACGTTGACCATCTCATGTCAAGCGTCGGATGCAGATCGTACGGCCGAGAAAGGCTACGGCCCCGCAACAAAATGGGGAAGAAATAATTCCAGCAGCAACTTGGAGGGAAGATTAAAGATACTACCGGTGTTTGTAGCAAAGCGAAAGTGATTAGGCGAGCGAAGCGAACAAAAAGGGGCAGCGCCACGATCCCTAGATCTGCTCCCCGGCGAGCCCCCGCCGCGTCCGCATTGGCCGGTCCCCGTCGATCCGGCCGCCGTGGGGTTTGGTCGGACTCAACATAACTTTTGGTGGCATATGATAATATATCATTCTTAAAATATACGAGTATGAGTGACATATTATTTATTATTTCGGTTCATATTTAATGACAAGGACGATAAATTATTTTTTAAAAAATCCTCTTTTTGTTGGAATTTTCTTTTCGTCCTCCGTCTCCCTGGTGTAGGGAGAATAGATGGATTTGGAGTCGGTCAATCCGGAGCTCGCCGAGATCGACGGCCAGATCGGCGACATCCTCCGCGCATTGCAGTAAGCTCCAACCATTCCGCCGTGTTTCTCCATTTCATTTTGAAATTTCGATCGCTCTTGGTTCAGGTATGTTCCTGTGTAGCGGTCATTGGATCTCTCTTGCTTGCTTGCTGTAGCCTGTAATGCCGCGTATGAACTGCAAGCTTGGAGAGCAGACTGTTGACCTGCAAAAGAGCATTCTTTGTAGTAGCATTTCGTCCGTGTTTGTTCATCCCCCGCAGATATCATAGTTGTAATGTGGCGAACAGATGGGTGTGACTTCGGTTTTTAGAATGATAATCTGCTTCATTTGTTCACAGAAATGGGTTCCAGAAGCTGGATAAGATCAAGGATGCAAACCGCCGGAGCAGGCAACTCGAAGAGCTCACCGAGAAGATGCGAGATTGCAAGAGGTTATCCATTTTTCCCCACTTATTACACTGCTTAGTGTAGAACGGCATCCTTTGGATAGACTGTTTGCAGTTGAAATTTATGATTACAAATGTGTCTCACTAGGGAAGAGTAGAGAGTTGGCCCTATACATTGCAATGCTTCTAGTATCGTAAAAGTCCAGATACTGATCAGTATCTGCAAATGCCATTTGTGTTTTTTGTATTTTTGGAAAAGGATGGGATCCAGCGGTAGAGGCGTAAAATTATACAGATATCTGGTTACTTATTCTCTCTCTCTCTATATATATTTTTTAGACTTATCAAGGACTTCGAGCGAGTGGTCAAACATATGGCAGGGAGTACCGATCCTGACACTGCCAGGATGCTTCATGATAGGAAACAGTCAATGGTACCATTGCAGAAACTTATGCCATGATATAGGTTTTTTTGATTCAGCCTTCCTGTTCTGATTCTGCAACTCCCAGTAAACCTGACTATTCATGCTTTGCAGATCAAACAATTGAACTCCTACGTTGCTCTGAAGAAACAGTGAGTTTCTACCTATCCCATGATCTCAAAGGCTCATATTAATGGCATATGAGCTCATAAGGGGTTGCCCTTGTACTTCTAATCTCTACACCAAAATAATCTTTCTTATATACTTTAAAAGTAACTTGTTGCCTCTGATTATGGTTAGCATTACATGATACTTACATGCATAAGATCGTTTGGATTTCAGACATTGGAGTGAAAATAAGCGAGTTGGTCTTTTTGATGGCCCCAGCGTTGAAGATGGTTTTGGTGAAGAAAATGTCCTGTTAGCATCAAGTAGCAAATTGAGAGCCCCTTCAAGTACATACATGGTATAATTTGTTCAGGTTCAAACGATATGAATATTCAGTTGCATGTGCCATCAGTGGCATGAATATACGCAACTCTTTAAACTAATGGTCAATTATATTCTTTTGTAGATATGACAAACCAGCAGTTAATGGATCATGGAAACCAACTAATGGATGAGACTGATCTAGCTATTGCAAGATCTAAACAGGTTAGCTTTACTTTGTGATGCAATATCTAGACAAGATCTAAGTAGTTTGATATATCTTTGAAAGAAAAATGCATAATATTTATCTCTTATTGGATCAACTAAGCCCTGATTTTCTTGCATTTGTTATCATGTAAATGTTCTGCATTTTATCCTTGTAGATACAAAATGTAGCTTCTTTCAGTTTATATATATGGCTTCTAAGTTCTAACTGAGCTTGTTACTTCATCTTCCAAGGAGCACTTATTGATCTTGTTTGTTATTTCTGTTGATTTAGCTTATACAAAACTATTTTTTAGGGTGTACTTCTAAGTCTTACAGCAAATTGATGTGCTCTTTCCCACAGACTAAATCGCATCATTGCTTTCTGACACTGATTTGTTGCCGTATTCTGTAGACAGTCCAAGAGACCATCAATGTAGGTACAGAAACTGCAGCTGCTCTCAAATCACAGGCATGATTTCTTTGTTCTTCTCAAATCAACCAATCATATATATTATGCTGTATAATCTGGATATAGAGCTAACTTAGGTTATTTCTTATTGATCAGACAGAGCAAATGAGCAGAATTGTTAATGAGCTGGATTCCATCCATTTCTCCATTAAAAAGGCTTCACAAATGGTGAAAGAAATTGGTAGGCAGGTAAGTACCCATCTCTATTCTATTAAAAAGGCACTGAATCTATGTCAACCCCATTAATGGTTATTCATACCATTCTTAAATGTAGGTTGCAACTGATCGCAGCATCATGGCCTTGCTTTTTCCCATTGTTGCTGGAGTCATAGCAATAATAGACGTTAAGGTGAGTGCTTATATTTTCCATGTATCTGCTTAGCTGACAATTAATCTTGGCATTACATTATTCCACTCTTGGAACCCCGCAACACAGTTTCACCACTTCGGTGGCTTTCTTTTTTTTAAAAAAATGGTGATAGATATGGATCATTTAAACAGTTCATTGCTGCAATCTACCCTGTGGAACAAACACATCCGTTTATTACTTCACTCAATATAAAGACGTAAGGTTTTGAGATGAGATCACTCAACCATTTATCAATCAATTTATCCTTACTTGGTAAACTTCCCCTATCATGGTTTCTATGATTCTATCTCCATCCTTTGTGGGTCGCAACTTTTGTACAGTAGTTCAGTGAACATAGAAGCCATAAGGTGAGATGAGAGAACTACCCTTGCATCAATATTTATATTTTTGCTTAGGTGAAAAGCTGTTAGCCCTGCACTAATGAGAAGTCACAAGTGTGCTGGACAACACTGGCTAAACAAAAACCCAGCAAGAGGGAAAATAATTTTTGGCCCTATTCTGGGTTTGCCACCTTAATATTCAGTTTTTATGGTGAATGGCTAATGATCAATGGCGTTTCAGTGCAGATTGTAAACCCACAGAACAAGAATATTCGTGACATTCCCGGTCTACCTCCACCAGTTAGCAGAAGGTTGTTGAGTATTGTAGAAGACATCTGAATTTCATACATGTGAACAGATCAATGAAGAGCGGCTTGTGCTGTTACTTAAAGGTCGCAACTACTGCTTGAATCATGATGCATAGTGTTGTAATATATATACCCATGGGATCCATGTGCGAGGTACTGTAAAATTGTATGCTCTTATTGCTCTGACAAGCAGGTTTGCTTCTGCAAGAACCGTACTCTGTGAACATTCACGTCTGTACACGAGCATATCAATCTTGTAAGAGTGAGAGCAGCATATGGACCATGCAATAATACACACAAGTTTTCGCAAAGAGATTACAGGATATCCATGTGTTTTGTATTGTGTTCTAATTATGTGTATTATAAGCTGTGGTTACGGTGGCTTTTGACTATATTGTCGTTTCCATACTACTCATCGGATCACCATCGATCTGGGCTGGCCTTGCGTGAAATGTTGGCTTGAGTACTGGCGGGCCTGAATGAAATGCGGTAGCCGAGAAAATCCTTTTACTGTTTTACACAACAGATTTGACAGCAAACTGTAGCTTAGTAAGGACATTCACTTCTATTTTAGGTTTTTTCTACTTGCCTCTCCTTACCATCTCCTTAATATGAAAAAACGCATGAGTAATCCTTGCTTCAAATTTGCACAACTCTTTATCTCCTATATTTCCCTCATATGTCAGCACAATTTTGTATGAAAATAAATCACATTCCAAACAGTTGTAAATAACTGAAAAGGAAGGGACAAGACACGACAAAAGCTCACAAAAGCAGTAAAATTAAATCATGACTCCTAATTACTCAGTACAATACGTAGTACAAGAAAAAAATGAATTAGTAATACGTCTAACAAGAACAGTAAGCTGGACACGGCAAACCATTTCTCATTTATTATTCATCCATTTCCTGTACACCAAGTGTTACTCATTTTACAGTGAACATATCAGCAAAGAAAAACCGGAACTCATCTGTATTCTGGAAAACAAAGGTGCTTGTTAAAAATAGCACCAACCGCTTCTGGATTCAGCCATAAGCAAAACTCCCACAGAACTCCAAATATGTTTCTGAGACCAAATCAGTTAGAACTGTACGGTTGTGACTGGACAATAGTAGTTAGCTGCTTGAGGTTAGCTAATACATGCCTAGGGCCAAGACTTTCAGCACCAATGTGGTTCAGAAGTTGTTCAATATCCTGCCAGGAAACACAAGGGGAGGGGGTGACCAAATGAAAATAACCAATGCCATATTTATGGAGCCAGGTAACTTGCAAGAAGTTTGATAACCAAATACCTATGGGAATTACATAGCTGACTCAGAATTATTCACATGAAAGATTGGGGTTGGAAATATGGACCGATGTTAAACTGCTACCAATTGCATTATCGCATGATGATTTATTATTAAAAAGATGCACTGATATTTTTATTCCTCAGAACTATGCATGCTGTCATACAATAACCCAACATTTTCATAAGCTTCCATTTTTATTACATTCTTATGCTGTCAAATTCATTTGACTTTATCATTTATCCCAATCAGACAAATGTAGCAAACACAACTATGGTTTCTTAGGATTAGGATTCTAGAGCTAACTCAAGGGCCTTAGCAAATAGACTTAGATATGACTTTTCACAAATAATCTTGACTTGATTGTAGTTGGCATCCAATTTTTTTAGTGATAATGTGATACAGTTATTTGGGGAAACAATTTACAGATTTACAATAAAAAGGCATCAAGAGGAAAGCATGGCCTTCTTCCTTTGCCCATTTCGCTCCATCATGATTCTATGACTAACCCAAAAGTTATGTTCATGTTAATGAAACACTTTTGCATTAAATAAATGCCCAACTTAGCAAGGAGACCAACCTTGTTTAGCAAAAATACTGCATATGCTGATCTTGTTGTCTCTTGGCTTTCAAAAAACAGAGGGAATTCCATTGTCCTCATGCTTGTGCTCAGAGGAACAGAATTCACTGCCGAAGCTAAGGATGATGACTCAACTGAAGGTGCATGATCAAGAACATATGACCGTGAACCTCCCAACCGCAGCGGATATCGAAGAGGCACATCAAGATATGATGCAACAAGGGACACTGCCTATGATCCAAAAACAAAAATGAATAAAAAACAGCAGTAAGTAGGAATAATTGGATATCTCATAGTGTCAAGTCTATCATTGTGTGTACATTGACCAGCAATATTGGGCTCTATCTATGTCAACATGATCTGAATGTCTCTTTATCCTATCAATCTACAACAAAATATAACCTACATAATTCTGAAAACTTATAGAAAGAAACTGGAAGCAAATTTGAATGCAATCTCCAATGGACATATATATCAGTTTCAATTATACATACATGTGCAACATAACCCAAAGCGGTGGCAGATTTCTGAATCTCAGTCTTGTCACTAAAGTAGCTGGCCTTTTTCATAATAGGCCTTGATAATTGGAGACCCAAAATTGCCAAAGGTGCTTGTCCATTTTGAGAACCATTCGGTGCTGTTGATTCAGAATCTCCTGCAAAATTCTGATGCATTCAAATTTTTGACAATGGTTTTAAGATTACCAGCTCATAACAAAGAATCTAAAGATCCACTATGGATAAAAAAGGTCTGTGATCACTCCAAGACTTTATCTCTTTTGATTAAGGCCCATCCATCATAAGCTAGTATAGTAACCAGAAACTAGAAGTTCAAAAGTGCAAATGGCTTCATATTTGTTGTTATCAACAGGTGCTATCTCAACAAAAATAAATTTGGTTTTCTATAGTTATATTCACATCAGAAATACAGCTAATTGCCTAGTAATGAATCATCTAGACACTATTTCAAGACTCACAACCAATGGCACGTATTTCTAACATATAATGGCATGCATTCCAATAGCTCATGGTGGACCTTCATTCTGGTTCTTACTATGGAAAATGAAACTAAGGCGTCTCGTTATTCTACAAAATTGATTTAAATAATAAGTGATGATGGCCTTAAACGTGCAATATCGTTTGGATAAAACTAGTAATCAGACATATTCTCAAAGCGCTTCAATGCTATGCAACAATAGAAAAAAATCTGAATCTAATGCTGCAACATCAACTGGTGAAGAACGTGGTGCATACAGAGCATCTCCAAATAAGATGATTTACATCAATTACAAGTGAATTTTCTGGAAGGAAAGACTCTGATGTTGTGAAACATATGCAGCATTAGATACCAAGCAGGTATGTCAACTTGACAGAGCTTGGAAGCTGTAACAAGAAAAAAGTGACATACTTGTTTTGAGAATACTGGAGTTCAAGAAGCTAGGCTTGTTAGCTGAAGATTGCTCAATCATGGGTCTCACAGGATATAAGTGTGCTACTTGCGCTATCATATGTTGCTGTCTCATGCGCAACATCCTTTCCACAGTTTTAAGTCGGACATGGAGACCATTTTCCCCTGACAGCAATTTATCAACTTCCTACACAAATAGGTTCAAGCAAAATTAGTTAAATAGAAAAGGGCGCATCATATACAGTTGGAAAGCACATAGCATCTTTGTTTTTCTAGAAACCACACATTGAGAATGCATTTTCATTGGGCGCCTGATAATTCCTAGATCATTAAGACCAGCCATTATACTAAAGGGCACTGGGATGGTATGGATGAAGAGGAGGGATTAAGAGAACGGGGAGATGATACAGTAAGATGATTCAACATTTGAGGAGAAAGAGTAAGTCATTGTTCTTCTTGCTTAATCATGATAAATACAACACTCATACACCTATATAGAGGGTGAACTAGGGGACCTAATAGGAAACCAGCCTTAATGTCCGATATTGAAAATGCATGTCACAGGGTAAATGGGTAACACATTTACAAGAAAACGCCTCTCATACAAGTTCAGACAAACATGCCAACATGATAATTACCACTTTGGTAATGTTCACAGACTATAGATCCATGGAGAATACTAGCTTAACTGCTTAAGTACCTAGTGTATTTTCAGCATTTGACTATGGGGTGTTGATATGGTTCTTAGAGTTGAAAAGAAGAAGCCTTAAAGGAGTAGCCTTTAATATTCTCATCTTGGATAAAGTAAATGCAACTTAGTAATGAGAATGAACTATGCACAAGGAGAGCTGAACTATAACAAAAGAAAAAGGGAAATGGACACGTGTGGTTCTATGAAGTGCTGAATGGCAAAATTGTGAAATATCTGATGTAAGGAAAATAATCTAGCCATTGATCCATCTCCAATATGGAAAAAAAATGTACCTGAAGTTTACTTTGCGCTGCACAAAGAGTATTGCTTGTTGTTGACAAGGTTCGGATCTTGATGCAAAGTTCCTTCCTTAGATCATCCACATCCTCGGTCAATTTCTTAGTGTCAATTTTCAAATCCCACATGAAATCAGCATGCGCTTGCACTCTTTCCCTGATTTCCGCCAACTCATTATCCTGCTGAACGGAAGCCTTCCTTGCCTGTTCAAAAACACATTAGCAGATCATGCATCCATGAAAGGACTAGTGACAGCAATACAGTTCATTCAGCAGCAAGGTGAAGAAGTTGGAATTTGGATTTTATTTTGCTGAAATTCCAAGAGCATCAAAAGGTCCACTTTGAGAGCCATAGCATCTTGTGAGTAATGTAGAATCTGGAACTTAACCCTGAACTCCTGATTAACAATTATCATAACACAAGGCCAATATAGAAAGGAGTACACCGCTCAGCAGCACAACTAGCAAATCATCCCCCAGAGACTATCAGAGAACAAATTACGGGAAATCATCGACCATTCCGAGTCCAGCTCAAAGTAGAAGACACCAAGGGTTCCGAGTATCCGCATAGAATGAATCGAAAGCTAGAGGGTGCGCCCAGTGTTCCGCCCATTCCACTAGGGACCAATTAAGTAGGCTGAAACACAAATTAACCGAGCAGCAAATACCTCAAGCGCGGACTGGAGGCGCGCGGCGAGCTGCGCCTTGCGTTCCCTGGCGGTGGCGAGCGCGGCGGACAGGCTCCATACGCGGGCGAGATCCTGCTGCAGGTCCTCCCAGCCGATGACCTTGGGCGCGTCGGCACCCGGAACCTCGCTGGCCGGCACGAGCACCCACCCCCTGCCCCCCTCCTCGTCCTCCTCCGGCTGCGGGGGGTGGTCAGCGCAGGCGGAGGACGAAGGCCCCGGCTCCATCTGCCGCGGCCGCGGAGATCATGCCAGCGGGCGTGGATCCGCGCGTGCGCTCGCCATCGGCGGCTGCGCTAGGGTTTGGTGGGTGGCGCGTCGGCTTCGACAGCGGAGAGGGAGAAGGGGAGATCGGCCGGGCGGCGACGAAGGAGATGGGTTCGGTTGCGTTGCGAGGAGGAATGGAGGATGACGTGGCGTGGATCGTTGCGGGAAAAGAAGCCCAGCTCGGAACAGACGGCCCGTTAATTTACGCACAATCCGGCCCATTAGCAGACGAGGGCTAGAGAAACCTCAGATGGGCCGTCGTGACGGGATACCGGCGAATGGGCCCCGCTCGCGCGCGAGCTGCCGACTTCTTCTCCGGCAACGGCAGCCACACACGTCGATTCCTTGCTCTCTCTTTTTTTTTCCCTCAGGCCGGCGGAGCCTTCGCGGAAGTTTCCGGTGTCTGGGAGGACGACTATGGCGGCGTCCGGCAATGGCATGTGAATTCCCGCCAAAAAAAAAGGCAATGGCATGTGAATGTGTGATCTCTCCGCCGCCGTCGACTTCTCCGGTGAGCGTATCCATCATCAGTTCAGTTTCACGGTGCATTGCTATCTATCATTGTCTCTGAAGAGAGAACCAAGAATCAAAGAGAAATATAATTATAGGACAGGAACTAGTAGGCGATCGGTGGAGCTCTGAAGATGAGAGATTTATCAGGGTTGTCACTCTCCATGCTTTGCCGGTCACTGCAGGATTAGCACAAATGTGTCTCGACAGCTCAGGGATTGTCCTAATTGCAACCCACCACGCAATCTCCACTGCGAACATTCTTGTTTTGATTAACGTTCGTCTCATAACTAATAATCACAACGTGTAATTTAATTAAATGGCAAAACATAGCGCTACCCTAGTACTGCTCACAACACAAGTCTCATCAAGTCGGCAGTTTTGTTGCATCCTCCACTCCACCGTCGTCTGAAACGAAGACCATGCCATCTTGGGTAACGTTCCGATTTTCTTCCTATCAAAAAAATCTTATTTTATTTAAAAATCTATTCTCAAAAACTTCTAATTAATTTAGATTTAGGTGTCAAAAATTTCTAAATTTGGTCCCTTCTTAGAACACTAAATTTGATTATTATCTCCTAAATTTCTGTCCATTTTCAAAACATTAGCTCTACAATGGTTAAATTTTTTATTTCGAGAATTTCGAATGTACTCACAAAACAATTACTTATCGTCCGAAAAATCTAAATTTCAATCTCAAACTTCGACTTTTCGACAAAAATATTTTCAGCCCACCTAATATTTTTTTCAAACACTTGGTTTATTTCCCTCCTTCACCTGTACACCTACGAGTCGAAACTAACGGTCTTTTTTCTCATTAAATTTAATCACAAGCCGACAAAACTGGCAAAAGCCAGAATTTTCCCTAAACTCTTTTATCTCTCCCACATATAATCAATTTCCATTCATCCTTACCAAGTAAACATGTGTTTTACCAACATTTTACCTTTTTTCTCCCCCACACTCCAAACAAGCAACATCATGCATAGCCATTATTTTTCACTTGACACACACCACATAGTTAGCAAGCAACTATTATCCACACGCCACCTCCCATCCTCCAATTCACCTTTCTAAGCACACCGCTAGAGTCAATTTGTGCTCATTCGACATCTCTACTCCTCACTCCAAGCTAAGAAATGGCAGCAAAGAAGGGGACTGTGAGAGGAGAAGGAGACATAGGATTGAGCATAGCCACGATGTCGTCGTTGCTCACCAAGAAACTATAAGTCTATGGTCACGATGGTGCCCTCACCGCCCACACATCCCATTTTTTGCCTCACGTCATCGCCCACCGAGCGGCCACCGACGTGCCATCACTAACCACCTACGCCAGCCGTAGCCTTGATGACCTAGCGTTGCCCTACAACCAGCCCGGAGTTGCTTGCCCAGTGCCCGCATGGTGTCCTTACCACGCCGTGTGTCGAGCTCGTCTCTCCCTCTACCGTTGTGGCCACCCCACCATTGCCCCACGCCACCGCTTCCTTCCCGTGCATGTCCCGCGTGCCACACCGCCTCCTCCTGCACCGGGGCTGTCCTCTTCGGCCATCGCTCGCGTCGCCGCCTATGCCCGACCATGGGCGTAAGGAGAGAGGCATAAGAGAAGAGCGGTGGGAGAAAGAAGGAAAAGAGAGGAGAGAAAGAAAGAGAGGAGAGAGAGGAGGAAGAGAAAAAAGGGGAAAAATGAAGAAAGAAGTGAGGCCTATGTGGGCTCCAATCTCACTCCCTCTCTCAGTCCACCATAGATCACTCTCTACTCCTCATTGCCTCTCCTAGCCTAAGTCTATATCACATCCCCTCCATTCCTCTATAGGTCAAGCCCATCAGCAGTCTCCCTCTCTATCAAAGTCCAAATTATCTCCTCTATACAGCCTTAGGCCTGAGCCCGATAGCCACTCCCCTTATTTTAGAAAGTCTAAATTACACCTCTCTATACCTCAAGTCCCTTTCTAGAATTCTACATCACCCCTTCCATCCCTCGAGCTGAAGTTCATAAGTTGGCCTACTAGCCCACCCATCACTTTCCTTTATTTCATAAAGTCTATCTTTCATCCCTCCTATTTCTTTTTTCAATTATAATAATCATTTTACCCTTTTCATAAATTTAATAAAACTTTCAAAAATCATATCTCTTTAACTGTAAGTTTGTTTTCCCTCCATTCAACTTTTAGAACCTTTATAAAAATGAGATCTATCTTCTGTCACTATTAGTTATTTATAATAATATTTTCTTGATGTGTTGTTCTCTTTGGTGATTAGTCAACAACGACGGGATTTCTTTTAAGCTATGCTTCAGCCATGGATTTCAGAATGGTCATATCTAAGACTTGGAATTATCGAAAAGTTACTTGTTAACTTAATACATAGACCTTTTAGACGAATTTTTCATTCTTAAAAATCCGGTTTTTTTAAAGAGTTTTCTCGTTAGCCAAGGACCAAGGTAAGCCACCCTTTAATCATATTGCTCTTATATTATAAATAATTTTATTATAGACATGGATGTTTAGCATACACATTAATTTATCCATCCGTTGTTCTACAAGTGCATGATTGATGAACCTACCTACTAATTACACTATTTCCAGTAGGATCCCAATAAACCAAATTCTTGTCGCTCCACATAGTGGTGCTAGGATACTTACGCCCTCTGGACGCAGGTATACAACTGCACTGTATTTTATTTTTTATATTATAAATATGTGTGATGGATTTGTCGTTATGGAAAACATAAGTTGTGAAAGATTTATAAAAACCGACCCTAGGAGTCGGCAATTATGGAAAACAAAAAGGATTTTATGGAGAAACTTACGGTGTGAATCCTCTTCTATGTGGTTTGGTTTCGTAGTCGCGTAGAAAGACCGATTTCTTTAAGAAATTCATTCAATCATAAAACAATACAACTACACGGGCAGCATCGGAAGCCCCTGGCAAAGTAAGTAGCTAAAACATGTGTGCCATATTAACAAATGAGGAACACCGTGATAGAGAGATAAAGACATTATTCTTAGATGGAGGTTTTTCTTAATTGTGAGATGCGGTTGGTACTATATAGCGTGTTCTGAGTAGACGAGGGCCTGAGATTGGTCTGATACTTAGTTTTAGAGAGTGCCACAACTATGTGATATGAGATGTCTATGCGTTAGTTATAGAAAAGACTTGTAGTGAACTATCCTTTATCAGCCATATATTGGCCCATATATGCTAGATAAAAGTGGAATGCTCATGACGTATTGGTAAAACGTGTAATCTTTGTAGAGTTTAGTTAAACTATTTAAATAAATATATCCACGGTCATGAGTGGATGAGAGATGTTTCTCATAGCGTAGATTTGTTTTAAAAACATGTTTGATAATTTGATTCTTGGGATGGAAGTTATTATCAGAGTCCTTCTTTGTAACGGACGGCCGGCCTTCGTTGTTGGGAACAAGTTGTGTGGCCTGGGGTGTCGAATGGCACTATAGGTTTGAGATGGCTAAGTTAGGATGTGGGTTGAGAAGGTCTATTGTGAGGCAAAAAGGCCGATTGTGAGGCCGAGAAGGATGAGTTTGGGTTAGTAGGTCGAGAAGACTAGACCCTGAGTCAAGAGAGCAAGTTAACCATAAGACTTAGTTAATAGTTGGTTTTGAGAAAATATTGGTTTATGTTTTTAAAGGAGAAAAGAAATTGGTGAAATAAAATATGTTTTAATTTCTAAAATTTGACTTTTTCGCTTGAGTTGTTATAAAGCTATTTGTGGATGGATCAAGGTGTGATGCCTTTCTCTAAAGAAAATTTTAAACCCACACTTAGAGTTTTAAAAAATATTTTAAATAATTGGTTTAACAAATAAACTTGAGTCTTACTCTATAGTTTACACTCGTATATTTCTTATGGCATATAGAGTACAAAAGTAACTCACCTCTCATTATCGTTTTTTTTCTCTTAACTTAAGTTTAGCTAAAAGATCAAGATTGGAGTTTCGTCTCTAGATCCAAACTACTGCTTGTGGAGTGGTGTCCTAGCTCTACTGAGTTTCATGGCCGCTATCTTTAATTAAAAATTATAATCTAGAGATTACTTAAAATTATAACATGAAGATATATTATATTTATAATGTAGTAGATCTTATACTGATTCATCGTGTTATCGTTAATAGTAATCTTAAAACTAGTATCTGTTTTATGGTTTCCTAGAGAAACGGTTGGTGTCATTGATACAGTGACTGACGCAGGACGGAGTGTGATATCCTTTGACTACTTCCAGCCCCAAATAGCATCTTTCATTGCACTAATCCCATCAGATAAAGGTTCTAATGCACCTTATGGGGGAAATATGGATCACCAAGTTGTTGCAGAGAAGAAATCTGGAGCACTGGTCAAGGGAGCCCGGATTTTTAATCTGGTTTGGCGGAGATGTGACTGCAAAGTAAGCTCAGCAGGTCATGGCCTGATGGTGACTTGTCTGAAAAAACCTGCCTTTCAGGAGGGTTTACTTGTCTGCTTCTGTAACTGAAAGTATACTTCAAGCGATAGGAATATAGGATCAGTGTAAGGTTCCAGCTGATTGTTTTTCAGCTCGTGGGAATCGGACGGTGAGTGAGTACCATGGTATGGACTTCTGATTGCATCCATACTGCAAGGTACGTAGTTCTACTTTCGATGATATTAAGATGCTGATGTGCCAAGCGCCGGCTTTTGTGACTGAACTCTGAATATTGAAAGATGAAGATGTGCCATTCCATCAAGGTAGTAATTCAGGCCAGATATTTCTTGTCCTTCGGTTATTACTCCATAAACTAAACTATTGTTAGCCAAATGGAGGACAGAAATGATTTCAGACAAAAATGAAAAAAAAGATGTTCATAGATACAGAATTAGTGCGATGTGTAACCTCAGAATTCTCGATCCCCTAGGACGGTGATGTGAAAGAATGAAATTGAGCAAAAGATTGTCAACATAAACAAGTCAAGCTGCGGTGCGAGGAGGTTTGTGTCCCCGATCGAGACGAGAAGATGACGATGGCGAGTTGCAATGGTCAGTCGAGCTATCTCATCATCTCCATCTCCATCTCCTATCCTTTCACACCTCGCGTCCTCACCTCACCACCATCAAGATCTTCCTTCTTTCCTTGGTCCTTGCAGACTGTTGCATTAATTCATTGATGATGATTCCATGCTTGGTCAAAATCACTTGTGCAGGTAAAAGATCTCAATATGCTCTATCCATTTTTCCTACCACAAAGGACATGCACATATTCTGTCTGTATACTCAAACTTTTAGATTGATGGTTCCTTTTTTCAGATTGCGCAAAACAGCTTGGTTTGACTGCGTCAACAACCAAGAAACTTTTGAATTTGACCGAAACAGAAGAGGCAAAAAAAGGGGGGATCTTTATCCGCATTACTAATAGGAACAGTTAACTTTTGTTGAAGAAAGATGCTGATACAGGAATAGGCATGGCACCCCCTACCTACTGAAGCAGCAGTATATTCATTCCTCCATGCTGTGTTGAGTACAATACTAATAAAATCTTCTTATTATTCTATGATTTTATCCTAAGAAAAAACTTAACGACAAAATGCAAAAGGAGAATTGAGAACAATACTGTCTGATAAAAAAAATTCTCTTCATAGTTGTTCTTGACTGGTGTACAGTAGTGTGATGGTACAAGTAGGCAGCAGTAGCTGTAGGCTGTAGCTGAGTAGGAGCCGCGGCGTGTGCGTGTGCGTGTGTGTTGGGATCGGCGCGAACGATCGAACTCCACACCGACGCGGACGCGCGGAGACGACGAAAGCTCCCCACTGTCGAGGCTACGGTACGCGTCCTCTTTCCTCCGTCTATTGATTCCACGCGAGTCTTCTTCCTGCCCCCACTTGCTCATGGATTCCAACCACATGCTTCATATGATATGACGTCGTCTTCGTCCTCGCGTCTTACCATGCAATTGAGTAGTATTTATCAAACCTAATTTGCCTCCCTCTTCTCAGTGCTACTCCTATTAATTTCCTTGCTCTGCTTTCTGAATTTCTTCTCTGCTTCCTTCTACCTTCTTTGCCACTCATCTCTGTCTTTTGATATCTGAATTGAACCATGCTCTTGTTTCTTCTCCGTGGACAGCACTAGCATCTTGTCACTGCTCACTGAGATTAAAAATCTCTCCTTTTAGCAGAGCTCTTGATCTTTTTTCGGATGCTAGTTCCAAAGATTTGGTTTTTAATCATCAAGTAGGTCTCTTCTCTGGTTGAATTTGCCATCAGATCAGATGGGGTGCTTCGCCTTCAAGAGCGGCAAGAGCAAGGCCAAGAACCTGCAGAAGCCGGCGGCATCGGGCGCCAAGTCGCCGGTGCCCACATCGTCGTCGGACGGGCAGAAGAGCAAGACGTCCTCAGCGTCGACGCCGACGAGGAGCATACAGGAGCTGTCGGAGGAGAGGGGCGCGCAGCGGCTGCGGGTGTTCGACCTGGACGAGCTCAGCAGCGCCACCAACGGGTTCAGCCGAGCGCTCAAGATCGGCGAGGGCGGGTTCGGCCCCGTCTACCGCGCCTTCTTCCGCTCCGGCGACGGCGGCGGCCGCGTCGTCCTCGCCGTCAAGCGTCTCAACCAGCACAGCTTGCAGGTCATCACAGTTTGCTCCTCCCTCTGTTTTGCATTTGCTCCTGTCAAAATTTGTAATTTGGTTTAAGCTAGATTCGTCAGTAATTTGTTCATCAGAATGATCGAATTGCCAGCCATACTTCGGCAAAAAGAAAAACAAGGGGAACTCGCAGATTTCGTCTTTTAAGATTGGGCACTAACCACATGGCTGCATATTTTTCGGAGTTTCAAAACAAAAGGACCTTTACTTTTACTTTCTCAAGACTAAGTTTAGACTTGTACTACCGTACTGTTCATAAGACTTGATAAGATGGTATGCACTAATACATTTCTTTGGGAATCACATTTTCGTTATGTGAACACTATCACTAAGAATTTAAAATTCTTTTTACTGAGGAAAAACCAGCAAGAGCTACCAACATCTTGACCTTTGGAGGATGTCTTGGTTTGGATTTGGATCCAGACCTAAAATCAAATTCACAACATTGTTCTTTTGCAGCAAAATCATATGAAATTTTTAGCCACGTGACAGTTCTAACAAATAGATAAACACATCCACCAGGACAAGGGCACCCACAGATGTCAACTTGAACCAAAGATCACACACCAAACCACGTGAACAATGGTCCGGACAGCATCTCAAGTCAACCTACTAAATTCCAGAATTCAGAATCACGCTATAAACAATCGTACCAAGCTTAATCAGGCCAAAAGTAGATGCCAAATTGCCAGTATAAAAGACAAAACCAATGCAATTTTCAATTGTTGAATTAATCAAGATAGTATTTTTTTTCAATCAACAGCTTGAAAGTTATGATTTTTTTCCGATTTCAGGGGCACAAGCAATGGCTGGCCGAGGTCCAATTCCTTGGTGTTCTTGAGCACCCCAATCTAGTGAGGCTTGTTGGCTACTGTGCAGTGGATTCAGAAGCAAGCAAGAAGAGGCTGCTGGTCTATGAGTTCATGCCCAACAAGAGCCTGGATGACCATCTGTTCAACCGAGCTCATCCTCCCCTCTCCTGGAGATTGAGACTGCAGATCATGATCGGCGCCGCGCGGGGATTAGATTACCTCCATGAAGGCCTGCAAGAAGTTCAGGTGCCCTCCAAAGCATTTGTCCTCCTCTCTGAATCCATAAAACTCAACTCTAGATGCCTGACAGGGTACATTGTCTGAATTTCTGAAACTCTGTACTGAACCATTTGTTTAGCAGTTGTAGTAGCGAGTAAGCATTGTTATATCTGAATTCTTCAATGTTGAAGAACATTCAATCTGATGTCTGTGCCAATATCTGATATCTGATCCGTAGTTTCTTAGTTTGGCAGGTGATATACAGGGATTTTAAGGCAGCCAATGTTCTTCTTGATGCCGATTTCAAGCCAAAACTTTCGGACTTTGGGCTTGCAAGGGAAGGGCCAACCGAAGGAAAGACGCATGTCTCCACCGCGGTAAGTGCAAATCCAATCTACCATAGCTCCCATTGTGAATTACTTCATCTGATCGATAAGCTAACCGATGATGGAGATCTCGCCGGCGATCGATCGATCAGGTGGTGGGCACGCACGGGTACGCGGCGCCGGACTACATCGAGACGGGGCACCTGACGATCAAGAGCGACGTGTGGAGCTTCGGCGTTGTGCTGTACGAGATCCTGACGGGGCGGCGGTCGGTGGAGCGGAGCCGGCCGGCGGAGGAGCAGAAACTGCTGGGGTGGGTGCGGCAGCACCCGCCGGAGAGCCACAGCTTCCGGTCGATCATGGACCCGCGGCTGGGCGGGCGGTACCCGGTGGCGGCTGCGCGGCAGGTGGCGAGGCTGGCCGACCGCTGCCTCGTCAGGAACCCCAAGGAGCGACCGGCGATGAGGGAGGTCGTCGAGGAGCTCGAGCGGGCGCTCCAGATGGAGCCACCGTCGGCGGCCGACAAGTACGGCGACCGCCGGCCGCTGCCGGCGAAGAGGTGACATCAAATCAGTCATCGGAGGCTGAACTCGACAAGTGCATGAGAAACAACAAATTGTGGAGGGATCGATCATTGTAGAGAAGAAGACGATGATCAATGCGAATAATTTGAAGCATGCAAAGTGTTTCGATCGCGCAAAATTTCCCTATTTCTTAATCGTCTTACAATGGGAGGTTTTTTAAATATTTTTCTTTTTTCTAATTTTAAAAATAAACCACGGGAAAAAAATATTTTGGCATATGCCCTTTTGAGCACCCCAACGAGATGACGTGATAAGAGCTCTGTTACGCTAATTAGACTGACGTGATATAAGAACACCCGCCGCTGATAATATGACACCATGTAAATAACTTTAGAAGTGGTTTAGTTTTAAAATTTAAAAATAAAAATGTTCAAAATACAGTAAAAAAATTGAAATAGAGGGAGTATGATATAATCGAGCAGTTCTGCAGAGTTATTACAAAAAACCAGTAAATCTAGATAAACCGTGTAAATTTCATGCAAACCGTGTAAATTCACTCGAACTTTTTTTTTGCCCCGGCGAAAGGGCCTAGGGGAGGGGAGAGTTGGAGGCAGGCAGGTGTGGATGGGCCGACGGCCGAAATAGTAATAGCGAACAAAGGAGAAGCAGGCCAATTGACCCAACCAGTGGGCTTTACGTGGGCCTCGTCTCCCCACCTCCTCCTCAGCCCAAAAGCAAACCCCCCCACTCGCCGGCGGCCGTGTCCCCTTGGAACCCGAGGCATCCGCCGCGCCGCCGACCGGCTCCCTCCCCCCATCTCTCTCTCTCTCTCTCCCGCGCCTCGCCGCCTCAGCTCCTCCCGCTCTTCTCGCGCGGCAGTGTGTCGCCGCCAACGATGCAGGGGGCGGCGAAGAAGATCACGCTCCTGCAGACGGTGGCGTTCGCCGGAGTCTTCTCCGCCGTCTCCTGCTGGTATTGTGATCTAGTATCCCGTCGCCAAAATCTGCGTCCCTACCGTCTTAGATTTCCATCCCTCTTTGTGCTTCAGGTATGGGTTCATGTTTGGGAGAGAGTCTGCCCGGCGTGAGCTTGGTGGAATCATTGAAGACCTCCGCAGCGGCGGCAGTGGCAGTTGCAGCTCCACCAACTCTACGGCTTCCCCCGATTCTGAAGCTCATCCCAAGCCCTAGTTTGGTATGGTACGCTGTTTCTTCCTTCGAGATTCAAATTTCTTCTTAATTGGCCGAGTTAACTAAAAGTTTCCATTATAAATAAAAAAAATGTTTGGGAGTGATTTACCAGTAAAGACAGGAGTGATCTGTGCTTCAATTGGGATAGAGTAATTGATTTCTAGTTGTTTTTGTGTAATGCCTACATGTCTCTACCAAGACATATACATTGACTGAAATAGAAAGGTGAAGATGTAGCAGGATGTAGGTTCATAGTGAATGCGCGCTGCTTTTTTATGGGTGAACACTGAGTAGTGAGCCTAACCAATTTTTGCTCTCTTAATTTAGCGGCATGTTTTGATAAAAAGGCAACTGCATGGTAATTAGATTAAGGCTGTTTGTGGTAATGAACTTATGATTACTGATTATGATATTTGGTGGTATTTTTTGTAATTTTTTTTTACCATGGAATGACTTCTAAAATTCACTGAACATTTGATGTTAATCATGTTGGGTTACACCAACTTATTCAACACAATATTTTTCTTTCATGAGTGGTACAAATTAGTCAATATAGCTAGAGTTTACAGAAATTTTAATTTGGTCACTTTTCAATGTTTACAGATCCTGCTTCACAATATCCGTAACAAGAATGTATGTTCATCATAATTGACTAGGTTAGATAATAGAGGAGTTTATTAGGGAGGAACATTGTCTGATAAAAATTTAGCCAATTAAATTTCCATGATTAGTAGGTCTCTGTTTTAACTTGGCTGCTCTTCAAATTTCTGCAAACAATTTATGATGTAATTCAATACGAGGTATCAAAACTTTTCCTTCCCTGTATAATAATGCTGTACATTCTCTTTTAAGGTATACCAGGATTACCGATGAGTTGTACTGCTGACTACGATTGGATTTTTACACCATAATTTTGTTGAAATCATCACTCTGATCATAAGGGTTATCTCTTCTGCTAAGTACCTGAAGAAATTGTGCTTTGATGGTGCCCTTTTTTTTTCTCGTTTTCTTGAAGTTCTGTTTGTTCATGACTGCCTACACCAACAAGGATAATTTTAGTATGAACAAGCCATCCATAGGTTGAGATATATCTTGTAAGTATCTGCAATCTTTTTCTGTTTTCTATGAGCCATACTCTTCTAAATGCAGATATTGTCTTCGGGACAATAGTTCATTCTTCCTACCAATTTCTTGTGTAGCTAGTTGAGCTTGGAAGCTTTGTTTTGGTTCATTCTTTTTTCTGGACCTTTTGGCATCTTTCCTGATGTACTGTTTCCTGCATGCTTGCTTAAGCATGCCAGCTGGCCTTGTATGTAATGAGTGCCAGTGTGCCACAACCCACATGCTTTGGCCTTTAGAGATATAAGTTGCTACTGGTATGATTTGGACCATTGAGTGCAGATCAACCGGCAAGGTTAGCGGCTTATCAACTAGTAGGTTACAGGAATAGATGCTATGTTCCCATGGCCCATGCTGAAAGGACCTTTTAGTCTTTCCAGTGAGCTACATGCATGTACCTTCTAAAAATTCCTTCTTTGAAACCTGGCCGTCGGTTAGGAAACGGACCAGAATCATGGACCGAAGCATCTATATTTCTTGTCCACTTAGATCTCTGAATTTATTTGAAAATTATAGAAAAAATACCATATTTTGGCAATCCTGACCACAGAAATTCAATTTACCATATGTTCCTTGAATAATTCCATGATTTGATACATCACTTTGAACAAACCAAAACAACTGGACACTGCTGGAAGTTTATGCTCTGGCTAAACAGATTAGTTCTGATCTACATCATTTTCTCTTGGATTAGAAAGGAACTAGACAGGATTGGATAGACTGGTACTAAATAGAGCAATCTTGTGGTCCCTTTTTACCTTTTTCCTTTTGTTTTTGGCCTCATAATCCTAAAAGCACATGATTATGCCCTGCTCTGCTGTTATTGTTTCATTGTTTATCTGTTAACACATTACCATATAGTTCGAAAAATCTTTTAACATGATTCTCTCATATTTTCGTCATACCTCTCTTAATTGATCTTTTGGCATACATTAAGAACTGGAGTTTTGTTGTAACTCACACATAATTGAAGGCTAATAGAGATTAAGAGATATATGTAAAAGCTAAAGAAACTACACATGGGAAGTTGGAACCACGTTAAATCTGATTATAGAGAAGGTGTCACACTTTCTGAAACTTCTAGCTCTTCCACACAGTACTACAGAACCATAGAATGGGACTACCACTAATGAAGAGCTCTCATAGGTCCCTCTCTCGAGGTGATAATTTAGCAAAGCGAACCAAAGATAACCACTTAATGAGAAAAGGTTTGAATAAAGAGGACATAGCTATCAATCAGAGGAATCTCTGGCTCTTTAATCTCTCTCTCACTATTGATGTTCACTTTCAGTCCTCTCCTTTGCAAGCACTTGTTAAAACCTTGATAGGTTCTCTTGTCATTCTGATGGTGGTGAGCTCATGTCAGGGTGGGCCCTTGACTTGCTCTTTTCTTGCAGTCACACTCAATCTTTTGGAATATCTCCAGTGGCGTGGCACTATGCAGAATTTCGTATATGTCACTAAATATAAATTGTCAATGGCCCATCGATTTGTGATCTTGCTCTGAAGCATCCATGAGACCATGACGCACTCTGTAACCTTGTTTAGTTGTATCTGCTTCTGGGACTTCTAGTAAATAAATTGCTTCTTTTCCCTTCTTTTGTGTGTGTGTGTGTGTTGAGAGTTCATTGTCTTCATTCATTGACAACTAGAATCTCTTGAATTAGCTTATTTTTAATTTTGCATAATATTAATCAGTTGCTCCAGAAAAAAAGAGTACAAATGGGTGTGTCACTTGCTTATGTTTTGTTGCTAATTTGTCCATGGAAATCACTGGTCAAAAGTGCAACTGTGGAAGTATCAGGATCATGAACGTGTGTTAGTTTTGTTCCATTATCTCTTCCAGCACAATGATTTATAGTGTTGATTGCCACAACACTGGAAATTTACTCCCTCTTAGTATTTCTTGGTAAAACCAAATTGATGTGCTAGCTGGTCAATAGTCTAAGGATAACTGATGTATAAAAGATGATGTCAAAGGGAAGAAAAAAAATACAACTAGAAAAGACATTTAACGCTACCTCTGCCCGTATCCTTGATTGCTCTAGGCGATAGAACATAAAGTCTAATTTTTCGAGCATGCAAGTCATGATCATGAAATGGCTGATTGGATGTATAGGTCCAGGTCCCTGCGCTTCATCAGTTTTGCTGCAAAATGAAGGGAACATGATGCGTATATACGCGGCTCTGGTATCGTACGTACCAATAAATTAATTACAGAAAATATCTTGATAGCCTCCAACTCCAATATGATGAGTCATGGGAAAGTAAGGACATAAAACACAGGCAAATTGGAAGTGAAGTATGGGAGAGATCATGACTGGAAATTAATTAATCTTCCAACATAAGCCTTGAGAAAAAGTGCCAAGTTAGTTGGCATCGACTTGAAGGCCAAGTGTCTGTGCCATCTCAATCCTTAGTTTGTTGGATAATAATCATACGAAGTTGATCAAGAAATGAAAAGTGAGAAGAGCAAGAACTCCAGGAAAGAACAGGAGCAATCTTGGTGATCTCATAATCTCACATAGAATACAAAATTTAAGTTGATAATCTGTAGTAGTATGTACAAAACGAATGGTACATGGCTCTTTCATGCAAGACAGGAGCTGCTGCTGGCACCATGGATGAAACAGTCTCTCTCATCTGCACACATATCGATCAGACCATCTCCAAGATTACTAGTTGCCCATGCAACAGGTCCAGTTATTCATCTGGTCATCTCTCACCCTAGCCATTGCCATCGAACACTTGGTATCATCTTAAGTGGTTAATTTCATCTCCCTGCTGCAGACCTCTCTTCCATCTCTAGTCTGGCATAGAAACAAACCATACATGCAACTATGCAAGATCTGATCTCCAAGACGAACCATACTACGGTCTAATTAACAATTACCAATCCATCAATCTAATTAACAGTTACCAATCCATGGTTGTAGTAGCTAGCTAGCTGAAACTGATCGCAGGAACGCCGTGAAAACCACAAAACAAAATTGAGTTGGCAAAAAACAAGGAGCTATATACGTATATTCCATGGATCTACAGCTAACTAGTCTACATACATATGCAATCCACACCGGTTTGATCCCGATCCGCGACGACGAAGCACACACCTAGCTACTGTTTAACTTTGGCGTTTGATCGATGATCGATGCGCGCAGTTGATGCACGCAGCAGCAGATGCATCTCGCGACCATATATGTTAGTGGAACACTAGCTGGTGGCGGCCACGGGAGTGCGAGCCGCGAGGTTGGCGATGGTCGGCCGCCGGTGCATCATCAGAGGCCTCGCGGGCGCCGCCGTTGCCTCGGCGGAAGCCGGCGAGGTCGACGGGTTGCACAGGAGGCGGTGGCGGCGCGCCGCCTCGAGCGCCTCGTCCATGTCCATCTGCTCCTGCCTGCAATCATCGCTGCAGAACGCCGCGTCGCCTCTGCGTCCATCGATCGACACGCAGCTTAGTTAAGCTCAATTCGACTTGGAACAAAACCGAATATATGAGACAAGGATCGATTAATCTGTGAATTACCTGTACATGAAGATGTCGCGGTCGCCGGCGATGCTCCTCTTGCAGAGGAAGCACGACTCGAGGAAGTGGAGACGGCCGCCGGCATCATCACCCGGCTTCACGCGGTAGAACCTCGACGCCACCTCCACGTACCTCTCCTCTTCCTCCGTCGCCGGCGCCGCGCCACTGGCGATCTCTTCCATCTTCAACTGCACGTCGTAGCTAGCTAAGCTAATAATAGGTAAAGCAAATCAACCTGCCAGCTAACTAGCTGGACAAGGTCGTCTCTCTCCAGCTCATAGAAAGAAAGAATCGGATCGGAGTTGCATACATGTGTCAGAATTAACTCGTTAATTGGTCCTGATCTCTGCTGGCTAGCTAGCGAGTTTGTTGGTAGATGGAGGCAAGCAATGAAAGATGCATATATGGGTATAAATGAGCGGTGTGAGCTGCTGATTCGTGTCGACCAGATCAGCCGGAGGTTTGCGAGAAAACCGTGGGTGGAAGATGAGAAGATGCGCTTGGGGGCAGTGTGATGGAGCCTGTTGGCTGGGTGTGCTCTAGGGGGAACTAATCTACTCTCCAACTGCACCACAACTTGCTGATATGTGCCCAGCTTCTGAAGAACAATATATCAAAATATCAATGCAAAAGTAACCACTCTGCTTCAATTGTAAAATATACTTTGGGTCAGTGATGCAACCTAGCCCTGGAGATGCTTAACGGCAAATTAAGCTTTATAAACTCTGCCTTGGCTTCTTGTAATTAAAAAAGAAAAAAGAAAGAGAAGCCCCAAGTGATCGATATTAAAAATGTTTTGTGCCAAATTTCGATTGCTAGCACTTTGGCTCGTTTGAGACCTCTCAAAACTTTGGATTATCTTATTTTTTATAGATATTTAAGGGCACAAACAAATGAATTGACTAATGCAAAGTTAAAAATTTGATCTAAAAAGATCAAATGACAAACTTTTATATAAAAAAAATGTTTACATGAAGCATACACCGTTTTGTCATTTGGAAAGTGTGTCCGTGAAAATCCAAAATCCGCGGAGAAAAAGAACAGGGTCTTTCTCTAAGCACCGGTCCATTTAATTCCAGTTCCAGTTTTGGGTGGCTACCTTAATTTTTGGGCCAAATCAAGGACGTCCAACCTGAAACGGGCGGGCCATGCGATTGCGTAGGCCCATTATGACGATTACTTGTAAATGCTGGGCCTAAATTAGATCATTTGGGCTCCAATTTTGGATCACTATCAGTGATAGCGAACCAATCGTGGGCCAAAGTTTGGATTGGCCTGTGCGTGTCCGACTCCTCCGTCCATCCCTACCACACAAATCCTCCCGCGTAGATACCCACTACGCGATAAACCCACTCGTTCCTCGCCGTGCCGCCGCCATGGACGCCGCCGTCTCCCGCTCCCCGCCTCCTCCCACCACCGCGCCCTCCACCATCTCAAACCCACCTCCTCCTCCTCCTCGGCGAAGAATCAGCAGCAGCCGCGCGCGCGTCTAGCCGTCACAGCCGCGCGGCCGAGCACCAGGAGCAGCAGTCCACTCTCGCGCGCGGCGGTGCCCACCGTCGTACAGTATAAGAAGCACCGCTCGATCTCCTCCAGCCGCGCGGCGACGGACTGCTCGTCTCGGGCGACGACGTGGTCATCTACTAGAGAAATAGAAAACAGAGAAATGATTTTTGTCGAACAAAAAAAACTTAGAAAATCCGATTAGTTTTAGTTCTAGTTCTAAAGGTTCATAACTATATAACCATTAGTGTACCAGTTATTAACACTAATATTATTCTTATATATATATTCAATGACCGACAAGTTGGTTATACATGTCTTAATAATAAAAAAAACTAAAATAGAAAAATTAGTGCATATACATCTAAAATTAATAAAAATTGGAACTTTTTTACCTCAGTTTTTTTAAATTAGTTATCCTAGTTTTTTCTTAAAATTATTTATCAGTTTTTTCAATTTTGTAAATTTTTTTTACTTGTTGTACAAACCGGACTGAACGAAAAAAATCTTTTATAACGGTTATTAAAAACAATAGATATATTTTCATCGACAAAAAAAATCTTTATTACCGGTTTTTCTATACAAATAAAACTATATATATATACACAATTTTCTTATCTTTCCGATATAAATCTCTAAATTAAGCTCCACATCAACACTGCCACACACCTACCTTTCCACCAATAACGCTGTCTTCTATGTCATTGTCATTTTTATCTCCACCATCAACGCTAATACGTGCCTGCCCACTGATGCCACCATCGCTGACATCTCTGCTATCCTCCAAGAATAACTCGATAGATTACGTAAGTTTTGATTTTATTATAAATAAGATCGTTAATCCTATACATGTATATAATATATATACTAAATAAAATAGCAAACAAACACTATAATAAAATAAATGATAAAAAACAGTTAAAAAACGTTTTACCAACTAATATTAATACTAGAGATCGTCGCACGTCACGTACGGTTACCGAGATTAAAAGAGATTATACGAACCAGTACTGAAAACTATTTTGTGGTTGTGGGTGAGGATGAGGATGCTCGTGGGCAAGGACAAGGCTGCCATGGTCGCCAATGTGATGGCCCAGTTCGCCGCCATCTGCGACCGCGTCCTCATCCCCGCGCGCGCCCACTCCCGCCGCCGACTACTCACTCAAGACTCCGCTACTGTATTGCATTTTTCATGATTTCATCATCCGTTTAAACCTCGTATCTTCAGAATTGCTGCTTGGTCAGTGTAACAAGACATGCATATTATCATTTCATTTCTCAGTAAAATCTCTACTTGTTTGTGAGTTTATACAGGTTTTTTTTTCAGGGAAAAAGGATTTCCATTACTCATCACGTGAATAATCGTCACGCGGATCAGCTGCGAAACAAATTACACTCGTAGCCCGGCCATGTTATGGCTCCTAGCTAAATTTGCAAGCTCATGACTGATCCTATTCTGTTCACGCTGGATCTTCTGAATACAGAAGGTCCTCCCTCTGTTAAGAAGCAAACGTGCTTCTCTGAATTCAGGTGCGGTGTATCTCATGAGCTTGAATTCTGGTGTACGAAGCACCATTGCCAGAAAAGTCGTTTCTTTAGTTCTTCTGATGCTGCAAAGCAAAACTGGTGAAATCCTCCGAGTATGTAATTCTGGAACCTTGATCTTATTAACTAATGCAAGACTTTATTGTTTTATTGCACTGAAAAAAATTGAAGCTAGTAGCTGTTTCATCCGTCATGTCGTTGGGGTTTATAAATGTGAGGTCAGATAAAAAAAACTATTGGTTTGTATGACGCACTAGCCACATTATGCATAATGCCAAAGTCAGAATTCTCAGTAGAATAATTGGATCATTACGTGCGCAACCATCGGAGATCGATACTGCTGCAGCGTGATGGAAAGTATGTAGTAGCAGTTGAGGACTTGTACTGTATATTGATTGAGCAGCTGAATTATGCTAACGCACACGTAATCCATCTCTGCATTGCACTATATATTGGGTTGAGCAGTTGGATCATTTATATAGTAGCGTGGCATGAGCTGCAGATCCCTGATGTCGTTCAATTAATTACTCTTCTTGTATAAGACTTGATAAATAACTTTTGTCCAATCTCCATCCTATCTACTACTTGTATGTATCAATCCTATGAAAACTAACATAAGACATAAAGGGATGATGCATGAAACACATTGTGAGTATTGGTTCAAGCTACGAGTGATAAGCTGTAATGACTAGAAATAATTAATAGATAAATTTATTATATTGGTATTATTTACGGTTTGAAAGCCAACATATTACGATAAAAATCTCCTAAAATTATTGTTAAGTTTTAAAATTTAAATTTTACTGATGGCTGATAAACCAACAAACAACAAACAGACGGGGATGGCCACTAACATTGATTGATGGATATATGAATATATCTACACTAGTATCAGTTCATGAAAGGAACAACCAAGACAAATCTTGAAAGAGTAACAGCAGCGCACCCTTTGTTTGTTCCACACTACTAGCTAGCACGTACTCGGTACTCTACAATGAATGACGACGAAAGGGAGAGTACATGTCGGAGCTGAGAAAGAGAGCTACAAAGCAATTAACCCCATATCGATCAATATTTATCGGCACCAGCAGCCACCAGGAACTGATCTTTTTAATCTTGTTAATTTGCCGCCTCTAATCCGTTAAGAAACAGAGATAATCCACAGTAGGAGCAAGAGCAACCTTTCCTCTCAACCACTCTCTACATCCCCATACGCCAGCATGCATTTACTTAGCTATTATAATATATGTAGATATATAAATATATAAATATATAAATAAATAAATATATAAAGTTAAACACATGCATGACGCATACGTGAGCTCAGAAGAAAGGTACAGCTCCATATAAGCTTGTGCATCAACGGTAGAGCTTGCATTTGGATGGAGCAGCTAGGAATTGAAGGTGCAAGCTAACAGCTTAGCATAGCTACTATCTAAGGTAGATGGAGGAGGAGGATTATGTGTTCAAGGTGGTGGTGATCGGCGACTCGGCGGTGGGGAAGACGCAGCTGCTGGGTCGATTCACCAAGGACGAGTTCTTCCTCGACTCCAAGTCCACCATCGGCATCGAGTTCCAGACGCGCACCGTGGACATCGCCGGAAAGCGCGTCAAGGCCCAGATCTGGGACACCGCCGGCCAGGAGCGGTACCGCGCCGTCACCAGCGCCTACTACCGCGGCGCCCTCGGCGCCATGCTCGTCTACGACGTCACCAGCCGCCGCAGTTTCCACCACGCCGCCCGCTGGCTCCACGACCTCCGCGCCCACGCCGACAACTCCATCGTCGTCATGCTCATCGGCAACAAGGCCGACCTCGCCCACGCCCGCGCCGTCGCCGCCGACGAGGCCGCCGCCTTCGCCGAGGACCAGGGCCTCTTCTTCTCCGAGGCCTCCGCGCTCAGCGGGGACAACGTCGACGCCGCCTTCCTCGGCCTCCTCCACGAGATCCATGCCATCGTCTCCAGGAGGTCACTGGAGATGGACGACGCCGCCATCAACTGCGACGGCGCAGCCAACGCTGCGCTCATGCTCAAGGGCACCAAGCTATCGCTGTCCGACGAGCTCTCCATGACGGAAACCAGCGCCATCAAGAGCGTAAGCAGATGCTCATGCTCTTGACAGCATCATCCTCGCAAGTTCGCACACATGCATGGATGATATACAAGAGAAGCCGAGAAATCTTCTTGTTAATTCCAAGATCCATATTTGAAAGGAAGAGTATATAGATATATTCAGCTCTTTTAGGGTGAAAAAACAGGCGTTAGTGTGATCACATGGTGTATTTGTTTCAAGTCGCAACAGAGTGCTCTGACAAGAAGAAGAAAATGTTTGTGAACCCTGCAAGCGAGCCTTTCTTTCATTCCTTCGTTATGTATAGACTATGGAGTCTACCCTAAAGTAGTTAAATTAAATCAAAATACAAGGTGATGGTAACAAATTTCACAGAACCATAGAATCCTGACTCGGGCCATATAATTCTGAATTTTAACTTAAAACATCAGTGCAAGCATTGCCAGCTGCCATTAACTTCAAAAACCGGTGCAGCCTCGTGACGCTAAATGAATCCATACATACCCTGAATCTTGCAAGCTGCATTAGAAAACCTAACGATATGGAGGTAATGCCTGCGCTTACTCCTTTGGATTTTCACGAGATCTAGCAAAAGGATTAGATTAAGGTGAAGATGGCTCTTGCGGTTCCGACTGACTGTTCTGAACTATTCGAGACATCAGCTTAGATATCTCAAAAATTGCGCTCTGTACCTGATCATCTTCTGAATCAGAGGGCTGAATCCACACAGGTGACTGCAGCCCCGTCGATGTTCCATTTGCAGCCTTTTTTCCCTTTCTAGACGTTGATAAAGCTTTCTCCAGATCCGATTGCCTTAAGGGTCTTGGTTTCTGAACCAGCAACAAGAGGAGGTAAGATAATCAGAACCAATATGTAATGGACAATAATCAATTTGATGGTGTTTCAGTTGTTACTATATCATTAATTAAAGTCCAACTAGCAACTGTAAATGAAATCCAACCATGGAATCCAATTAAACAGAATCAACGGCTATGCTTGACACAAGTAAATTCATGCATGAGATTTGCCCTTAACAAGTTCAACAGGTGTAGACAAACATTACCCAAAGGAAGTAATGAACTAATGATGGTAGCAAATAATATAAATTATCAGCACTAAACACAGTAAGCAACAAGAGTGGATACTCACATCTGTTTTCCGCCCATCTCTCTCATTGTTCAACAGCTCCCTGATAGGGTAGAATGCTGCCTGCTTGCACAGTTCTAAGATGTCTGATCCAGTAAATCCCTCACATAGACTGGCGATGTAATCATAATTAATGTTAGACTGAACATTTTCTCCCTTCAATACAACCTGAAGTATCTTGCTTCTTTCACTCTGAACAGGAATCCCAATTTCAAATATCTGAGTAAAGCGCCTGAGAATAGCTTCATCTAGCTCAGAGGGTCTGTTAGTAGCGGCAAGGACCATAACTCGGGCATTTTCTGCAAAGACATATGAACTATCATAAGATGTGGAACAGGAGTAACCAGGAAGTCTGTTTGCAAGTTACAAAATAAGTTGCTCCCTATGTTTGAAGAGATGATGTATGGCAGCATATCAACCCCATGCAGTAAATAAATAGACATCAACACAAATTAGCACAGTTGATACATCGATTTCTCTTTCTCAACGAAAAGGCATGTGATGGTCTTGTGTATTGTTAAAAAAGAACCGCTTTGTCATGTCCAACGTAGCTAAAAAGATTGGCAGAAAGGCCCAATTCTATTAATTTCGTTTAAGTTTAGATGGTGTTGAGTTCACCAATTTAACATTATATTCAGATTACATAGTAACTCCATACGCTATTTGGTCTTCTGATTGGGTGTACAGTAATAACAGGCAATTGATCAGATTATGAGAATACCCATAATAGCAGGAACATGTGGCATCTGGACTAAGTTACTAGTAATATCATCCAGTTCGAAATTCTAAGTTGTAACAACTGGTTACCCTTATGAACCACTACCACCTGTGCCTGAAGGCAGCAATGTTCAAACTCTTACAAAAAAAAATCATCACAATAAATAATATTGTGCACAATTATCTCATTGTATGTTTGTAAGATAACCTTCTATCACTACCTAACAATTAACTTGAATGATTTAAAGATGTTTGAACTAATGTACAAGGTTTAGAAGAATATTCTGTGCTGAATGTCAAAAATGAAATATGAATTTGTTCAGACTTCAAAGTAACGAAGCATTAAGCTATATTGATACTCTAACATGCGAAACTTTGAACAGAAAATTGATGGTTATGGAAGATATCTTTATAGGTTGGAAATGGGCTCAAGTTTGACACAACACAGAAGTAAAGCTTTGGATAGCACTGTTTAGCAAGAGTAGAACATATGCACAAAAAACCCTGAAGTAAAATAGTATACAGATGTCAAAATGCACAGTGGGATGTCACACTGCATCATATTAGAGCTACAAAGTGCATTTAAGTGTTGCAACATATTTTGTCTCTAGATAAAGAAGCATGCTGAACAATATTCCAAACTATAGAATAGGTTTTTGACATGTAAATATAGGTCCGACATGTGTGGAATAAGGGGTATATGGTATATTGAGAGAACATGTAACATGGAATTCTATGTGATGAGTTGTGGGTGAAGGAAGGAGGTCTAGAACCAACCATCACCACCACCAAGCCCCCAAACATTTAAAGTGGCAAAGGTGTATCTGTACATAATGAAGAGAACAGGAAATGTGCAGACAAAAAACTATTTGGACAGATGAGCATCAGGAATATGTTGATATAAGTTTGAGGCAGAGTACTCACGATCAGTGGTGAAGCCATCCCAGAGGGACATGAACTCTGTCTTCATATTAGTCATAGCTTCATGGTCGGTTGTCCGTCGCTGGCCCAAGAAACTATCGACCTCATCGATGAAGATAATAGCTGGCTGCAGCTTGTGAGCGAGACTAAATACAGCAGACACTGCCATGCACCACAGATGTAACAGATAAATCATAACAGCACAGATTGCAGCCAATGAAAAGGGCCGGAAGTTAAAAAGAAGGCTCAGGCGCTTACCGAGCTTCTGGGCGTCGCCGAACCACTTGCTCATGAGATTGGAGATCCTGACATTGATGAAGACGGCGCCGGACTCCTTGGCGATGGCCTTGGCGAGCATGGTCTTGCCGGTGCCGGGCGGGCCATAGAGCAGCACCCCCTTCTGCGGGCTGAGGAGCTTTCCGAAGGTGAAGAGCTCGGGGCGGCGCAGGGGCAGGATGACGAGCTCGTAGAGCGACTGCTTGACGTGCTCGAGGCCGCCGATGGAGTCGAACTCGACGTCGATGTGGTCGGGGTTGATGACATCGCACGCAATCACATCCTACAAGGCCATAGGGTAGGGTAAGCCGTAAGCGAGAGAACCCTAGAATCAGTAGATACTCGTAGGGGGTGGGGGAGGGGGGGGATTGGGGAGAGGGCGGGGTTGCGTACCTCGTAGGGGGTGGTGGAGACGAGGGGGCGGCCGAGGCGCTTGGCGATCTCCTTCTTGTGCTGGAGCGCCTTCTGGGAGGCGGCGCGGTTGGGGTCGAGCTGTCGGAGGCCCGCGAAGAGGACGAGGCAGCTGAGCGCGGCGCTGGCGGCGTAGAGCACCAGCTCCTGCACGAACCGCGACGACTCCGACGACCTCATCGAATCGAATCGAGCCGGGCTTGCGCTGCCTCCTGCGGCTGAGCGGGCTGGGAGGAAGGGGAGAGAGAGAGAACTGCGGCGGCCGGCGGCGCGGGGTTGGGGAGAGGAATCAATCAACCAAGCGGGATTTCGCGGGTGGATGGGATGGGGAAAGAGAAGAGGAAGAGGAGGCGGAGGGGATTAGGCCGTCGGTTTATCGGGGTTTGTTTGGGTCCTCCTCCTCTCTCTCTCCTTCCCGGACGACTCACTCCCCTTTGCCTTCCTTTGGCTTGGGTCACTGACCTCTCCTTCCCCCCACCCCCCCACCCCTCTCGAAACCAGACTACCCCTTTTCGCTTCTCGTCATAAATTACCAGGAAATCATACCAGTACGTACTATATTATATTAGAGGCTGCTATCGTACACCATACTGTTCGAACAATACCTATCGGTATCAAGCACATTCTCTCCTGCAATCCCCTCTAGATTTCTCTCCTGCTACCTCGCACGCCTCAATAAGACAACGAAGAAAACGACCTCACACCACCATAACAAATTACTATAAGATTATCAGATAATTTCGTTACATCATGTTAATCCTTACTATGCATGGCCAAGCAATCCTAGTGAGATTTCAACCAGTCATTCCGAAGCCAAATGATGTTTTTTCCCAATTGTAAAGTGGAATTAAATCATCCTTACCAAAGTTTTATTAATACAAAATATTGATATAATAGATAATATATTTGTTTTTTAAGCTTAATTTGGTTTCATGCCTTAAGTATTGTTTGGCATGAATGTTTCCAGAGTCACTAAAAAAATCTCTACAACAGAGGTATGGGGAGTACATTTCGTTTCGTTTGTTGGCTTGTAAATTTTTGGCAACGATAAAATTTAATAAATCTATATCAAACACGCCTTTAATTTCAAATTTTCAACAGGAATAAAAATCACATCTAGAGATTTCTTTTAGGAAAAAAAATTCAGAGATGAACAGCCCCAGCCAACCATACCATGCAGATGCGCTCCACGTATGCCCCAATCTGGCCGTCCAATCGGAGAGACTGGGGCCCATGCCACTCCAGGACATCTCCATGGGCCGGTTGGGCCAATTAATCGAACAGGTTCATCTCACCTCCCTCAACTATAAGTCGAGTCTAATTTACCTCTTAAAACCGCAAAACCGGTTATATTGCTGTCCTCAATTCTCAAAACTGATCATTGTACCTCCTCTAACAGTTTAGATGGTGATTTTATCTCACACACATCAAACTGGTCTTCAACACTTACATGGCATTTTAGTAAGTAAAAATAAAAAAATATGATTGATCCACATGGCATCCCATCTCTCCTCCTAGTGGGACATGTATGTCAGTGGCCCATCATCTCTTTTCTCTCTCTACCCTTTTCCTCTCTCTTCCTTCTTGCCTCTTTCTCCATAGCAGAACACTAATGCCGCTACCATTTGATCGCCATTACTGGTGACTCCATCCTCCAAGCTCACGGTCACCGCCACCAGCAATGAAGATGTGGTGCTAGGAGATAAGTTTGTAGGCCCCCACGGAGGCATGTCTGAACAATGACGATAGGTACGCGAGGAGAAGATGATGACACCGATGGCTAATCCTAACCTCTCCCACCTAGATCTATATCCGGACGATGTCAGCTAGGTCGAGCCCAGTTGGTGGCGTCGAGGTGCCTAGGAGAAAGCAACATCTCTTTGTGACACAAAGGAAGAAGAGAGCGGTGGCGTTGCTGCTATGCTCACGCGGTGAAGACCTAGGGCACCTAGGAACAATGGGCTCGAAAGGGCAGCACAAGCAGCAAGTGAGGTGCTGAGGTGCTCTGGACGTGCATGTGTGCGTGGGACATTGGTTTGTTCCGTGAAGAGATATGCAGATCGACAGGAAGAAAAAAAAAAGAAATTGTCTTTTGGGCTGGTTGTTGGATCTTGGTACTGTTCACATTGGGCTGAGTACTGTTTATGACACCTGTTCATAGGTTATTGTTCACAGGTTGCCTATTATTGTCGATCGACTTGAGGTTAGTTCTGAACAGGGAAAAAATAAATTTGGCTGAGACAATAAGCAGTCGATATTATTAATAGAGTCAATGGTGTTATTTAATGGTATAAGATATATGCAAGATCTATGAGTTGGTATGATGGGGATTTATAAAACTATGTCACAAAAGAAGAAAGAGTAAGCTGGTAGTGGATTCTCTTGATGGTGATGAGTCTAATCTAGATTGGTCGGATGGCTTAGTGTGAGCTATAAAAAGAACCAAAGTTGAGATTCGCTCAAGTAAGGTTGGCGTGACATATTTACAAGGTAGAGTTTATTAAAGTTTATATTAAATATATGTATATAATACATTACCGTTTAGAACTTAGAATTATAATAGATATAAGATAAAGTTGGAGTTAAACTCTCTCATAAGCTAAGCTCTATAGACGAATTTGTTATAACAACTTAGTATATGTGATGGATCGAATGACCGACGACTTGGCTGGTTTAGGTCCTATAACCCTATACGCTATAATTATACTTATAAGATGAGCGTTCATAATATTGTTAGGTTAGTGCTAAATCTTGGTATGTTGGTTTTGGTAAGAAATTTAGATTTTCTGTCGACTACTGATTTCGGTTTTATTACATCGAGAAACAAATTAATTCCTCACTCGCGACATGCATTCTTAGAAAAAAGGCAGTTCGATGACATGTATCCATGCATGCGACGACACCAGCTAGCAGGCTAGGGGAAGAAGTCGATCCATTGATGCCAGGCCAGCTCTTAATTTCTTGAGCAAAACATCTATATATCACAGTTAATTAATTGTTGCTTTCAGAAGACAGGTATTAATGTACGTGTTGTCCACAGGAGTAGCAAAATTCTGTGATCTCTTCTGAAGAAAGAATTAACATGAATTTTTGCAAAACAGTATACATTTTTGCAATTTTGTTTTTCAAAACAGTATATTCATGCAAAGCTAGTCGATAAGCAATATATTTGTAACTTTTGGGGGGCAAAGCACACGCACTGCAAAACGGCATCGTTCCAACGCTGGGCTTGTAGTACTATTCTGGTGGGACCAAGGTCCAGCTTAGCATTACCCGCCAACCAACGGATCGGTCGATCCTTCCGCTAGGAGCCCCGTCAAGAAAGATCAGGGCGCCACGCATTGGTTTGTAAAGATGGCGAGCACCTACGTATATAGTATTCAAAAGAATTTCCTGCAGCAAGATAGACTGAAACATGCCGCGGTTTCTCACATGCAGTAATTAATTAACTCCCGTGTGAATGTAACTGAAGAACTAAGCTCCTTAATTAATTAATTAGTGACAGTATATATAATTGCAAATTTGATAGTTGTAGGTCTGCATCATCCTCTGACCCACAACAGTTAATTTTTTTGTCACTTTAGGATTTAAAATTTATCCTAAAATACATATCACTTAGTTGTTCTATTAATCATACCCAATTTAATTTTTTTCTCTATTCTATCTCAAATTATCCTCCTACTCATAATCACACGTTTTTTTAATAAGGTCATAATAAACATTTATTCTCAAACATTAATCTATGCTAAATAAACTAGAATGATACTTACTCTTATTTTTTACATGTCATATGTAGATAACATAAAAACCAATTGGTACAATAGATAGGCTGTACTGTTGATCCATACATACTAGAACAAAATTATGTTAGTCCATATGAGGCCCACCATTTCAGCCTTTTCTCTTAGCTTGCGTCCTGTGATTGGGCTTGCTGCATGCATGCTGTCTTGGAGCCGGCGAGCAGCCGGGGATAAATCAAGTGCCTGATTCACACTCTCTTTCATGTGCTATGCATGAACGCTTGATGCGGCGAAAGCAAGAACCTGCTGCCGAATGGAGGATGAATATATCATCAACATATATGCACAACCATGCATGCATGCATGCAGCAACCATGGATACCCGGCCCGGCCTCCTGCGAGAAAACCATGCATACATTTCAGGCAAAGTGTGGCAGCGGCATGGAGAATGCCGGGGAAGAAGGAGAAAGCAATGGAATGACCGGTGAGAGCAGCAGCAGCTGGGCTAGCTCAGTAGCAAGCTCTGAATGTGTACTGTATCTGCATGGTGTCATGCATGAGCTCTGAATATTTATCTGCACATATGTATGCTTCCGATATGATGCTCGTGTGCGTGCAGTAGCATGGCAGCTTGGCAGAGCGAGGCGGGCCTGCGTAGAAGTGGCAAATGGCGCCGCGGCCGTCCGGCCGGCGATTGCGGTCAGGCAGGCATGGGCTTCGTCCTGCGTCGTGGTCACATCCACCATCATATCAGTCTCAGGAAAAAGGGAAATAATGATGCTTTGCTTTGCGTTGCATTGCTGCTCTGCATGCATGGCCATTGCGTATTTGCGCTGGCTGCATCTGCATGCCTCGTCTCAGAAGAAAGTGATACGACGGCGATGGAGATGCTGCATGCATGGATATGAGTATATTGGATGGAGAGGAGTATATAGGTCCTCTTCTTTTCATATTCCAGGATCTTGCATTTTCATTTACACGTTCTCCGAAGCCCTAAACTTTTTATACAATACTTTTCTATAATAACTTTTTAATTAATTCATTTCGTTTATACTCTTGAATATCTGTTATAAAAATTAGATAATCTATTAATATTAATTTTAGCTATCTCAAATATCACTATAGATTAGTGGATACATGTTTTCTCCCGTATGCTTTATGGATAGAAGAAATATATCTTTTGGCGACCTCTGCACCAACTAAATATGCATATGGTCACGTATGTGGCAAGAGACAGATCTAGAAAAATAGTTCATCCGTGTCATCAGTGTCAAGATACACTACTCTCACTCAATACTTATCTTTATTCGTTTAGTAATTTAGTGATACATTTTACTATAATTTGTCGGGATCATCTGATTTGATATCAACGTGTATACTATAAATTCATCCTTGTTTGTAGATATCTAGTATTTAAACTCTAATAAATGAAGTTATGTGCTCACAACTTAAAAAAAGATTGTCCCACAATATAAGAACGCACTACTTAATTAGATAAATTCTAGTGTTACGAATCTGAACAGTCCGTATTGACTATCCAGATTCATATTATTAGAATATATTTAATTAATACTAGATTCTTAGAGAGTGTATATGTTTATTGTAAAACCTGGCATGGCCATGGTGTCCTGCCTTCCTCTTCTTCTTTCCAACCAGGCAGGCCCAGCCGGCCCGCACAAACCCAAGTACGCAGCCTCTCTCTTTCTCTCTCAATCGTGTCATTCATCAATAACTCTGCATTTAAACTTGTGTCTGAGCTGCAGGAGGAGAGTGATGGATGAAAAACTATTGTAGAGAGAAAAAAAAGGATAAAAAGCTAGAGGGAAAAATGCCACACTTTTCTCAAGTGTATGTGAGTCATGGTGCATGTTTCCTGCCGCTGTCATGGACCTCATGCTCTCTATTTCTCTCTGAAACCTTTTCTTGGTCTGACAGGGTGGGGTCAGGCATGGGGTTAGAGCTTGAAAATGCACTACTACAAGCACACTCACTAGCTAGGAGGCTACTAGCCTTTTTTCTCTAGGATTAGGAAAGGCTTATGTGTAAAGATGCCTTTTTTGAATCTTGACCAATCGATTGCGTGGTGGTCAGCAGACGTCCAAAACAAATGACCACAACAGACGATAGTATAGTGATCAAATAGGACCGGCCCATAGCTGACTATGCACTATTAGGCCGTGCCATATCAGTATACGTGTCAACACCACTATCTATTTAGCAATTGGCAGATTGGCTCAGCCACGATAGAGACATATATAGGACAATTATAGCCTACGTGAAAATAAATAAATAAAAATATATAAAAGAGAAAATAAAAGAAAAAAAATGGTGGACTGGCCAAGCCATGCTCGGTCTTCGGCCAAATGATCAGTACGCTCGTGTCTAGATCGGCCCGTATAAACATAACCCATTTGGTCATTTATATACAATAGCCATAGCCTTTCTAATTATAAGTGGTATATATATCCAAGAATATTTTTCTACATGTTCTCAGCGAAGTGCTCCGTCGATTCTTGTAAAAAAGACATATTTTGATCTTCTCATTTTTTTACAAATGACTAGTTAAAACAATGTAAAAAACTAAATCAATATATTTGAATTTTAAAATAGAAAAAAAATCTATATTGACAAGCAATTGATAGTACAAACTATCATCGATAAACTCAAATTCTATAAAATTCCATCATACAAGAGTTTCTGTCGTTTTTTGCCACCACTGTTAGGTTTCCATCTATAGAGACCTCCATTAAGTATTTAAAAAAGAATGTAGTAACAAAAACATATTTTTAATATGCAAATTTCGTAGAAAAGTCTTAACACATGTATTTTTATGGAAGACTTAATAGAGGTCTAGGGATGAAAACCTAATGCCAGTGACAATAAAGGAACAAAGATGCTTATACTATGGTATGTTATAAAACTCTTTTGTTGATGACAATTTGTAAAATCAGTTGCACGCCATTAATAAAATGTAGATTTTCTCTTCAGAATATTTTCATACATTATTTGTCTCAGGCTATCAAGAGTATGTATTATGAAAAATTTAATCTTAAATACTTTTTAAAAAATAATATAATATTTATAAAAATCAGCAGAGCATGATTGAGAGGCAAAAATATATCCATCATATACAATGCTAAACAATCTATTTATTGCTGTTATTTGAGATAGTTCTGATTCCTTTAAGTTCCTACAAAATTCATATGGGAATCCAAATTTTCCACACATGCCTAATTAATTCCATCAGTTGTAAATTTCAACACATTAGGTTTGTAAATAGTGTAATAGTAGACGAGATGAAAGAGGAAATAAAATGGAAAATGCATGTTAGGCCGGCTGGGGGTGGGTAGGTGAAGCTAGCAATTCTTGTGGGCAGAAGTCCACCATAACTGCCCCAATTAAAAGGCCACCTCTTCCCCAAGCAGCCACAGGCACAAGCACAGCCACCACACTAGCTTTGGACAGCTCTACCTAGGTCCATCTGCAACCATGCATCTCCTCCAGCCTCTCCATTGGAACCAGAAAACTATGGCATCTCCTCCAGTTCACTCCATTGGAGTACATAGCTAGCTGCTGCTTGATTCTACTACTCATGATCCAAACGAAGGGCAAGAGAAAGTGAGAGTCAAAGAGAGGTGAGGTGACGTGAGGCAGATACTGCAGGTGGAAGAAGCTGAAAGAAAGATATGATCAAGCAAGCAAAAGTCGGCTAGCTAACGAGAGGGAACCTTTTCATTTTGAGGGGAATGTTGTCTGGCTCGGGGCTACTTTAATTTCTCTCTTTTTTGATATCTTCTTTCTCTCCTAGCTTGATCTTTTTTAATCTCTTAAACCAATCTCAACAAAAAGATCAGTTCAAGAGATGAGAGTAGATGTTTGTAGATCTCGGACCAGGCTTCATTCCCCCCAAACAAAAAGGCTCCCATGAATCGTGTGCTTTGCTCTTGTTCCAAATCGATCTGAGATGAACTGGGTAAGCCAACTGATTGCTTAACTAATTAGCTTTTGTTTCATCTTATGGATAGATAGGAGTAGATCTTGGTGGTGGCATGAATTGCATGAGATGAAGATTGGTGTAATGATGGGGGGAAAGACTGCATGACTGTACAATCGCACACTTATCACAGCTGCTGGCTGCTCCTATGGGGATCTTCCTCTCTCTCTCTCTCTCTCCCATAATTAGCTCTGATGAGAATGAAGGGTGATGAGGAAAAAGCTGTCATCATTAAAGACCTTTGTTCGATCCATGCAGATCCTTGATGGTTGCTAGTCTGTATTCAGGTACAAACACCTTGCTTAATCTTTCTTCTTTCATATGTTCGTCCGATCTTTACCTTGGCCTGTGTATCTCAACTCTTGTCCTGATCTCAAAAATGCTTGCTTTTCTAGTTTTTGGTGATCTACTTTTCATTTTTCTTCCAGTTCTACTTTGCCAGTCATCAGGATGAAACAATTAGCATATATGCTCTGTACGTACACCTCAAAAATGAATGTGTTACATGTGTACTCCATGTTAATTTGTTGCTTTATGTAGTAGATCTAGAGAAGAACTCTGGTAACACTGCATGGATTCTTTACCCTTTTCTCCTTCAATTCTTGTCTCTCCAAATAATGTTGCATTGGGACATATTAGATACTCCAGCTAAGGGAATTAATAGCTAACAGATTGCCATATATACTTTGGTCACTAAGATTAATTAATTGCTTAATTTGTTCCAAGAACCGATTCACCCTATTCATGAGAAAATATCGGGGAAGAATTAAGTTCATATTCTTCAGTCATGGTGAAATGACAAGGGTTTGAGATCAGAGCATCTCTGTTAATTTGGGTGGTAATTTCAACTGATCCCAAGTATTTAATTACTGTGGCATTATTTTTCCTGTTTACTTTCTGTTCCGATAGCTAGCTTAAAGGCTATAAAAACAATCTACCGCAAAAGGGCATGTCATATGCATGTATAGATTTTTACCTTGTAATGAATGAAAAGAAACTGCTCTATTTGTGCATATATATGATCTTACCAGACAATGACTAGTTCATATATAAGATGTACATTTCTATAACAATATTACCTATTGATTTTTATATTTATGAGCTACATGTTGGCCATGATGATGGGGGATCGGAGTATGTTCAATTCTTGGAGCATTAAAAATAAAGAGTGAAGTTTGATTAATCTGAAAACTTAATTATACCGGAGTATATGTTTGTCAGGGCTAGCTGATCAACATGGGAGTAGTACTTGACACCAGTGTGGTGCATTGGTGTTGGTGTAGCCCTGTTGTTATGCATCAACTCTGAGTTGTTTCATGTTTGAAGCCTTGAACTCTAGCTTCCCCATACACAGTACTATGCCTATTATTTTTTGTGTCGAGATGCATCTGCATGTACAGAGAACGGTGCATGTTTCTTCAGAAAAAGGAGCTTCCCTTTTTCTTCTCTGATTGCAGTCTTGCTCGCCTGTTTCTGGTTCATCAGACTGCTGTACTACTGAACATATAGTACTGAACATGATGTTAATTTCACCGCAATATGATTAGCTGCACATTTTGTGCAACTTGATATAAGCATGCATGCTAGCTAGGCAGCTAGGACCGTAGCTAGCCAATAGACATGTAATTGCGTTGCAAATTAATTAAGGTAACGCGCAATCATTAGTCCACGGATAATTAACCAGTAAATTAATTAATCCAATGGATTGCATATGTATCCACATCCATCAATTCAATGAGCTGATAATTAGCAATATAATTAAGTACAGTAACAGGTTATTATTCTGACAGAGAGAGGGGTTCCCTTTGTAGAGAACGACTGGTGTGACCAGTCAAATCAGAGCACGTTGATTGATCAGGACACACGTGTGAAGAGATTCCTTTGCGTCGCCATAGCTATGTCAAATGGAGTACTGGTGGCCTTCTCCTTTCTGCCCTGCAAACAATTACAACTACGTAGTTAGCAGTAAGTGTGACGTTTGGGTTCCCTGCATGTGTGCTGTGTGGTACATGAGCATAACAAGACTGGTGCTTTCATTTGCACCATTTATATGTCCGTGCAATAGGATCGGAAGATGGAAACATCATTAAGTTTTGGGGTTTTTTTTTGAGTGTTTTTTATAGGAAGAGCGTTTTTTTAAAAAAAAAGGAGGAGAAGGATGACTGTATTTTTAAAGTAGTTAAGATAACTTGCAGAAGGCCAGTAGATTCCACATGCATCTCTTTTAATTACCTGCAGCTATGTTATTTAGATAACGAGCTAGTACGTACATGCATGGCTAGTACTGTACGTACGTAGTAGCAGTACATGCATGATGAATGCACATGCATTGACTGTCGCTCTCCCAATATACAGTAGAGAGTATGTTGATGAGGAGGAGTATCTGCGTACGTACGTTGATGGCTGGCCTTTGACATGAGGGGTCATGCACAGATTCAGAAGCAGCAGCAACACTCATGTCAGAAGCCAAGATTGTATGCATGCAGCAGCTTCCATATCCATGCAAACTGATCTGGCGGACTCTTTCATGTCACCCAACAGTTGTTAGCTGTTACATCCATCCATCCGTTTGAAACCTATGCACGTTATCTTATTTTTATTTTTATGATATAACTATAGACGAACGAATTAACTGCTATAAACATAAAATGAAAAACTTTATATATTTTTTTATAAAACATATCATTTAAATGCTTAAGAAATATGCCATGAAAAATCTAAAATAGACAGGAAAAAAATAGGGACCAACGCTTTGTATAATCTACTGCTTGGTAAGCATACATACAATAATATAGCCTCCTAAAACATATTCGCCACAGTTGAAATTTAAGTTGATTTTATAGGCTTTTCGATATAGTTTATTCGTTGGCTTTTAAATCGCTAAGAATACTTTTAGTTATGATTGAATACAAGTATCAAGCCTATTAGTGCAGGGTGAATGGTGTAAAGCGAGAAGTTCCTGATGTGTGGTTAAAGTGTATAATCTCTACAGTGATTAGTTAAATTATTTAAACATTTGTGTTAGCTATTATGGATGATATGAGATGTTTCTTATAACGTAGTTTGTTTTACCAAAGTTTGATGAATATGATTATTGAGATGTAAATTATTTTTAGAGTTTGTCTATATGGCAGACGATCGACCTTTATGGTCACAAACAATTATGTATAACCTAGAGTGTCTTATAGCACTATAGTGCCATAGTGCTAAGAATGTGAACTTGTGCTGTGAAATACTGTTAACTATGAGAAATAGTTAATAAATGATATTTGATTAATTATTAAGTGTTAAGAAAGTGAAAAGAAGCTAATAAAAGAGAAGATGGGGAAATATTGAGAATTTTGCTATCACATATAAACACGGTGACAAATTGTTGCAAAGCAATTTATGGAATGGATCGAGATATGAGCCTTTTTCTAATAATTAAAATTTTGACTCACTAGTGTTTTGCAAAATAACTCATTTAAATAAAAGATTTATTTTGCAAATGAAAACCTTAGCCCCTCTTGTTAAGCCAAAACCTTATCCCTTTTAATAAAAGCTAGTTATTTCTAAATCTACTATTATTCTATGTGTATTAGCTTGAGTATTCTAGGATTGGTGGTTAATTAAGTTGACCTCTAATCTATGTTAGTCTGTTCTTTATGGCTATAAGAGTTCGAGGTATCCCAAAACTTCATATCTATAGTACCAACACCATTAACAGTCGCATGCGACCCATTCCTTATTAGGACGGATGAATCCCAACTGACTTGATAGGAAGAAAACAACGAGATATGAATACAGATATATACATTGGCCCATATCAACTGATCAATTAGTAGACTGATTAACTAAAAGAACACTAGGTAAATTACGATACCCGGTTCTATTTCTAGTGTTGTCAATAGTTACGTTTACAGACTTAAACCTATCCTACAGGTGCCTTCATTCTCTTGAGTTGTGTACTCTTCTTGGCCAAATGACAAGGCAAGCTGCACATAAAGCAAGTTTTGGCATCCTCTTTCTTCATGTTGTTGTTTCTCTTCCTCTTGAAGTTAGTGGTATGTTGGGCTTTGATAAATTTTTCTTAGAGTAATTGTAAATTTGTCATTAGTTTGAATTGTTATTGTAAGACTGTTGCTAAAAGATTATAAAAATACCATTGGTTTGAATCGAGTAGCATCCTTTCAAAATAGAAAAAAACCAATGGAAAAGTTGCAAATGCCCTATTTCCGTTTGTTGTTCTTGTTTGCAGTCTTTTGCTCCATATTGGCACTAGACTACCCACTATCACCCTTAGATGCAACATCCTTTGTCTAGCATTCTCTTTAACATCAAGATACGTAATTAACCCCTCAATGGAGTATTTTTATCTCTTGTATTTGAGTGCAATACTAAAACTCCTCCATGAAGAAGGTAATTTTTCGATAATGCATACAGCCACAAACTTATTGGGCAAAGCACACTTCAGGAGATTGAGTTCCTTAGTGATGGTTTGTATATCGTGAGCTTGTTTAACTAAGTCAACCATTCTATAGTTGTAAAACTTCTCCACCATGTGAAGATCATTGCTAGCATATGTAGCACCAAATTTAGTATTCAATGTATCCCATAACTCTTTTGCATCTTGTATTTGTATATACACCTTGCACAGACGATCACTGAGAACGCTAAGAATACATCCTATAAAGAGAGTAGTAGCACTCTCAAATTCTTTTTGCTTTTTAGCAATCCAAACTCCTTTGTTTTACCATTGCTAACCCAGAATACATTCATAGCCGTCGTCCATAAAGCGACCTTGATCTATCATCTCTTGAAGTGCACACCGGTGAATATTTTTGATCTTAGTGTATTGATAAGTCTAGCCATGTTAAAACCATAGTTCTTATAATAAGGTTTTTAGATTGTTGAAAATATAAGCACATGTTGATTTAATTTATTTCATAAATAAATCACAACAGCATAAAAATTGACTAGAATAATCATATCATACGAGTATATTCTACACATGTATAGAGCAACCATGTTTTTAGATTGTTGAAAATATAAGCACATGTTGATTTAATTTATTTCATAAATAAATCACAACAGCATAAAAATTGACTAGAATAATCATATCATACGAGTATATTCTACACATGTATAAAGCAACCATACACATGTATAGAGCAACCATACACATGTATAGAGTAATTAGCACGAACCGACGGTTCTATTCTAGAGTAGGCATAGGACGTACCGCACTGACGACGTGAGGTACTAGGTGCTGATGATGGTACGAAGCGCCCAAACGCAGAGAAAGACAAGCCGTGATGGACTAATCGTGAGCAGTCGTGCGTAACGATTTTCAAAAATCTTATTCGCTCTTTGTCGGTGCAGAATGTAAAAGGCGACGGTTCTAGAGATTTGCTCTCCTAATCCGCTGGTGTACACCGGCAAGCAGGACGAAGTAGGTGACGAGCGATGGCGTCGTACAGAGGAGATGCCAAACCCTAGATTGTTTTCACATATGCTACATAAAGACAATGGCTCAGAATTTATAGAGATATTAGAATATATGATCAGGAGGTCCGTACGATCTTCATAACTCGTAAACTAACTAGATAAGTCATGTGTAACCTATCCAAACTATACGTGTATGGATTAATCCGGTTAGTTTCAAATACAAACAATGGATAATTTGTTAAGATTTACAACAAAACAAAAATGTAAAAAAAAAATTCACGCAACGTACGAGGAGCTAATTTTAACAGAACATTCACGTGCATATCATATGTGCGTGCCACAGTAGGGCTTGATGAGGCTAGCGCTCGTGCATGTTACTCTAGTTTTCTCAAATATCATTGCTGAAGTGGTTAAAAGAATATTTACCTTATAAGGTCTCTCTTCTAGAATTAGTAAACTTAGCAAAATAGGACTAAAGTTTACATGTATTGAGGCAGGTCTGTGTGATTTTTATAGAATTATTCTCTACATGTGTCTTAGCCCAAGTACCAATTCCAACAGTCATGATCTCATTTGTTAAAAAAAAAGATGATACATATATTCAGACCTTTTTTTCCTGCACCTACGGCCGGGAATGCATGCAGCCGATTAAACTGCAGATCGCAGCAGTCCACATATATACGCTCATCAGTACTGATATATGTACTGTACTTTGCTGATTGCTGAATCCATAGATGACGAGGAGGTAAAGAGGTCCAAAGGGGGTCGGAGTTTTCTATTCCGAACCCCCTGGATTGCCCTTTTATTTTTCCCTTCTATTAATTTCTCGTCTCCCTAATGTACGTAGTTCGGCCGCTCCATATGAAATTGTAAACTTAAGCGCATCAGAAAGAATAGGCCCATTGGTTAATTCCGAATCTACCTCGTTCTCCTGCAGAGCGTCATGGATGCATGCATGTCTCGCTGCCATTGAAGAAGCTAAGTGATGAGCTGCCGATTATTGCACAATCAGCAATAGGCATCGTGCATGCAGCTGATGCTCCGTCAGTGACAAGCCGCATGAAAATATATGCCCTTGAATCCCATTTTTCCAAGCTGCAGACCACTTCTAAGGATATCTCGATCTTCAGAGTATCTGAGGATATGCTCCATGCATGGTGTCATTCTTTCCTTGATTGGCCGGGGTGCTGTTGGCCTTTTTATCATCATCGATCAAAGGAAAAAAATATATGTTTGTCTGCTGCTTTGCTTGCAGTAACACTAGCTGTTTGTATGGCTTACAGAAAGTGACGCCGACATTAATTAGCGTAAGACGATTTGCAGGTGTACGTACGTGCTTGCTTTCAGCCATGCACGGATCCATACTCTGTATACACGCTGGGTATCCAAAATGGGTCGGAGTTTTCGTCGCCGTGCCCCATGCGTGGCGTTCTTCTTCTTCGTTTAATTCCTGCAGATTGTTCAGACTTCAAGAGACTGATCGATTCCTTTCCATTCTTGATTTGCTGCTCTGTTCCTCTCTATAGCTTTCTCGGATTTGTCTTCGGTCTCCCGAGTATGTTTCTGCCGAAATACAAACTGAAACCGATTGATTTTGACCACGCCATCTGTTTTTTATGAGTATGGAGCTTAAATTCGAACAAGGCGCACTACTTCGGCCAGTCAACATACTCAGACTAGGCGCGTTCGATCCAGCAAGTTGAGCTGAGCACCAAAACGACATAAGTAATCAGCGCATGATTAATTATATATTAATTATTTTAAATTTAAAATAGATTTATTTTATCTTTTAAAGAAATGTTTCTATAGAAATTTTTTAATAATTTGGAAAGCTCCAACGAACTCGCCCCTAATTTCTTTCTTCCGTGCGATCGATCGTCACTTTTTTTCAGCTGTGCAACACTCTTTCTTACTTTTGATGCACGACATCAATTATTTTCCATCATATTAAGCTCCGTACGTATGTACATACGCATTGATGAATGGAACTAATCAGTATACGTACGCAACGCAGGTGAAAAAGGGAAATAAAAAGATATCCACATCTAAACGCTGGCCAACGGGATGGCTTGAAACGCCGCCACTCCAGCCACCTTCGTCGGCGCCGCCGCAAGCCGTCTCCTTTCTCTGATTGTCGGCCATTTACGGGGCGAGGAGCTCCAGTGCTCCATGCATGGGGTGGGTCGATCGTTGTTTCAACGGGAGATTTGATCGTCAGAGAGGGTACTCCTTGAAATCTCTCTTTCTCTCTCTCCTGTTTCTGATGTTTGCAAGCTGTTACCTTTGTTGATTTCATCGGTTCAAATTTGGATTCTGTTTAATGAGCACAAGGTGAATAGGTCAACGATCGATCGATGCACGAGGCTTCAAGTTCAGAATGGGTAATCCGATTCCTATCTACAGATGGTGCAGGTTCAGAGTCTTCAGACTCTCTGAACTTCTTATCTATGAACCACAATCGATAGAGAGATAGGATTGCATGCTTAATTAGCTATAGCAATTATTAGCATCGTCATGATCATGATCTCACACTTGAACGCTCTAATTCAGTATGTCCAAAATTCCAATGTTTTTTTCCACGGTTTATTAACATATATATTAGTCAGACAAGAATGCATACAAAATTCTGAACGCAAGCGTATCACACACACACACACACAAAAGAAAAAAAAGAGGCACATTAGTTAATCCGAGCCCCCCCCCCCCCCCTTTTTTGTGAGCAACGTGGGTTCAGGTAGCGTCATGGATTGCCTCGAGATAATAATTAAAAAAAAACTGGATGCGTGTCTCCCGGCCATTGAAGAGGCGAGAGGAGCTGAGCTGAGCTCCATGCCATGCAAGGACACTGCCTGGCTTAGATGTCGGTGTAGTCCCCTCGATCGGACCTGCTGTGCCGTCGGAGTCGGAGTCGGAGAAGATCGACATACTTCAGCATGCAGGTGCAGGCCTGTTCCAAAGACATCGATCACCAGAGTATCTGAGTGTGTACATCTGAGTACGTATATGTTCCATGAACGGTGACGGCGTCATTCTTTCCGTGAATTGAGACATGGAGTGCTGTAGCCTCCTTGTTAATCATCGAGATCAAAGGGAAAAATGCTTGTCGACGCATCCATGCTCTGTTTCTACGCTGATCAAATTATCCAAAGGGCTCGGAGTTTTCTTCTCCGAACCCCCTTGAGCTCGATCGCCAGGCCAATTTTTTTGAGAGGAAAGCCCTAGAGCAATTTGGCCCATACAAAAGTTTGGGCCCAAAACCGTTGCGATATGGATCGACTTGACCAGATTCGCAAGGCCCGGCTCAGGAGTTTTCTTCTCCGATCCCCCCTTGGATCACATCTATGCCGCACATCTTTGATCGGACGTCGTAGGGAAACCACGTGGGTGGGCACAGGTACGACGCTGACACGTGGGTCCAAGTCGTCCGCGCTCCGGGATGGCCATCAACGGCGCCACCCCGGCCGCCGCCGCCAGCCGTAGCCCCGTCTCGGCTTCCTTTGTACGGCGTGCGGTTGCGTGTCATCCGCCACTGCAGGGGCGAGGAGCTTCGCGTATTGGCCATGGGGGTGGGTGGTTCGTTGTTTCCGTGGAGATTGGATCGTCGTCGGAGAGAGCGCTCCTCGAAATCTCTCGTTTTTTCCCTTTTCTTTTTTCTAAAGAAGCATCCAGTTTGTGTTGTTCGCAAGATGTTAAGTTTCCTGATTTCGTTGGCTCCAGTTTGGATTCTGGTGAATAAACAGAAGGCTTTCTACACGATGGATCGATCAATGCACCAAGCTTCAAGTTCAGAATGGGCAATCGGATCAATAGATGATGGTACAGGTTCAGACTTCAGACTTACCACATTTCAGCTATAGCTAGGTACCCTCACCCCTCTCTGAATTTCTTAAGTATGAACCACAATTGATAGAGATAGAACTAGCTACACTGCAGCAACCGTCATGATCTCACACTTCAACGTTCTAATCCACAGTCTGTAAAAAAAATTGAAGAATTGCAAAGTTTTCCACGGTATATTATCCATTCAATTAGTCAGACAAGAATGCACAACATGGTTTCTTATCCATCCAGTTGGTCAGACAAGAATGCATATATTTGATCATACATAGATATCATTGATATATTTGGATAAGTATTGTATCGTCCATACAAAATCCATCACACAAAGTTCTCCAATTATTCATCTGTCTTTAGTTCATAAAAGATCTCCCCTAATCCCCTGGATAAATCGAATTGACGATCGTGGTGGCGAAAAGGCGTAATCTCAATCGGCACAGTACCTGCACTGTCTCATAACTGTAATGCATCCGCGCGTCAGGCTATAGTCCACTGGAGGAGCTAGCAAAGAATTATGGGATAAAGATATATAATGTATCAAGTAAAGAATTGTCACTGTAGAGAGTTGATGGAGAGCTAGTAGCTTAGGCAGGCAGCCATGATGCAGAGATGCAGTAGTACTGGTGTGCTAGTTGGTAAATGGATGGCTGAGAGCTTTTGCTTTCCTAGCCATTTTTTCCAAAGTTCAGATCAAAGGCAAAGACCGACACCATCCGTGGTGACAATGGTCAGGTCCCATTCCATGCGTACACCCCTCATTATTAGATTGATCTCCCTTTTTATACCATGTCAGAATTGTCCTTTTTGGCAATCTTTCAAATTAAGCCTGCCGATTTTTATCCCCAAATTTTCAGGAATATATATTGTACTGTAGTACCGTGCAAGCATGATCTTGAGAGTTCAGACAAGGATTGAATTCAGCAGCTGCAAGCATCTTAGAGATTTGTATCTTCAGGCAGAGTTATTTGGAGGAAGATGTTTTTTGATATGCTGCAGTATAAAATAAACATCTCATATGCTAAATAACCAAAGAGCAAAGTTCACTTTCACGGCTTCACCAATCCAAAAGTAATAACCATGCAATTCAAATTTAATCAGCATCCGTGCAATTTACTTCTATCAAGACAAACACAACGCTGTTGATCTCTCTTCTGAATTCTGTACGGTAAGCCAGCCATACTAGTCCTCTGTGTACTTTCTGTACTTGACGAATTTCACAGACGAACAAGGAGTGCATTGACAAAACTTTATGCTATAACAGTTCCTAAGTCCCCATCCTGAAGAGAATAATTCCATTTTGTTGTCACTGAGGCTTTATAATAATGGAGGCGCATGAGGGGAAGGCTGGATGTTTGACTACCACTCACCATGGAGAAAAAAACCTTAGCTTTCGCTATGCAGATAACTTTGGCTAAATTATTGGAGCCAAAGCAAAGCAATGCAAAGTGATTGTGAGTGATCTCCAAGACCACCATACTAATGGTTGTTGGTGTGCATATGGTGGCCTGCAGTACAATCCGGGATTCCATCTGTCCTTCGAGGTACTTCAAGTTTGGAGTTTTTTTTTCAGTATGTCCAAGAGTTGTAATAATTCCATTTCGGACTTTTAGTAAATATAAAAATATGATTTCAAATAAACCTGAATCATAATTCTTGAAGTTTCATTTTGTTATGGAGGAACATTTAGCTAATTTGGACTAGCTGACTGCAGACTCTGAAAAGGTTTTCCTGCATGATGCAGTGTTAATATTCAGAGAGTTGGAGAAGGTGTCCATATCGACAATTCATAGGGAGCACCTAACCAGAACAAATTTCATACTCACGTCGACAAAGGCAAGTTCATGCATAGCTATTAATATGCTTTGTGCTGATGCTAGATTAGCACCAGCATTATGCAACAGTTTATCTGCAGAAGAGAACGAATATATAAACCTCATCAGTGGTGAAAGTAGCAGCAGAATTGCAGCTAGTGCTCTAGCCTCTACCATCAAAGAATCGAAGGTAGCCTTCATCAACTGGTTCACGAGGCGTTCGATATGATGATGCAATGGAGGCACAAAAGAAGCTATTGAGAAGAAAAAGAAATCAACGGTGCCAAAACATTAATTTTGTCGGGACATAACAAACCCTGCTTCTTTTCCAATTTGTCCTTGCTGTCCTTTGTTCTGGATGAGATCGAATCGTGGCTTCACGTCCGTTCTCCCCTGCTTGACATCTGCATGTTCCTACTGATTAAACATTTAGACTGCCATTAGAGAGGAAATAATTAAGGAAAACATGCAATCATTTTTAGTCAAGCAGGTTAGATAGCTACTAGACAATTTTGTAATTGTCAATTATTGCTAATATATAATCATAGCTAGTCATAACTAATGTGGATTGTATAATTGTATAATTTCTTTTAAGTGGTAACCACGTATTTTTGACAACGGGAAGAAGTTCTTAGTGATTTTATTAATATCAAAATATAACTGATTTAGTTTTCAGGTGCTCATAGATAGGGTTGAAAATAGTTTGGAAATTTTCTAGATTCCGGACTTGTTTTTGGAAACGAAAATCGCTGGTTGGAATTTTTTTAGAAATTATTGGAAACAGAAATGGATTCAGATTTTTTTTCTTGGAAACGGAAATGAATAGAGTAAGATAGCTATCAATTGGAAATTAGAATCGGTTGAAAACTTTTTAAATTTTTTTTTAGAATTTTTAGAGGTCCATATTTCCATAAATCCATAATAATAACCCAACCCAAGTAGACTAGCCTTAATATCTTACATCATATGTATTGTATCTATTCTAGTCTTCTAGATCGAGCCAACATTGTTGCGACGATACATCTCTAAATCGAACCAACACTTTCTCACCGCTATTACCCCTCACCATCTCACACCGTCACCCCTACCTGTCTCACATCGTCACCGTCCCTCGCCATCTCTTGCTATCTCCCCTTAACATCTCCTACCACCTCTTGTGCTGTTGCCACCGCTAGCTATCTCGTGCCGTCTCTAACCCTCACCGTTTGACACTGTTGCCATCCTTGGTAATCTCGCGCCATCTCTAACCCTCACCGTCTAGCACTATCGCCACCCCTAACCATCTCGTGCCACCTCCACCTCTCACCATCTCGTAAGTCTGTCCTTCATCGTCTCTATCGACAACGATGCCTCACCCTTGTTGTTTATACTACCCATGCTGTTTCACCACATTGGCACTGACTCAGTTTGAGAGGTTCTTATTTTGATAAATATCCATTACTGTATTCACTCGATTTGAATTCACTCTGTTTTCGTATTTGATAATATTTAATTTCGTTTTCATATATGGGGTTCCAGTTCCAATTCTAATTCTAAAAAATATGAAAATAAAAATGGTAGAGGTGTTTTCTGAGCCGTTATCATCCCTAATGATTGGGGTAGGGTGTGCGTGCGAATGTTTAATGTATTTCCCAAAAAAAAAAAATCTCCCAGCACCTAATTAACTACGCAATTTAACCATCAGCTCAACTCGCTTAATATATAATTTGCAGGAATTGAGGAGTTAGAGAATAGGATATTCTGTATGTATATCCATGCATGCATCCATGAATATTAATTGCTAGTTATTGCGATGACCATGGTGCACCGTACATGTAAAGTAGACAATACAAAGTCCTGTGCTCCTGGCCGTATGTGACGTATAGTTTCTGTCTTGTACGGTGGGATACATGAATCATGCATGCGTTCCATATTGACTACTAGTGGAAGAGTAACATGTGACGAATTGGCATGCAAATCGAATCCATGTATCATGCATCTATCCGTGGGGCAGATCCAAGGCCTGGCGACCTTGCTCACTACCATCTCGAGACTTCCATGGTTATATTGCGCATTGTGCTAAGATTCAATAAATTCTTAGACCTGCCATATCACAGCCACCACACGTTGAGAGTTGGGTGTAATGCGTGACAGATGGTACCATACACGAAAGCCATCTTTGATAGAAATTGCAAATGTCGTGAGATAGTATAATAAATATACAAAATACTTGTAATCAATGAGGCAAATGAAAATTAAAACAGTATATAACGCAACAAAAGAGTTATGTTTTTTTCATGTGAATAGTATATGAGGCTATATATAACATGGTCTAATTCTAATACGTACATGTGTATAGTAGAATAAACATAATTCTGGGCTTGCACATCACGTATATACCATGGCGCTCTGCAAACCGCATATATATTTTTTTGCCATTTTACTGTGAGCTACACGCATGCATGTGTTTCATGTTGACTACTGTTGGGGTTACACGTGGCGACATATCATGTATATCGTCTCTCCACTGGTGTGGACTCGAGGCCTGGCGACCCTGCTTACCAACGTCTAGAGACTTCCATGGTCATATTGCGCATTCTGCCAGGCTTCAGTAAATTTTTGTGCATGCCTGACCATTGGCTGTAGGGTGAGTTCGACAAAACCTATTCTATTTTTTATAAGGCACAGTTAAAAGGTCTGTTTTTTTAAAAAAAGCTTTTATTTAAAAATTATATTAACATGTTTTTAAATTTAAAGTAGCTAATATTTAATTAACTATTTACTTAATAAGCTATCTCGTTTTTTGTGATCATAAAATCCTATTTTTCACACGTTTTCTATATAAAACTGAAAACGTCTTATAATGTTGACAGATGAGATAGAGATAGCCTATAATGAATATATGTAAAATTACTCAAATTAATAAAGTGCTGGATGAAAAATAGTACCTACCATAAAAAAAGAAAGATATAGTCAATATATAACATGGTAATATCTAATGCTAAATATGTATGTTACCCACATTCTTAAATCTCAAATACATGGTGTTCTCGCTGACACTTGTAAACACACAAAGCCTATGCAACCACCGGGCGTACTGGCCAGCTACACTCTACGGGGATCAGATGCTCTCTCTGCTGTAGCTTTTATACTAGTCATAACACAAAGCTGTAGTGCGTTACCTTATCCTACAGATAGCTAGCTAGCTACACACAAACTCATCGAAAAAAATCTACAAGATAAAATTAAGATAGATTATTTTTTGAGAGGTAAGATAAATAAATGATTTAATTGATATCTATAGAAATCGAAACAAGATGAAGATAAAATAAATGATTTAATTGAGAGGTAAGCAAATCCTGCGCTCTTAAATTGGCGGAAATATTTGTGGGGAGAGATCGATACATTCAATCTGAAATTTATTTCTGACCAGGAGATCATCATCTGCAAGAAAAGAAACAGTAGAAAAAGGAAATCAATAAAAAAAGTAACAAAAAATGGCAAAAAAATCGCAGGTAGAAACAAAGCACGCAACAGTCACCGGCCTCCTCATATACACGCTCACCTACGCCCTCCTCCTCCTCCTATCACGCAGCCACCACCACCACCACCAATTCCTCCTCCTCCTCGAGCCAAGAAATCAAGCAAGCCACCTCACCGGCCAGCCATGGAGATCCCGCCGCTCTAACGGCGGCGTCCTTGGTCTTCGACGTGCTTGTGTCATCGGGATAGCGGGATGGGCGTGCACCTGCTGAAGAGGCAGCAGTCGTCGGCGTCGGCGGGAGGGTCGTCGGGGGCGGGGTCGATGCCGCCCAAGGGGTGCATGGCGGTGAGGGTGGTGGGGCCCGGCGGTGGTGGCGGCTGCGTCGGTGGCGGGGCGGAGGGGGAGAGGTTCGTGGTGCCGGTGGGTTACCTGAAGCACCCTCTGTTCGTGGGGCTCCTCAAGGAGGCCGAGGAGGAGTACGGCTTCGAGCAGAAGGGCGCCATCACCATCCCCTGCGGCGTCGACCACTTCCGCCGCGTCCAGGGCATCATCCACCACCAGAAGACCCACCACGGCCACGGCCACGGCGGCGGCGGTCTCCTCTCCGGCAACGACGCCGGCCATGGCCATGTCTCCTCCGGCCACCACAACTTCCACATCGCCGCCTGCTTCAGGGCCTGAGATGAGATCATCACAGTCGATCGCCGCCATGCATGGCAACAAGATGATGATGTGTCGTTCTCGGCTAGCTCTAGTTCGCTCCTCTCTTAGATCGATCCATTTCAATAATACTTTTTAGGGTTTTAATTTCTTCTTGGTTAGTAGGATTTAGATGGTTGTGATGATCAAAGGATCATGCATGGTTGAGTTGAGTAGCCGCAGATCTGCAGGAGGTTGTTCGTCCTTACGAACTCTCCCCTCTCCTATTCCTAGATAAGTTAGAAGATGATGATGATGATGAAAATGGAGATCAAAGGATCTGTTCAATCGAAAGGATCTGTTCAATCAAAAGATTCCTCCTTTCTTCCTTTTCTTTTTTTCTTTATTTGTGAATTCAGTAGTTCTTTTTTTGTTTTTCTGTTTTTTAGATGGTAATTATATGGTTGGTAGTATTCTCTTTCTGTGCGTAAAGAACATCTCTTTTCTATTCAGAAAGGTTGTTCATCAAAAGATTCATATATGGCACATAGGGATAAAAAATTAGAAACAAAATAAAACATGTCTATCTATGTTGGTTTCCAAATTCCAAAGGAGCGGAGAGGAAAAAAAAGCCAGCTCCATAGACAAGAACAAAGGGGGCCAGCTAGCTAGCTAGCTAGCAAATGTTGTTCTTTCCTTCATCTCTTCTGGGATTCTAGCTTACTTTCTTGGTTTTGTCCACTCTGATCTCTAGCTATTAGTAAACACCAATCATCATGATTTATTTAGCATCCACTAAGCTAGCTGTTAGTGCTACTCATTATTAATTATTCTCTACTATAACAACTTTTTACTTGAGGATGTACAACAGTAGTCCACTATAATCAACAAGCGCCAGAAACTACCAATACATTCAGAATTTCAGCCCTTAATTTCCATGCATGCTTCAATGCAATTTTTAATTGCTGATGGAACTGAAACCTGGTACTGAAACAGTTGTCAGAGCTTCTTGTGGCAGAGATATCACCTGGCTCTCATCTTCTGTCAGAGATGAGAGAGTCAGAGTGAGGAAAGAATATCGAGGTGATAGGAAGGGCGGCGCCGCAGTAGGAATTGGAGAGATGATGGATGGATTAAGCAAGACAAAGTTGTTTGGCCAAAAGGACAAGCAGTACGAGAAGGCATGGACGTACACATTCAGAAGATTCAGAGAAAGATAGTCCTGTTTATTTTCCTGGTGATTCTTTTTCCTCCCCTTGCTTAGCTGTTTCAGTTATCTGCATAAATACTCTTTTTTTTCTTAAATACTAGGAGAGCTGTGTATCATTTCATTAAGAAAAGACAGAAACAACCTTTTGTTATGATCCCCTGAATATATAGATGAAAACGAACATGCCGATAGCTTGGATCAAATTAATGTTTTCATCTTGACGTGCAGTGAAAAATAAAATTAAATCAAACCGTGCTACAAGAAATTGAAGGTACAACATGTTTGACAAAAGGTAGTATGTTTAGCATTGAAAAAAAATCAGAGAAATCGAATCCTAGCTAGTAGCACCAATTAAGGTTCACAAATTATTAAGCAAGAATTGATCCTCTAGCACTAGGACTAGAAGCTAGTTAGTGGTACACCACCTTTAGGTGATCAATAGGGAAAGAGAGATGCGTACATGTAGGTAGGTCAGAACTCCATGTAACCTGGAAAACGAAATAGAATCGTGTTTGATTTTTCTTTTTGAAAGTTGTGTTTGATTTGAATATCTCCACAGTTGCTATTACAACCTAGGGCTATTGATTGATGTGGTAGAATACTTGGGCTCCGAGAGTCCGAGATGTCATTCATAAAGCTACGCTTCATTAATCATTAGTGTTCATCTTTGCTTAAGCGTGTGAAATTAGGAAGTAAATTGATGTTGAATGCCAAAATCAATCACCATCTATATGTTCTCTTCTTCTCTTGTTATGCCTTCTCTTGTGCTAAATGATTGAAAAGATGAATGATTTATGATAATTATTCAAGAGTATAAACTATTATACATCTGAAACTAGATTTTAAAAAATTTATATATAGAAAGTTTTTATAAAAACTGCAATGTTCAAAAGTTCACAAAGCTTGTCTGTTCATTCATTCATGTGTTAAGCAGAAAAAAATGGTTTCGCACTTAAACATTCGCAGCCCGTCAAGATGAGGAAAGAATATCATATACATCTATGCTAGTACACGATGTTGTAGTATGTATAGAAGAAAAAACATGGGACGTTTTACAAACACCAATGGTTTTATTGACCTATAGAAGTGCGAATAAGACATGGCCGATACGAGTGGCTATTTGATGGCGCCAACTATTTTTTTCTTCAAAAATCACCAATTATTACGTACACACATACTCGAGAAATAGAATATAATCAAAGATGATGGAAACAGCCAACGGTGTTTGTACAACGCATGAACAGTGGTAGAGATGATGGAGGGATACGGAAGATCATCCATTTGTGTACGGCAAAAGAAGCAGCAGGTGGACAAAGCGAAGGCCATAGTTTTTTTTTTCGACAAGAAGACAAATGCATTGTGCCATGGGTGATGAGACTATCTCTTGTGAATTACATGGATTCCATCTGGACTCTTCCATTCCTTTGCAATCTCTGCCCCTTCCTTGGAATGGCCTCCAGCTGCCTCTCCTTTCATCACCTGGATGTTGACTTGAAGCAATATCTCTAAATTTTCCTGGTTTGTATTAAAAAAACTGAACAATTACATCTGAAATTTTGCAAATCCCATGACAATAGTTCAGAGGAGATTTCAATCTTCTTTATCTAGGGCCACTTAATGGAGTGATAGGAATTTGTCCCTTTTTAATAAAAATTGTACAATTTTGACTAATTTTTCTAGTAATTTTATGATTTTTGAGATGTAAAAGGATGTTCTACAAGTTACCATTCTATACAAACCATATGGTATATGTTGGTAAAATTTCTTAATTTTCTATAAGTCCGTCTACACCTATACTAATTGAATATTTTTTAGGAGCCTTCATGTTAATCATAAAGATCCGATTATTAATTAAGTAGATCGGATAATCATTGTTATTGGTGAAGTAGGAAAGAGGGTCCCACTCTAACAACTAAGAAGCTGACAGGTGACACCTAGGGCACAATAACATCCCGAGAAATCATAGTGTGCAAGTATTTGTGGTGTGATGCTAGCTACCCTAAGCAAACTACCTCTAGGCTACTCGACACAAGCCAGTTAGCCCGCGTTGGATAACCCGAGTTGGCCGGCCTAGAGCTGATAGCCCTAAGTTAACCACCTCGGGATAGCTATTTGAGCCAACTATCTCGGGAAGACGGCACCTGATACGATGGCCCCGAGCTCGTACGCTCCCCTGATAGGTGAGTGTGTGAGAGATCGGGTGCCGAACACACCTAACTACCCTAACCATCATATTCAATGTGCTAGGTTGAGAAAATTCTCTCAGTTCGGCACACATGAACCTACACTAGTCAGAGCGATAAGATGGATATCTATCTTATTGATAGACGATATGGGACAAGATGCATATCGCTCCTCATGACCGCTAGGTGACCAGGCTACATTCATCTTACTTTCTATAGCCTAGCTTTTCACAAATCTACGCAGAGTGGTTGGATAGTGGAACAATTGTAGCCAGTAGCAGCAAGAGGAAGATGCTTCTTAGGTAACGAGCACTAGGGCCCTAATAGCGATTAGACTAACCATACTTAACCCCTATTTATCGAGGTCTATGAGTCCCCTTATTGTACATCTTCCTTCTTTCTCGGTCAATGTGGTATCCTTCAAAAAATATATAAAGTGAGGGTTGTAACTGAGACAGAAGAAGAAAGTTGAAAAAAAACCACTATAACACATAAAGAGTAAGCAAGAACACAGAAATAGAGGTATTATACTTTCTAATAGAATATGTCTAAACCCTCTATGTGCTCTCACGCCTCTAAATTTATCATGTATGTGATCACCTCCTAGGCTGAACATCAAAGAGGCTAGCCTAAGCCCACTCTCGGTATACATTCGCCATAATTTTATTAAAAATCTATATTAAATAAAATATGTAATTGGAGATACTATAGATTATTTTGGTTAGTTTACTTTAAAATATAATAAAAAATAGAATTAATAATTATAGAGTTGTAAAATTTAATAAAAAATTAGAATTAATAATTATAGAATTGTATAATCTCAATTGGATTATATTATTAATTTAATTCTAAAATTTAAAATTAATAATTAGCAATATGAACTGTTATTTATCTAGACATAACAATTATAGAAATAACCAACATAAAATTTAACAAAATTCAATAGTTCAACCCATCTTAAACTCTAATGTAATATCTTACTAATTTAATTATAAAATTCAAAAATACATAACTGTTAGACTCTTTTTCTAAGCTATTATAATTACGATACAATTATAGTTTTAATATATCAATTAGAACATTTCGCGTAATTCACGGATTGACTGCTAGTGATAATATTGGATGAGATTTCAATCACTTGGGCAGTTTGTCAAGGTTGCATGAACTTGCAGGCGAAAATAGATTGATGGTAAATGCTGAATTCAGATGTCTCTTCTAGCTAGTTGAGTGTGTAGTGGTCAATTTATAAAATCAGCTTGATCAAATATCAATCTATCATGATGCATGATGGTATTAGAGAAGGCGATAACGCATCAGCTATAGCCTATTGATAGAAGAAAAGGAATGCACTGACTAGCTAACCCCCAATGTCGACGTTGCCACGTCGACCTGATTAAGATGGGGTTTTGCTGACAGGTTTGTCTTCATCCACGTTAGTTGCATTAACTCTCATCCAATGTGATCATCACCAAACTTTTTTCTTTACAAGTTGCTTCATTGTCACTGTCAGAGAAGTTCGGTCAGGTACAATTGAAGGACGGTTCCATTGCACGGACACGGACTGTCTGTCCTAATGGAAGAATCATCAATCAGTTAATCCTCGTGTAAAGACACCGTTGCCTCTTCTAAGTTCTCTCGTCTGTTTTTCCGTTGATGATTTTTACAACGCAAGTGCGCGTGCACCTAACATCAGAAATTTTATTGATATTTGCTCTATGTTAAAAATAGGAATATAATATTGTGCTTTACTGAAATCTGTATACACATGAATCTCAAAGCAAATTTAACGACAGACAATATAGGTGCACATGTAGTTCGGTTGTAAATTGGCTGTATATTTGCACACAAATAGGAGTATATGTGTGTAATCATGAACAGTAAATATACTTGCACTCTCTCTTGAAGAAGTTGGTCCAGGTGGAAATTCTGATAAATTAAAGCATTTATTTCTTTCTGAAGGTAGATAAAGTAGGGTTGAAATTGGCAGCTTCAGTTTCAAAGATTGCTGCTTAGTTCATCCAAACTGATGACCTACCTTGTCTGCGTCTACAAATCCATTAATAGGTTTAGGCTGTCTGGTTTATATGGTCCATGGATGTGAACTAGACATGTAGCTGAGGTAGGGTCGCCGTTTGGCGACTGGCATGAATGCCACAAAAGCATTAATCCAAATTAAGGCCAAGCGAGTAATCATCACCCAAACAACTTGCCATTTGTTTTTGTTTGAATGTTGCGTGCGAATTTGGTACAGTTGTTCGATCTTGAGTTGATATTCTTTCACTTTCAGTTTTGACCTTGTGGAGGGAGGAGTTTCAGTATCATGCGTACGTGCTATTCTGCTGTTGGCTTTGACAGACATTGCACTTTGTAGAGTTTTTTTTAGATAATAAAAATATTTTATATAATCGGCTTCTCTCATAAGTCACATACTTAGTGAGTTTTTAAAGGAAACGAAGAGTGATAGTATATGTTCTCAACTACTCTTAAATAGTAAAAAATAGTTAAAAAGCTAAAAGAATCAAGAAAAATCTAACAAATAAGCCTATATGTGTTACACCATCTATAATAAAACAAGAGACCATTAGCGATCGATTCTAAAAAGATAACACCATTGTATATAATATCATACTGGTAACATTAGAGATGGCAATGGGTACTCGTTATATTCACCTGTGGGTATGATTATATTTTAGTCACCACGGGAAATTAAACAAATTAAATAATGTATCCATCGGATTTGACAGGAATCCTTTACCAGCATCCCGCGGAGATATGATGAACAATATATGCTACCAGTCTAAAAGACAAAAGCCCACGAAAAGTCTTCCTCTGTATAGCCACTAACCTCTCTTGATTTCATTTAGCGCCGATCGCTTGAGCCGTCGCCATTGCAAGCCCGTCTGAGTAGGAAGGTCCTACCACACGTCATCCCATCACAAGCACTATCAGATCCACATGTTGCTACATGCTTCCTCTCTCAATGGTAGATCTGGTCTCCCTCTCTCAAAGCTACCACTCTCTCAAATAAAAGTGGAGAATCTAGCCTTCCTCATCGTAGAGCCATCTTCCCGTGTTCTGTACTCCGGCTGCCCTCTAGTTTGTGTCGTGCAGCTACCGCCAAGGGCCTATCACACACCGTTGTCGCTATAGCCGCAAACCTAAGAAGGGAAGGCCAACCCTAAGGGCCCACCATGTGTCACCGCTGTTGCAAGTTTGGAAAGGGGCGGCCAACTGCCAAGGGCCTACCGTATGTCGCTCGTTGATTGCCACCTTGTCCTACGGAGATGGAGGATCCATGGGGATTAATTCCCTACGATGAGGGTAGGGATATGAAAAAAAATCTATTACATGCGGGTATAGGAAAATTTTTCACCCGTAGGGGCGGGTATATTGGTGTAACTTCTAAAAATAATTACCTGTTGCCATTTCTAGGTAACATCATATATTAATATTGAAGCTAGCTGAAAAATACGAAGATAATATATATGGGGTTAAACAAATTTTTGTGATGAAACACTTTATTATTTCTATAATGCCAAGAGCACTAGTATCAAATAAAAATTAGTATTTTTATGGGTCTAGGCACTCCCTAAGCCACCAAAAATATATATATTTTTATTTTAGAGGGGAGGGATATTGAAATCAAACAAAACATATCGCCATATAAAATAGGTAATATAACAAAAAAAATATTTTTTTCTCTTGCGTATTAAAAAACTTGTCTCCTTTTAATAATATTATCTTTCGTTATGATTACCTTTTTTATTAAAAAATCACTTTAATTCTAGGTGGAATTTTTAACTCCATCGAATCCTCCTACGAATCCCAACATTAAAGTTCATTACCGCCGTGTATACAGAGCAAACCAAAAAACTACTTAATGATTGTACAAAGCAATTCTTTTTATTTGATAATGCAACCATTTTATGCAGAGTATTTAGTTTTAATAATTTTGTTTGTGAAAAAAATAGATGGAATTACATAGTTGATATAATCACTTCAATTGGTAGCAATGCACCAATCATATACAGTATAAACCCTGAGCTCTAGATTGGGATGTGTATGCTTTACTGTACATAAGTTGGTTCAGAAGTTTCAGAAGTTCAGATGGAGAGGAGAGGAGAACAACTCGAATCTGATTATCCGGGTTCCACAAGAAAAATAAAAGAAAAGAAAAGGTTCGAAAGAACAAAAAACCTGCATCTTTTCTCTTGTGGGCTGAAGCCTGAGAGGACCACATTTTTTTTATGACAATGAAATCACCATTAAAAACGGACCCTCGTTAATTAATCGGTACATTTGCTTTCAAAATGGTTTCATTAACGAGAGGGAACTGAGCTCCTTCATGAACAGCAGCAGCAGCATTACCGATCGATCGAGTAATTATCTGATTCTATCTATAACTCTCTCTCGCTTGCACGATGATCAATTTGACGCAATTGATAGGAGATTATCTTTGTCTGACATTACAGGCGAAGCGAGCATGATCGATCTGACGCGGCTCTGCATTGCAGGCTGCAGCTCACGGTGGCAGCAACAGCTTCGCAGACAGTTAATTGCCTCGAGACAATTTGATGTATAATTCAGTTACATATGAAACCTGGTCGTAATCTGATGAGGGTGTGGGTAGCCATCGCCCAACTGGAAACAAGGTTAATTGCAGGATTAATCCCATTTCCGATCGATTTCTGGAACCCATGAAAGAAAACGAGAATATGTATTCAGTGACAGCACCATGAGTAGGACAGCAAATTTCTCTTTTTTTTTCATCTCGTCAGTACACATGCAGTAGCAAGATCGATGGTGAGAGCAGCAGAGAAAAAAATTTCCAGCTCCAATGGCGTTGCAGGTTGGAGATGGCAGAGATGATGACGATGGTGATGGCGTTCAGTGGACGGAGCTGAGCTCCTCCAACTAATCCAATTCAAAGGACGTGTTTAGCACGACGAGAATTTGTCAATGGTATCTGAATAGTGAATACTATCTAATTAGTTCGACGAGAGAGCGTGTGATGAAGATGGTACCATCAGCAGAAGGGAGTTCCTGGCATCCATGAGCTTGACCAGAGATTCAAAATCAGAGGATCACACACAAACGTGGCGTTGCTGAGATGATGCCATATACAGCTTCAGGATTCAGACAATTATTCCCCAGAAACCGAAACAAAAATTTTCTTACAAAAATTTGTGTGATGCACTATAATCGAATCTAGGTTTTCTATAACTCCCATCTAGTTATATAAGAATTTATTTTAGCACTAGTAGTACTGCACGTAAAGAGCTAACCCAGTTGACCCAAAGTACGAATTTTTCTTTATATATTTTTTATTAAAATATTTATAAAATATATTTTTATTTGGAAAATTAACAGATTTATATCACCAACAAGAGGTTTTCTAAGTTATCATTTGGCCCAGTTAATAGTGAATTGGTAAAATCTATGAAATTTACAATCGACCCTTTTGTCTTAGCCGAGTACATTTTTACGATGACAAAGAGCCACTTGTAAAATACCGTGGTTAGATATGTTAGTGAGAAGAGGCCTGTCATTTTTACATGTAAGGTCCTTGATGTACTTTGCTAGGTTGTTTTTTCATCGAGGAGGTTATCTATAAAATTAATAAACCTGCCCTTATAAGGACGGCTGTTTTAGTGTCTACTTATACGACATCTCTTAGCCACATAAAAATTTAGTTTAATAAAAAAACAGAAAAAAGGAAAGAGAAGGTTGAGAGGAGGCGAAGGGAAATGACGAAGTAAAGCTGGCTTGTGGATTCGTATGTAGGTAAAAATTTATATTCTTTATAATATTTATTCTTAGTGATGAAATAAATTAATATGCGTAGTATCGTTTTAGATTGATGAAGAGTTTCGTTTGTAATGTTTAAAGACATATCGATGTTAAAATATTAAATACATGGTACTAGATATGATGATTAATTTTTTTAATTATTTTAATTTTACTTTTACAGATATATCAAATAAAATATTGTTTTGGTTATATTACGATCGAGAGAATGTTAGGTTTGATCCATATAATGTAGATCTGTCAAAGCTCGGCTCAACCCTTAGCAGCATTGAAATATCAGCTAAAAGAAGTTTTCCAACAATATACAACTGGTTAATACGAGGCTTTTGAGTCAACCTCTAGGTCAATGTAAAAATCGTGTATGTTGTAGTGAGCTAGGCAACCAAAGGTTTTTTTTAATTGATGCCGATAGATTCCACTATCACTTGAAGTTGATATGTGAAGAATGCATTGTAACGAGGTTGGCTAACTAGCATTTTTACGTCAGTGTACGAGAAAGATAGCACTGGTTTAACGGTCGTGTAAGACGAAGAGAGTCCAAGGATGACGGAAGATGATGCTGAAACAGTTGAAGGAAATGAATTAGAGAATCAAGAAGAAGAAGGAGGAGGAGGAGATAGGGAGCATAGAGGATTGATAAATGAGGGAGAGATAAATAGCACCATCGTTGAGATAATAGATATGAAAGATTATGATAATAAGCATGCAAAGGATAATGAATCGTCAGACGAGGAGAATGTAATGTAAATCCTTTACAATGGTGCAATGAGGACTTCTCTATGAAAGGACCTCGATATCGCCTAAAGGGGGTGCATAGTTGTTCCTAAAAAACACTCACAATGGAATAAAATTCTCCTCTGGAGTATCCGGACCAAAGGATCAGAGTATTCGATCAAAATGGCCATAGTATCTGGATGAAGTCCTCCGGAGTATTCGATCAAAATGGCTAGAGTATCCGAACGAGCCTTTCTATTAGACAGAGAGTCTCGGCTGAAGTCTTCAGATAGTGAGTGTAGATATTTCAGTCCTCTTTCACTGCGTCCTAAAGAACACTTAAAAAAGACACCCTTAAAGATAGGGGAGGAACGAGGTGATCCAAATCAATGGTAAATGATGTAAGAAAATAAAGTACATAAGTGAGAGACAAAGACAAAATATTTGTTTTCTAAAGTTTGGATCCAACGATCCTACGTCTCCATTGAGGGACTCCAAGGAGTAAGATCTCTCAATCTCAAGACTCACCAAACAAGCACCAAGGATGAAGTTTGGTCTCCAAGCAATCACCGAGACAAGACTCTATTCCTAATTGACCACCGAGGTCCATATACTTTGGCAACAAGCTACTACCTTCGATAAAGATTGCTCTACCAAGCAACCACTAAGCATAAGCTTGGTTCTTAATCAATTACATCTTTTCTTACGGAGGTGAGGATGAACCTTCATAAACTTTTGGTGACTCACCATAAACTTGGGAGCTCACCGATGACTTCTAGCTATCTAGGAGACCTTGTGCTCTAAGAGTAACAAACACAATTGAAGATTTGCTTGCTATAAATTCAATTGCTCAAATAATGGAGTGGACATTACTTGCTCTCAACCTCTTAATCTCTCAACTCAACTCTTTCTCTACTCAAATCACTCTCACAAAGAGCTACTACTAAGGTAGGGGATTTTGGATGGACTATTTGGTTTTGTATAGGTCTACTCTTGTTGAAACATAGCTTGAAAACAGCAGCAAAAGATGGAGAGGGTGCAGGGGTTTAAATACCTGAGCCCCCCCCAAAAAAACTAGATGGTACTCACAGATTAAAAGTCGGGAGTATTTGGCCAAAACCACCAGAGACTCTAGACAAGCTTCTCTGTCTAACCAGCATGGTCAGTCCGAAGTATCTAGCCAAAAAGTCTGGAGTATCTGCTACTCTCTGATTGCATCCCATAAAAACGATTATAACTCCTTGCTCCGGAGTTCATTTTTGACGATCTTAGACTTTATGAAAAACTTATTTAGAGAGATACCCAACCCAACCAAGAACAACTCTAAAACCTCTTAGAGAATATGTTAAGACTTGGATTTCTCTCAAGAAAGTACTTAGAAGGTTCACTTTGAGCACCAAGATATAATAAACACATCAATGTTGCATACCTCTTAATAGTACGGTATTCCTATACTCAAATGCAAATAGAAAAGCTATAATTCTAGCAACACTTTCATGCCATCTTCTTGCTTCACCTTGAGGGTTACCTAGGTCAACTCTATTTCACTGTCGGGACTATTCAGCTATATCTCATTAAACACATTAATCATAAATTAATTATACATTTGTCTTGATCAATGTCTTACATCTTCTTAATCTTTGGTACTCCATCTTGCACTATTTAAATAATTAATGTGGATATTCCGCAATTTTGCATGGCATTACATGGTCCATTGACTCGAAGCCTTTACTCACTCTTCACAACCATATTGGTCTATCGGCGCTAAACCCTTTGCTTGCTCTTCATCACCGCATGGTCCATCATGACCGAGTATTACTTGCCCTTTACCATCTTGCTCATTTCGCTCTTCACATCTTCAATATCTTCTCTTTACCAATATATCCATTAATATCCTCTTCTTGATGTTGAAACTCAACCTAGTCGCTCTAACTCATAGAAATAGTTAGTCCTAAGATATATTGTCATTAATCACCAAAACTTTATATAACACAAGGTTAGGAGACTTGATCTTTCAGGCATCATATGCCTTAGGAGTATAAGGAAAATGGGATCATTTAAGGGGCTAAGTATACATATAAAGAGGAATTGACAGAGACAATTAAACACTGAACGATATCACTTCTAAGTGAGTTCTATGTCGCAAAGTCAAATAAGTCGGTGTACAAAGTGAAGTGTGTGAACTCAAATTATGGGTATCCATATAGGATGCATGCATTCAAGGGTAAATAGAAGAATTATTGAAATTTGTTAATCATTATCAAGCATAATTGTCACTTACAAGGAGTTGATAACTAATAAAAAAACATGACATCTGTATTTGTTACAATAGATATGTACTCTAATATTATGCACAACCTAGGGTACATTAAGGACAAATTCAAGTAAATAATTACCTATGTGAAGACATGGATGACCAAACAGAAGACTATGGAGATGAGGTTTGGCACAATCAAAACTTCATACGATAATTTGCCTCATATTTAAGCTTGCATTCTTCAGAGGAATCAAAAAGCTACTAGGACCTCAAATCACTTATATCACTTAACCATCCTTAGCAGAGTGTGCTTTAACGGGCTTTATTTACATTAAGTGTGTGCATTCATGTATTTATGTATTGCCATCCCATACTTTACATCGACGAGATATTCCTAACTGAAAAGTATAGAAGTTAGGTATTGACATCGATTGTAGTCGATAGGAACAATTAGTTGTTACCCATGGCTTTCGCTTTTGTTGGGAGTGAGAAAACTGAAAGTTGGAACTGGTTTTTGAAGCGAGTGAAGAATACAGCTGTGCATATGAGGTCAAGTGTATGACTTATACATGTTCATCATGCCAACCTTTTGTGGGCTATTGAGTATTTAAGGGATGGCAACGTGAATGAGGGGTATGCATAAGAGTGGTTAGATGTTTGCAGTGGATGGTACAAGCTTCACATAGGTGCTAATTTCTATAAGTAGTTCAAGAACAAACACCTTATGGTTTTTTTCAAGGGACTCTATGCCCATAATCAAAATAAGAAATTCAATGAACTTTGGAGGAGGTTGGATAAGTGCTCGCCGCCAAAAAATCTCGCGACCGGGGACGAACGGCAGCTCGGTCACGCGAAGGCCTGAAAGGTCTGCTTGTCTCCAGTGCAGGTCCTTAGGTCTCGAGGTTCACGGGTGTGCCAGTCAATTTGACCCTGCAATTGATAAGGAGGTGAGACGAGCGGGTCAGATGCAGACGCTCGCTATCTGCTGGCTGCCGATAGGTTCGAAATGCTGTTTGATCGGCTGGGGAGCCGATGTGGACAGGTATCGATGAGCGGTCGACCGTAGAGCCGATGGAGGAACCAGGGTGCGCTCAGAGGATATCAAGGCGCACGGGATCTCTCCGGACAGCCGAACAGTGATCCATCGGCTGGAAAAACCGATGAAAGCGGATGCGGCCTAGGCGATGATTAGCGCAAGAAGGCACGGGCTGCAAAGCCGATGCCGATCCGGATATGATAGCAAGAGACCCGTCGCCCGCCGTGGCAGTGCCATCAACACCGAACCTCGAAGATCGGACCTAACCGAGACAGTACGAGGCAGGGGCCAGCGGCGATGATATGGAGGACACCGGATCGGCTATGCCGTAGCAAGGATAGGAACGAACCCATCGGCTAGCTGAGCCGATGAGGGGACGCCTCTCTGAAGGCGGGTGCGTATCGGCTGGAGGTCCGATACGTTTGGCGTTACGCGTCGTGGGACGCCTCTAAAGGCTGATGTGTATCGGCCGATGGGCCGATGCGCTGGGCGTGAAGCACAAAGCATGGATAACTCATCGGCTAGCACTCCGATGATACGCTGTGCAGGAGACTATAGGCCTGAAGCTCGATCTACCGTCGGCAACCCTGTAGGTCGGACCTAACTGATGCAGCACGAGACTGACGACGGCAGAGGGAGCTTAACGGGCCGATAGGTCCAGCACGGACGTGATGCGATACATCCGATCGGACTAAGAGGTCGGACCTAACCGATGCAGCCTTAGACAGAGCAAGACATAACGGGATGGTGGCGAGACTTACCCCTTCGCCGGAGATCGAACTTAACCGATGCAGCCTCGCGTCGAGAGCCAGAACTCGCCGGTACAACCTAGATGAACTAGGGTGGCGATGCACCGAGTTTGAATATGATCGAGAGATATGTTACATGTTTCCAGGGGGTTTATATTTATACCCTGGATTTACAAACAGAGTTCGACACGTCTATGACCACCGAACATTATTTCCTAGTAAGAACAAAGGAAAATATTCCTAAAGGAGTTAACTAACCAGCTAGACCTCCCTAATTGAGTAAGGTTATAATTTACAAAAATAAGCACCCTGCCGTAGAGTCCACGGCTCCTCCGCAAACCTGGTTTTATCTGAATAATCTTTCAATTTGTAACCGAGTCTTCCTTTGCTGCAACCTGATCGGCTTCTCCACTGTAGCTATCGAACCTTCTTTAAGTCCAGCCGATCCTTCTCCTTCCTTCCCTCGGGCTTCTCGGACCTGATCCCGATTGGACAATCCCCTGTCTTCAAGCCGATCCAATCTTCTACTAATCTGATCGGCTTTTCTACAGTTCTCCATCGGCTGTGTCTCAGTATCTCCATCGGCCGATGGCTGCATCAAACCCTCCAACGGACCTCTCAGTCGATCGGCTTTAGCCCCATCGAATCTCCCAACCGATCGGCTTTAGCGCCATCAAATCCGCCAGATTTTGGCGTTAACAATAAGCTAACAATGAAACAAACAAATGAGCATTTCAGAAGGCTAACACCTATGAGTGATGAGGTTCCAAAAGCTTTAGGACCACTCCTTAGTGATGATCATACTATCAGAAGGAGGTTGGCATCTCAGGTTAAGAAATCTTCGCACTGGATTGAGAATGAGCCGAATAAGAAATGTGCCTTATTGTATGACGATGGTGGTGCTAGTTTTGCTATAATGACCATCAATTTGGTTGAGTTTTACAACTAGGTGATGCATAGTGTAAGAGGGTTATTGCTTATTGCATTGTTGAGTTTATTATGTATGGCACATTTAGGCATTTTAGAGATCGGTACAAAGCAACTAGGCCCTCTATGGCGAACAATGGTATTTTATTTGGTACACTGATGGCAAAGTACTTGAAAAACATAAAATAGCCCAATAGCATCGACTTATATCTCAAAGTACACAACATCACAGATTCAAAATCTTATGTGTTGACAAAGTCAAGCATTGAATCTACCGTAAGAGAGTTGTGCAGGAGTGTGCCTTGAAAAATAATGAGACCTACTCATGCTCGTGCCAAAAGCCAAGACTATACCATAAGGCATGTTCTTATGTTATTGCCTTGAGCTCAAATGGAATAATGGACCACCATTTTTATGCTGCCTTATTTTAGGGGAAAAAAGCTATCTCGTATACCTGGAGTGATAAGGTTTTGACTTTAGTATTGTGGGGTCTTTCATAGCTCAACAACCTTAGGTTTTTTATATTTCAGACCCAATAAAAATAAGGGACAATGCAGGTCACCATATGACTAGACGGATTTACAACGACATTGATGAGTCTGAAGCAGGTGAAAGATTCAAATGTTGTAGCAAGTTCGACCAGGAGAGGCATACTTATAAGAATTATCCAAAAAATGCATAGGTTCCAAGTGAAGTGGAAGCTTCTCCATCAAGAGCACGTGCTAATGGAAGATGCCCCATGGAGTAATGCACCACTTTAGGTGTTCTCGTACACCTAATGATTCAGTCGTGTAGTGTGAGTCTATATATTATTATAAGAGTAGATGCATAACTTAAGTTGTCTTAGTTTAGAGAGTCGTGAATATTTTCTTCTAATTTGTATGAACTATATGTATCGTAATGGTAACTGGTGTTTATTTTATCTGATAAAAATTTATTGTCAATTGTTATATATTATGTTTTTTTTATTTTTGATAATCGTGTCAATTTTCTTTTTCAATGCTGATATGGTGTACTAGACACTAAAGCTGCTATACCGTGGCCTCGATTGGTCACACTGTTCCTACCTTTCAGTGGTTGAGAATGTCGTGTTGACCACTCTCCGTCCACACCCTCACAACACCTACTGTATGTGGACCCCTGCTTTTGTTTCAAGTAAGAGATATCCACATTGTTTATCATACCTTTAAATATAATCTTTAGCCAATAATACACATACTGTCATTTTTTGTATGTTACGTGAGGCGTGTCCTTCTGTTGTGTAGTCTAGTCAAGACCACATCACATGAGAAGGACCTAACAAAGCGATGGTTCGCAGATCGGTCTCTTCTCGTAGCACTTTTGGACTGCTAGAGGCCAGAGACACACTTGTTCCACTTGCCATGTGGGGAGATGGCCCCTACGCTTTAGAATATCTCATACCTTCTAGGTCCTCCCCTCGTGGGGTACACAATAGGTCTGGTTAACGAACTTCAGGGATAGCACGACGACATCCAGGAGCAGTTCGCTCACGTTCAGCGCATGCCTAGTCTGGTTGCTTCAGGCACACTCCCTCACTATACCACACATGGCTACTTAAGTTTATTGTAATTAAAGCAGTTGCTCTGATGTTATGTACGTACTTAAACCTAATTAATTACTTATGAAAATAAACTTCTCCCTGTGAAGGCTAATCAGCTTCACCCTTAGGCAAACGACTACTCGGTGTGACGGAGCTTCAAAGCATACCTATTATGGCTCTTTAGTTGGGTAATGTTCACCAGCATAGCAGGCCACATTGTGAAAAGGGGCCTATCCACTACGCTCTAGTGATTGCTGATGCTAAGGATGGTAATGTGTCTTAGTGGAGTTGGGGATCCACTATCCTTGCGGCGATGTACCGAGGTCTATGTGACGTATGTACAAAGACCGATCTAGGTTCGTTGATCACCGGCTGTCCACTACTTCTACAGCTCAGGGTGGCCGAGCGGTTCATGATTGACCGATTAGTGGTTGACCACAGCGCCTACGATAATGACATGTACACATTGAGGCTGCACAAGGACTTTTCTATGATTGGGACCGTATGGTGTCATCATAAGTTACGTAATGTGTTAATTTAGTGTTCATACCTTAAAAAATGACTAGTTGACACTTTCTCTCATGCTCTACAGCAATGATGGGCCCACTTGCAGGTCATGAAATTCTACTCAGACTTCATGCTTGAGATCGATCGACTGCAGCCGAACGACGTCGTCTGGGAGCCGTACAGTCTTGCGGTCATGAATGCTTATTCACCACTTAGACTTTTGACTATGTGCACATGTGACCATACCTACTAGGATGACCCAGCCGATGGTGTTCGATATCTTTGTCGAGCCGCATTATCCACAATGTGTGTTGCAACAGTTCGGTCTATGTTAGTTGTACCCTCTACTAGTCTTACCGACTGTGTAAATAGACGTTCACTACTAAGTATCAATATAAAATCAAATGTGCGGTTGTATACTTCATACATATTCTAACACCGTGTTTATAACTAGGTATAATCGGTGGGGATAGGTAGCCAATACTTTATGGGTTCCCTATCTCTAGTAGTACATCGACGACTGGTTGCTAGCGATCGTGAAAGTCATCGAGGAACAGCGCCACACACGGAGGCATCGTACCTAGTGTATATCAGTTGGTACCAGCCTCACACCCATACATATGACGTTCACTCCTGATGCTTTGTACCCACACATCGTCGATGTTCGAGATGTGTACCTTAGGCACCACAACTAGGACTTCTTCTATGCTATGAGTAAATCAATCTTTCGTATGTCAGTTAAATATCCTATGCCTCTTACGTATAACATGTCATTTCAAATAGATCGATGTTGCACAGCAAGTTGATGGCGAGCTTGAGATTGTGTGCCAATGATTAGAGGTCGGGGTTGTGCTGACGGAGGACAAGCAGCTAATTACCTTTGGTAGGATGCGCAACACAATGCACATTGTCATCTGTGCTCTCACTTATCGTGCTGCTAATGTGGTTCCTCCCATAGCGGCGACTACAACAAGAGTCTATCCTCCAACAACGTAGCCCACAAGTAACTTCGGTTATCCGCCGCTCAAATAATTATTTCCTTCTTATTGTGCGATACTATTGTTAATAAAGTATACTCTTTACAACTTTTGCTATGTTTCGCTATGCCGTAACTTGCTTCCTCCATAGTAGGGACATAGACAAAGGAGCGGGGACATTGACATAGGAAGCAGAGACGTTAACACAGTGAGCAGGGACATCAACACAAGGACTGCATGTTCCCTACTACGTCCCAGGAGGGTTTTTAGGTTTGTCTCATGGTACATATTTTCATTTAGTCCATAAAATTTTAGTTTGCATTGCTCAATCATTTTTTCTCACAAGATTCTAGGCTACACCGCCGCAGTTGTCTGCAGTCGTGAGTGCATCTAGGTAGGGCACCTTTGGATGAGCGCATGACTCATTCGACCACGATGGCCTTACTGTAGATCAGTACATGCTTGACTCCTCTCAACTTGTAGGAGCTCTGCCACCACACACATAGGAGCTACCCACTTTGACTCCTGTGTAATAGGTCCGCGCTAGACGTGGTGTCCTACCTAATCGTCTCACCTACTCCTAGGGTCATGTATGAGTGCAAGGGAGGATGACGAAGAGGAGTAGATGCCATGCCTCAAGCCAATAGTACATTGTGTCAGTTAACATACTATTTATACTACTTTGTATTCATTATTTCAGTTCTGCGTACCTATATCATTTACTATACATTAATGACACCTCAACTTCACTCTTTACTATACACGCATGACTGTCGTTAGCATACAACAACCAGATTTTAGTGCCTTCACTATTTATTACACCCGTATGACTGTCGAATCACGATCAACGCTAAGTGATGCTAACCAACTTTCAGCGCATAAGCATCACGTCACTTTCAACATAACCCGAAAGTCAACTTTCACCACATTAATGTCATGTCACATTCAAATGATTTTTGCAAGCTAGGGCACTTTCCACACGTGAATGCCACATCGCCTTCAATGCTTTCAGTCATGTCTTCTATACCTAATACAATCCGCGCTATATAAGATCTTCATATGCATGATGAATCTCAAGTTTTCTACCTGCTGATACCCTTGCAAATCCCACACCACTCATTTGCTCTATCTTATATAGCATCCAGGAAGACTGGCTACTAAACGCGCTTTCATTAAGGATCCGGATTAGAGAATTGATACTTTAGCTTGGCTAATTTTATCTTGTTGTGACCATCCATTTTGTATATGTGGTGATCGATGATAGCTTACGACATCTCAGTACTTCAACACTCGTGAGAGGAGATTCTTCCAATGCCAAAACTATTCTCATTAGGTATAAATTGTATGCTCCTGTTTATTCAATTGTTACTTATCACAACATTTTCTTCAAACTATGTTCGCGCGTGGAGATCGGTTCACCGTGTTCACCGATGAAGGTCCGATGTAATGCGTCCAAACACGCGAATGCCTAAGAGATCTGCTAAGCTCCAGTGCAGTTCCTTCAGCTCGTTGGAGTCTTCTGGTTGTTGGGGTTGCGGACGTACCAATCAATTTGACATGTAATTGATAAGGAAGACAAATAGAGTTAGATCATCAAGCCAATCGGTTGATAGTTCGATACAAACTCCTGCTATCGGCTGGAAGTACCGATAGAGTTGAGATAGCCATCGACTATGACTATGATGCACTCTTACTATCGGCTAATTGCCAATAGGGACTGTAGCACTCATACATCGGCTAGAAAGCCGATTACGATATAGTCAAATAGTAAGAAATAAAATAAAAGACTCATCGGCTGTAGAGCCAATGACGCTCTAAATAGAATATGCGACAAGTAGTAGAGAGCAAAGTCTGATCTTTCGAAGGGACGAGACCTAGCAACCATCGATGATGGTACCGTTAGAGCCAGCCTTGATAGATTGAACCGGACAAAGACATTATAAGGATGAGACTAACGGCACTGAAATAGTAAGAACTAGATCAGACGTACCAACGAAGGGAACGCGTGAACCCATCAGCTGCTATCAGCTGCGGGTCCTATACAAACATATGAATAAACTCATTGGCTAGCTGAGCCGATGGGATGAACGAAATCTGCTAGATCTCAGTGCTAGCTCTATTAGACATAACCTTGATAGATTAAACCTAACTGAGATAGTATAAGGCTGGATCTAATAGAATCAGATCAATCGCTAGCGGATTAATGGGCAATATATGTATATCAGCTAAAAAGTCGATACACTAGGTGTGAAACTCAATATTAAGATAACTCATCGGTTGGTTGCTTCGATGAAACGTCACGTAAAGACTCGCCAACTTATGGCTCAATCTACTATCAGCAGTTTAGAAGGTCGGACCTAATCGATACAACTCGAGACTGAAACGGTAAAAGAAACTCGATAAGTTGATAGATACCACGCGAATGTGATGTGATATATCTGATCGGATTAAGTGGTCGGATATAACTGATGCAGCCTTAGACGGAGCGAATACACTAGGATAATGGTGGGAGTTTGGACCTAACCGATGCAACTCTGTGTTGAGAGCCAGAACTCATAAAAAAATCTAAATAAACTTTTTTAATAATAAAATAGAATCTATTTTAGAGATAAAAGAAATACTAAAACTTATCTTTAACCACTTTGTTGTGGCTTCTACAACTCCTTATCAGATCTAGTCTCATTTAGATAATTTTTTATTTTCGACTGAGTCGAATCCATCTACGATTAGCTCTTTTTATATATCGATCAGTCTTTTTTCATAAGCCAATCGACCCTTCGATTCTTAGCTGAATTTATTTACGAGACTTACTAAATTTTTGTGTTAACAAATTAATACTTTCTTTACTAGATCAATATAAGGATGTGTAGCTTTATTTGGTAGATTAGTACAGAAAATCCAGTATTTAACCCCAACCGTTGTTTTTCTAAAAGAAGTTGGTTTTTTCTATCAAAATCAAACGAATAGTTACATATAGAGAAAAATGAGTACTAACAACGTCAGTGAAACCGAGCCAAATAGTTGGATTGAAGGCTTTAACCTCTTATACTACCTCTCTATCTCTCTGAGTATCTAACCTTCTCATCGTTAACGGTGGGATTTGATGTCTTTCAGGAGGGTGTTTTTTTTAAAAAAAAAACTCCCAAAGACATTAGTAGTATAGATATGTAGATTTTCTAAATAGAATTATTTTTTATAAATATTTAATAAAAATATATAAATAAAAAATTCAAGAAAACCCTGCCCTAAAAAAAGGCTTTATTTTTGTATGGCTGTCCAAATTCGTATAAAAAAAGTAAACTCTTTATCCCCAGGCCAACTTTGTATCTTGAGCTCCGTTTGCATCTCTGAAACATGGGCCCGCAGCCCTAGACGAGGGCTCTGCACTACGGCCCGTTTGCAACAGGTACATGAAGAATGCCAGAACTTACGAGAGAAGGTTCAGCTTACAAATGCAGCCTCAAGAATAATACATTAATCGCCAAATGATTCTAGGCAGGCTTGAAATTACTGGACCAAAAAAAACATCAAGACACTATATTACTTGAACAAACATATCCTCTACAAAAAACTATGATGACAACAGCCGACAGCATCACGAACGAGAAGAATGATCATATTGACCAGAGGATAGGATCAGGATGGAAAACATCAATCAGGGTCACAAAATGAGCGGCTTTAAAATGAGAAGAGAGAGAAAAAAATACATTTTTGCAATCACTTAATGCCGTCTTGTGTTTGAGCCCCTTATTGTGACACCATGTAAAAATTTGGTAAACCCGAGAAAGTTTAGCTTGCCATCAGATTTTCTGATCCAGTCTTGAACGATAGAGTAATGAGTTGGAGCAAGATTTAGTTCCTGCACAGAAAAAGGTTCGTCAGGATAGCCGTTATAGTATAGGTACCGGAGCTTACACACAAACCCCCAAAATGAACTTCTCCGTGGATCCCAAACCATGATACTGAAATTGCAACGATCTTATACACACAAAGATTACCCTCCCAACTAAGGCAGCCGTGTGGCCAGATGGAAGTCATCATAAATACCTGTGCTAACTCCTCAACTGATATAACTCGGTTGCCTTCTTGTTCAAATTGCTGAAAAGCTGTTCCAGCAATCTCCTCCCACCTTTCCAAAGCCTCAAGTTGGTATGGACTGATTGCTGCAGCACAGAACTCTTCGAAGTCCATCCTTCTGTATGCAAGTGGTTCCAACTGAGACAGAATCAATAGAAACAATACTAAGATCAGCAACTTCAACCATCAACTTTGAGTTAAATTTCATTTTGATGTCCATTAGTGCTTAAAGTCAGTAATGAAATTTCCTTACTGCATGCAAAAACTCAAGAACCCTCGATTCCTTCATCGCATCAGTTAAATATCGCGTTAGTGCCTGGTTAAGACAGAGAACATTATAATCAAGAGGTTGGAACTATGATGTATGGACAGGTAATGTGATGCACACTGGATGACAAGTGTCATGCATGCCTTTGTCCCAATGAGGTAATCAGAAATAACATGGTTAACTCACCGTCCGAAAGTTGTCAAGTGATACAAACCCATCTCTAGGTTCGAGCAGTTTAAACTGCAGCTTGAGATACAAAAGTTCATCTTCCCTTAAAGCCTTGGATAGTGCCTGTCATGAAGAGCCAACTATTAGTACTCAAATTTTCCATGATGAGCAAATCTATGGTTGAGTTAGACCAAATTTGCTGGCATTAGCAAATATATAACAAGGATTTTTACAGAGAATTTGAAACAGTTCATAAGCAGTACAATGACCTAATTGATACTGCCCCCAATAGTAACAACACATCGAAAAATGCATATGCAAGAACAGGAAAGAGATCCCCACGCCTGAATCCACACATAGACATGACACTGCAAGCATGTTCTACTTTTCCACTTGGCAGAGTTAACAATTAACACAGCCTTCATCATTTCTTTTTATATTATTATTTTTTTCTCCAAGATTAGTCTAGGGAGATTAACTTGGGAACTTGACAGCTCCTTAATAAACAAACATCCCTAACAACCTGACATTAACTTGGGAACTTGACAGCTCCTTAATAAACAAACATCCCTAACAACCCGACAATAGATAACATATGCACCAACAAAATTGACAATTATTTTGCAAGAGACAAGACCTTGTGCACATAATAGAACCTAGGCCTTCCCTAGCATCATACATACAGCCAGCCGGCCATGACCTTATGCACATAATAGAACATTTAGCTAGTCCATGCAAATTTATTATATAGATATTACCATATCAGTGAAATCAATGAAACATCAAAAGAACAATTATGGATGCAGAGAAAATCATGGTAATCTATAACGAACCTTTAACGCCAACCGTTTAAGAGGTGTAGCACGGAGATATTGCTTGATTAATCTGAAGATGAGTATGTCCAACGGGATTTGCCTTTGTTCATCTCGTAACCAAGGATGAGCTGCCAAACATAACAAGTGTCATCCTCTCATATTTGATGTATAATAGAAAAAAAATAAAATAGATAGTGTGATACTACACAACAGTTATGGATAACCATTGTTGACAACTTACTCAATGCTTGAACAGCAGTCATTCTTTTGCGGTAATCCTTGTTCAGAAATCTCTTCACAAAATCCTTAGCTTCAGCTGATACTGTAGGCCACGGTGAATCATCAAAGTTGGGATCAGCTCTCAACACAGATCGAAAGATTCCTGATTCTGTTCGTGCCCAGAATGGCCGACTGCCACAGAGCAGAATGTACGTTATGACACCTATACTCCAAATGTCTGCTTCCATACTATATGATCTGTGTAAAACCTCTGGGGCAACATAATATGCACTTCCAACGATATCATTAAGTCTTTCATCTGCATCATATAGCACAAAATAAAAAGAACAAAGTGTCTGGTCAGCTAATAATATACCAAGCAACAATGAAGAGAAAAACAGTTCATTAAAAGCATCAGGAAAAAAAACCAATAATAATGAATGCATTCATTGTTGACCTGGAATACAGAGAACTATTATTAACATTAAACGAATTAGCCTAGGACAGGATGCCACAACACAGAATGTAAACAATTAGAAGGCATGACCAACAAGCCAAGTTACTCTATATAAATCAAGAGAATGCGCAAGTCAGTTGAACTACCTATTACCTAATAGGCTAATACATGTTAGACATAGAAGGATGAAGATTCATTTATTACCTGGTCTAATGAAATCGGAGAGACCAAAATCAATCAACTTCATGGGAGCATTTTCATCTCTTGTTGTGAAAAGGAAATTCTGATCAAAAGAATATAACTATTTCATAAAAATAGCCTAGTATTCCACAAGTATAATTTACAAATGTGATTGCATACATATACCTATGTAAACTACACATAAATTAGTACCAAGATTTCAAAGCTCACCTCTGGCTTCAAATCACGATGCACCACCCCCTGAAGATGACAGAAGGCTACTACGCTCAAAATCTGTACAACAATTGCTTTGGCGTCTTCCTCTGTGTATCTCCCACCTCTTCAATAGTTCAAGTTTGCATACTTGGTTAACATTAACAGAGATACTACTAGTTTGCTACTATGTATAAAGAAAAATGTCAAAAGTACCTGGCTAATATTCTGTCTAGCAACTCTCCTCCCTCACATAATCTGTTAAGGAAACAAGATCAGAAAATTATTGTCTTACCAATATTAAATAGTAAGATTTCATAAAATAGTAGTTTCCTGCAATGGTAGGTACTAGAGTAGTAGATAACACAAAAATCAGCACATAGAGTAGGAAAAAAGCAGATAATGATCAAGTAACTGCAGAGCTCATAGAGAAGCTGTTTTATATGCGTGTCAGAAGGATCTGTAGAAAAAATCTGAAGTATAGGTGGTTAAAATTACATATAAAAGGTCATTAAAAAACATACTCCATGACAATGTAGACATTGAGACCGTCCTCACATGCATCATAGAATTTGACGAGATTATTGTGCCCTGATAATGCTCTCAAAATCTTTACTTCTCTACGAACATCCTCAATGGATATTGCCGTTGTCATCTGTCAAACACGAGAGTAAATTGTTAAAAGAAGTTACTACAAATTTGTTTCAGTCAGAGGCACCAGGCACTGCAATGAAACAATTTGAAGTATACTCTACATGAGCAACTCTTAAAGAGTAGAAAGCAAAACAAAACCTATCTAGATGAGGAACACGGTCCACCAGTCCCAGAATATAATTCTTCAGCTTTGTAAAAAGCTCTTTTGCAGATGTGCTAAATTATGTTGACAGTAAATTTATAGGTGTCATTGTGAAGGTGCTTGCAACATTTCAGTACATATAGATGAAAAGAGAAGGAACAAATCAAATAATAAGATCAGTAGGATTCATTCTACTTCACCGTACCATATTTGACCTTGATATAGCATGCTTTCATTTATTAATTAGCTTCTAAAGTTGGATCAAGGGATCCGGAGCACCAAAACAGTACTGCACTGACAATTAGCTGCCCCATGGAAGTCCATTATTCATCATGTTGAAGTGTTGCTAGGTTGAGTTGAAGTCTGATTATAAGAAACATGCGCTGCACAAAGTAAACTTAATTTCTAAACTCTAACGAAACAATTCTGTGTTAACTATCATGTCAATTTGGTCCTTGAGCCCAAGGAAAGGAATGGCCTCCTGGGCAAATCAGACTCTGTTACACATGGTTACCAATTGATGACAAGACTAACTATATGAGCCTCCAACTAGTGCTTCTGGACCTGCTACCAAACCCTTTTCAGTTAGTATAACAATAGCTTGACGTTATCTAAAGGTGGCAGATATTCGGAAATTAATGCGGACTGCCAGCAAGATTTTGCCTCTGACATATTTAAGTGTTTAGACAGCAAACATCCAGAATATATAAAAACTATTTCTAAAACTAAGAAATAGTTTTCTCCAACCATTAAATGCTTCCTCTAAAAGGCTTAAAAGTAAAGCAGACGCCTATTGACAACATTGTGCTCAGATTCCACAAATAAACCAATTGGCACCACCAATACTCAGCAATCACATCTCTGATATCCTAAGAAGCAATGTCAACCATCTGTTATTGTTGTAGCCAATCAGCCCAATCCAGATTCAGATCATGACTAATTTCAAATTTATGAAGTGCCTGATCCATGAAACTCCTAACAATAAATGCCACCTAAAGGGTATTCTAGATCCCTTTTTGTTGTATTGCTCAATTAAGCAACAGTACCCATAGGCTATGTGTCTCCTAAATCAACTCTAAGTTCTGTATCCCCATTGGATCTTTCTCCACTTCAAATGTCTTCACTACATGTCAGGCATGCTGCAGTTGCTGCGACACTTAATGCCTCCTACTGTTTGTGAGTTGTAACTAGCAAATGGCGACACCCAGTACCTCTCTTTCCTATACTGTGATTCGAAAACTACTGCCACATTTGGACTATAAAAACAGATAATTGATTACTAGACCAGTGTACCCATGTCAGCTTTTGCCCAGATGTGTCACATGAAAATCCATCTCAAAATTGGCAAACCTTAATTAACAAACAAAAAGGACAGATAAAAAAGGTAGGCTAGGACACGTACTGCTGATTGGTTAGATTTATCATTAACAAAGATTGGGTAAGCCACCAAGAATTTAATCCAATGTACTAGTTACATCCTAGAGTCTCTACATGCGTTCCCATTAAGCACCATATAGAACTTAGGTGATTTTTATCGCTCACAAATGTAACTATCTAAAGGGGGAAAATGCAGAAACTGTTAGAACTATTTAACAAATCCTGGTTCAACCTTACTGTCTATCTGTCTGACAGCCAAAATCCTTGAAAGCAGTAGAATTCAATGATATAATCCTACTCAAGAAAATGAACACGATTCCGTTGCCAATGTAGAATCCGAAATTCACAATTTTCCACGTGTGCACATCCTTAGCGAAAAAATATTATCAATATACTAAATTTCAGTTATTTATATCCTTTAATCTCGATCATATGCATCATAAAACTTTCCTAGATTTCAGTTACTTATTCAAAAATGGCGGGATTGCAACAACTAGAATTCGAATTTTTGAAAAAAGAAAAGGGAATTCAAGCTTAAATCAGCCTATGACCACAAACAGCACCGCACTCTGACCTTAGCTTTGGCGATGATCTTGACGGCGACGGTCTGCCCCTTGAACTCGCCCTTCTTGACGACGGCGGAGCAGGTGTGTCCGAAGTGGCCCCTCCCCACCTCCTTGCCGAGCTCGTACTTGGCGCCGAAGTTCTTCGAGAAGCCGAACGTCTTGTCCAATGGCCTCTCCGTCTCCGCCCCATCCGCACCCGCTCCACCGCCGCCAGCGCCCACGCCGCCCTCCTCCAGTATCGTGCCTTCCTTGGGCTTCCCCCCGCCCAGCCTCTTGGCGAGCGTGGCCTTTATGTGCTTCGCCGGCGACGGCGGCGGGAAGGGCCGCTTGAAGAACCTCCTGGGCGTCGACCTCGCCGGCGACGGCGACACCCCGGCCGGCAGTGGGCTCGCGCCCCCGGACGGGTACGGGCTCGGCCACGCCACCCCCGGCGTCTGGTTCACCGGCGTCGTCGATCCGGACTTGTTACCACGCCTCCTCGGCGTCGCCGCCGCGGGTGGGGCCGCACGCTGCGCCTGTTGCTGCTGCCGCGGTGGCGTGGACGGCAACCCGTTGGCCGGCGGAGGGGAATGGTGCGCCGTCACAACCCCGTACCCATCGTCCGCCGACCGCGCCGACGCGCCCTTCCCGTAGCACTGCCCCATGGCAGCAGCAGTATCAGCACCCGCCGCCTCCTCCTCGGCCGGTGCCGCCGGTGCCTACACGGGGGGATGCAGGGGGGGATTAGGGTTAGGGTTTGGGGCCCCGCACCCGCCGCGTCCGCAGCCGCGAGGGGGGGAGAGACAGGGAGGCGAGTCGCTCGCTCGCTGCCTCGTTGGGAAGAGGAGAGGGAGGAGGAGGAGGAGGAGGTGGAGGGGGAAGAGGAAGAGGAGAGAGAAATCAGAAAGGGTGTTCGTTACTATTTCTCTCTCCTCCCTCGAGGAGCAGGAGGGGGCGACTGTTATTTCCCCAATTCTCCGGGGGGCTCGGTGTAAATATCCCTCACCCCCGCGTTCTGGCAGGCGGCCCCCACGTGGGGATGGCCCACATGTCTGTGACCTACGCGGGGCGCCGCGTACGGCAGCCGTGCGTGGAAAACGGAAAAGGGGATAATCCGGCCGTGGTGAGGTCAGAGGGAGGTGGCGATGGATACGAGGGGCGATGGGTTTATGACAGATGGGGCCGGTTGGACACGTGGCGGTATATGAGTGGTGGGGGAGCAGTTGTTTGGTGTTTCCCCGGGGGGCGGGGTGTGATGTGATGTGATGTGAGGTGGGGTGGTTTGGGAGGCGCTCCAGAAACACGGCGGGTGGCCGGGGCAGCTGATGCTTCCGTTGTCCACTTGTCTGTACCCGTTTTTATTACAGCCCCAAAAACCTGCCTCCTCTTCTCCTCGTCCGATCCTTCTCTCTCTCTCAGCTATCAATGATTAGTTTATTTTCTTCATAATCTGGATTAGTTTATTATCATGGATCACTTAATAATCTGTCCTGCAATATCAATACATCATCACAGTGATCTCAAAGAGTAATGGTTTAAAATATTTTTAAATATAAATCTAATAACATTAATTTTATATAATAAAATAAAATATATGTATATATTCTATAAAGTAATGACGGATCAAAGTCTCACGAAATAAAAGTCTTATCTTTAGGTGCAGGCATGTTCTAAAACTCTTTCAAAAGAGTCAGCGTTGCAGCATTTTAGGCGTACTACTTCTTTGAGTTATTTTCAAGAGGAGTCACTGCATATTGCTTTCTAACTGCATTCAAAGACCGGATCAAATTGTTCCTGGAATTTGACTGCACGCTGAGAGTTTTGTTCTTTTCTGAATATTCCTCACAATCTTTTCTTCTTCCGAAGTTCATCTCATGGGGACACCTGCAGTGACGTGCCTTCGATGCAAGCGTGTTGACATTTCTAGCTGCTACTACTACTACTATTAATCAAAGATCGGTTTTTTTGACTCTTTCGATTCAAACACAAAGAGCCATGTTTTGCTGGACTTGCCAGCAAATGTGTTGTTCCGTTGAACAATTTATCTTTTAAATATGTAGTACTGAGTCTTGAAGGCCTTTGCCTCCTTAGCAGGTTAGGCCTGAAAAACCTTTGAATTTTCATGTTAATAACTCGTTCCCAGAGGAAAAGTTTAACTGTGCAAATGGTACAGGGTTTGAATGTGTCCATGCGCCTCGATTTATATATATATATATATATATATATATATATATATAATCATACAGGTCCATTTGTAGCTTCTTCCAAAGAAACACGTATTTTTTTCTGTTTCATACAGGTTATAGAAGAATAAATTAATTGCATGTCTCTAGTTTTCCATACATACTAAAATGAATTTTAAAAAAATCAACAATGTTATATATTTTAAAAGGGAGAAAGTGTAGACTTTTTTATAAGATGGTGTCTGACAGGATTCGATGTTTTCGCTACCAGAGGAGATTAGGAGTATTACGGTAGAACAGGTTATATGTTGGAACAAGTAGAAAAAAGGACTGACAGATTGACAGAGGCAACTTGACCTGTTGCAGCCAGTGATTTTATCTTTTGCTGTCTATTGTGGAAAGGAAGAACTATGTGCCTTTTCAAAAGGGATTTTATTTTTATGTTCTTCTAGACAAAATCATCTCAGATGTATCCTTTTTTCCTCATGCTTAATATAGCTTGTCGGATCCGACAACAGGAAGTAGGAGTGAAAAATAAGCAGAAAAGGAAAAGGGTTGATCTGAAATCTATGGAGAGGTTTTATATTCTGCCTGCATGCTTTTCTATCTTTATCCAAAAGACTTGATTATTACCATATCATTGTCAGTGTGGTACTGTACCTATCTCTTTTTTTCAGGCTGTCATCAAAAACTCCTTTCATTGCCTAATGAGAGGCTTCTGTGCATTAATCTGAAGAAAGAAATTGCAGGAGAAGTTTTCTTCTGCTGCTAACCTGGGTTTAGAAGATCGTTAATATCCTTGGGTCCATTATTTCTTCTTCCCTGGAATATTTCTGAACTTTTTAATTATGAAGCTTATGCATGAAGATTTTCCTGATGACTACGTTTAACTGTAGATGAACCCGACCTCAATTTGCTCCAGAAAATACATTTTTGTACTTTATCTTGGTCAGAATACGTTGCAAGACGAACTAATCCAACAAAAATAAATTTACAAGGACTATTAACACTTTCTGGTGATGACTACTAGCTAAACACGTGTGTGAATCCTGTGGATAGGTTGATGACTGACGGTGACACTTGAGCACTTGTATAATACATACATAGTAGTTAAGTTTTTGTATCTAATAATGTGTCATCCATGATGCAATTGGCATGCTTTTTGTATGCCTACCTGAAGCTTGATGCCAACACATTTCTTAATCTTGCATATATAATTGCAGCTGCAATCGGATCACATGATCTCTCTGTGTGCATATTTAAGGATATTCATGTATCCTAACCGTGTTTAGGTAAAGTATATGTAGATTATGCAATATTATGAAATTTTCTTTCTTTTGGATTTGAATGTGGACTGTGAAGCTGCGCCAACCTTTGAGAGGTCATAAATCTTGCTGACCTACCCTCTTGTTATGAATCAAATCAATGGTCTGCAATGAAGTCCAAATCAAACTTAAATCTCATTATTTTACACCATGTGGGCCATGGTCACCTCACCATGAATGGTGCCAGCAAATTTGTCGATTAGGTATTATTATTTTCTTTTAGTTGAAACTTGCCACACTGTACAATTGATTAGTACTATGTAATGTCAGACGATCCGGATAAAATTAATCAATGATGGTATCATAGGAGATCAAAGTTGTCGAGTGTTTCCATTTTGCTCTTTTTTAAAAAATATATTTTTTTTACTTGAAGCTTATTAGATTATGCAATTAATTATCCATTAATGTCAGAGTATTTTAATCCATGATAGGCACGTGGTTAAGTTCCATCCGCAATCAGGTTGAGAGCGTCTTTCGCGATGAAAACTCGCACCTTTGCTTCATGGAGCACCACACCGTATGGTTTGAAAAAAGTTGCATCCTGTCCTAATTTTTTTGGAAGATCCATTCTGCCCTAATTTTGAGGATTTATTGGCCACAGTTGTCCATTCTAACAGCCACAACTTTTTTCATCAGTTGAGTTACTGAGACTGCACGAAACCGGACTGGACTTTTTTCTAGCATCAAAACAAGTTAAGCGTCCTAAGCAATGGCTGGTCACTTCACTCAACCAAAGTAAAACTTGCGACAACATAGCCAGCCGTCGTTTTTTTTTTTACCTTTTCAACAGACATGTACACCGGTGTAGTTGCAACAGTATAGGATTTTCGAGTTTGCTTGTTCGCTTATTTTCAGCAAACAAATTTTGAATTTTGAAACTTAATTTTAAAGTTGGTTTTGAGGTTTTTCCATCTTAGCTTATTTTCAGCATTGTCTTTTAAATCTCTAAAAGTACATATAGAAAGTTTTACTCATAAATTATTTTTGATTGTTTCTTTTATTTTTCCATGGCTTACCAGCCACTGAGCAAACCATGAGAATCTTAGGATAACCTGTGCAATAATTTACAAAGGCGTAGCTGCCTCACTCCAAACCACCTGTACCTCAATATCTGTATCTCATTTTATCTTTTTTTTTAAGAATGTATATAATGAGACTAATACCTAAAGGAAGGAGTCGTGTCTATATATATATAATACAGTGGTGTAACACCCCCGCAGTCGTAGCGGAAGGGAAACGGACGTAGAGACTGGATCAAAAACTGGTGAACAAAGGTGTGAGAAAGCCTTTGATCATAATATCGGCGAACTGTTGTGCCGATGGTACATGGAGCACCCAAACCTATCCTAGTGCAATCTTGTCACGGACAAAATAAATGTTTATCTCTATGTGCTTTGTACATCAATAATAAACCGGGTTGGTGGTCATGTAGACAACACTGATGTTATCACAATAGACAACAGTCGCAAAGGAGAGAGGTGCACGGAGCTCTTGAAGAAGCTGGCGAAGCCAGCAACACTCGGTGACGGCGCGGTACTCGGCTTCGGCGCTAGACCGAGACACTTTAGTCTGGCGTTTTGAGGACCAAGAGACTAGAGTATCACCGAGGAAGACACAGTAGCCAGACGTGGAGCATCGAGAGTCGGGGCAGCCTGCCTAGTCCGTGTCGGAGTACGCGGTGAGGGAGTCGATAGGGCTGGAGCTGAGGTGCAGCCCGCTGGAGAGTGTGCCCTTCACGTAGCGAAGGATGTGCTTGAGTAGCGTGAGGTGAGGTTCACGTGGAGCATGCATGAAAAGGCACACTTGCTGGACGGCGTAGGTAAGGTCGGGCCATGTGAGGGTGAGGTATTGGAAAGCACCAACAAGACTCCGATACTGAGAGGGATCGGCGACGAGTGAGCCATCAGCAGCGAAGAGTTTGGCTCGAGTGTCGACCGGAGTGGCCGTGGGGTGACATTCAGCCATGTCCGCACGCTGAAGGAGATCGATGGCGTACTGGCGCTGGGAAAGGAAGAGCCTGTGAGAAGAACGGGTGACAGAGATGCCAAGGAGGTGATGGAGAGGACCGAGATCGGTCCTAGCGAACTCGGAGTGGAGTCAAACCATGATCTGGTGTAGGAGGGACGTCAAGGACGCTGTAAGAACAATGCCGTCGATGTATAGGAGGAGATAGGTGGTGGCGTTGCCGATGTAAAGAGTAAAGAGAGAGCTATAGGACACGAAAGCCACAAAGCCGATGTGCTGAAGGTAGGCAGCAAAGCGCTGGTACCAGATCCAAGAAGCTTGTTTAAGGCCGTAGAGAGAGTGCTGAAGGAGGCAGACATCGTCGGGACGAAAGGGATCGATGAAGCCTAGGGGCTGCCGGCAGTAGACCGTTTCCGTTAGATGACCGTGAAGAAAGGCGTTCTTCACGTCGAGCTAGTGAATCAGCCAAGAGTGCGAGGCAGCCAAGGTGAGAACGACCTGGATGGTGGTAGGTTTGACGATGGGACTAAAGGTCTCGTGACGGGCAAGTGAGCCATCGGCGTGGAACTTGTGCTTAAAGATCCACTTACCGGTCACAACATTAGCACCGGGAGGACGAGGGACGAGGCGTCAAGTCTCGTTGTCCATGATAGCCTTGTACTCGTCAGCTATGGCCCCGCGCCACTGAGGATCGGCCAGGACGGAACGAGAAGTCGTCGGGATGGGCGAGATAGGACAATGGACGACGGAGAACCCATAGCGCTTGGTGGAGCGGAGAGACCCGGTTTATGATCGGGTAACCATGTGAGATGTGGAGGGGACGAGAGCCGATGGGAGCGTGGTAGGTAGGGTGAGGACTGGGTGGGGAGGGGTGTCATCGGCTTGGGATCAATGACTATATGTGAGAGGAAAGGGCTGAACTAGATCGGCCTGAGCTGATGGGGGTGGATGGGCCGATCGGTTTGGTCTGTTTGATGGAGATAGAGCAGCCGATAGGGAGGGGAGAGCCGATGAAGGCTGAGGAGCCGATAGAGACGGATGGGCCAATGGGTGGTTATGAGCCGATGAGGGCTGAGGAGCCGATGAGGGTGAGGTGTCCGATGGAAAAGAGACAGGATCAGCCAAAGCCGATGAGAGTGATGGGGCCGATGGGGGTCCGATGTGATTGGCATCGGACCGAAGAGTAGTGGGATAGCTGAGCAGTAAGTTCTCAGGAGCGGCCGATGAGGGGGCCGGAGGTGAGATTGGTGAAGGAGACCGGGAGGGTATGGTGTTGGTAAGGAGAAAGTCGAGATCGCTAGATGAGGATCTCGGATTAAGCAGACCGAAGGGAAGCAGATCTCGTCAAAAACGACATGGCGAGAGACAATGACCCGGTGGGTGGAGAGATCGAGATATCGGTATTCCTTGTGAGATGAGAATATCCGAGGAGAATGCAAGTGGTTAAGGAGGTAAGTCGTAGTGGTTAGTGCTTCAGCCTAATAAATTGTAGGTAGGTGGGCATGAAGCAGCATTGTGCGACTTATGTTATTAAGTGTGCGAAGTAGGCGTTCGGCCTTGCCGTTCTGGGGAGAGGTGTAGGGGCAGGAGAGGCGTAGATGGATGCCCTGAGAGGTGAGGAAGGTTTGAACAGTACGGTTGACAAACTCCGTACCATTATCAGCTTGTAGAGCTTTAATGGAAAGGTTGAACTGGTTAGAAATGTAGTTTGTGAAGTTAGTTAGGTAGGAGGCGATCTCGGACTTGCTGGTGAGTGAAAAAGTCCAGCAATAGTGTGTGTAATCATCAAGTATTATAAGATAATACTAATTACCGGAAACACTCTTAACCGAAGAAATCCATATATCACAGTGTATTAGATCAAAAGGTCGCGAGGTATAAGATATAGAATTCGAAAAGGGCAGTCGTTGTCAAGTTGACACGAGTGACAAACGATAGAGCTGTTGTGGGTACACTGGATGGAGGCACTGTGACGGAGGTCGGTGACAGCGTCGGGGCCGGGATGACCAAGGCGAAGATGCCAGAGGTTGATGGAGAGGGCGACGCTGGCGTGTGGAGTGGACGGTACGGTGGGGATGGTGTAGAGGTCGTCACCACTATTGCAGCGAAGGATTTGTTGCCGGGTTGGGATATCCTTCACAGAGAAACCAGAAACGTCAAATTCGATTGAGCAATTGTTATCTCGTGTGAATTGGCGAACAGATACTAGATTGTGAATAAGGGAGGGAACCATGAGGACATTGCGAAGTGGAAGGTTAGCGGTAGGTGTAGACAGAAAGGAGTCACCACGACATTGGACAGAAAGAAAGTGACCATTACCAATGGTGACAAAGGGGGAGGAGGAGGGATGACAAGAGCAGAGTATACCAGCTGAGGACGCCATGTGAGAGGACACACCAGATTCCAACACCCAAGGGTGCTGAAGTTGAAGCATCATCTGGTTGAGGGCGGCGACGAGGCCAGTCTGATTCCAAGAGGGAACCGACTGGGTGGGTGGTGACAGTAGCATCGGCTAAGGTGGTAGGGTGGGAGCCAATGCCAGGTGGACCTAAGGATGGGTGCCGAGAATTCTTGGTTGCCAGCCGATGTGACTGCGCAGTTGGGGCTGGGGTGCCCAGGGTTTGTAGCAGAGCCACGGACCCATAGGACTGGCAGGCTGGGCAGGGACTAGAGCAGGTCACGATTGCATCGGACCGTGGCAGTTCTTGCCCTTGCTCTTACCCTTGCGCTTGCCTTTGTTGGTGCCACCGGTGCGGGCTGTATTGCCATGGTTAGGGCCATGGCCGTCAGAGCTGCGAGAAGTGATGGCATCATAAGAGGATCGACAGCCATGATTGGCTATGGCGAGGAGAGCTGTGTGGGTCACGGTCTTCTTGTCGTTGGTCAGGCAGAGTTCTTTGAGAACTAGTATGTCATGGGACTGGGCAAACGACGGAAGGGGTGTGGAGTTGGCGATGTCGTCGGCGGTGTTGGAGAAGCGTGGGTTAAGTCCTCGCAGGAGGGTGAGGACAAGTTGAGAGTCGGCCACTAGGTGACCGACATCGCGGAGAGCGGTAGCCTTTACCTTAAGGCGCTGGCAGTATGAGGAGACAAAAGAGTCTCCTTGTACCATGGAGTGGAACTCGTTGAGTAAGAAGATGGCGCGCGGTTGCTTGTTGGCAAGGAAGAGCCGCTCAATAGGCACCTAGAGATTCTGTGCGGTAGGGTCGGTGTCCTCCATGGTAAGGTCGAGGACAGAGTCATCGATCGAGCCAAGCAACCAACTACGCACGCAGCACTCGACGACGTCCCACTGGGGGTCATCGGGTCGAGGTGGAGCAGAGCCATCGATGTGTGACCGGAGGCCGAACTTTCCACAGAGGGATTTAAAAAAAATCCACTTGGAGTAATTGGTGTTGAGGTCGAGAGAGATGGGAACGTGAGATTTAACGTTGACAGCGGCGTAGGGTGGTGAGAAGATCGGCGAGGTAGTGTCCGAGGTGTGGTCTGGGGCGCCGAGGGCCGGAATAGATTCAGCGACTGGGAGAGTGCCAGAGCTAAGAGCTAACTTGGTGGCCATGACAAGAGGGTAACATGGACAAAAAGCCGATGAGGGTAAGATGCCGATGGGAAGAAGCCGATAAGAAAAGAGATCGGCCGATGGGGAGTGAACCGATGAGAAGGAAAGGTGGGCCAACCAGCCGATGGGAAGTGGTTGGGCGATGAAAAGTGGGCAGCGGAGTAGTTGAGGAAAAGGTGGGTGACAGAGTAGATAGATCAGAGAGTGGGTAGGTCACGGACGTGCGAAGATTCGCGTCTGTGAAAAGAAGTTTCACGTCCTTAGACTCGTGGAGGCAAAGAAGTAGAGCGGACACGAAAACTCGGAGAGGGGCCGGACGCGAAGAGAGGAGGTTCGCGTCCTGGAGACAGAGATTCGTGTCCGTGGACACGTCGGAGTGGCTCGGACGCGAGTGGAGAAGGTTCGCGTTCGAGAGCAGGTGAGCGTGTCGGAAAAGTGGGAACCGAGAAAGGGTTCCAGCCGATGGAGGGCGGACGGGTCCAGCCGATGAAGGGCGTACGAGTCCAGCCGATGGAGACGACGAGCGCAGAGGTGCGCCAGTGTTAGAGGTAAAAAGGTGCACGAGGCAAAAAAAAAGAGCGAAGACGGGTGTGAGCCGAGATAAGAAGGCTGATGGAAACCGTCGCCTCGTCACGTGGAGGAGCAAGGGATGGGAGAGGGTGGTGGAGAAGAAGAAAGTCGTCTGCGGAGGAGACGGGAAGAAGAAGGAGCCGAGACGAGAGAGTAAGGAGGGAATACCGGAAAGGAAGTCAGCGATGGGAAGGAAGCGTTGGCTCGCAGACGGAAGGATACTAGCACGTTAAAATGTATAGACCTGCTCTGATACCATATAAAAATGTATATAGTAAGACTAACACCCTAACGCTATAAGGGGATCGGATATATATATATATATACTGTCCAGTGGTCCAACAATGTAATCAGCTGATTGATGGCTTGTCATTTTCAGTGAATAGCTATCATCATTTTAATCTGCAGAAAGATGCATGCAGTAACATTTTGAGAAAAGCTGAGATGAGCTGCTGATAATGGTTTCAGATTCGTCAGAGTCAGCAGTGTTAGCTGGAATTCTGAATTGTGTCTGAACTGTGAGGCAAGTACAGTTGCACCACACAAAACTCCAGCAGGAAACGTCGTACCACGAGCGGACACAGCTCGAGCGAGTAAACAAATCACACTATCAGATGCAGGAGAAAGGAAGCAGGTACAGTCTACAGATTACAGAAGCATCTCAGCATAATTAACAACATACACTGCTCTTGCCACTGCAACCACACAACTCCATATACTACTACTACTACTACTACTACTCCATTGGATGCAATAGAAAATTGTCAGTGCTACTCGTAATTGGCGCTTAGCAGTTTCAGACACTGACAGATGAAGGTTCCAAGCCATTAAACAAGACCCGACCTGCATCTCTCCGCATGCAGCAAGATTCAGAAGAGAAGCGCCTCCTGTGGTAATTAATTTTCTTGCAGCTTATTCATCAGAGCAGATGCAGGGAGACATGGAGAGAGAAGGGTAAGGTGAGATCGCCGTCAGTGAAAGGTCCGGGAGTTAAATCTCCCACACCCAACTTGCCATCCACAGAATAAATGCAACGATGGACAATGCAAAATATGCAATGGCATCCTTGTCTGAACTTGTTTTTTCTGTTCTTGGCTGGTTGGACAGAGCTTTGACACTTGCTTGAAAAATTCCTTGCATGCCAGGCTGCCAGCATTGCACCAGTGAGGGTACAACACTTTGATCTCATCTCAAGTGTGCATAGTAGTAGAAGCAGTACTGGCCACAAGAGTAAATGTGCTACTAGATCAGAGAAGAAAAAGGCAGTGCTTCTGCTCATAAATAGGGCACCGGTACCATGTCCATTCTGCATACCTCTATACTACACGATGTTATGAGCTGTAATAATGCAAGTCTACCACTACCATAGTGTACCATGTACATATATGTACGTTTGAATCATGTATAAATGTACAACATTATACCACTACCATAGAAGATGAAGACTCAACGCAATGCACCAACTGAAAATTACTATCAAACTGAAATACCACTAATCTTCCAAGAAATACTACTACCAAGTAACCTGGTTACGTACTGCACTTATGCCGTCAGTTTTCATGAATGCAAAACTAGTCTGATAAAACATTTAAATTAAGTACAATAACTATGCCTCCCCTTTTCCTTTTTGCCGGATGGGCTACAGTTGTTGTACTGCTTATAACTATTTTCCTCTTACTAGGAAGAGCAGATATCCTTCTGCCAATAGCTTAAAAAAAGTACACAAATTTTTAGTCAATTGAAGATGATGGTGCAGCCAGTCTCGATCTACCTAACATGTAGATCGGCTCATTATTATAATCTTTTTTATTTAAGCATAGAAAGATTGATAAGATACTTGAGAGACCAAAGAATTTGTGTTTCTTATCTAAATATCTGTCTTGCATTACAAATAAGACCACTGGCATATAGTCAAAGGTAGCTGTTAGCATGTTATTAGGACTTTTATTTATTGATCGTGCTACATATGTATTATATTATGGAGACAACCTCAAGATGTATTCATCAATACTGCCAATTGACTATGAAATTGAGAAATTTGATGTTTCTATGTTCAACCTATCAATATCTCAACATCCATGCATTTACAATAATAGGGATGTCCAATGGACATTATAGTACGAAAAAATAGCATAATTGTTTAACAGCATTTGATACCAAGGTCAACTTGACTAGGTCAAAATTTTGACTTCAATAGTACATTGCATCAGCTATTGGTTTCGATTTTTCAATTCTCATCTGTTTTTTCAAATGTCAACTTTTCCACGTCTGCATAGGCTAGATGCAATTCAGAACACATGCATCTAAAAGAAAACAATGGTGTGTTTAATTTGACATAACCTGGGCTACAAGATTTTGTTCTCTCTTTAGACTTAATAGTCCGGAAGAAGTATATATCTCTATATTTTCACTAATCCAGTTGAATTTTTCATTAGTGTTCAATGTCATATGACATATCCATCACAAGATAAAAACCTGACCTTCCATCTATCATCAGGAACTTCTGCATCCTAGTTAACTAGGCATTCAGAAGGATTAGCAAACTATTTTACTCGCAGAAAATGTGTGAAGGCTATGCCTTAACAAGGCCTTAATTATTTTAGTTCATAGATCGATTCAAACCAAATCAATCACAACTCCCGATCAAATACAAGTGAGGTCAATATCATAGTAGGTGATTTGGAGGATAGCTAGCTCCTATTATGTTGCTAGCTAGTCGCTGTCACAAATCTCAATCTCCTGGCTTTGTCTATGGTGCTAATAGGTTAGGCTCTTAACTGTGCCCCTTAATTAAGGTTTGACTAATAGGAAAAGTTAATAGTAAGGAAAAAAAATAGACAAGTTTAATCTCCAAGTCTTCAGACTTCCGACGGCAGACCTGTCAATAATTAATTTTGTTTCATGCTTTTTGCAGAACTGGTACAGCAAACTTTCAGTTGAAGGTTTGAAAATTTGAGCTCATTATCGTAGAATCATAGTCAAGTCAAGCTATTCTGATTTGACCTATCAGCCAATCATTGAGAACTATATGAAGCTTCAATTGGAAACAGCTGCGATAGTGTGTCAATGAATTTTGATGTTTTTTGTTCTGGGTTATTCAGAATCAAAATATGAATGTTGTTAAACATTCTGGCACACATGTATTCTGAAGGGGTTGGTTAGTGGTGACCCAATGACAAGATGCTCATTTTGAATATAAGCCGAACAGTATGAAGGATAAGTTTGTGGTTACCGTGACATGTTGCATTTTTCTTTAGAATCCAATTACTACCTCAGTTCCAAAATACAAATATTTCTGGCAACACATCTGGATCCAGATTCATAGTCTCATAGTCGGTACTTATATTTTGGAATGGATATAATACTAAATAAATATTTAGACAATGTGGGTGTAGCTCAACCGATTAGGTTGCTTGTGACGGAACTTGCCCACTTATGTTCAAATTCTAAATTTGACAAATGTGCTCATATTTACGGTTAATTATTCTTTCAGTTAATTATTCTTTCAGTGATAAGCGACGTACTCGTCAACAGAGAGATGCCTCATGGTTATTTTATCGATTTCAAGATATAAACAGTTCAATTTTTAAAGATGTTTGTAAAGATAGGGTGTATGTATGTGTATTTATAAGGGTTGAGCTTATGCGTGTTATGAGCGTCTGCGTTTATACTGTATTTCAAAAAAAATTTAGAGCACTGATTTCACAAATATTTTTTTTACAAATGCAACAAAAAATGCTTGCAATTAGATCTTAAATCAAATAAAAAATAAAAGAAAACAAGTGGTTTACAATGAGGCCACCATCTTAGGCGTAGCCCAAATCCATCAAAATTTGGCCCAACTAATATCTTTTACACTAAAGTCCGGTTCATGATTACAAAAAGGCCTAGCCCATCAAGGCCTTGCTAGTGATCTAGCCAGTAGCCACCCACCGCCGCTTGGGCCACCTGTCTCCATCCGAATCCCCCACCACAGCAGCGCAGCGGAGAGAGACGAAGCAGCGGCGGCGAGATCGATGGCGACGACGGCGGGGTACCTGGCGCGGCGGGCGGCGCAGAAGGAGCGGGTGCGGCTGCTCTACCGCCGCGCCCTCAAGGACACCCTCAACTGGGCCGTCCACCGCCACCTCTTCTACCAGGACGTGAGCTCTCCTCTCCCCTCTTCCGATCTCTCTCCCCGCTCGCGGATCTGACCTCCTGTTCCTCCCCCTCGCAGGCGTCGGATCTCAGGGACAAGTTCGAGGCCAATAGAGATGTGGTAACGCCTTACTTTCTGCTTCTGCATCTTCGCTCCGTTTGTTGCGTTGAGAAATGAACTCACGGGTTGTAGTTTATGATGGTTTTTGTGTGTTTGATTTCGTGGGGGAATTGCAGGACAACCCAGACGTGATCGATAGGCTTATTGATGACGCGGAAGCGCAGTACAGGAATTTCCAGCATCCCGATCCCTACATTGGTAAGCTCTGAAATGCTTGGGCATTTTGCCTTCACTGCTGTAGCCTCTCTTTGCGGATGATTACCTCGTGTGAAGTAATGTAGGATGATAACATCTCTGTTTGATTAGCCGGTTGAATTTTTAGTATAAGCCTTCAGAAATCTTAGAATGGGTACACTGATAAGTACTAGGTGTTACTGAATTAGTGGAGCTGAAGTATGGTGTGCTATATATATTTGCTTCTGTAATCACCTGGTTTAGAGATTATGTTTCAAATGGCAATGCTGCAAATCACTATTAAGCTGATATTTGTTTTTACCTATGTCGTCGGAGATGTATTGCATACCCCAACTTGCTTGGGACTAAATGCTGATGTTGTTGTTTCTGATAAGTATTGCTAATTTGCAAGTCAACATATTGCTGTGATGAACTGATAAATGAATATCAGAATGACTTAGTATTCACCTTCGCTGTGAACATTACTGCTTCAAACTAGAGGAAGTATGCTCTAATTCTTTTTGCAGATGACTATCCTGTGTTAAGAACTGTAGGATAATAGCTTCTCTGTTTGATTAGCTGGTTGAATTTTTTGCCTAAGGCTTCAGAACTCTTAAGAATGGGTGCACTGATAATTACGTGTCACTAAATTAGCGAGCTGAAGTCTGTGGTGTCATATGGATTTGCTTCTGTAAAGCACCTGGTTTAGTGATTATCTTTCAAATGGCAATGCTACAAATCACCATTCAGCTCGTTGTTGTTTTTACCTATGTTGTTTCCCCCAACTTGATTGGGACTAAATGCTGATGTTGTTGTTTCTGATGTGTATCGCTAATTTGTAAGTCAACAAACTGCTGTGATGAACTATGTCATAAGTGAATTTCACAATGACTTGGTATTCACCTTTGCTGTAAACAGTACTGCCTCAAACTAGAGATATTCAAGCTTCTCTTAGTATGTTTTTGGTATATTGTGATGTTCTCAATCAATGAGGTTGGGTATCTTATACGCCTGTTCAAATCTCGGCAGTCCCATGGGCTCCTGGTGGCAGTAAATTCACAAGGAACCCTCCTCCACCAAAAGGGGTAAGAACATAAATTCATAATTTTATTTTATTATGCCTAACTCATTTTCCCTGTACAATATATTTGCTTGTCATTTTTAATGTTTTTTTCTTGAGCTTTATATTTTAAATGTTTAACAAAACTATGCTACACAGATTATAATCACCTTAAATTGAATATTAGTCCACATTGGAGTGCATTTCTGTTTGTTAAAATGCATATCTTCTTTATTCTAAATCTTATTTTATGGTTTTAGATGTGTGATTATAAACTGATTAATAAAGAGGTAGCTGCTAGGCTGTATTTTCTGTCAAGTTGCTTGTTCCCGCTTTACTACATCATTTTTTTGTGTTTGTGGTGTTATATTTTGTTTCACCTGTATCCAAACCATTATTTACATGAGATGCGTGTGAGTGCTACAACAACAACAACAAATTCTTTCAGTCATAAATAAATTAGGATTGGATAGAGTTGAAACCCAACAAAACCCTTAAATCACTATTTATTTACGTTAATAGCTGATTTCTTATCACTTCTATTTAAATACAAATCTTTAGATATATCATAATCTTTTAAGTTCTTTTTTTTCTTCTTTCCTTCTTTTCATATTAATTTTGGTATATCTTTATGTCTTTTTATATTATTATCTTGACTTAGAATTTCACAATATACTAATACCTATAGGGTCTTCTTTTAACATGTCCAAACCACACCAATCGATGTTGGATAATCTTTTCTTTAATTGGTGCTACCCATAGCCGATCACGTATATTATCATTTCGGACTCGATTCATTCTTGTATGACCATAAATCCAACATAACATACGTATTTCTGTAACATTCAGCTGTTGAATATGTCGTCTTTTTGGTTAACATTCTGTCCCATATAGTATATATAGTATGTCTAATCGCCGTTCTATAAAACTTGTCTTTTAACTTATACAGTACCTTCTTATCACAGAGGATGTCAGATGTTTGGCGTTACTTCATCTAGCCCGCTTTGATTTTATGGTTAATGTCTACATCAATACCCTTATTCATCTGTAGCATCGATCCTATATATCGAAATGCATCCTTTTTAGGCACTACTTGATCTCTTAAACTCATATCTCCCTGTTCATGTATAATGGTGCAAAAATCATACCTCAAATATTTAGTCTTAGTTCTATTTACTCTACAAACTTTAGGCTCAAGAGTCTGCTGTTACAACTCTAGTTTCCTATTTACTCCTGCCCGGCTTTTATCAATTAACACTACATTATTTGCGAAGAGCATACACTAAGGGATATCGTCTTGTTTGTTTTGTCACCTCGTTTATTACCAAAATAAAGAGGTACGGGCTTAAGATTGATCCCTGATGTAGTCTTATTTTAATTGAAAAGTAACTTATGCTAGTATCATTTGTTTAAACATTAGTCATAGCATTATTGTACATATTATTGATGAGAGAGATATACTTTATTAAGACTTTATGCTTGTCCAAAGCCACCAAATAATATTTCTTGAGATCTTGTCATAAGTCTTCTCCAATTCAATGAAAATCATATATAGGTCCTTCTTCTGCTCTCTGCACTGCTCCATATTATAAAGAAAATTGCTTTTATGGTTAACCTTCTGGGCATGAAACCAAATTGATTTATAGAGATCTGCGTCATTTCTCTCAAACGGTGCTTGATAACTCTCTCACATAGCTTTATAGTGTGGCTTATCAACTTAATTCCTCGGTAATTAGTATAACTTTAGATATCTCCCTTTTTCTTGTATATTGGTACTAATATACTTCTCCTTCACTACTTAAGCATCGTGTTCGATTGGAAAATATTATTGAACAACTTAGTTAGCCGTACTATAAATATATCCCTGAGACATCTCTACACATTGATTGGAATACAATTAGGGTCCATCGCCTTACCTATTTTCATCCTTTTCAAAACTTCTCTGACCTTATATTCTTGGATCTTCCGCACAAAGCGCCTATTGGTGTCATCCGATGAGTCGTCCAACTGGATGGTGGTGTCCTTGTTCCTACTATTAAATAAATTATCAAAATACTTTTGGCATCTATATCTAATCTCATACTTCTTTACCAAGAGTTGCTCTCTTATTCTTAATACATTTAACTTAGTTGAAGTCCCTTATTCCTATCATACGTCCTAACTATTCTATGGATGTCTTTCTCTTCTTCTTTCGTACTTAGACGTTGATAAAAATCATCGAAAGTCCTCCCCTTTGTCTCACTTACAGCTTGTTTTGCGGTATTCTTTACCACCTTGTACTTCTTCATGTTGTCCTCACTCCTGTCATAGTTCAAGTGTTTATAGTATTTTTTTTCTTCTTAATAGCTCTTTGCACATCTTTGTTCCACTATCAAGTGTATTTAGTTTTACATCCACTCTCTTTGATCACTTCAAGCAGCTCTAAAACAATATTTTAAATATATGTTGTCATCTTCTCTTATATATTATTTGTATTGAATTCTTTCTTTCAATAACCATCTTCGATAACTCTTTGTTTGAAGACATTTCATATCTTTTCTTCTAATTTCTATCTCTTAGTTTTTGCAATTTTGACTTGTTTATCTATACGAGCATGCATCAGAAAACGAAAATTGATCACCACCAGCCTATGTGAGAGTATGCAATTTTATTGGTTTCAAAGTGAAGTTACTTGTTCTGGTTTTGCTGTTGTCACATTGTTTTCCTTTGATTGTGTGTTTTGTGCATCAAAGCGTTGCATCAGTTTAAGTTGATTATATGGTTCCTACAGATTGAGATCATCTACAACTATGGAAAAGAAGACTGATAAACAAGAGTAGTCCTGCTGCATCTGGAAGCAGAACCTGGCACCTCCGGGTGCAAAGAACTTACTTTCCCTTTTCCAGTTGATAACGTGCGATCGACCTGTTGTATGATCAATAAGAATGAAGCAACTGGTCTGTCACCCTATTGTTTCGTTTTTCATCAGCTGGTGCATTGTTACATAAACATTGCTATGCATCGTTTATCTTTGGTCAGTTAAGCATAAACTGCTGAATGGCTTACGCGTTGATTGATCCATCCAACCTGTTGCATTTGGTTGTCAGCGTAGCGTCATAACTCTCGGCTTTTGCTCTTTTTTTTACCCGTTAAGAATTGTGCAAGTGTCTTGTACTCGTATGAAATCATTGTGAAATTTCTGTAGCCCAAATGGGCCTAAAAATTGTTTTGACATGGTAGAAGCAATACTGTTCATTTTGAATCCAACGGTGGCTGCCGCTTGCAGCGCAGCAATCTCCGCCGTCCACCTGCCTACGCCTTCGTGGCGAGCGGCGCTGCTCCTCTTCCTCGTCACGAAACCGGTGGAAGTGGCAAGCCCGCAAAGCGACGCCAACACTGTCACTGACGAGTGGGTCCTGGTGCTGCAGACCCCACCTGGCAGTGTAACCCAACCCCCGTTGAGTTTCTCATTAAACCAAACCGAACCACTCGCCGGAGAGAGAGAAGAGGGAGGAGTAGACGCAAGCCCACGCGAATCGAATCGAGAGGAAGGAATAATCCATTCGCCGAGGAGAGGAAGGAGACGACGCGAGGCGGGCGGGGAGGAGGAGGTGGGCCCAGCGATGCATGCGCACAGATCGCCGGCGATGCTGGGGGGCGGCGCGGGGGCCGTCGGCGTCGGGTCGCCGTCCCCCGCGACGGTGCCGGTGAGGCGGCGGTGCGAGGGCACGGCCATGGGGGCCATCACCCTCGACCTCCGCCCCGGCAACGGCGTCGGCCCCTTCACCCTCGGTGAGCTCCTCCCCCAACCCTGACCACCACCATCCGCGACGGTTGGGATCGGCGAGGTCGTCGTCGGTTGCTTGCTTGCTCCCCTCTCGCTCTGCACGGGGGTAAAAGAGAGAAGCTTGTGTTTTAAGCGATCGCCGGGTTTCCATTTTCGGTTGGTGAGTTCTTACGTGGGAGCTCGCGATTGCTGCAGGGATGCCGATTTCCGATGCGTTCGCGCAGATAGAGAGCCAGCCCACCCTCTACGACGTTGTCCACGTGAAGTACTTCGATGAGGTTCGTGATAGTGCGGCCTTGTTTGTTTGTTGCCAAAGTGCCAGTAAGCTCGACTGATTGTTGTTGTTGGTTCTGTGGCTTCAGGAGCCTCTAAAGTTGGATTTTGTCATAAGCTTTCCTGACCATGGGTTCCACCTGCGCTTCGATCCTTGGTCACAGGTAATTTTGTATGGTACAAACTTGTGCTTTTGATTTTTCTGGTAGTCTGCTTACATATTGGGCATCGTTGGACTAATTTGTATCTAATACATTAATACAAAAAAAATGTTTTTCTGAATATTGAGTGCTGCAGTGCACTCCTTACGTGATCAAATTGGACTTGGTGAGACAGATCACATATGTGTTCTAAATAACTAGGAAATGTAATGCAGATACTTAGCGAGCATTAAAGTCATTACCCAGGAAAAAATATCTAGTTTTAGGTTTTTAGCTCAAAAAGAACAAAAAAGGTGCTGCTCCTAAACTTGTGTGGTTGGTGAAATGCTTTCAACATAATTAAGCAAATGATAAAGATCATTTCTTCCCTTGCAGAGGCTCCGTCTCATTGAGATTTACGACGTGAAAAGACTTCAATTGAGATATGCAAAGTCTTTAATTGGGTGAGGAGCTTGTCACTTGTGGAGCCAATATGTGGCATGTTTACTCGTTTAACTAAATCACCTTGGGCATTCAACCCAAGTCTCTGTGCTATGTTATCGATAATTTGCTTCTCTCCTTTTCTCTTTCAGTGGCCCATCGACATTTGCCCCTTTTGTGGCTGTTTATGGATTATTCGGACCTACTTTCCCTGGTATATATGATAAAGAGAGGGGCATTTATACCCTCTTCTATCCAGTACGTCATGACAAATAGCTTGCCTTGTTTTATTCTTTTACATTTCTGTCTCATGTTTTTTCTTTTCCTGATCAATGGGGTACCCATCTTACTCGCATTTTCTTGTAGGGTTTATCCTTTGCATTCCCTATTCCCAGCCAATATACAAATTTGTTTACCAATGGGGAAGGTATGCTACTGCTAAATTGCCACATTTACTATTTCAAGCATGAATGTTCAGCTGTCCTGTATACCTACATTTTCTGGGAATCTCAGCTCACCTCTCCAATGGTTATGGCAGTGGCAGATTTGCCTCTGGAATTTCCTGACGGAACAACCCCTGTTACTTGCCGGGTTTCTATATATGACAGCTCAACGGATAGCAAGGTTGGGGTTGGATCACTGATGGATAAAGCAGTTGTTCCTGCATTACCTGCAGGCAGCTTGTACATGGAGGAAGTGCATGCGAAGGTACATTACATATTATATTGTTAATATTTTCAGCCTTAGTAATTGTATAGTAATCAAGGAGATGTCTATATCTCACAATCCTCATCTCTTCCCTTGGGACTTTTTTTAAGCAAATGCACATAAGGAACAAAAAAAAAGAAGAAATGTTTTAGTATTGAATGTCTGTACTGTAGGTGTTATACAATCATTAGACAGTCTTTGTGTGTTTGAGGAAAAAATGAATCTCCATATAATCTTTTGGTATCCCTAAAAATGTTTCCAGCTTGGTGAAGAGCTTTTGTTCACAATAGGGGGACATCATATTCCTTTTGGTGCATCGCCACAGGTAGAAAATTACTGCATCTACCCTGTTCTCTCTCTCTCTCTGCTTTCCCCTTACCACTTTGATGCAATGGTCTGATTTATTTCCTGATTTGGTTTCTCTGGCAGGATGTGTGGACTGAGTTGGGTCGTCCATGTGGCACCCACCAGAAGCAGGTCTGTTTTTAATCTATATTAGTGAAACATTGCAATAGGGATTCCCATAGAGGTTTTTTGATATATTGTCTTTCAGTTATTTGTTCAATTATCACACAAATGATATGCTCTAAATTGAGTATATTGCACATGAATTATGCTATTTTAATAAAATTGTTCATGTGCTTGAACTTCCACATTTATCCTTTACTGAGCTTGTGATATGGAAACCAAATCAAGCTCTCAACTCCTGTTAACATCTGAGTATGCTATAGAAGGCAGAGTTATGTCCTCTTTTAGAGAAGAGTGGTGTGCCATGCCATGCATAATCATGGGCACACAAGTGAAATATATGTGCCAAAAGATCTCAGAGCAACCATTTTCACACAGCATATTTTTTAGGTGCCGAGATAACATAGAATTGTTAGGGGAAGACAACATATTGAAATACGATTTAGCAATCCAAAAAGTGTGCTCCACTGAAACATGCCAAATGTCATGGTCAAACTCGAGAAAAATAACTTGTTTTGTCCCAACTCTTGGGTATTACTTTCTGATATTGTAACAACACCATGTAGCAGCACCTTATGTGGTTTGAAGATCAGTTTGACCATTTATTGGCTGGTTTCACAGCTGCATTATTTGGATCCTGTTTTTATAGGCATTCATTTTTCCCTACTCAGACACAGAATACATCAGTGGTATATGGCTTTGCGGTGAATAACTGTTCCAAAGTTCAGTATAAAGGAGTGTTCTCCTTAATTCAATACTCACTATCATCTGCAACTGTTTACCATATTGCGCTCTCCCATCTATCAGGTTGACCAGATGGTAATACACTCAGCATCAGACCCCCGCCCTCGGACAACTCTTTGCGGGGATTACTTTTACAACTACTTCTCTCGTGGTATCGATATCTTATTTGATGGGCAGGTATATATTATTTTCTGACACTAAGGATGTCTGCAGTTCAAAGGGCATGTTTTTTCAGAGGCTCAAAATGCATGCTCACCTTGCTCTACATTTTATTTCTCCTTGCAGACGCACAGGATAAAGAAGTTTGTTTTACACACAAACTTCCCTGGTCATTCAGATTTCAATTCCTATATGAAATGCAACTTCGTTATCTATGATGCTGAAGGTCTGAACTACTTGCTGTAGAATTAGTTTGTTGTGAAGAAATCAAATACATCCAATTAACCATATGTCTTGACCAGCTGAAGGGACAGATCAGCCTGGTAGTATCCCCAAGAATTGCATAACGCCTCGCACAAAGTGGGAACAAGTCAAGGTGTGGTGGTGGTTGACATGACTTTTGCATTGCCAAGATACTCATTTCCTTGTCTTGATTCAGATAACTATGGGTGTTCCCCATGTGGTTCTAAAACTGAACTTTGCTTTGAATTAGGATTTATTTAATCACAACATTTTGTTAATCTTCTGTTGCAACTCTCTTTTATGTCTCCTTAACTTCCTAGGTTATTTTATGAGACATCCCTTTATTTTAGAAATAGTGAATGCCAATTTAACTTTCTTCCAAATAAACATCATGGCCAATGTTCCTGTGCTAGGAATGTTGTTTCTGTTTACAGCTGCTTTAAATGTAGCTATGCTTGAGTTGCAACGCTGTTTTTTTTTGGGTCATCCGATTAACCTTTTTCCTTGCCTCCTGTTAACAAACCACTCTATTTTGGTTTTCTATTAGGAGATCCTTGGTGACTGTGGTCGAGCAGCAATCCAGACGCGAGGCTCCATGAATAATCCATTCGGGTCAACTTTTGTCTACGTATGTCAGAATATTGCTTTTGAGGTGGTTTTTAATTAATCTAATATGAAAAGAGTTTTCCCTGTGCAAACTGTATTGTTATAACTCAGAAGTGACGCTGTTTCTTCTGCCTTCACTGATTAACAGGTCATGAAAAATGGATATATTGCAACTGTCACCCTGTTCCAATCATGAGGTGTGTGTTTGTACTTGTTGCGCATAGTATGAAAAATCTGTAACACTGACCAACAGTGAAACGGGACAAAATTCAATAATGGTACTGTAAGAAAGGTATTTAGTCGGTTTTACTTGATTGAAAACTTCATTTTATTGTGACGTCAGGCTAATTCTTTGTGACTATCGACAGTGCTTGGTTCTGGCCGTGGAATGCAGCTGCCGCGCTCTGCATGGATAAGCATTACTAACTTATATTCATTCTGTAGATACAACTCATTGTACAGGAACTAATCGTATCCTGCAATCTTACGTTTTGTACATATGATATTTATTTATTGAAACAAGAATTCAGTTATGCCAGCTGTTACTGCCTGGTCAACTCGATCCCATTGGTGCAGTTATGGGCGTATTTATCTTTCCTTCTAATTTTACCTAATCTTTGTCTCGCATATCATTGGCAAGGAGATGGTTTCTGACGGCTGGTTTCTGTCATTCAATTCCCCTGTAATATGTATAGTTGTCACGTTGCCCGCCACCAAGTGATTCACAAAATTCAGCAAATTAATGATTTTGTACGGTTATGTAAAAGCTGTCCCATAGAACTGATATAAGAGTTTATGCACAGGCACAATTCCAGTGCTCCTTTTGTACGCTATACATAGCTCGTTTACTTTATTACCACTTTTAACCCTAATAAAATTTAATAATTATTACCACTTTCAACCCTAATAAAATTTAATAATTTTGTTAAGAGTAATAGGCTAAATATGATTTTATCATCTTTACCGGAAATGTTACCCAAATTTGAGACGTCTTCAAACAAAACACTTCTAACGCTACTGAAAAATTGGTAACACATCTAACGCTATTAGTAACGTCGTCAAATTTTGGTTGGGTTAAAAGTGGCAACAATGCTTGTATTTACGGTTTGTAGGTTGTATATAAATCCTTCAGTTCATCTCCAGTTTACAAGAGAGAGGCGGCTGAATTGTTGGGCGGTTTCTGGAGGATTTGAGAGGCTGAAATGGTAAATAAAGGCAAGCAAAGCATAGGAGTAGGCGATTAAGCGTAGCAAAGTGGAGAGGAGAGAAGCGGCAAAGCCCCAACCCCAGGCGAATCGAGGGCCAGGTCCCCGCTCCACTCCTCCCTGCCTCGCCGCCTCACTCGCCCGCCGGCCGATCCACTCGTGCACCTTGCTCGGCGCCCGGTATGGAGCGCGCAGCCGCGCCGCCTCCTGTGGCGGCAGGAGGAGGAGGCGGGACGGTGAAGGGGAAGTCCTGCAAGGGCTGCCTCTTCTACTCGTCGGTGCTCAGGTCTCGAGAGCGCGGCCCCGTCTGCGCCGGCATCACCCGCTCCATCCCCCAAGGTAGTATCCCCGCGCGCTGAGACTGCTGCTGCGCGCGCTAGTTTTGGACCTCACAAGTGCTAGGGCTCTTCTGCTGCTGATTCAGCTGCGACCTCGGGAGCTTTTTGTGGACCCCTTATTTTTCACCAATTTGAGAGGCAATCAGCAATGGATTTGGTGCCCAAGCTGCTACCCTGCAAGCACGCGCACACGAACCATGGGGGAACTTAGATATTAAGGTGGAATGCCGGATTGGCGCACTGATAGTAGCAACTGTACCTCCTGGCAGTAACCATTATCCTTACCACGCAAATGTTCCCAACTTGTTATATATTGCTAGTTAGCATGCCATGCTTACTAGCAACAGGACAGTAGATCTGGACAGTTTTACACGGCTTGAAATGTTTGGGCCATTTACTTTGGATTTGTTGTCTCTCCAAACACATACTTAACTGTTTACCTAATTTTATGGCTTGTTTAGATGTTCAATCTGAACCATTTTCTTCTTTGTGATGGTTGGCTGACTTTTCTATATATCCGCATCAGTGCCTGATTGCATGGTTGGAGAAATTGAAATGGAAGCTATCCAAGATGGTCACAACCTTTCCGACTTCAAGTATGCATGCGTCGGCTATTCCATGTACCTGGATGACAAAGACAGTTCTAAAGGGAAAGGCGACAAGCAAGCACAACTGCCTATTTGTGTTGGAATTGAGGTGCTTTCCTGCTTAACCATTCTATTGCTTTGAACATTGGTGTGAGTTGTCAGTTTACGAATGGATGCTACATGTTAGTGTGATATAATGTGCGTAGGAAGCAGTTATGAAACAGCTAACCTATCATAAAGATTTACTGTGATCATTCAGACATGAAGAGAAAAGTATCAGCATGCTAAATTAGCTCTGTTGTATGTAGAAATGGTTAGACTTCATGGTAACTTGCTTTCTCTTATTATGCTTACAAAATGGCGTATTCCTTCGTTTTTATCAACCATGGTAGAAGCAGATGCTACCCTTGCCATTCCATTCAAAATATATATTTTTCCTAATCCTTTTGCATTGAAAATGCCATGCAGCTATTGGCTGATAGAAGAACTCCAACCAATCAAGCTTCAGCTTACCTTAAAAAGGAAGGTAAGGAATGTATTTATTTTTATTGCTTGACTAGCACGCAGAACAGCAACTCCAAAACTAATAAAGTATGCTAATCACTGACAGATTCAGTGTAGCGAATTTAGTTGTATGTGGAATAGCTATTATGCTCCATCGAATGTGCCTTTCTAGTTGTGACATATTCCACATCTAGATGGTTTAGATATTGGACCTATCATGCATTTGCCTGAAATGAAATTCACTTTGAATGAGGTTAATTCGTGCAGAACAGTGGTTGAGTGCCAAGCAAAGAAACAAATGGTTAGGCTGATATTGCTTCCTTGATTATCCCTATTATATTTTGTAAGCCTGTGTAAAATTGAACCCACCAAATAGTATCATGTAAGGGCAATTTTTTCCTTAGCTATTGAACTTTGGTGAGTAGTCTAAACTTTACATGGTATTATACTGTACAGTTATTGTGTTTGTGTAAAAATGTTTCATGGCCATTACATATGTATGATCAATTTTCTTATTGATTGGAGGAACTGGATCCTAGACAACTTCCTGACTATGTTGGTGAATCAATCTGATCACTTGGGAAATTTCATATATTTGAATCTCTCTTAATAGATTTTTTATGAGTAGCTAACTAAAGTGTTAAAAGCTTTACTTGTATTGATAACACTGCTGCTTTCCAAGGACCCCAACCACGGCGATATAAACCTGGACACAGAGGAGATGATTTCTTAACCAAGTGAGTTCCTCTTTTGTTTTAGATTCTGTTTCTGTTTAGATACCTTAAAATCTGCATTGAGATTTAATGGATGACGAATTTCCCAATGAACCCACAGATTTCAGAGGAATGCTGGACTTGTGGCCAATGGTGTAGCAAGGAATATAAATAAAGTTGGGGCCTACGTTAAAGACACCATGGATGATATCATGTATCCTTACCGCAAACGTCCCAAGTAAAACCTAGGTCTGGTTCTTTTTAAATCCTGGAGTGGAGTAGACAAATGGGGGAGCGTCTAATCCAATACTCCCTGAAACACCTGCCTGGCATAGATATAGGCTCTGTAGGCAGTTATATGGAGGCCAAGTTGCACTCTATTCCGCTAGCTGTTTGGTGCCTTCATATCATGTTTTTCCCCTAGCCCCCTCCTGCTATTGCAATGAGGAGTTCGCTTTTCCGGGTTTCTTCCAACAACGTATAGAATGTGATGTAACAGACAATAACTCAGCTCCTACTTGAGGCTATACTTCTGAGAATAATATCAAGTCACCATTTGCGGCCACCACCGAAGGATTTGCTTGGATTGTCAGCAGTAATAGCTGCCAACCCTAACGCACGGGATGTTATAATTGATATATTAAAACTATAGTCGTATTATAATTATAAATTATAATCGCCTATATTAGAAAAAAGTTTAATTACAAATTGGTAATTATTTATTTTGAATTTTAGAATTAAATTAGTAAGATATTAAATAAGAATCGAACTACAAATTTATTAATTTTGAATTTTGTTAAATTTTATGTTGGTTATTTATTATAGTGAGAACAGTTAATGTAATTGCTAATTATTAATTTTAAATTTTAAAATTAGATTAATAAGATACTCTAATTAAGGGTCCAAGATAAATATGACTACATTTATTAATTTCGAATTTTTATCAAATTTTAAAGTAACCAATCAAAAGTGTAATTGAGATTTTGAGATGGATATAGCAACATATTTATTAATTTCGAATTTTTATTATATTTCAAAAGTAAACTAAAAAGTTTAAAGTATCTTTAATTGTGCGTTTTATGTAACACAATTTTTTAATATAATCTATGACTATAATAATCTGATATACTTAATTAACGGTCAGAAAGTAATATAAGAGTGTTTTAATTAACGGTCAAAAATAATAAAGAGAGTGTTTAATTAGTATAGATATAGATAAAAAAATATTATGGCCTTTTTATCCATATGATTTCTCAGGAGTCAGGCCTGTGTCACAACTCACAAGGCTTGAGCATGCCTACTGCCTACATCACCTGGTGCGTTAGCGTGTACATCTTGTCTTATGAGCATGTTGTCTTGTGTGCAATCTTGTGCTCTACCAATTTTTATGTGATTGTGCTTTACGGTGACACTTGATGGAGCTTGCTTGCTACCTTTTACTTTTGTAATGACCAAAACAAAAACTTGTACATGCACATAGATCGTGTTGGTAATGGAGTAGAAACTTCAAATTGAACGTGTCGATGCCTTTATTTAGTTCGAAGGATTGAGGTTGGATACAATTATACCTGGTTAGCTAACGGTGTATATATGTGATTAAGCAAGCCTAAAACCGTATGCATATACATATGTACTCCGTATACAGCGGAAACAAATCACAAGAGGTGACACATGCATCAGTAATGATCAGAGTGACGAGAGCTGGTTGAGGTCCGTGTTCAGTTCAGGCATCGGCGTCGGCGGTGGTCTTCTCCCAGACGGCGTAGTCGTTGCCGTGTGCGGCGAGCTGGAAGCCCGCCGGGATGTAGCTGGAGACGTCGTAGCGGGAGCCGATCTTCATCACCACCTTGCCGTCGATCTCGGCGACGTAGGCGTCGCCGTCGTACAGCAGGATCTTGAGGGAGCTCGTCGCCGTGATGCCGTTCCGCTGCCTCACCGCCACCAGCGCAGCGATCTCATTCTTGAACCCCCAGTCGAAGAAATGGTCGTAGAACTACACACATTTATATTATTGATTAGGTGAGTAACATATTAAAAAATTCATTCGGTTAATAAATATTTAACGTCTACGATAAGTTTTAATTAAAATTTTCAAACTTCAATGTGAATGAGTATGAGTGTACCATACTATAAATCTACGTATATTATTTTTTAAGTAAGTATTTGAGAAATTGCCGTTGACAAAAAAATTAAACTAAAGCTTGATCAGATTTTTGTCTTAGATGTTAAATATTATTTTTTACCGGAGGAAGTAGGAAAAATGATGATGTATGATACTTACGATGCATGGGGTGCCGGGGTGGGTGAGGATGTAGGCGTAGCCCTGCATGACCTTGTCGGAGGGGAATGGCCACGCTTGCTGCGTTGAGCCGGTGTCGTGGTTGTCGACGAAGGTGACGGCCTTCGCCGGCCACCACCCGATCACGCCGGGGGCCTTCCCCTGCGGGTCGATCAGCCGCCACAGCTCCCCCTGCACCGCCGTGTTCATGATCCCCTTCGTCGTGAAGTCGAACACCATCCCCGCCGACGCCGTCCCGCCCACCCTGTCCACCCAGTCCACCAGCTCCTGCCGGTGCGGGTCCTGCCCGTACTCCGGCTTCCCGTCGCCACCGTACGCCATCGGGTTCCACAGCTCCGCCACCGCCAGCCCCACCGGCGCCGTGCCGTCGATGTACACCTTGGCCACCTCCGGCGAGTAGCCCTTCGCGAAGTCGAGCCGCCACGCATCGAAGCCGACCTCGTCAGACTTGAGCCAGAGGAGCCAGTCGGTGAGCTCACGCTGGACGACGTCGTTGAGGTGGTCGATGTCGGGAGCCGCGGCGAAGTCGGCGCCGGTGTCGAGGTTTCCGGTGCCGTCGGAGAACTGGGTGTCGTCGCGGCAGATCATGTGGGGGCCCCAGTCGAGGCGGCCGTCCGCCGTGCCGCCCTCGAAGATGCAGTAGATGCCGCGGCTGTCCTTGTAGTCGGCGCACCGGTGGTTGATCACCACGTCGGCGATCACCTTCAACCCCTTGCCGTGGAGCGCGCCGATCAGCGACTTGAGCTCCGCCGCCGTGCCGTACCTCGACGCGTCCAGGTCGTACAGCCGCCCAGGCATGTACCCTGCATACACATTGCCACATTTTACATCAACACTAGCTAACCTCTCCACTTAAAAAATATCATTTTAAATTAAATGTAATGAAAACGCATAATTTCTGATCAAACAAATTGTCTAAAGTATGGATTTTTTTTGTGACAGTATAAAATATGCATTTTGAATATATGAAAATTGAACAGGTAAATTTAATATCAGCACTAGCTAACTCATCCAGTAAAAAAATATAGCTAATCGGTCGAAATGCATAATATATGATCGAAAATTTGTCTATGTATGCGTTTTGAAAATACGAAAATGGAACAGGTCAATTTTGCCGTAACAACCACTTTCACAATCGTAATTTTTTAAAAAATAAATTATGATGATAAGATGGCACTATAGTACATATCATTAAATATTTTTCTTCTCTTCTTGCAGTGACATTAATCATTTTTTTCTAACTGCGTCCTGTATTTTTTTTTCGTGCAGCTAACTGCATCCTGTATATAACACTCTGCAGGTTGCAAGATTGATTTCTTTGTGTGATTGTGATTTTATCTGGCCATTGTTCAGAAATTTTATCGCAATTAAATAAGGGAAACATCGTATTCCTCGTACTTAAGTAATCACTAATCAGTGCAGCTAGCGTGTTGTCCACTCCACGCTTCCAGGATTCCACATTTCGCTAACCCCAAATGTTCAGAGTTTCCTCAGACTTTGAGACAAGGAGGAGCAGGGGGAGACGATCGATCGTGCGGACCTTGGGCGGAGACGGAGTGCGACGGCGGCGGCAGCCAGACGTGAGTGACTCCGGCGGCGGCGATGTCGTCGACCTTCCCCATCAGCAGGTTGTACCACCCTCCGCTCTGCTTCCACGATTCCCAGTTGAACCCCTGAAGAACGCCATGACCAAATTAACAGCTTCTTCAGAACTGAACTGAAATCGATCACTTGTTCAGAAATCAGAACATGGATGTCTCATCACTCCCGCGTACCTGGAAGAGAATCTTGTCGCCGGATGCCAAGCCGAGAAGAACAAGGATCAGGGAGAGGCAGCACAGGCGTCGTCTGGTCGCCATGGGAGCGGCCAGCTCTGAACTCACAGAGAAGCAGGCACACACTGCTCTGAACTCTGAATGATTACAGGTGTTGATGCTTGCAAGGTTGCAGGAGATGGCTACGCGTGTTGGGTATTTATAGGGTGCAGCAGCTGCCACGGCAGGGCAAGATTGAATTATTTCTAGATACTGCGATGCGATGTTGCGATGGGGAGTTTTAGTTGCTTGGGGACAACTGCTGGGTACCGAACTTTGTTACGAGAGATTCATGGTGAATTTTAGTACGAAACTGTGTTGATGAGATGAGATGAGATGAGATGGGATGAATTCATGGCGGCCAAGTCAATGGAGGATGGCGCAAATGGCACGGACACTGTGGAGAAGAAATGGCTGGGATGCAAACGTACCATTCCTTCCTGTGCCTTTAGCTTTTCGGTGTACTTTAGCCAGTTCTTTCTCTGAAATCTGACCAAACAAAAAAAAACAGAGATGCTTGAGCCAAAGTTGACAAGCCATAGAAATATGAAATAAAATAATAAAGATAATTTATAATTAAAACTTTTATATCCGCACTACTTAGTTTAAAAAGCCAGGACTAGAAAACAAAATCAAAATCAATTTTAAAATTAACTTTCAAAGTTTAAATTTTGATTATGGTTAATAAGCCAGCAAACAGACAATAGGATTATGTATGTATAAGGTATATTAGATTACAACGGACACCGTAAATATTATTTTGTTATTTTTAGCTATTTTGAAGAGAGAATTTTTATAAAATAACTGCCCCGAGAACCAAACTTTTTTGCCATTGAACACGCTTCACTGCCTATGAACCCAGATGTGACCAGCACTAACCTTGACTGCCACATCTGGCGGAGTTACTATTGCTTGCCTCTCAGGTTTAGGAATGTGGCGATCGTGTTTAGGGGTGAAATGGTTATTTTATAAAAATTCTCTCTCCAAAACAACAGAAAATCATAAAATATAATATGTGTGGTGTCCTCCAACAAAATGCCACATTCTTAGAATGTCTACAAGCAAAAACAGGTTATTTCGATATCCTCCAACAAAAACCACAATTTTTTAATGTCTCATAGCAAATTTTACCTATATACTCACCCTAGTCAAGTAAACGTGCTTTGGAGATGCCTCTTAAATCATCTAAACTTTTAATATCTATATTTTTTATACAATGAGGTTGGATACATAAAAATGATATGCCCATAAATTCGTTGAGTTGACCAAACAAGATAATATCATCGCTGTAATTTGATATATCTTGAGCAATTCTGGAATAGGTTTGACTCCATTATAGTACCATATTTTTAAGTGGATAAGCTTTACAAAATTCGTTTATATTTGACTTCGTTATGGCACCATTTTTAAAGAGTATAGTATTAGACCACTGAATCACAGGACTATATATATACCCGATCCTTTCTATATAGAGTTAAAGTCTTAGTCTTACTGTACACCATATTCTTACATAGTATCAGACCAGATCTAGACATCGTAGGTGAGCTAGCATCCTCCTACCGATAAGCCGGCGCTTTCTTCCCATCGTAGACCTCCTTCCCGGTATTCCTTCTCTGCTTTCTCGTCTCGGCTCTCTTTTCTCCCCGTCTCCTCCACAGACGGCTTTCTCCTTCTCCACCACCCTCTCCCCTCCCTTGTTTCCACCACGTGACAAGGCAACGGTCTCCATCCACCTCCTCGTCTCATCTCATATCCGCCTTCGCTCTTTCCTTACCTCGACGTACCTTTTCTCCTCTGACGCCGGCGCAACTCTACGTTCGTCGTCTCCATCGGCTGGACCCGTCCGCCCTTCATCGCTGGACTCATCCACCCTCCATCGGCTAGAACTCTCTCTCGGTTTCTGCTTTTTCGACACGCTCACCTGCTCCCAGACGCGAAACTTCTCCACTCGCGTTCAAGCCACTCCGACGTGTCCCTGTGTCCACGGACACGAATCTCTGTCTCTCGGACGTGAACCTCCTCTCTTCGCGTCCGTACCTTCTCTGAGTTTTCGTGTCTGCTCCACTCCTTTGCCTCCACGAGTCCAAAGACGTGAAACTTCTCTTCACATATGCGAATCTTCTCACATTCGTGACCTACCTACTTTGCCACCCATTTCTCCATCAACTACTCCGCTGCCTACTCCCATCGGCCAACCACTCTCCTCGTCAGCCAACCACTTTTCTCATCGGCTTACTCCCGTCGGCCTTTACCCTCATTGGCTTCTTGCGCCCGTTATCCTCTCATCATGGCCACTAAGTTAGCTCTTAGCTTCAGTACCCTCCCAGTCACCGAATCTGTTTCGGCCATCGGCGCTCCTGACCACACCTTGGGTACTACCTCGCTGATCTTCTTACCACCGTACACCGCTGTCAACGTGAAATCTCACGTTCCCATCTCTCTCGATCTCAACGCCAACTACTCCAAGTGGGTATTTTTCTTCAAATCCCTATGTGGAAAGTTCGGCCTCTGGTCTTACATCGATAGCTCTGCTCTATCTTGACCCGATGATCCCCAGTGGGACATCGCCGAGTGCTGTGTGCGTAGCTGGTTGCTTAGCTCGGTCGATGACTCTTTTCTCGACCTTGCCATGCAGGACACCGATCCTATCGCCCGGGATCTCTAGGTGGCTATCGAGCGGCTCTTTCTTACCAACAAAAAGCCACGCACCATCTTCCTACTAAACGAATTTCACTCCATGGTACAAGGAGACTCTTCTGTCTCCTTGTACTACCAGCGCCTCAAGGTAAAGGCTGCCGTCCTTCGCGATGTCGGTCACCCTGTGGCCGACTCACAACTCGTCCTCGCCCTCCTGCGAGGACTTAACCCACACTTCTCCAACACCGCCGATGACATCGCCAACTCCACACCCTTTCCATCATTCGCTCAGGCCCATGACATGTAGTTCTTAAAGAACTACGCCTGACCAACGACGAGAAAACCATAGCCCACACTGCTCTCCTCGCCACAGCCGACCATGGCTGTCGATCACCGTGTGCTGCTGCCATCTCTCGCGGCTCTAGTAGCCATGGCCTTAACCATGGCAACAAAGCTCGTACCGATGGCAAAGGCAAGGGCAAAAACTAGAACGGTCTGATGCAACCGTGACCTACTCCAGTCCCTATCCTATCTGCCAGTTCCATAGGTCCGTGGCTATGCTACAACCCCTAGGCATCCTAGCCCTAGCCACGCAGTCCCATCGGCTGTCAACTAGGGGTTCTCGGCGCTCATCCTCAGGCCCACCTAGCATCGGCTCCCACCCTACCGCCTCAGCCGATACTCCCGCCACCACCCACCCAGTCGGTTCCCTCCTAGAACCAGGCTGGCCTCGTCGCCGCCCTCAATCAGATAACGCTCCAACCTCAGTACCCTTGGATGTTGGACTCTGGTGCGTCCTCTCACATGGCCTCATCAACCGATATACTACTCTCTCGCCATTCCTCCTCCTTTCCCTTCGTCACCATCGACAACGGTCACTCTCTCCCTATCCAATGTCGTGGTGACTCCTTTTTGTCTACACCCACAACTAACCTTCTAATTCACAATGTCCTCATCGTCCTCTCTCTTATTCACAATCTAGTATCTATTCGCCAATTCACACGAGATAACAATTGCTCAATTGAATTTGACGCTTCTAGTTTCTCTATAAAGGATATCCCGACCTGGTGTCAGATCCTTCGATGCAATAGTGGCGATGACCTCTACACCATCCCCACTGCGCCATCCACTCAACACGCCAGCATCGCTCTCTCCACCAACCTCTAGCATCTTCGCCTTGGTCATCCCAGCCCTGACGCTGTCGCCAATCTACGTCGCAGCGCCTCTATCAAGTGTAATCACAGCAGCTCCACTGTTTATCACTCTTGTCAACTTAGCAAACACGTGCGACTATCTTTTTTAAATTCTATGTCTTGTATCTCACGACCTTTTGAGCTAATACACTGTGATGTATGGACTTCTCTAATTAATAGTGTTTCTAGTAATTAGTATTATCTTGCCATACTTAATGATTACACACACTATTGCTGGACCTTTTTACTCACTAGTAAGTCCGAGGTCGCCTCCCATCTCATTAAATTTACAAACTATATCTCCAACCAGTTCAACCTCTCCATTAATGACCTGTAGGCCGATAACGGTACAGAGTTTATCAACCGTACCGTTCAAAACTTCATTACCTCCCATGGCATCCATCTCCGCCTCTGCTATCCCTACACCTCTCTCCAAAACGGTAAGGTCGAACGTCTACCTCGCACACTTAACAACATGAGTCACACAATGCTACTTCATGCCCACATACCCGTAACTTACTGGGCTGAAGCACTAACCACCGTGATTTACCTCCTCAATCGACGCCCTTGCTCCTCCGTTCACCACAATATCCCCTACACCCTTCTCTACCATAAGGCGCCCTACTATTCTCATCTACGCGTCTTCGGGTGTCTCTGCTACCCTAATCTCATCGCCACTGCTCCTCACAAACTTGCCCCCCGCTCCACTGCTTGCATTTTCCTCGGATATCCCTCATCTCACAAGGGGTACCGATGTATCGATCTTTCTACCTGCCGGGTCATCGTCTCCCACCATGTTGTCTTTGACGAGACCTGCTTTCCTTTTGGTCTACTTCATCCCAGATTCTCGTCTAGAGATCTCGACTTCCTCCTTACCAACACTATGCCCTCTCAGTCCCCTCCATCAATCTCACCTTCGGCCCCCTCATCGGCCGCTCCTGAGGACTTGTTGCTCAGCTATCTCACTCCTCTTCGGTCCGATGCTACTCACATCGGACATCCATCGGCCCAACCACTCTCATCGGCTTCGGCTGATCCTATCTCTCTCTCATCGGACACATCAACCCCATTGGTTCCTCAGCCTTCATCGGCTCATCCCCATCTATCGACCTATCCCTCTCCATCAGCTTTATGGCCTCTGTATCCGATAGCTCTCTCTTCGTCTTTTATATCGGCACCACCACTGCCTATCTTCTCCTGTACGTCGACAACATTATTCTTACAGCGTCCTCGTCGTCCCTCCTACATCAGATCATGGCCCGACTCCACTCCGAGTTCGCCATGACCGATCTCGGCCCTCTCCATCACTTTCTTGGCATCTCTGTCACCTGCTCTTCTCACAGGCTCTTCCTTTTCCAGTGTCAATACGCCATCGATCTCCTCCAACGTGCGGGCATGGCCGAATGTCACCCCACAGCCACTCCAGTCGACACTCGCGCCAAGCTCTCCGCTATCGATGGCTCTCTCATCACCTATCCCTCTCAGTACCAGAGTCTTGCTGGTGCTCTCCAATACCTTACCCTAACATGGCCCAACCTCACCTACATTATCCAGCAAGTGTGACTCTTTATGCATGCTCCGCGCGAACCTCACCTCGCGCTGCTCAAGCGTATCTGTCACTACGTAAAGGTCACAATCTCCAGCGGCTTACATCTCAGTTTTAGCCCCATTGACTCTCTCACCACGTACTCCGACGCGGACTGGGTGGGCTGCCTTGACTCTCGATGCTCCACGTCTGGTTACTATGTCTTCCTTGGCGACACTCTAGTCTTCTGGTTCTCAAAATGCCAGACTACAGTGTCTCGGTTTAGCACCGAAGCCGAGTATCGCGCCGTTGCCGACGCCGTCGCCGAGTGTTGCTGGCTTCGTCAGCTTCTCCAGGAGCTTCATGCACCTATCTCCTCTGTGACCGTCGTCTACTGTGACAACGTCAGTGCCATCTATATGACCGTCAACTCGGTCCATCATTAACGTACGAAGCATATAGAGATAGATATTCATTTTGTATATTACAAGATCGCATTAGGACAGGTTCGGGTGCTTCATGTACCATCGGCGTATCAGTTTGTCGATATTATGACCAAAGGCCTTCCCGCGCCTTTATTCACCAGTTTTCGCTCTAGTCTCTACGTCCGTTTTCCTTTTGCTACGACTACGAAGGTGTTAGACTACTGGAACACTGAACTGTATATATATATAGACCCGACCCTTCAGCATATTCTTACTTTACACCAAGTTCCTCTAGTGGTTTCAGCATATCTAGATTTGCCCATTGCTAAATCTGTTGACACGTAATCCTCCATAGGAAAACGCCTAAAATACAGCAAAACACTGAATTTTAAATTCATATTGGGGAGCTTAAATACACATGATAGTATTATCACTGTAATTTGTATATACCACTTGAACAATCCTGGAGTGACATTTGACGTCTTTATTTTTTTTATTTTTAGACAATTACATTAAGAAACAATTACTCTAAGATCATTTTCAACATCTGCATAGTTAGGATACTTTTAAAGTGTATAGACTCTACCAAATTCGTTGAGCTGAAACAAACAAGATGATTTCAGAATATCTACATTTGCCCATTGCTAAATCTGCTGACACGTAATCCTCTGTAGCAAAACGCCTAAAATACAGCAAAACACTGAATTTTAAATTCGTATTTCTTAGAGATTCACTGAGCTTAAATACACAAGATAGTATTATCACTGTGATTTGCATATACCATTTGAGCAATTCTGGAACGGTATTTGACTTCATTATAACGCCATTTTATAAGTGCATAGGCTCTACCAAATTCGTTGAGCTGAAACACACAAGATTATTTCAGCATATGTAGATTTGGCCATTGCTAAATATATTGACGCCTAATTCTCCGTACCCAAGTACCTAAAAATACTGCAAATACTGAATAAAATTGAATAATTTCGGTAAGCAAACATTGATCATTTGTCTTGATAGATCCTCTAAGCAGGATACCAGAACAAAATCTAGCAGAGAACTTCTACAATGGACTTAACAAATCTTGGAAGACTTGGCATTCATGCAATTAATAGTCTGAAACAACTTGATCTTTCTGTTAACCCTATTGATAAACATGAAATGTACTTGCTTGCATACAAGCTAATTAAGAATAAAACCACATGTCCCTCGAGAGTAATTAAAAACAATTACGAAACTATAAGTACTAGTTTAGCATAATGAATTTTACTATCGTAGATGTCTAGATGATGAGTATCTTTGAAAATCGGAGCGGTCTACAGGAGGATGCCATGGAGCGATTGTTGACAGATTGGCGTAGCTGCAAAAGCAATTGTGAAAATGACATCTCATTATCAATAGGGGCGATGTGCTTATCCCCTAATTGAATAAATTCATAAGTAATTAACATTGCTATCAATTATTTTAGGTCCTTAAAACTGAGAGTCTGTCATGATAAACGGGATTGTCTGCCACTGTCAATCTGTCATGCTACACCTAGTACTCTCGTACTGTCAATGATCACAAGGAGTTGCTTGGATTGCCTAGATTGATCAGAGAAACTTAGTTGATGTGGACAGATTGAACGAGAGAGAACCGGTCATACACTCATACTCACACTACATGGAGTATATATATCCATCTTTGACCAGGTTAAGAGCTCAAGGGGAATGAACTCAATTTCTTTTCCTTTTCTTTTTCCAGCGGCGGCAACCTTCCTAGCACATGCTATCGCTTCTGGTTTCTCCTCTGTTCTAAAATTCTAATCAATATATTCCCAATTGGTAGTGATCTCTGTACTAACATGGAACCAATCAACTGGACCTAAATAGTGACATGATTACGCATGCAGTCTAGTGGACAAATTGGGGATGTATAATAAACAATGTTTTCATATCTTGTCTGGAACGACTGAAAATCATAATGTTGAGGAGTGAAGCCTTGATGGTGTTATAGCTAAGCCTGAAATTTGTCTGAAAAACCATGGTTGACATAGCTGAATGAGTGCAGAAATCAAGTCTGAACTTGTAGTCGTGCACCATCTCCTTCCGAACTCCATAATAAGTCGATCGTCTGCTCAAATTTTCTGCTTTGCATTTGTTTTTTTCTTGGAATATAGATTTCAACGACGACGAGAAGATGAATTTTGTTCAGAGGATGAAATAACACTAGGAAAAAGATCGTAAATCAAAAAAAAATTCTGGAAGGAAGAAGGGGAAAAAAATAATCTGAATTGGGTCGCCGCATTGGTAGCGATCATACCTAGGCTGTAATGTGGGCCTAAACTTACAGTCTCAACAAAAAACATTATGGGCTTTCTGCCCGGCCCCCTATTTGGAGCGTGCCACCTGAGCCCATGAGGTGCGTGCGCTCTACATCTGGAAGAAGGCCCACAAGCGCCTGTCAGGCTTGTATGGGCCGTTCTAGCTGGGCCCATGACGCAATGACGCTGGGCTGGGCCTCGCATTGACGAAGCGAGCGGCGTGCGCGTGTTGGAAATGAGAGGGTAAACCGCGTGGCTGGGTGGCTCGAGTCCAAACCGACCGGACCGAATCGACGAGGCGTGAACTGCCCTTCTCTCGTGTCCGGCCTGACCGTGACGATGGCGAGAGGGGTCGGTCGGGCGTTTGGTCCAGCGCGGACCAGGCTGGGACGACGCCACCTTCCCTTCCCCGAAACCCACCGGAAAGCAGCCGCAGCGCTTCCTCCCTCTTTTCATCTCGGTCCATTCTCTACCTTCTCTTGCTTCTCATTATCTCTATCCAATCCATCAATTCCTAACGAGCACGTGATTCATACTTTGCACTCACGTTTTCGAACAAAAAAAGAGAGAGGAGAGAATTCGTTTATTACTCCTATTCTTACTATTCAAGCTGACCTTGAATCAACGTTGTCCCCTGAACAAATCCAAAGAAATTTCAGTAATACAAAATAGCGAAAATAAAAAAAAACTAGATTAATCAGTTGAGTTAGTAGAAATGATATAATTTTTGATAAAACCCTATATTTTTTTATTTACAGCTATAGTTTAACATTAGAAAACATATTAGAATGGATGAGACTAGTAACAGTTCTCTTATTTGTGACGGACAGAGCGCTCCGAACCGACATGAATAATCAATAATAGTTCCCACTAATTGACTAAGCTCTTTCTAGGATCAACCATGCTATTCAGTCTAACTTGCAATGGGACAATTTATTAGATGCGTTATCAGTAATAAGTGGATATATAGTAGTGGTTTTGATATCCATGCTAATTTGTAAGTTCACACCATCATTTTTATAAATACTTCATCTTTTATCTAAAAAAATTAGAAACATAAACTTAATCACCATCCAGCCACCAGCTAGTTTACTCAGGAATGGAAAAATGTCATCCATTCCTGCCTGTGCTGCCTGCTACCACACAGGTTTGCCCCACTTTTCAATTCCATACACTTGTTGTTTTGATTCTAGACACAAATATAAATATGTGATAAGGACTAAAACAAATGGTTATGTATATTTTCATTAATTTTGAATGGACATTTGCCAATAGGAAAGCTATTTGAATAAATAAATAGTGTCTTTTCGGTGTATTTCGGTTATGTCTTCTCGTCATTTTTTATATTTTATTTATTGATGATAGTTTTGTTGAAAGAAGGACAGGATTATCCACTGTCAAAAAAACAAGATTAATCAGCTAATTAATATTTTTCCCAAAAAAATCATTGCATATAACCCACCCACAAACCAACCTCTGTTTCCTCGCTGGCCAGCCGCCGCTTCTTCTTCCTCCGCAAGCCTCCAATTGATAGCCGCCTCCTCCTCCTTCCTCCCCCACCTTTCCCAAATTAGCGCCGCCTCTTCCGTCCTCCCCACCACCGCCTCCCCTCCGCCCAATCCCCACCCCACCACTGCCTCCTCCTCCCTCAAACCAAGCGCAGCCGCGCAAATCGACCGCCGCCATCGCCTCCTCCGGCTCGCCTATAACCCAAGGCAACCGCCCTCCACCGGCTCGCTTCCCCCCTCCCCTTCCCTGGCGTCCCCTCCGGTCCCGCACCGACTCTTGGGGAGGAGGAGGAGGAGATGGCTGCAGCGGCTGTTGCGTGCAGGCGCGGCCTGCTCCTGCAGCAGAACCAGCAGTGGCCGCCGCAGCGGTGGATTGGCCCCGCACGCGCCATCTCGCAGCTCGTCAAGACCAACGGCCGCCGCGCCTTCCTCGTCGACACCCTCGCCCTGGTACGTGCTCCTTCCACGGCCGGGCACTGGTTGTTGTGTTTGCGTGCCCAATGTGGCTCGAATTTTTCCCGAGAGGTGTTCGATGGAATGCGCGCGTGAGAAATGCTGGGTTCGTGTCTTTATCCGCGGGTGATCATCGCATCGCAGGTGAGGAAGCTGGAGTCGCAGGGCGTGCCCACGAAGCAGGCGGAGGCGATCACCTCCGCGATCACGGAGGTTCTCAACGACAGCCTCGAGAGCATCTCCGAGTCCTTCGTCTCCAAGGCCGAGATGCAGAAGGTAACGCCATTTTGTGGCCACAAAGGATTTGGTTGGTGGACTGGAAGGCTAGGTTATTTGCTCCTCCGGTTGGTTATTTGGTTGTTTGGCTTTCCCATGTGCAGGCCGAGATGCTGCAGGAGTCCAATATCTCCAAGTTTAAGTCGCAAGTGCAGAGCTCGCAGGTATCGTCGAAAGCAAATTGTTAGTACATACATATTTTGGACGCACACTGATGCTTCTAGTTGCTATAGTGGGTTAACTTTGCTAGCTGTTCGTTGAACGCGATTACATAGATTTCACAAATTCCACTTAGCATTGTTTTCACTATGGATTGTTTTGCGTTGCATCATTTTGCTGTGGTGGATTGTGAAATCACATTTAAGCTCCACTTTGGGCTGTTACTATGATATAATACATACATTTTCGATGGGATTTGGACATTAGGGTCCCCATTTTCCAACCATCCTTGCTATCTTGTCGAAAGCTGACAGGCTTAGATTTCAGATTGCCCTAAATATGCCATTCTATCTTGGAAATATCTTCAGGTCACTACCATTGGTAATAATTGGGTTCCCATTTTTATGCAAGTTGCCAATCTGGCAATGTGATACTTCTTGCTGTCCTGTCCTTTGGAGGATATGTCTCCTGTATATCTTCACAGTTTTGTGTAATGTGTAAATTCATGTTAAACTGATCTTACATTTTGAAGTTAGCTAAGATTATTAGATTATTCTAGAAACTTGAGCTTTGCCTGTAACATGTTGACCATTGTGCCAATCCATTTTAGTCTCAGACTTAGTGTGTTTGTTAGTTACTGTTCTCATATTAGCTTTGTAAATCTGAAATGTTTGCTCGCAACCCAGTATAATGGGCTGCATTTCTCTGAGGCTCAGCTTATATACGAATATGTGCCCTTTTAACCTATTCCATATCTTTCAAGTATATGTTTCAGCATTGTGTTCTGTTGATTGTTTCACATAATCTTCCTTCATTTGTATCATATTGTACAATCTATGGACTATCTTTTCTGTATAGAAGGGAAACTTCGACTGTTATTATCAACTATCCTTTGGTATAATTGTTTACTGGGTCCTGCAAACAGATCTGTGGTCAACTACTAACAAATCTTTAAGCAACAATATTTCACTAATGTAGATTCGCGTTAACGTAGTTTCCATAGATTTATTAGCTTATATTTTTGTGCATCATGAAGTTCTAGTTGTCTCCTTGATGATTCTCATTGGTTGGACATGCAACTTATTTTTCATCCCAATGGAACTTTATTCATCTTAGTGTGCAGCCTTACAGAGATTAATTAGTACTTTCTAACTTTATCTTTGACATGCCCACTGCCCTGGATGATTATTAATATTCTGTCCATTAACAATCCTATGGAGCTAGTAGTGACCTTTGTTGTTTCAACCACATGTCATCATGTGCACTGAGTTCCATATTAAGTTTGGAGAACCAAATCCAATGTCCTATTAGAAACTTAGGGGTACAGGTTTCAACTTGAAAATTTAAGCTATTCAACTGGTTGTTCTGACTTTTGATGTCAATTTTCTGTGCACTGTGTTTTCATGGATTCAGCTGTGCCCTTATTGCTAAATCCCCATTCATTAGCATTTGCAATTGCTTTCTTGAATATTGACTCCTCTTTCCTGTTTCTGTACTTCTCTCTGCAGATTGTTGGGGAAATGTGTTTCCAGTACTTGTCTCTCTAGAGAATGTTGGGAAAATGTGTTTAGAGATAATTACATGTGCCCGTTTCTATTGGAAGTTTGGAACTGATGTTTGTTTAATAATTTCTTAAAGGGACGTTTTCTGTCTGCAGGAAAACCATTTCTCTTTGTTGCAGCGGGAAACTGAGAAACTCCGTGGAGATATTGATAAGATGAGAAGTGAACTGAAGTCAGTATTAAATTTACGAGCCTTTTGTAACAGGAATGTAACTAGCACACTCGGCCTGATTCTCTTGTTCTTTGTTTTGCATGAAACAGGTATGAGATTGACAAGGTCACTGCAGGTCAGCGGCTGGATCTAAACCTTGAAAGAGGGTAAGATTGCATGTTTCTGTTTATATGTACTATGTGATCATGACTGCATCATTTGATTGTCTGCTTGATAGTTGACTGGAAACTTCAGAGAGCATTCCAAGCTTAGATTTTTGTAAGAGACGAAATAGAGAATGAGTGATTAGCCTGTTTGCTTTAGCGAAAAGATTTATGACTAATGGCCATGATGTTTTTTTGTGGTCTGTATCAGTGGGCCTTCAATATGGACTGCTTATCTGCTCTAATAAAGTACTCTCTCATTCTGTGTATAACAAAACAATACTTTTTAGTCTTAACTTTTGCAGAAAAATCTTCTAGTCGGATCAATTTGCTGCATTTAGTTTTTTCTATTTTTGATTGTGATGCTCAATTGCTCATATTTTTCTGTTAAGAAAATCCTCCAAAGAAAAAGATGTAAAGTATATGTAACCTTTGATCTTTTGCATTTTACTCCGCCTGCTGATATTATGACAAGGGATGACACCATCTAGGTACTGCTACGATGAGAATTCTGCATCCATCCTCAGTCCCCCTGCATGTATGGTATTTTAAGATATGACTACAGATGATTATTTTTCCAGAATCAGAACCTAGTAGTGTCGTCTAGCGAGTCACACTGACATTTAATGTGCTATGGTAGATCTTGCTTTTGTCATTCTCTGTCAGAATGGATAAAAACTGTCCTTGTGCATCTTATCTGATTAAAACACAATCATTCCAGGCGCATCCGTGATGAACTTGCCAAGCAGAATGAGGAAACTACAGAACTCACCACAAAGCTAGACAAGGTGAGCAAAGTGGCCTTTATGTGTGGGTTCTCTCTCTCTCTATATATATATATATATGAGGCATTAACAGGGTTTGTCTGTTTTGCTACTGTTTGCAGGAAATTCACTCGCTGAAAGCCCAGCTCGAGGCAGCAAAGTATGATGTGATCAAATACTGCATAGGTACCATTGTTTCGATATCAGCCGTTGGACTCGCCGTGCTCCGCATCGTGATGTGAAGCAGAGATACGTTCTTTCCTTTACCCATTCATCCATGGAAACTGCAAGAAAAGAGGATAGGTTGTGATTCTGTTCCACCTAGTTTTTTTGGAGGGGAAAAAACGTGGTCAGGGGAAATGTTGTACCATCATCCTATTAGGGAGGAGTAAAGAGGTTTTTCCTCAAAACTTGTAAAAATAGATCGACCCGATGGAGAAATGCAGCCAAAATTTAATGATTCTTTTACCTTTGTTTGTTGGAGCTTCTTCTGATATTGGTTAACATGCTTCCTCTATCTGTGGGAGCCACTTGTTATTACATTAACACGCCATGGGAATCTAATCGGGTTTGCTGAGGGAAGTCTACTTGTTACTTTTCCCTCCAGACTATTGTAAAGTGTCTCTTATGCGTTGCTGCCTTTTCCTGTTGCTCGATTTGTCCGTAGATATTTTCTTCCATTTGTAACAGGTGACATCTTGGCTTTTGGATGACCATGCGTATTATTAAAAAAAATTGCGTAATTATTATTTATTATTAAACATATATTTAAAAAAAAATCAATGGTATCAGCTATTAAAAACGAAACGGAAACGGAAGAGAGTATCATTTTGGCTTCGCCTTGGAGGCGTGCACATATGAAGGCCCCTTTGCTCACCTTGTCTAGCGCAGTCGCTAGTGTCAGTCACACTAGGCCTGTCCATATTGCATCCAACGGCTGAGATTATTGAAGGCATCGTCTGCACAGAAAAGCATTGTACGTTAGTGCATCACGTGTACTGTAGCACTAAATATAAACCGTTCGTTCCAGAACGAATGGACAAGATCGCTTGTAGTTCTAGTAGTGACTGCATGTGCTATTGCACTAGATGACTATAGAGCCAGCGGCATCGAGAGCCGTAGGTTGCAAAGTAACAGATTTTAAGGAGGGCTAATTACAATTGATTAGGAGTAGAAACTAGTGTTACTAATTGTTGTCTGGTAGGCATATTCTATTGTCTATTTTATTGACAGAATATTATTTTACATAATTGCGAGTATTAGTAGTAACTTTATGCTTGCTACTTCCGCTATTCTTATCTAAAATATTCCATTCCAAAAGTACTGTAACATATTTTATTATTTAGAAAGATAGAGAAAGGGGGTTGTGTGTAACTGTAGATGTTGCGGTTGATGGCACATGGGCACGGGTTGTGGCTGAAAGTCGCGGAACCATCGGCGCTGAGGCTGATTGCTCAGGCTTGGGGTTGGGGCTGAAAGGCACTTGGAACAGTTGCGGGCGAAAGCCATCTGAACCCTAACGCTCATCTCTCCTCTCCTGGCTTCAATTCAATCCCCAGAGTAAAATGTTCCCCAACCTTATGCGTTCGTGCCAGGGTACCATTCTAGTATTTTTAAAGTCCAAATACCATTTCTTCTTGCCATCATCGAATAAAAACAATCATCGATATGTTGCTTTTAAAACATGTATTAGGAGGCTTATTTATAGATATAAGGATATGTTAAACGTGTGTAGTGATATATCGGTGTATATGTGTGTATTTGTTATAATAAAAAAAATAACCATGTTAAATAAGTGTTTCTTTATGATTAAAATTAAGAAGAAAAAAATTGATGTCCATCTAAATAGAGGAATGTACAGAGGTGGGAGGGCAGTTGGAATTAAAATGAAAATAAATTTAAATAACAAATAATTGATTGCACAATTAATATAGTGAATAATGCTTGAAATATTTATTATAGGACATATTTTAAATCTTAAAAATACTATATTTTAATTTTAAAAATGAAGGAAGTGTATATCTCCCATCGCCCGTCAACGCTTCACATCAAAACAGCTTAATTCTAGCAGGAATAACAAAAATAATTCCAAGTGGATACCAGTTCACGTGCAAACTGAGGTCATCCTCCAAATTTGATGGCATCTTGTGCTCCTAATGTATTCAGCATCTCAATCTAGAAAACATGGTCCATGACAAGCCCAAGCGGTATTATCTCAACCTAAATACATATGCATATTATGTTCGAATCAAATTCCAACCCTAGTGTAATATTTATACATATTTAAAATTTAGCTATTTCTTTAAATATTTTCTCATCTTAAACAATAATAATAATTTTTATTTAATTTCTTTATATACTTACCTGCGTCAATTATCCCTATTTAATTTTATCCTTTTTTTGTTAGTTTTTGTGATAAAAAAAGCGCCAAAACTATAAATATTTTAAGACAAGAGAGTGCATGGTACAAATCTTTAGCCTCTCCACCGGTACCAGTAATACGAGTACTGACGTGACAGCGACGCCGGTGCCATCGCCGGAGACGAAGGCGTGGGGGTGGTGGTGGACCACCGCTCGCTCGATGCGCCGATGGATGCGTCGCCATAAATAATCCCGCTCCACCCTCTCCCTCTAACCCGTGTGCGCCCATACCTTGACGCCGGCAAGTTGGGATTCTCTGTGGTCCTAGTCGCCGGGATCCCAAACCCGCCGAGACCGGCCGAAGGGGCGGCGGCGGCCAATGCGCAAAGCGGATTCAGCTTGCCGCCTTCGTACGGCGACGCCACGTGATCGATCATTGTAGCAGCATGATGCCGCGATTTGATTGATTGGATTGGGTTGGGTTGGTTTGGTTGGAGCTAGCGATCGATCTGGGCTCGGGATGATAATCTTCACATCAATGGGTGTAATTATCAAACTATCCCCCGTACACAAGAACGACGAAAATACGATGAATCTTTCGTGGAAAGATCAAGACGAGAAACTGTTTGAGATTAAATTCTCAAAGTTGGGGTTGGGCTTAATTTGCTTCCGGCTATATCACGGCATCATCTAGATATTCTACCCTACTTAATTTATGTGCAAAGCTTTTTTCTCCTTCCCTGAAACAATTTAAGCCATTTTTCACGTATCCCTCGGTCACGTTTAAAATACTTTTAATAATAATAAAATAAGTTATAATAAAATAAATAATAGTTTTCTTTAATAAGATGAATAATTAAATCTTGTTTTTACAATTGTATAGAAGATGCCACATTTGGGATGAACGAATAAAACCGTATGAGTGCTGTGTAATCTCTCTAAAAAAAATAGTCTCTTCTGTAATATAACCTCTATAATTTAGCTACCATGTAAAACTCTCTACTATATTTCCAATGAAATAATACAGGTGGGAATCTCCCCTCCCCCGACCCCCCTGAACTTTCAAAAAAAATATTATGCATTTGGACTTTATATATCCATGCATAGAAACCCTAAAAACCACATGACATTAATTCCAATTTCTAGGCTGATAGCATCAAATTAGCAATATCAAACCCACAATCTAGCTAGAACTTAATTCCCAATACGTTTACAGGAGAAGACAGATTAAGCAAGTCGTCGCCATGGCAACTAGAACTACTATGTCAACTACACTGAAACTCTTGTTCATCTTATTGGTGCCTTTGGTTGACCAACAAGTTGAATGGTGTGCAGCAATGAATGAGTACACACTGAAAGTCTGAAATTAAGAGAGAATTAGGGCTGGACCATATCCATGAATATGATCGGTAGGCCGTACGTTGGTTAGAACTTGCATGCCCTAAGCTCTATAGATCATGTTTTCGCAAATGAATCATACGGACAATAACTTGTAATAATGCTAGTTATCAGAGATCAGAAGCATGATTTGATTTTCTAAGCCGGACTAATATACCTAATACAAAATTTTCAAGCTTGCACCGCAAACAACTAAACTACACTCTTGCTCCAACTACCGCAATTTAATTAGCTACCCCGATTAATTATACATCCTTTTCTCTTCTCTTTATTCAGATATCATCTCTCTTACTTGTTGATCCTAGATCAAATACAGATTAAACAGTAGAGATGAAGAATTTAAGAAGATGGCACATTACATAAGATGATAATTAACACATCTCTCAGTTCAGTTTGATACATATATAATTATACGGTAACAAAGTAGCATAGTTTCATCAAAATTAACTAGTAGCTTAGTACTCACTAATTAAACAGCAGCTAGTAACAGTGACACATCAAGTTTGCCTGCCACTTGTAGTAGTGACCAGCTGATCGATCAATCGATCGAGCCATCGAGGTGACGAGCTCGCCGGCCGCCAGATTACTATGGCGGCGGCGTTCAGTAGCACCAGTACTGTGAGCTGGGCCGTGCTCTCTTGGGCGCCGGCGGCGAGCACTCCGGCACGGCGAACGCGTCGCTGTCGTTCCAGCGCCTCTCCTGCACGTGGCTCTGCTTGGTGACCTTTACTGGTGTTGGTGCTGGGGCCAACATGGCGACGACCGGCACCTCGTCGAGGCACCACGCCGGCGCCTGCGGTACGTACGGCGCCCACGCGCCGCCCTTCTCCGGCAGCCCGGCGACCACGTCGAACAGGTCGGCGTCCAGGAACGGCACGCGCTCGTCTTTCTCTTTCCCCGTCTGCTCCAAAGAATCGTCGGTTATTCTCGGACTTATGGATGAAGATGTAACAAGAACACGGCGGAGCGATGAACTGTTACTCACCGCAGCGGCGGCGAAGGCGTCGTCGTCGGGGAGGAGATCCTCGACGCGCCAGCCGGGGCAGATGGTGGTGAGGTAGTCCGAGATGCTGCTACCTCCTCCTGCTCCACCGGCACAGTTGCTGGGGACATCAACAGCAGCGCTCGCGCCGGCGGACGTGGCGGAGGAGTGGTCGTCGGTGGCGACGTCGTCGGAGCTGCAGTCCGGGGAGGGGATCGCCTGGTCGACGAGCGCGGCGGAGAGCTTGGCCCCGACGAGGAGGAAGCGGCTGTGCTTGGCGGTGAGCTCGTTGGCGGAGTGGATGGGGTCGTCGCAGTCGGCGCACAGGATGGCGCGGTCCTCGACGCAGAACACGAGGCCCCTCTTCTCCTTGCAGACGTCGCAGAGCGGCGCGTCGGCGTCGGCGTCGGCGCCGGAGGTGGAGGAAGACGGATGGATCAGGGGGAGGCGTTGGTGCTTGCTGGCGAGGCGGTTGGCGCGGTGGACGCGGCGGTCGCAGGCTGAGCAGAGCGCGGCCTCGTCGGCGCAGCAGAGCACCGCGGCCGGCTCGGTGCCGCAGACGTCGCACTGCACCCGCATGGCGGCGACAGACGGGAGGTGGATGATCAGTTCAAAGGCGGACGAGGAGAGGAGAGGAGGAGGAGGAGGACATGGGGATAGCTAAGCTAGGTACTAGGCCAGCCTCTCCGGTGGGGGACGACGGGAGGGAGGAGGAAGTGGAGGGAAATATAATAACCTGAGCTGAGCTAGATGATAATAAAACAGAGGAAGAGATTGGCGAGATTTTTTTTATTTGCGATTTTTTTCGACACAGGATACACCTGTGGTTCCATTATCAAAGATTCAAAGATAACCGAAACAAGATTTTGTTACATCGTTTCTTATACCAATGCATATCTTGTACGTCTTACCAGCTATATTTTTCGTTTACAACACGATCTTGTTAAACTTCTGAAGCTTTAATTAAGTATCGGCTTTATATTCAAGTAAGTTGGAAAAAATTAATGAATTTATAATACTACGGTAGTATTTTTTTAGACGTTTAAAAAACTATGGATGTCAAAGTCTCAAAAGTTTAATCAAAATATTTATGGTTGAATGGAATAATACAGTTGCACTGAACACGGAAAATTAGAGAGAGAGAGGTGTAAGTGAGAAAGACTTTGTATTGTATTCATAGATTACATAAGATTATAAATATATAGATAGGGAAGTTCAAATGTTCAAGTTGTGAACACTAAACTAGGAAGTCTCAGATCTAATTAATACACACTAAGCAGTATAAGTGATTAGGCCGACGCATGGCTATAATTAGAGTCCAAGGCACAGACATAAGAGTGTAAGAGATAAACATAACTTGTTGCATATGAGTTTAGCAGACAAAGTGCGCTACAACGGAGACTATAACTCACTGAGAAGTTAACGCAGCCAAGAAGCCTTAGTAACGATGTTGGCAATGGCTCGATATTCAGCTTCGGCACTGGATCGAGACACGATGTGCTGGCGCTTAGAGGACCAGGAGATGAGGTTATCACCAAGGAAGATCGCAAAGCTAGAAGTGAACTTACGAGTGTTCGGGCAACCGGCCTAGTCGGCATTAGAGTAGGCGACCAGTTTTTGCTACGCTGTGGGACGGAGCACCAAACCCAAATGAAGAGTACCACGAACATACCGAAGGATACCGAAGGATCCGCTTGAGGGCAACCAAGTGAGGTTCCCGTGGGTCATGCATGTGGAGACAAACTTGCTGAACGGCGTAAGCAATATCCGAACGAGTAAAAGTGAGGTACTGAAGGGCACTAGCCAAGCTGTGAAAATCAGAGAGATCCTGAAATGGGTCACCAGTGACTGTAGAGAGTTTCAAATTGGTGTCGACTGGAGTAGAGCAGGGTTTGTAGTCAGCCATACCAGCCCGATCAAGAATCTCCATCATGTATTGTTGATAAGACAAGAAAAGACATTCATCATGGTGCTGAACTTGCATTCCAAGAAAATGGTGCAACTGGCCAAGGTCCTTCATGTTGAACTCATGTTGTAGAGCAGAGATGATGCAACAGAGGACAGCCGTGGATGAGGCAGTGAGCATGATGTCATCCACATAGAGTAGTAAGTATGTTGTATCGGCGCCATGATGGTAGACAAATAGGGAGGTGTCTGCCTTCGCATTCACAAAGCCAAGTGAGAGAATAAAGGTGACGAAGCGATTGTACCATGCCCGAGGAGCCTGTTTGAGGCCATAGAGAGACTTGGTGAGGTGACAGACATATCCGGGATGAGTGGGATCCTTCAAACTAGTAGGCTATGCAGCAAAAACAGTCTTAGACAGAGTCCCGTGAAGAAATACATTCTTCACGTCGAGCTAGTGAACTAGCCATCCGCGAGAGAGGGCGAGTGAGAGCATTGTCCGAATTGTGGCAGGCTTGACAACAGGACTAAATGTCTCGTCAAAGTTCATGCTAGGACGCTGAGTGAAACCACAAAGGACCCATCGAGCCTTGTATCGCTCGAAAGACCCGTCAGCCCTGAACTTGTGCTTGAAAATCCATTTGCCGATGACAATATTGACTTGAGGTGATCGAGGGACAAACTCCCATGTGTTGTTCTAAAGGAGGGTAGATAACTCTTCTTCCATGGTGGCTCGCCAATTTGGATCAGCAAGGGCGCCACGAAATGTGTGGGGCACCAGTGATAGTGTTGTGCTGTTGTAGACATGGGAAAACCGGTGACCAGCTTTGGCGCGCGTCGTCATGCTGTGGTTGTTGGTTTGCAGTAGCAGGGGAAGCCGGGACATCGGGGACTGCAGCAGTAGTAGTGGCAGGTGGAGTGCCTAGAGCTGTAGCAGTAGCAGGCGCAGAGGGAGTGTCCTGATGGGCGCCTAGTCAGACCGGAGAGATCAGCATAGGGGTCGTGCCAGTCACCGGAGTGGCAGCCTCTATCTCGACAGCTGCGCCCACGCTGGATGCCACACGAGGATAGCCTGTGCTGGGTGCTGTTAAAGTGCCGATAGTCGGGGCCGCACGTGGCTGTGTAGGAACACCAACAGGAGCACCTATAGGAAATAAAAGTAGAGGTGAACTGATAGAACTCGGCACGTGATTTGCATCATCAGTTAAAAAATCAAGGGCCGCGGGTCGATAGGAGATGACTGCTATGAGAAAGGAAAAGAGTGTTCATCAAACACGACGTGTAGAGAAATGAGAACACGATTGGACTGGAGGTCAAGGCAGCGGTATCCTTTATGATGAGAGGAGTAGCTAAGAAAAATGTGCAAGGAGGATCGTGGTGCAAGTTTGTGAATGGTTGTGGCAGAGAAGTTAGGATAACAGTCATAGCCAAAAACACAAAGATGGTTGTATTTAGGCTAGACACCAAATAGGACAGAGTAAGGTGAGGAGGATTGAAGAGTTTTGGTGGGTAGGATATTGAGAACATGTGTGGCGACGTGTAAGGCCTCAACCCAGTACGAAAGGGGGCATGCATGCCTAAAAGAGAAGAGAGCAAACTGCATTGTTGATGGTGCGGATCATGCGCTCAGTCCGCCCATTTTGAGATGAGGTATATAGGTAGGACATGTGGAGGTGTATGCCGTAGGTGAGGAAGAAGGAGCAGGAGGTAGAGTTATCAAACTCCCGATCATTGTCGCACTGGATGGATTTTACAGTGATGCTATACTGAGTGCGAACATAGGCAAAGAAATGAGTCAGAGTAGCAAACGTGTTAGATTTGAGACAAAGAGGGAATGTCCAAACATAGTGTGAGTAATCATCAAGTATAATTAAGTAGTATTTAAAGCCAAAAACACTAGCGACTGGATAGGTCCACAAATCACAATGAATAAGCTCAAATAAACTAGATGTTGAGATGAAGATGACTAAAAAGGAAGACGAGTATGGCGTCCTAACTGATACGCATGACAGAAAATCAATTTCTTTAGTATAACCAGGGATAACAGAGGCGACTTTGGACAAGGCGTCGCGACCATGGTGGCTGAGCCGGCGATGCCAGAGTGAAGGCGGAGAATCAGTGGCAAGAATGGTGGCGCTGAGAAGGTGCAATGGGTAGAGGGGCCCGGAGCTATTGCACCTGATGATCACCTTCTGAGACTCCAGATCCTTCACAGAACAGCCAACATGGTCAAATTCAACAACACAATTATTGTCAGTAGTAAACTGACGCACAGAAATAAGATTCTTAATAAGTCATGGGAAATAAGAACATTATTAAGGAACAGAGAGTTGGTGAGAGTGGTGGCGCCAGTGACGGTGACAGGGAGTAAGGAACTATCGCCGACAACAATAGAGGAAGGAGAAAGATACCGCAAAGAGGTAGGGTGTGAAAGAGTAAGAGAATCAGAGGCCATGTGGGAGGTGGCACCTAAGTCGAAGTACTATTCGTTGTTTGGCGATTGCTGAAGGGCCATGGTGCTGAAAGTTGAGGCGAGGGAGTGCTGATCCTAGGCCGCCGGAAGACCACTCTGCAGGTTGTAGAAGTCGAGAGGAGCTGAGGCGCTGAGGGAAGACTGAGGGGTACCCTACTGATCGTAATAGGCAGCAGGAGTAGCCTGCTGCAGGTACTGCTGAAACGGCGCTGGCGGGAGTTGCTACGAGGACGAGAAGGCTCCCTGTTGGGTCAACATCGCTTGCTGGTGTGGTGGCTGGGCGAGCAAAGCACGAGGTGGGAGGCACGGCCTGGGCATGATGAGCAATAGGTTGTAGGACGTGGGCCAAGGCCCACTCGTCCCCTGGTTGGGTGGAGTAGGCGTGCTCGAGCCGCCGTCTTTGGCACCCCTATGGCCACCTTTGCCGCCTCTACCATGGGCACCACGGTCGCTGCCTTTGCCACCAATACCGCCCCCTTTACCACCCCGGGCCGGTGGTGGGATGCCCAAAGAGCTGCTGGGAGGCAGGCTGGGAGGACGAGGAGCCGCTACCTGTGCCGGTGACAAGAGCTATAGGGAGAGACGAGGTCGGGGGTCCATGGTAAGCTCCTCGAGGATTAGCTCATCGCAGGCCTCCAATAAGGAAGGGAAGGGACGGCCACGTCAGAGATAGCGACCAACGGAGGCAAACTGCTTGTTCAAGCCTCGGATGAGGTTGAGGACGAGGGAGCGGTCGCTAACTGGTTCACCAAGATCAGCAAGGTTGTTAGTGGTGGTCTTGAGGAGCTTGTAGTAGTCGATGACAGAGAGGTCCCCTGGGCGAGCATATGGAGTTTGGCGTCGAGGATGAGGGCCCATGCCTCTCGGTTGCCAAGAAATTGGCTCTCAATGGCAAGCCAGGTGGTACGAGCAGTGGTACGGGCAATGGCGCCTTAGTCGCCGCGGCTCCTGACAATGTCGAGAAGGTTATCGAAGAAGGTGCCATAGAGCCAATAACGGACGACGCAATCGATGCGCTCCGAGTGAGGCAAGTTCAGGGGATGATCATCGTGAAGGACATGGCTTTGAAGAGAATACTTGCCTAGGGTGAGCAGGAATTGCTCACGCCACCGAGTAAAGCTGTCGGAGTTGACGTCGATAATGACGTGGACAAGGCTACGGATGTTCTGAACTACCACAACTTGAGCGTGGAGGTTCAGAACCGCGGTGGTCTCCTGAAGAACTATGGTGACGTGAACTGAGAGACGAGGGCTATCGGAGAGGGAAGACGTGACCTCGTCAGCGTCTTTCAATCGGTCTTTAGGGGGAGGTATGACGATGGCGCGCTCCAAGGCGACGCAGACGCATGTGAGGGCGGCGTCACGCTTGATGGCCGTAGCAGCGGCCTTAGCCTCGGCCCCCTCCGCGCGGGCGAGGGTGGCGCGGCGGGCCTCGGCCACTGTGGCATGGGCGTCCTCCAGCCGCTTGCGCTTGGCGTCGTCGCTAGCAACAAAAGGGTGGAGAGAGTCGGCCATGAAGGGAAGAAAGGGGTGGCGCAGGGGCAGTAGGCTGGAGGGGGTGGTGCTAGAAACAACATACCAGAGATGCGGAAGAAGAAGAATCGGGTGGAACCCGGGCCCTAATATCATGTAAGTGAGACATACTCTATATTGTATTCATATATTACAGGAGATTACAAATATATATAGGCAGGGGAGTTTAAGGGTTCAAGGTGTGAATACTAAACTAGAAAGTCACAGGCCTAATTAACACACGCTAAGCAATATAAGTGCCTAGGCCGATGCATGGCTACAGCCAAAGCCCAAGGCGTAGATACAAGAGTTTAGGAGGCAAACAAACTTGTTGCACAGGAGTCTAGAAGACAAAACTTAGGTATAAGAGTCTAGAAGACAAACATAATTTGCTGTATAAGAGTATAGAGATAAACATAACTTGCTAACAATAAATAATAAAATGAAAGAAGATAATTTTACCACGAGAGGGAGAGGAGGGATCTTGTTTGGGAAACAGAGGAGATTAACTTAGGGATCAGGATTTGAGGCCAGCTGATTTGTTACTGCTGCCTTGGATCTTTCCAGCCAACTCCATACAAAAACATTCAACTGTTATCCCCTCCAGATTAACCAGTTGAATTTTACATTGTTGGATCTAGATCGCCTATCCACCCTTCTGTAAAGTCATTGTAATTCTTGAGACACTAGTTGTGCACCTTAATTTTTTGGACATGTTGCACAAACCTTGAAGCATTTTATCTAAGTGTAGCACTTCTCATATTTGGTATTTCTGACCTGTGATCTCTAATGTGTGATTTTGATCACTGCTTTTTATAATTTTTACATTAAGATACCATAGTAAAATTTCCATATTAAAGCATATGGAATTTTAAAAAATCTAATCATAAAGCATTCACCAAACAAAACTAGAAAAATTCAAATATTCCAAATTTGCCTGGTCTTTTTTTTCCTACTTCTTTGTCAAGATTTGGCTGGATTAAAAAGAACTATCTGATGTTGCAAATCATTTGCAAAAATCAACTTCTAACTTATGCACAGTGGATTAAAAAGATATTGGTAGCTAAGGTTATCTCGTTCCATTTTAGATTACGTAATATGTACAGAATTACTTTCTAAAATCTATACAATTTCTCTTATCTTTTAATTTAGTTGGTCATATTTTAAAAAGAGTTGGGAAATTATTTCATCATTCGATTTTTTTTTCTCAATAACAAAACTTATTGGCCGTATACCTGTCATCAGCGGCCGAAGATATGTGAAGCATTTCTATTATCATTAAAAAAAGCTAGATAAACCTCAAAAATTATGGTAAGGAAATTCAATCAAGAACCAGACTGTATATCTGTAATTGCTTTTTTAAACAAAAAAAAATCTGTACTTGCTATCTGGCACCCTTCAATATAATTTTCCTCGTTTCCTGACCTTGTTTGGTCATGTAACTTTCTGCATGCTAATAAAGCGGGTAGTGTGCCATCCTGCATAAATGAAGAAAATCAGGCCCCTGGGGACCATCCGACCATGACCAAGAAATATGAATTTATAAACGGAAGCTGCTAATGATCACATGCCAACGCAGATACACAGGTATTAGCTAGCTAGCTAACCCAATCCATGATCCAGGCATGTTCCTGGTAGCCAAAGAAAACAGCACTAGTGAAAGGGAGAGGAGTGCTGCAGGTGCAGCGCACGAAAGCATAATTCCAACCCAGTGTTTTCAGTGAGCTGCTCGTACACTTTTTTGTTAAATATATGATTCAAATCTTAACATATAATATATTCGAATTAGTTTTTTTAATATGGATTTTCTTTTATCCTTTTGAAATCCATATAGAAAAGGTGAGACAACCATTATTATTCAATTAACTTAAATAGTGATTATTGTGATTATTGTTGATCGGTGTCTATTATTTTTTCTTGTAAAGATTTTCTATATAAAAATTGGTGTCTGTATTTATTTTTCATAGTTCTGCTAAGGTGCTCTTTACTGGTATTAGAAATCAATTTAAACCAATAATCCTTTTGTATCCCAGGGATTAGATTTATTGATACTATTATTTTATTAACGGTAGTAGAAATATGGGAGGGCATAATCGTCCATTGAAAAGTGGACGTTGAAGCGTAAATTTGGTAATTCGCACGTCAGTTGAAAACCCTAGGATTTTGGGCCGTGCTGGGCTGAGACGGTGCGGCAGCGCTACAGAAGCGAGGAGGGGAGGCGGCTGGCGCGGTTGTCGCCGCCATCGCCGGTGGCTGATCTGCGAGCGTCGACACCCGTCGCCAACACCTGTCGCCTCCCATCTTGCTCCTCCATTTGCGAAAGGTTGACGTTTGCCGCTACCCTCCCACCTTGCTCATCCGCGTCTTCGTTGTCCTTTTCCGCGCTCCCACCTCGCTTGTCTTTGTCTTCATCGTTCGGTGGTTCGTCGGAGCTCGAGGAGGCCTGCTCCTTAGCCGGTGCATCCCAGCTGCTGCTATCGGAGGGTGGCGGTGGTGCATTCGCTATCGTAGTTGCCGGCATCTGATCCATGACCGGAGGCGAGGAGCATGCCCGAGGAGGCTGAGGCCCCGACGATGGTGACGGCAGATCATGACTGAAGGCGTGAAGGCGGCGCAGCCATGGCGGTTGCGATTGCAGCGGTTCTGAATATGAGAGGCAGCTTCATCTCAGACAAGGTAACCTCCTGCCCATCCATCTCCTCCCCCATGTAGATCAATTACTTATCTTTGATGGCTCCATGTCGATTGTTGATCATCCGCTAGTTTCTACTGGTAGCTGAAGCACAAACTATTTAAAGGTTACGAGCGAATGTAAAATGTATCCTCCCACGTAGGTTTCACTTTGGGTAAAGTTATGGGCCAAAATTTTGTTTCCCGAGTTAGGCTGTGCGGTAACGGCTGACTTGTGTAGAAACATGGAAAGTTAAATGATAACCAGGCTTGAGAGGAAAAATGAATGATAGTAATGTAAAAAAATAAATTAAAATTTAATGATATGATTGATGGGTTTTATAAGAAAAAAAGTCTTTCGTGATCCTTAATGGTGGGCTATGTCATATTAATAGATAATAGTTTGGATGGAGGTAGAAAAGTAAAAAAAAAATAATAAATAATTAAAAAGATGAAACATCGATAGACGGTAAGCTCTAGAAGCCTGATATCGTTACAAAGCGACTCATAGGTTATATTAATATATAAGTCTCTTATAATAATAAATTTCACTAAATGTTGTGGCTATATGACTACTATTGATGCTAGTGTTTTAATCAAAATAAGTATATATGGAGGTTTTTTAAGTTATGAAATAAACCCACCACTCATTTGAAGCCTGTGCATGTCACATTTCTATAGCTTGCTAGGTACGTATGCACGAACTTCTTTTTTTTCTTTAAAAGTTTGATGGAAACGAAGACGATGGATAGGGTTTTGTTTTAGTACTTGTGGCTTATGTGGTAGCTACTTTGTGTTTTTCATTGTAGATTCTAATGTGTCGGTTGCCTTTCCTGAAAATGTTTCATTGTAGATTCTAATGTGTCGGTTGTCTTTCCTGAAAATGTAACCTAGTATATGTTTAAGATTCATCATAGTTATTATAATTTATGATGGTGCATTTATATATTACTATAGCTAACAGCATTATGTCTTTTAAGACTAGTAACGGTCTCGTAGTTTATGAGAGATATGTATCACTGATATTAACATTAGGATGGCTACTATTGAATTTTTTAATGATTTTTTTATATTTTTTATTTTTATTAATATATATAATTTTATAGATCTATACCCCTAATGCCCTTTGAAAGGGTTTTTTTTTGATGTGGTAGATATTCGTTGGCACGAGCTAATGGTCATCCACCGGGGGCCTATCATTTTTTAAGTCAACCTATTTGCCACTCTTTGAGAAGGTGTTTTTTGTCTGGCCAAGTGGCCGTCTATAAAATGACAAATGATCATTAAGAGGTTTATTGTTTTGCACTCTTGTCTCTCTCTGAGAGGATATTTTTTGCTAGTCCTAGAGGTCAATTGCAAAACAGCCACCCCACATGGCTAAGGGACAACTATTTTGTAGCCAGCTCCCTTGACACTCCTTGCAAGAGCTTTTTGCTCTGAGGTTTTGAAAAAAAAACTAGAGTTATAGAACTTGTTAAATCTAAAAATTAAACTTCACGATGGATAATTTTAAAACATAATAATAAGTTTCTTTTTGTGTGATAGACGTTTTGTAGGTGAGGGTTTATTTTTTAGTGTAGCACATCTTGATAATATAAAAAAGTATTTCATGAGTAATATTACGTTTAACGAAATATATTGATTCAAAAGCCAATATAATTTATTTTAAAAAAGAAAATATTATACGATTATGCGTAGGTTGAGGTCTAATTAATGTAATAATAATAGAAATATATTGCATGATTATTTGGTACTTTAGAATATACTTCTAATTTCTTATTTTTAAACTTTTCCAACTCTTAGTAGTTATAGCGGAGTCTAATGCCCATTCATATTCCACTTTTTCCTCGATGCATTACGAAATATATTTAGACGTGGCAGCAAGGGGGCTATGTGCCCCCTCGACAACCATTTTGTAGGCTGCTTTTCGGCCGAGAAAACAAATACTTTCTTAGAGGGCACCAATAGTTGTTTGCCACGTAAAAAAACTCTATAGGAGTATTTTTAAAAATATATATATATATAATATTTTAATAAACATATATAAATAAAAAATTCATCAAATCTCACGGTTCGCTCGGTACTCCCTGAGAGCAGCGCAGATTGATCAGTACACTCGGTAGACACCGTAGAGGCGTAGACTGCGGATCTATCGTCCTATATATTCCTCCTTAGCCAACCGCGTTAATTTCTTCGATGAGCCAAAAAAAATTTGCAAAAAAAGGAGAAAAAACAGAGAGTTTTTGGCTGTTATCAGTTTTAGATATATTCGTGATTTTTCCTACGCACGACGTACACATCTACTCGGCCGACTTCCGAGATGTCGCAAAGCTTGGAATTTTAGAAATCGTCTAATCTAGATTCAATTTTCCATAGAAATCTGATTTCAGCGAATTAATATAATTTAGATATTGTTTAATCTAGATTTAATTTTCCATTTAAATCTTATTTGGCCGAACTAATATATTTTATAGATCGTTTAGTCTAGATTTAAGTTTTCCATGGAAATCTGATTTGACCGAAAAAACAAATTTTAGGGATCATTCACTCTAATTCAGTTGGTTAGTTGATTACTAATAGCACTTCTGTAATTCAACCAAAACACAAAAAGAGAAGCCGAAACACATGTTCTTTTACTTGATATACTTGCAAATTGATAGTTGATTGTGTTTTCCAGGATGGTTCTTATATTTTAGAGTTACCTGTCGAAGATGGATATATCTGGAAAAAAAAAATATTGCATGTAAATATATTCCCTGAGAAATGACCATTTTCAGGTGCAGGAGCAGTACAAGCACAGACAGCCACAGGGCATGTTCAGAACTAGCTCATTTTGCAAGCCGAAACATGAAAATTGAGGTTGAACAAGCATCTCATACCATTTAACTTGCACAATAATATAGACCACAAACAGAGTATATATCTGTTGTTTTCCATCAACCACGATCTGTGAATATTGCTGAACGGGGCTGCAATAGCAGTTTTCTGCAGCAAGCAGTAGCATTTTTCAGTAGCTGCCACAGCAGATTTCAGCAGCAAAAAAACAGCAGATTTCAGCAGCAAGTAAAAGCATATTTCCGCAGCAAGCAGCAGCGTATTTCAGCAGCAGCGCCAATCAGTTTTCAGCAACAGCAAGCAACATTTCAGCACTTACCAACACTGAATTGCAACAAACACCACTTACCAACAGCACTTAACCATCCACCAATCCCATAGACAAAATAACAAAAACATGTAGCCGTCCACCGCGCGGCCGCCGGAGTGGTCTCCGCCACCAGAATCGGCCGCAAGCGGTGGCCGCCGACGAGATAAATCAGAAGCCACCTGAGGAGGTCCAGCTCACACGCACGACGGCGAAACGGTGGACAGATCCAGCGATTCAGGCGGCGACGACTGGAGGAGGCGATGGTGAAAGAACGTGAGCGGCGTGCAGGAGTCTGGCGCCGCCAACGCGAGGGATTTGGCGACGGCAATACAGCGATGCGGTCCGGCGAGCTACTGATGCGGCGGCAGGACCTGAGTAACGAAAGGGGGAACAATTCTCAATTCCAAAATTACCCCTAATCATATAGTAAAGTACTAATATGCCTTTTTAAACCAATACCACTAGATAACGCTTACTCTTTTTCATAACACCCTTCCTGTAATGCGAGTCGCCTCTGCTCAAGCCTGCATTTCACCAAATAAAGCTTAGTTTTTTTTATATATCACGCAGCTTCTTGAATTTGCTACGAGCAGAAGGCGATTTTTTTTTTTGATATCAGATCGAGCAGAGGGCGATAAGCATGTGGGCCAACCTGAACGAGATTTATAGTGCACATTTGATGGTACTTTCTTCCTTGGCCTTCTCGAGAGATCTCTTCTTTTCAAAAAGAGATCTTTAACTAGGTAAACATCATCTTCAGTACATCTTGAATTCTTGAAGGACATTTCGAAGGAGAATTAATCATTTGCCACTGCAAATAAAGCCAGAAACCTGCAGACTTATTGCAATTCTGTTTCTGAATTCCAAATGCTTCTCTTTGCAGTTTGGCAACTGCAGTGCCACTTGGCTTGGTCACTTCCATTCCCAAATGGGCAGCAGCTGGGAGCTTCATCTCGCTAGGTTACAGTTCGGCCGCCTCCTTTCCATCCCTCTCACCGCCGATCACAACCCAAAAGCTTGAGGTGATCTCCGGCGCATTCCCGGCCACTCATCACCGGCGATGGAACAATCGAGCACCCAAATTAGGCGTCGCTGTCACCACGCGGCACGCGCTCCCGCCTTTTTTTCGACCGGTTTTAATTAAGCCAGATAGGGATTGCCGCGCTTGACGATTAGGCTAACTTTCTAGCTACCTAAGCTTTCTCATCTTAATTAGTTCCTGCCCGCACCACACACACTTGTTTTTTTTTAGATAATGGATTAAAAACCCAGCCTCTACATCCCACAAGGATGTACACAGCCAAACACTTGATATGTACTAAGATTGTATCATTGTATCGTTGAGCATTTTCTGAATGATGCAATTGTTAGTTGCAAGTAGTGTCAAGCTCAAGGCCTACATATTGCCGGCAGGCTCAACTGTATACTGCTGTGCTGCATAGAGCCTTGATGGCTCTAACCTTGGAGTAGAATGGTAGACGCTTGTTTTCTTGGACAAAGGCTCTTCAATTTTTGTCTCAGTTACCACTAATGGTCTGTGATGCAACAGAAAGACTGGCTGTGTTCGATGTTAGGTGTTGGGAAAAGATTTCCTGAACATATAAAACGGGCGTGTAAAATTAACACATAATTAATTTAGTATTAGCTAAAAAAACTTAAAATAATTTAATATAATGTTTTAAAATAACTTTTCTATAAACATTTTTTTTAAAAAAAACCACATCGTTTAATAGTTTGGGAGCGTGTAGGTGGTTGAAACCTGAAGAGCCGCTGGTAGATGCCATTTCTAAGCACATGCAAGCCACTTCAAAAGCAGGTTAAATTAGATCAGCTCCTGTTCTGGAACCTTCTTCTTCCAATCTTCAGACTGAACAGTTCATTGTTTGTTATGTAATCATCTTCCTTAAAAAAATATTTTTTATGTATCACATTGAATACTAATTGATGTAAATGAAATCTCTGGTGGTGAGGAGAATGGTTTGGGTTAAGTTGAATTAATTGTACAAACTACACACGCAAAAGCAGCATTGCAGTAGGAAGTTACTCCATCTTATTTCTGAACCTTTTGCTTCTTCACTTTTATTAATATATTTGATAGGACCAACTTGGTCATACTGCTTTCATATAAGAAAGGAATAATATACGCATAATTTACTTTTGGAATGTCCTCAGTAACAGTAAGATGCTCCCAAGTTCCAATAGAGCAAAAATATGTTGCCTTTTAGAATTGTTCTCAAGCACAAAGTAGGTATTAAAAATCATTGGGTTTGTGCAAAGCCAGCTCTAGCTAGTGGCCATTTGGATAACGAGGAGCTGAGCTGAAAGATTCTTATTTATCTCCCACAAACAAAAATAAAACGGAGGAATAATCATGGGTAGTAGTAGTTGTTGTCATTGTTCAAGATCCTACGAATCCAAATCAAGGCAGCAACTTGGGCAACACACCATGTTTATCACTATTATACTCGAAATTGTGAGGATTATGAATGCATCATTTCAACCAGTTGACCCCCCCCCCCCCCTCCCCACAAAAAAAAGGCTGCTTATATATTAAGAAAAGCAAAAAAAAAATGTTCATTTTCATCGGGAAGCACACTGAATATGTAACTATATATTTCAGGTGTTGATGTACGATTGTGAGATCTGACAAGATCGACATGTGAATTTGGCAGACAGCTGTGATCTTGGCTCTCTATAACTAATGCATCTTGGTATGGCTATTATCTGCACAAAATAATCAGGTTAATTGTCCTATCTAATTTGGTAGTTGCATTAAGTCCCTACATATTGCAAATTGCTGTACTTTATTTAACATATATCCTGCAAATAAATTAAAACAACTCGTTGGTTGTTCCATCTGGAATGGACATCTTGTCTTCTTTTAAAGAGAGTTGAGCTCCACATCCATAACTGAATGTCCTACCAAAGAAGACGCCCGACAACTCTGAACATTATGTTGCAACTGCAGTTCAATAGTGAATGCTGGTGATCAGAAGCATGTACAGTCCATTGCAACTTTGTTAGGCAACATATCAATGAATGTCTTTTGAAAAAAGGATTTCATAACTACAAGCTCCAGATCATCTGAACATAGTTTTCCACAGGGACCTGCAAGAAACATGTCAGAATTACTGTCAAATTTTCGTTGTTCAAGGTGCTTCCAAGCTCCAATTCAGCAAATCATCTGTCACCAAGTTGGGCTTAACCTTTAAGAATTACCCAATGGCAAAGTTGGTTCTAGAAATGGCTCTAAATTGATAATTTGCTGAGATTTTGAAATGACACTAGTTCAGTCAGTCTGTAAGTAATTACAGAGGGCAATTCACAGATCAACAACACGCTACTACAATCTCTATGTGGACCGCATAAATCTTTCTGGGCAGAAAAGGCCCAATTCATTGTCCACCTAGGCTCTTTCCCACTGACAAGTGGGCCCCACACTCCAGAACGACCAAACTAATACTAGCATGCGATTCGCTCCCCTCCGCCCGAATCCGTGCCGCCGCCGCCGCCGCCTCCTCCGCTCCCTAAACCCTAGCCTCCTCACCGTGTCGCCGGCCGCCGCCGCCCACCTCGCCATCGCCTCCGACCCCGACGAGGACCTCTGCACGGGCACCGCGGCCCCCACGGCCGCGGAGGAGACCGCCCCGCCGTCGCCCTCTCCCGTCCCTCCGCCACCGGTGTCCGCGGAGGAGAGGGTGGAGCGCGCGTGGGCGCACTGGAGGCGGCTGGGGTCCCCGAAGATGGCGGTGGCGCCCGTGGTGGACAACTCGGAGCTCCCCTTCCGCATGCTGTGCCGCCGCTAAGGGGCCACCGCGGCATACACGCCCATGCTCCACTCCCGCATCTTCTCCGAGAACGAGAAGCACAGGCCCATGGAGTAAGGTAACTGACGCTCACGTGCATCCAACTCGTCAGCTTGATAATTCTTGCGATTTTTTTATTAAATTATTATAGGATCCTTCAATTATAGCGCTCATAGAAGTTGAGGTAATCCTTGAGAGGAGTAATGATTTTGAGAGTAAATTGCAGATTGTGCCAGGTATATTGACGTGTGTTTCACTTTGGGGCACCCCCAATCTAATCTTTTCACTTAAAGATATGTATGTTTACCAATTTTTCACATTGAACCACCCTTACTCTATCTCTCCTTCAAGTCCGGTTCCCCACTACCACTGCCCCCTATCTCTCGAACAGAGCCACCGGAGGACCCGCCGCTGGCCCATTCAAGCCAGTAGGAAAGGAGGGGAACTGGGGAAGAAGCCGCCGATGGGGCTCGCTGTGTCCTACTTCGCTCACTGGTGGGACAGCTTGCACAGTTCCAGTGTCGACGCATCTGCACTTGACTTTCGCGACCATCGCGACGTCCAGATTTGGTGGAGGAGGAGAGAGCAGCAGGGTGAAGGAGATCCAGCGACAACAGCGCAGCAGCTTCTTCGCAATGGTCACACGAGCTTGAGCTCCTACTGCCGATAGTCCTCGCTGATCTCTAGCTGTCGGCCTTATCCCAAGATCCACCTTCATCGCCTCAGTCACCTGGGGCCTGCCACCATCCGTGTGGATTCAACTTAGATGTTGACCTACGTTGACCTGCCTCAGACAGGATGCCGCTGCCCTAGCATCATCTAGCGTCTCTAGCGCCACCATCGGTCCGGTGTACTTGTGGCAATGGGGGAGTAGGAGCAAGCTGGCGGCAATGGAGGAGTAGGAGCAAGCTGACGGTAATGGAGGAGTAGGAGCAAGGTAGCGGCAATGGAGGAGTAGGAGCAAGGCGGTGAGCCGGCAACGATGGTGGTCACGGTGGGGAACCGGAGTTGGAGGAGAGAGAGAGAGTGGTCTAATGTGAAAACTTGGTAAACATACATGTCTTTAAGTGAAAAGATTAGGTCGGGTGGACTAAAGTGAAACAGAGGTAAATATACCTGGCCCAATCTGCAATTTACTGTAATTTTGATGATGCTTCGATAATTCCTGTAGATACCAAGAAAATTCCGGGCAGTACATTGTCATATCTCTATACAAAGGATTAGGAAGTTGTTTTTGATAATTAGCTCTGGTGTGCTGTCAACTCTGTAATCCACTGATCTTTTTTTTTTGTATTGGTTACACAAAACACAGTAAAAACAGAATGTGACATTGATTGTATTTTATACAGGAGGACCGTCCACTTTTTGTTCAATTTTGTGCAAATGATCCTGACATTTTGTTGCAAGCAGCAAAGATGGTGGAACCATACTGTGATTATGTTGATATAAATTTTGGGTAATGTTATATTCCCTACTCCGTATTCTGAAAATTTCCTCTGCTGTTATGTCTTCCCCATTTCCGCTCAGTCATTTGAAGAGTGCATTCCCACATAAGTGAGCATTTCTTGAAACCATGTTTTGCACTGGATGCTCTTTTAAACGGTGATATCACCTCTCTGAAACCATACAGATGCCCACAGCGCATTGCTAGAAGGGGTAACTATGGGGCGTTTCTCATGGACAACCTTCCTCTTGTAAAATCTCTTGTACAGAATCTATCAGCAAACCTCTACGTTCCAGTCTCGTGTAAGATTCGCATATTCCCACAACTGGAGGACACAGTAGCCTATGCAAAGATGCTTGAAGAAGCTGGTGCGTCTCTGGTAGCTGTGCATGGGCGGATTAGAGATGAAAAGCATGGGAAGAAATTTCGGGCTGAATGGGATGCCATTAAAGCTGTCAAAGATGCTCTTAGGATACCTGTACTCGCAAATGGAAACATCCTCCATTTGGAGGATGTGGAGGATTGCCTGGAACATACTGGTGCTGATGGTGTGCTTTCTGCTCAAACTTATCTAGAAAATCCAGCATTGTTTTTCTGGTTTCCGGACAAAGGAGTGGAAAGAAGATGGTGATGAAGATGAAGCTAGTGGATTAGACCAGGCTGATTTAGTCATTGAGTATTTGAAACTGTGCAAACAGTACCCTGTTCCATGGAGAATGGTTCGATCCCATGTCCACAAGATGCTGGGGGACTGGTTTCGGGTGCATCCAGAATTTAGGGAGGAGCTCAATAAGCAGTCCAAGCTCACTTTTGAGTGGTTGCATGATATGGTAAAGAGGCTGAAGGAACTTGGCGGAGGAATACCACTTCACAGAAACAAGAATGCTTTACAGACCACATAACTTGGGCTAGCTGCAAGCAACGCCTGATCATCACCTTCCAATTTTGATCATTCAACGGATAGCTTACCAATTGATAAACCAAAATTTGTGCAACAAAGCACTTGGTTTTAACTTACATTAGTATACATCTAAACATTGTTGTAGTGGAACACAACCCATCTAAGAAAGGATGTACGGTGTGTGGAAGGAGAGTTCTGAGTAAGCAATTTTGCCTGTTGCTCAATTGGCATGTTTCGAGAAACTACTATGATCACCTTATTGTCTGTAACACCTGGTGTATATTTGCTCGCCTTGTTGTACTGTTCCGTTTCGTATACGGTCGATTTGATATCAAAATGTGTTTAGCTGCTTAATAGTTGAGCTGGTGCAAATTTGGTTGTCTTGAATTCTTTTTACTTGAAACTGACCTTTGTCTGTGGCTACCATTGCTACACCAGATTTATTCATCATGTCATATAAATTCTAATGTGGAATTGTTTGAGATATGTAAAATTAAGAATGTTAATTCTGTGACAACTGATGAAACTATCAGCAGACTGCAGTGCTTACAGCTGCTGGAAGCAAGCAGTCATCTCAAATATGTACTTATGTGTTAGTGTTCACTGCTCAGGTACTACTAGGACAGAACAAAACCATATGCCACCATTGCTGTTGCTTATGGCTGCATTATTCGTATTTGTAGGATTACTACAGAACTATGTCAAGTGCTACCAATCAAAGAAGCAGAAAAAAAAGAAAGAAAGAAAAAAAGAAGAGGAGAAGAGCTCTATCTAATCTTGTGTTGGGGGAGAGCTGCTTTGCCAGCCTGAGATGGCCACGCCGCCGGAGATGAGATCATTAGGACGGGTCGGCGAGCATCTCCGGCCGCCAATCCGTCTTCTCGGCGTAGAGCACCCCTTGGTCGTTGCTGGAGAAGGTGAGCCCCACGTCCCAGTGAAGCGATCTCAACAGCTTCTCCACCTCGCCGACGGCGCCGGACTCGTCCCGCACGATGATGCTCCCTCCCGGCCTCACGATCCTGTCCACCTCCACCACCACCGGCGGCACGGCGCACCTGAAGGTACCACGCATGCATTCTTGATCGCCATTTCAAAAGCAAAAGATATGAATTTTACAGAACAATGGCGGCGGCTGACCTCTCCTTGATCTTGGAGAAGAGGTGGTCAGCGTGGAGGAGGTCGTACGTCCTCGGGTACGTGCTGAAGGACTCGCACCAGTCATGGTAGATGCCGATCAGCCCGCGCTCGAAGATGATCGGCAGCGTGTCCGCCGCGTCGACATTGACGACGTTCATCACCCAGATCTTCTGGTCCTTCATGGCCGCGGCGAACCCTCCGTAGGTGGCTCTCATGTCCATGACGTTCCTGACCCTGGACCAGTCGATGCCGAGGCCGTTGAGGTACGACTTGTCGACGACGCGCCGCCAGTGCTCGTAGTCCACGGCGAAGTCCTCCGGCGCCGGCTTGCCGTACGCGCCGGCCTGCGACGCGTTGAGCCAGTACGGCGGCGCGCGCACCCGCCGCGGCCATTCCACCGGCCACGTCGCGCCGTGCTCCGACGGGCCGGTCGGGATGCGGTGCATGCACGCGTTGAGGCGGATGTACCACGCGGCGTTGGCGTCGTCGTCGTCGCTGCACATCGGAGGCTGCTGCTGCCGCCGCGTCTCGTAGCACTTGTTGGACGTCGGCTTGCGGTAGAAGGCGGCGCCGATGCCGTTGAGCCGGTCCTTCTTGATGGTGACGAGCTCCCAGCACATGGACTTGGTGAGCGCCGTCATGGCCTTCCAGATCTGGACGTCCTCCGTGAGCTTCTGGTACACCGGTGTCGCCGACCAGACGAAGAAGCCACCGGGGCGGAGGACGCGGTTGAGCTCGAGGAGGAGGGCGCCGCCGTCGGCGTGCCACGGGACGCGGCAGCGCGCGCAGTGGACGAGGTCGAACACCTTGCTGGGGAAGGAGAGGCGCTTGGACCCCATGACGGCGGAGATGGCCGGGATGCCGCGCTCCAGCGCCATCTGCACCTGCGCCTCGTGCTCGTCTTTGGGCGCGAACGACATGGCCGCCACGTCGCGCTCGAACAGGAAGCCGCCGAAGCTGGCCACACCGCAGCCGACGTCGAGCACCACCCGTGTCCGCTTCCCCCACGCGATCACCCGCGCCGACTGCTGGAGGAAGTCGATGTAGTGCAGCGCGCCATGGATGAACTGCGTCCCGCCGCCGGGGAACGTCAGGTACTGCCCGCTCACCTTCACCCAGTTCTGGTGCCCCTTCACCTCCACCAGTTTCGTGTACGGCACATTGCTGTACCATATCTGCACGTCGGCGTCGGCGTCATCGCCGGTGACATGACACGCCGCGAAGGGTGTGAGCATCAGGAAGCAATGCATGCAAAATGCAGTACGGCGAGCAGGTGATGACGTACCCTGTCTCGGCTCTTGGGCCATTCGATGGGGCGGCGGTAGCCGGCGGGGAGAGGGACGAGGCACGTCGGGCCCTCGTCGGGGCAGTGCCGCTCCCGGTGCTCGTACCGCCGGTAGTTCTCGGGGCGTAGCTTCTTGATGGCCTTGTCGTTGTCCAGGCACGGGATGTAGTCCGTGCCCGCCTTCACGTTGCACAGACGCCACTCAGGCTCCTCGCCGCCGCCGCCGCCGCCGCCGGCGTCGGCGTTGCTGTTGTCGGTGCCAGCCTCCTCGTGCCGGTCTTTCTCTTGGTGAGAGTGATCGGCCTGCGTCGCCCACGCGCTCTGGTCATCGCCGCCGGTGGCCGACAGCTCTGTGCGGTCTTCTTCGCCGGAGAGTGAGTCAACCACCTCCTCCTTGTGCTCTGAGTCTGACATGGTTGGCTTGTCCTCCGTGTCGCCCTCGCCGTCGGCGTCGTCGGACTCGGATGTGCGCGCATCTGCTTCGCTGGCACGCTCCTCCTCAGGTTGTTGCTGCTGCTGCTCGAGCATCTCCTCGCCTTCGTTGTGATGCTCTGCCTCCGGCAGGTGATCCGCCATCTCGTATCCTTCACCGACGTGCGCTTCTTCCTGCGCTTCCCGGCGCAAGCTTCCGCCGTCGCCATGATCGATCTGCTCCTCCTCTCGCAGCCGCTGCCCTGCGATGCTCTCCTCCTCGATGCCACCGTCCAAGCTCTTCTCCTCCACGGCGGCAGCGCGAGACTCTCCTTGCGGCATCAGCAGATGTGGCTCGTGCTCGTCGGGTTCCTGTGCTTCATGGTTCTCTTCTCGCATGGCTTCTTCTTCCCTCTCCTCCTCCCCGGCGTGCTCGGCCGTCGTCGCCGCGTCCTTGGCGTCCTCCACCTCTTCGACACTCGCTTCGCCGGATGACACATTGTCATCTTCCTCGCCTCGCCGTGCGTCCATGGCCGCCGCGGCGCTCTTGGTCTCCTCTTCGTCAGCGCCATGGTCGTCAAGATCGGGCTTGCCACGCGGGTCGTCGTCCAAGGCGGCAGCGTCGTCAGCTCCGTGCTCCTCCTCGTCTGCCTTCTCATCAGCAGTTCTCCCCTGCGCCGCGTCATCAAGCCGCTCGACCTCGCGCGGCGGGGCTGGCGCGGCCTTCCTCTCCTGACTGGTGACTTCGTACGCGAACGACGAGCGCGTGGTGTGCCGGTACGCCGTCGTGACTGTGCCCCCGCCGTCCCCGTCCGAGCCCGCCAGCGACGCCGACGAGGCCGACGTGAGGAAGTACGCCCCCGCGACGCAGAGCGTGACGAGCACCCCAGTGGTGGCGTAGTAGACGCACGCCGACGCCGACGCCGAGGAAGACGACGAGGAGGACGCCGCCCCGCGCTTCCCGGCGCCGCGCGTGCTCCGGCCAACTCCCGCCATCGATCGAGCGCAGGTACGTTCCGCGTTTATCTGAATAAGTGCGCGCGGGTTTAGGTTTTGTGTTGGTGCGCGCCATGCACAGAGCTCCGGGAGCGTGGGGTGATCCCCGCGAGTCGGGGGCGCGGCCGGATGTGGGGATGACATGCGGGGCCCACCAGCGGTGGTCGTGGGCGAGTGGTGGCGTCCTCGCATTGCATGGGGAGCGAGAGAGTCGGGACAATGACAAGCTACACTTCCTCTCGAGCATTTCGTCTTCTCTATGCTTTATATAAAGCTCAATATTGAATTACTCTTTTCATTACAACACGAACCGCAATAAAACATCCAATGATTCGGCATGCAGGTGCACATGCCGCTTGCGTTGTAAATAATCCTCTTCCGTAATGCTAATAACTTCATTATTTCGATGGTCTTTTATATCTTCACTTTTGGATATTCCAGCCTAATGGCTTGTTTGATTCCCAACTAAAAGATCACATCAAATTTCTTGCCTTCCAATTTGACTCAAAGTAAAAGGGACTGCATCACTCTAGCCCTAGGGGCAACACGGGTGAACACAAGTGCCTGCCATTACCACACCTCCCTCTCCTCCTCCATCTCGCCATCACCTAAGTGGGACGGCGATGGCTAGGCTCTCTCTCCTTCAACGACGCTACTTTGGCTAGGGCTTCGAGGCGTCCTAGACACAAAGACAGTATAGAAGTGGACCTCTAGTGCCGGATCTAGCAAGGCAAGGCCGACGGTCGATAGGGTAGAGGAAGGACGAGCATGCACACAGTTCTATGCAAGCAACGACGGTGGAGGCGGCGGTTGGGTCGTAGGCAATGGCAGAGGCAGCAGTTAGGCTACAGGCGAAACAATAGGGGCTATTGGATTTGGCACCCCCTCGACTAGATCTGATGTCCTCCTGACTAGATCTAGGATCTCTCCAATGAGGGAGACTGATTGAGGTTGCTCTCAGCGGCGAAGGCAACCACGGCATGGTGGCCAAAGGAGGTGATAAGCGCAGCGATGCCAGCTCGCTATGGGAGGGTCTAATCGGCAATTGGAGTAGGTGGCAAGCAGAGGTTTGTGTGGAGGTTGGCCGACGAGGTAGAGTCCCTAAGCGAAAGTCAGTAGGAGGCGTGCGGGTGATGAGGTTGGCCAGCGAGGACAACCGGCGAGGTAGAGTTCCTAAGGGAAAGCTAGCAGGAGGTGTGGGCATGGCTACGTGCTGGCAGTGTAGTGACTTTGAGAGGCGATGGAGCTGTGGCAGCACGATGGAGGGAAGGTTGGCGTTAGGCGAAAGCCTAGTCCTATGACGCTTTAGCCATTGTATCCCCCTTAGTGGTATTGTCGTGATGCTCTCTTTCCTCATCAATAGGTTTCTTCGAGTGAAAACTTTATCCAAGAGTCCTTGGGCAGGCAGCGGTGGCACCCCTACGTCGCAACCTCCTTGGAGGCATTGTTTTTGGAGATCCCCTCTACCTTTCTACTTTTGATTGCCGGTCCTCTTTTGCTTTGGTTCTCCTTGTTTGTCATGGTGGCACGAGCTATGTGAGGGAAGAGTGGATCTTTCTCCTCTCTCGCTCTCTCCCTCCACAACTCTTATCCGTGGTGATGTCTAGGAGCCCACGAGTTTGGCGATCAGCAAACTAGCGAGGTCGACGCTAGTTGCGCGGTTGCGGCACTATTGGCTTCATGTAGGTGGTAGGTCTATATAGGACTAGAGCAGATCTTTCTTCTCTCCCTCCGTCTCCCTTTGCAATCCAATGCAATAATGTCTTTTGGGAGTCCTCGCGACTTTTCTATGGTTTGGTTTTTTCGGCATCGAGTGGTGGTGGACCTATTGTAGGCCTAGCGGCAATCGCCCTCGCATAGTGAGGATTGGCTTGGTGCTAGTTTTCTTCCTCAGTTGTGTGTGGTGGTGTTGTTAGCACGTGATTGGTTCGTGGGTGAGCTGGTTGAGTACATGAGATGGCAAGACGGCAATGGAATTATTTTGGATTAATTTGATTTTGATACAAATATACATATACAAATGGTCAAAAAGATGCGGATGACATCTCAGCATATAGCTTCAAAGGACCAGGAAAAAACATTTTTAAAAGTGGGGTGAAATTAAGAATATCTTAACAGCCAAAATATATACTGTCTCAAAACTACAGCTAACACAAAGTCAGCGTGTGTGTTCAGTGTAATTGCAGGATTACTGTAATGTCCCTATGTTTGTACAACCGTCGGAAAGGAACATCAGCATCATACCTGAAATGTATGTGGCGATGCATGCCAGCACATGAAAGCATTGCACGGTAGGTGGGTGTGCATATAGTGCCTCCTGCCTAGTGTAAATTAAGGCACACTGTTGCCTGGCTTCTGCTACTGCTCGTGTACTATGGATTGCTTCTTCAGGAGTTAGCTTGTATAACCTTGCACATGACACTGGTTAATTAGTTACTTCTTCAGGAGTAGCTTTTGGTGTAGTGTTGCACATTAATTGTTCAGTTCACAGCATATATATAATACAACTTATACGGCAGATATATTATATTGAAATTTTGGCAGGGTATATAAAAACTATATATGGATTTCATGTAGTTTGCACCCTAGCTTGTTTCTGTCAAATTAGATGTAGGTAATCCTGAAAACTATGACTGTTGGCATGAAGCAAAGCAAGCAAGCTAGAAACCGTTTGGAACAGCGTTGACCAAAAATATACCCAGCTCCAAAATTCCCACAATTCTTTGTAGGGCCACATACGTGTGTGTATATACACACACACATACATACATACATACATACATACATATATATATATATATATCTTAGTCAATGGCAACACAAGAATGTCCATTGAGTATTGAAGTGTAAACCAAAAGGAAAAAAAAGTGAAAAGGTATCGTTGCTGGTAGTAAAGAAACTAAAGGGAAGAAAAAGGAACATGTTTCTTGTCACCCCTCCTCCCTATAGTTTGTGCAATGACAAGTCACATACAAAGTGCTAGAAGTGGTAGTATGTTTGCATTAAGTGATGCCTGGACTAGAAAGTTGCAGCGAGTGTTTTCCACTTGAGTCCATGGGCGCATGATTGACCGGCTGTGTCGTCGTCGTCGTTGCATGTATGGAAGAACTGATGAGCCCATCCCTATAGCTCCGTAGCAAAAGCATCACAGGCGCCCATCACGTCGTGTCCTGCAGTAACTGTTACAGCAAGCCATTTCTGAACCTGCGAGGTTTCATCTATCCATGGTCAAGTCGCCGTATGCATTCTCGGTGATTTGCTGGGTGATATGACTAGTCACGAGCTAGCTGCCTTTGTACTAGCTACAATGACAGGCTTCTAGAGTAGCTTGTTTTGGTTGCTGGACAAGGAGAGATGGTTGGTGCACCCTGTTGTCTCCCGGATCGAGAAAAGAAGAGACTTAATCAAGCAAGGCCGTTTCGTTATCGGTGGCCTTGAACATCGATGGTCTGGTCTAGTGCCAAATATTAGAGATCGAGTTTTGTGTTCACGTGCTTTCTCGGTCGATTATCGTCATTCTGAGCGTGCCTGCGTGCCTTGAGCAGCAGGCAGAGGCGCGGGACATTCAGGCAAGGAAAAAGAAGGAAATGAAAGGGAAAAGAGGAGAGAAGAACCAGGTAACGAAATGAAAGGAGAGAAGAGAAATTATCAGAGCTAGAAAAGGGGACGCGACTGATGAAGCGAAAGCCGAAACGGTGCTAACCGTTGGACGGCCAGCATGCATGCAGCTAACACACATGGCAACGTACGCGACGGCGACGCGATCCAGCCGCCCCCGGCGATCGATCGAGTAGGCGACAGCCAGAGCCATGCCGGCCGCGTCGTCATCGTCGATATCATCCGTCGCCACGCGCGGCGCGGCAGGGTTGAGCTAGCAGCACGCAAACCGACGTTACGGGTGATCGCACGTACACTCGCTTTCACGAGTTGGGTATCCGTTTCCGTCCATGGCCTCCCCCAACCCCGTCCTCCCTAACATATCCCCAAATAGACACCCCCTCCTCCTCTTCTTCCTCCACCTCTCATTCTTCAACTCATCGATCAGTAGCCTGCAGCCGCTTCCTCTCTAGCTCCTTCGCCGGCCAGAGGCAGGCAGCTAGCTAGCTGAAGGCTCCACGTCTCAGGCCATATGGGGCGCGGCAAGATCGAGATCAAGCGGATCGAGAACGCGACCAACAGGCAGGTGACCTACTCCAAGCGCCGCACCGGGATCATGAAGAAGGCGAGGGAGCTCACCGTTCTCTGCGACGCCCAGGTCGCCATCATCATGTTCTCCTCCACCGGCAAGTACCACGAGTTCTGCAGCCCGTCCACAGAGTCAGTACACTAGCTAGGCTCTCTTCCTCAATTCCATTCTTTTCCTGCTTAATTTAATTCCTTCTACTAGTTCATGATTCGCTTGCTTCTGCTTAACTGCATCGATCCGCCCAGCATCAAGGGGATCTTTGACCGCTACCAGCAAGCCACCGGCACCAGTCTTTGGGTCGAGCAGTATGAGGTGAGTTCCTTAATTTCTTCCCTTCGCTGCAACAAAGCTGCTCACTTTAATTTATCTCCTTTTAGTTTGTTTGTCATCTTTTACTCGATCGATTGGTCTTTTCAATTTTCCATTCGATTACTTATTCTATGTGCCCATGTTGCCGTATGAGATCTGAAACTTCAATCCCAACTGATCTTTTGGTTGATCTGGTCGTTAATTCTCGTTTGTTTTTGGTTAATTTCATCGATCAGAACATGCAGCGCACGCTGAGCCATCTCAACGACATCAACCGCAACCTACGCACCGAGATTAGGCCAGTATAAATTTACTCGCTTTCCTCTTCTCCTTAATTAAATTTACATCCTTATATAAAAACTCGCAGCTTTTAATTATTTTGACAAGAGATCTAATTTTTCAAACTTGTGTTGAGACGCGATTGACCGCTGGATCTGAACATAAACTGCCACCGTGTGCAGGCAAAGGATGGGAGAAGATCTCGACGGTCTGGAGTTCGAGGAGCTGCGCGGTCTTGAGCAAAATGTCGATGCCGCCCTCAAGGAGGTTCGCCACAGGAAGGCATGGACGCACTCACAAACCCTAATTTTGCTAACACGTGGTTCAATTCCTACAAGGATGATAGATCCTCGTGTTCTGTGCACTGATCTACCGTTCAGATCCGTGTATATTTCATGTTATTTTGCTAGATCTATGAGTTTTCTTCCGCTCTTCTTGTGTGGAAATTAATTCAGGGATTTTTTTTTGCCTCGGTTGCTTGTACTAAACAAGCCAGTAATTTGTATATATATACCTGCCTTCGATATAAGGAGGGCTTAAGCCTTTGTTTTTTTTTAAAAAATGATTTTTATGTACTTCTGTTTGAATTTACAGATAGAATAAATCCATATATATTCTATTGGAGTGTAATATTTGAATTAAGTTTTGTACTTTATCCTAGCTTTTTAATTTGCTTCTATATAGTTTTTAATTTGCTAGAATATCCATCTTCTGTATGTAACTTCATCTTGATTATTTCCGTTTTAATTTTTGCAGTACCATGTGATCACCACGCAGACTGAAACCTACAAGAAGAAGGTCAGAAAACAATGGATATCCATGTTCCAATTATTTGTTTCTGCACAGCATTTTTGTGACTATATATATGCCGCCAATTTCATGCCAAATCCCAGAATACTTCGATATACATGACTGTGTTTCCTAGTGCATAATAACGCTATAATAAATAGATATCTGCACAAGTGCACAAGCCTATATATCTTCCCCAATTCCTTCTTTTGCTTTACTTTTGTGGCAACCAGTGCTTACCGTTGCTTAATTTGGTTAATAAATTCACCATTTCACTACTGTTCAAATTAATTAAGATCATGTGCAGGTCTTTCTGGAGATATATGTATTTTACCATTGATTGTTGTTCAGATTTCTCCTGATATTTTCTCCAGGTTGAATATAACATTGATTTCATGGAGTAATTAAATTGTTTGCATTAACTCATTAACCTGTAGTTTTGCCTCATTGCGTGCTAATTTAGTCATACACGTAGCCATGCATCTTCCAGTCTCTACTAGAGCAGTCGAAGTTAGCTTAGCTAGCCCTTGAATCGATCAAAGCAAGATAAAAGATCTGACAGGCACCATGACGCCTCGACCGAAACATGCATGCTAATGTATGGTTGCATGGCCATGCGTGTCTGTGCATTTCCATACTATCTATACATCAATATATTTGATAGGCTACCTGATCTACACATCTAGTCTAAGCTACATAGCCAGCAGTAGATGACTAGATGTATATCGATGTTAATTGGAGTGTGCATTGTCATGTGCAATATAATGCGATCTGCGATGCAATTTCTGACTTTTTTACAAGCTAGAACTACAAAACAGCAAACGACAGTAATATGAATTGGTCATGTATCTGCATCTATATATGCATATATGTATCTCCTGTTAAGCAAGAAACTAAGCCAGGATCGGTAGCTATACTCTAGTTGCTGTGCCTAGAGACGATGAAGCATGCATGCTTATTTTGGTCCCCCGGCTATTTGGGAGTAGCATGTCAAATCACGGATTTTTATGAGAGATTGCATCGCGGCATGATACCCTTGGTGTAGATAAGGGCCGGCATTGTGGCTTTATGATTTGCGCGAGATTGGAAACCAAACCATTACAGAAGCCGGGTTGACTGAATCTTTCTTTTAGTGGTGGTGTACTACTGTATTAATTAGCTTGAACAACTGAGCAAAAGCGAAAACTTTTGACTCTACATTCAATAGAATTTTATAAAGAGTATTGTATGTTCAATATTTTGTATTTTTACCAGCAGTTAATTGCTCAGAATGGAACATATCTATAGATGAATAATTAATTCATTGCACTGAAGGGATCAAGTTAAGTAACCATGTAAGCATATCTAACTGTGTTGTCTGAACTGAAAACCAGCTGTTCATGTTCCCACAAGCATAACATAATCTCCTTAAAGTGTTTAATTTCGCTGCACTAGCTGCTCCTTTGGTCTTGTTATGTGAGAGAGCTGATAGTATGACATTGTACAGCAAGTAGTGTATGTACTCTGAATAAAGAACTGCACTTTGATATGGAGCTAGCTAGAAGATGGGTATTAATTACTTTGAAGCTGTATATCTGTCACTGTGACTTGGGAGAGAATAACTTACTTAAATTTTATGTGAGTGGCTGAGATCATAGAAAGTAATTTGAAGATTGCTTGTTGTGTATATATACCATCATGCTGTTGTCTGAAGATGCAAACATAGGCAGGCAGTGTGACACAGTGTGTCACGTGCACACACATGCTGATCCCTGTGTGTACACATGCATGTATGATATATACGGATTTAATTTGTCTGTCTAGTCTATCGGTCCTTACATTGATCCGTTGTGTGCATGCGTATAATGCAGGTGAAGCACTCCTACGAGGCGTACAAGAATCTGCAGCAGGAGCTGGTAATTAATCAAGCAAATTTTCAGTTATACCCAGTAATCAATCAATTGTTTCTCCAATGCAGGTTAATTTGATTGTAGTAGTGTTGGATGCAAGCAGGGCCTGCGCGAGGAGCCGGCGTTCGGGTTCGTGGACAACACCGCCGGCGGATGGGACGGCGGCGCCGGCGCGGCGGACATGTACGCCTTCCGCGTGGTGCCCAGCCAGCCCAACCTTCACGGCATGGCCTACGGCGGCTCCCACGACCTGCGCCTCGGTTGACATATCATCGTCGCCGCCGCCACCTTCTCGACACCGGCCTGCCGGCCGGCCGATCGCCGGACACCGTATCATCCAAGTATTAGCTCGATCTAGTTAACACGTACGTCGACGAATAAATTACAATGCTCGCGTACTTACGTACGTACGTGTTGCGCATGCATTATTATCGATCATCGGAACTTCATTTCATTTACCAATTACCTCTTGCTGTGCTTTTTTTTTTTTGAATCTTAGTGATTCCATTAACCTAGGCCATGGCGAGATCGCCAGCCACCAACGAGGAAACACAACTTGGAACCGAGTCCGGCCACAACATCACACTAGCCGGATCAAGGTTCGCACCAAAGTGAGCAAGTTCATGAGCTACTAAGTTACAACCACGAGGACAATTAGTTACACTAAACTGGATAAAGTTAGTAAATAAAGAATTTTGCCTCCCTGGCAAGGGTTCCAAAAGAAGACATATCAAATGTTGTGCTACAGAGTGCAAGTTTGAGGTTGGAAGCATCCGTTTCAATTACAACCCGGCCCATGCCTGCATCCGAAGCAAATTTCAGAGCCTGCAAACATGACATTAGTTCTGCATGGAATGGTGAGCTCACATGGATAATATGCCCTTCTCCTGCACCACAAGCTGAGCCGTCTGAGTCCCTGGCAATAAAACCCCCACCCACAAGTTTGTGTGTTACTATAGAAAGACCCATCAATATTGATTTGATGAAGTCTGTTGTAGGACGGCTCCATCTTCTGATTGGAATAGATTGAGTGCCTACAGGTTTGCCAAAAATTGTCTCAAACTCAATTGCCCTGCTTTGTGCTAGATGACAGACTTCTTGACATGATTTTGCCTTGTCTCCTGCATTAAGTGAATTACGCTCTGACCACAACACCCAGAGAAAAGTAACCACTAGTATTTGTCTTTCCTTTGGGAGATGGCAGATGAAAGCAATACATTCTTTTGCACTACTCAGGGTCACAAGTTAAAGATATTAGCAGAGCACTCCAGCACTCTTTTGCATACTTGCACTTCAGAAGCAAAAGCCCTCCATCTTCATCCAGCCTCCTACACAATGGACATATTGTGTCAAGATCAATACCTCTTCGTTTTAAGTTTCTTTCATTGGCAAGCTATTATGAGCAAGCCGCCATATAAACATCTTGACTTTATTTGGCGCCATCAATGACCAAATTTTCTTCCAACTGAAAGTATCACCTTTTTCCAGATATGAGCAGTGCAAGATTGCCCACTCCCCCCAGCAGTATCTGATTCATCCATATGACTTAACTGAAAAATTACCCTTCTCATCAAAATGCCATGCATAGAAATCATCCATGCATAAAAATTACTCTCGTCGCCGCCGACCCCCTTGCCACCTGGCTTGCAGCGCTCGCTGTTCGCAAGGCCTCCCTAGCCGCCTGTGGGTGCATCTTCACTGTAGCCAGCTCATTTGACACGTCAGGCTCTAGGGTTTCCGATGCTGATGCCACCCTCTTTACCGTGCAACTGGAGCTTCCTGCCCTAGTGGTTAGGATGCCTCGGTGTCCACCATTGACTTGCTCCATGCCTAGACAGTTGGCATCCTCAACATCAAGACACTTATCCCCATCATGCTCAACCTCCGAGCCGCCAACTACTCCATGTGGCCTAGTCTATTCCTCATTATGCTCGGAAAATACACCCTCATCGACCACATCCTCACCGTCAGCCCACCTGCCAATCCCGAGTAGACGTGCCTTGACTACCTTGTGCTATCATGGCTCTATGGCACCATCCACCATGACCTAGTAGAGTCTGTGATGAAGGCGTCTGTCATTGCCTATTCCGTCTAGATCGAGCTCAAGTACTAATTTCTTGACAATCGATAAAGCTGTGGACTTCACCAAGAGGCTGTGTTCTACAACTTCTACTAAGGTTGCCATTGCATGGTTTGAATGAGAAGTACTCCCATTTGGTCACCTTGTTACCATTGCAGTAGCCATTTTCATCCTTCACCGAGGCACATTTTACTCTTCTTCTTGAAGAGTTGACTAAGAGCAAGCAACCTGCTGCCTCCATCGCATTCGTTGCTACCACACCCACCAGCGTCAAGAACTCTAGGGGTGGCATCAGCAGTCAAACCGGTGGCATAGGCACACTGGCCACCAGCGCCTCCACTACATCCAACAGGACCATGAACATCGATGGAAACCATCGTCGTCGCGACCGTGGCAAGGGCGGCGACAATGGACAATAGTAGCAATAGTAGCAACAAGCGTCGGTAGGTTGGTCACTTCTCCACCATCCATGGGCCACCTTGGTGTAGGTTTGGCTTGGCAGTCACTTGTCTGCCCGCCCTATTGGGCCGATCGCCCAATGCCCACTAATGGTTAAGTCGCTTCTGGTTGGCCAGGCCGCACTGCCTGGCCTATGGGCCACTAAGCCGTGGGGCTACCTCCCTCTTGGATGCCGCAGCCCGTCGCCTAGATTGCTCCTCCTAGGTCGACGCAACTACAGCATGTGTAGGAGTAGCCACCGACCACTCCTATCTTCTCCCCAGGCACATGGGACATGCAAAGCCCCACCAATGTTTTCCACATCATGACTTTGATGCCGCCAACTCAAGGTGAATGGTATATGAACACTGCCTCTACCTCCTATGTCTTTGGACACCGGTTACCTCACTTACTCCTATCCACCTAGTTCTTATACTCTATCCTATATTATTATTCGAAATAGGTCCCCTTTACCAGTCACCTCTAGTGGTTCCACTACTTTTCACCTAGCCACAAGCCCTTTCCTTAGTTGCCCCCTCTATCATCAAGAATCTCATTTCTGTTCGCAAATTTACTACTGATAATTGGGTTACCATTGATTTTGATCCTTTCGGTTTTATTATGAAGGAATTTTAAACCAGGAATATGATCTCTAGGTGCAATAGCTCTGGACGTTTCTATCCCTTCGCTTGCCAGCTTCACATCCACCGTCATCTTCCATGCCACTTGCCCTTGCCATCGGCACTACATCCTCCACTATATGGCATCACCGCCTTGGACACATTGGTTTGAAGGTGTTCTCCAAGCTTGCTCACTATGCTGCTCGTTCATGTACTCCTGATGATTCTCCTTTATTATGCCATGCATGTCAACTTGACCACCATGTATGGCCTCCTTTTATTTCCTCAAATTTGCATGCATCTAGTAATTTTGAGTTAATGCATTGTGATCTTTGAAGATCTCTTGTGGCCGGTGTCTCCGATTATAAGTATTACCTTGTGATTCTTGATGATTGTTCTTATTTTTTGGACTTTTCCTTTGAGGCTAAAGTGTAAAATTTTTCCTACCATCGCTTACTTTTTCTCCTATGTAGCCACATAGTTAGGATGCCCCCATCATGAAAGTACAGAGCGACAATGGCCACGAGTTTGACAACTCTACCTCTCACATGTTCTTTCTCACTTACGGTGTTGCCTACCTCTCACATGTTCTTTCTCACTTACGGTATTGCCCTCTGCATGTCATGTCCACATACATCATAGCAATATGGTAAAGTTGAGCGTATTCTTCGCACCACTAACAATGACATGCTCTCCCTTCTTTTCCAGGCTATCTTACCTCCATCCTATTAGGTCAAAGAGCTTTATGTAGCCACCCACCTCTTGAATTGCCACCCCACCAAAACCCTCATCCTCAACACGCCACACTTTTCTCTCTATGGTACTCACCCTACCTATAACCACCTTCGTATTTTTGGTTATCACTGCTATCCAAAACTATCCACCACTGCTCCACACAAATTAGCCCTACGTTCCATAGTCTGTGTTTTTTGGGCTACTCCACACATCACAAAGAGTACTGGTGTCTCAATCTTACTAGTAATCATGTTATTATTTTCTGCCATGTTACCTTCGACGAGTCATCCTTTCCCTTTACCGAGTGTGCTTCTCGGCCTGCGGATAGGGACTTTGATTTTTTTGTCGGAGTTTGACACAGTGCCACTTCCCATCGGGCCACCACAACGCACGGTGCCCCCGTTGTCCTCGCCATTAGTCGAGGCCTTCGCGTCCCTGATGACAACACCTTCCTTACCGATTGCCGAGGCCGTACCCCTGGAGCCAGTCTCTTCACCAACGTCGTCACATGCTTCACTACCAACTGCTAAGGCCAGCATGCCCATGGCACCAATGTCTTCATCACAGGGACTGCCTTTATCGGTTACCGAGGCCGATGTGCCCCTGGTGCCAGTCTCCTCACATGCTTCATCACTAGCCACTAGGCCTACGTGCCCCTGGCACTGGTGCTAATGTTGTCGCCCATGGTAGCCCCGCTAGCTCCACTGCCCTACAAGGTTGTTCTTGCACCGCCAATCGTCAACTCCCATGGCATGACAACTCACGGCAAGGCCGGTTTTTGACATCCCATTCAGCGGCTCAACCTTCATGCCGCCCTATTGTCCCCTAGTCCTAAGTCAGTTCGGGGGACTCTTGCTAATCCCAATTGACGAGCCGCTTTTGAGGAGGAATTCGACGTTCTTGAACGCAATGGCACTTGGAACCTTGTCCTGTGACCACCTCGGGCTAATGTGGTTACTAGGAAGTGGATCTTTCACCACTGGATAGGTACAAGGCACGTTAGATTATCTAGGAATTCACCCAATGGCCTAAACTTGACTTTGACAAGACTTTTAGTCCGGTCGTTAAGCCGGCGACCATCTGCATTGTTCTGAGCCTCGTTGTCTGCGGTGATTGGTTAGCCCATTAGCTTGATGTCAAGAATAACTTCTTCTATGGGACTTTGTTTGAGACTGTCTATTGCTCATAGTCAATCGGATTTGTTGATTCCTCCCGCCCAGACCACATCTACCATCTCAACAAGTCCTTGTATGGTCTCAAATAGGTGTCTCATGCATGATACAATCGCTTAGCCTCCTATCTCCTGTCCCTTGGATTCATGGAAGCTAAGGCAGACACTTTACTATTTATGTATCATCGTGATGGTGCCACTGTCTACCTATTTCTATATGTCGATGACATCATATTGACAATGTACTCTGCCACTCTCCATTGTGTGATTTTAGCTATACAACAATGATTCTCCATGAAGGACCTTGGTTAGTTGCATTATTTCCATAGTGTTTATGTGACTCCCTTTCCAAGTGGCATGTTTCTCTCCCAATGACAATACATGGTGGACATTCTTGACAGAGTAGGCATGACATATTGCAAACCGTGCGGTACTCCAGTGGACACCAATGCTAAACTTTTTGCGACAGCTAGACATCATGTCAGTGATCCAACCCACTTCTACAGTCTTGCTGGTGCCTTGCAGTATTTGACCTTCACCAGACCAAACATTGTATATGCAATTTAACAAGTGTGCCTTCACATGCATAATCCTCGGGAACCGTATCTCACTGCTTTCAAGCAGATTCTCCATTACCTTAACGAGTCACTTGATCATGGTCTTCACATCTACTGCTCTTTGTCCTTAGACTTGATTGCCTACTCCAATGTTGATTAGGCTGGTTGTCCCGACACACGCAAGTCTACATTGGGCTACAATGTCTTTATGGGTGATAACTTAGTCTATTGATCTTCAAAGCGGCAAAACACAGTCTCTCGATTAAGCGCTGAAGCTGAGTACCGTGCAGTGGCCAATGCTATTACCGAGGCTACCTGGTTGCGCCAGTTGATGGAGGAGCTCCATAATCCACTTTGCCAAGCCATTGTAGTCTACCGCAACAACATTAGTATTATGTGCATGTCCACCGACGCCGTTCAGCATCAACGCACGAAACACATCGAGATCAATCTTCACTTTCGTGCATGACTGTGTTGCATTGGGCGAGGTCCATGTTCTACACGTTCCGACCTCTTCCCAATATGCACCAAGGGTCTTCCTACTTCGGTTTTTTCTAAGTTTAGGTCCAATATTAACATCTTGCCCACCGTTCTGACTGCGGGGTTGTGTTAGTAGTTTGTGCCTTCTTTAGCTTGTTGTACTTGGCTATGCCGGTGCTTGGCCCAGCGTTTGCACAGCTTCCACCGCCTAGCAATTATGTTCTAATCACCTTCCATATCGCTCCCGGTCATAGCAGATAAGGCACGTGCTTAACTATATATGTACTCTTGATTTCTCCATCAATCTAATGCAGAATTTCTGACAATATCAAAACAAGACATGACATAGATAGGAATGGCTTATGCAACTAATTTTACCAAAATCTCTTTGCCAGCTTTTGATGACATCTTTTCCTTCCATAGTTGTATCGTTTTTCAAATTGTGTCTTTAAGGTACTGAAAAGCTTTATCTTTAGAGCGCCCAATGAAAATTGGTAGCTCCAAGTACTTCTCATTTCTTGCTTTCATTGAGATCTGTAGCACGTTTAGACAGGAAGTGCTTACTGTACTAGTCACATTCCTGCCAAACATAGCTGATGGCTTCTCCTTGTTAATGCAATGACTAGAACATTCTTCATATAGTTCAAGTACATGTTTCAAGGATTGGACATTTGTATTATTTGCTTTCATCAAAAAAAGTGAATCATCAGCAAATAAAAGATGCGAAATGCTGGGGGCACCATTACAAAGTCGAACACTAGTGGTCAAACCTGACACTTCTGCATGGTTCAATAGGGATGAGAAACCCTCTGCACACAAAAGGAACAGGTACGGGGACAAAGGGTCTCCCTGACAAAGACCACGTTCATGGTTTATTTCCTCCAATAGATCACGATTAACCTTGATCTTGTACCGAACAAAGCATACACATTTCATGACAAGCTATACCCAATCAGTGTGAAAGCCAATTTTGAGCATCATAGCCTCTAGAAAAATCCACTCGACACGATCATAAGCTTTACTTATGTCAGGCTTAACAACATTTCATTCCTTCCCGTTTCTTTTGTTATGCATGAAATGTGTCATCTCATATGTCAAAAGAATATTGTCCGTAATTAGTCTACCTAGAACAAACACACCTTTACTGTCTGAAATAATATCATTTAAGAAAACTTTCAAGCGATTAGCCATGACTTTGGAAAGAACTTTATACAACACATTGCATAAACGAATAGGACAAAGATCCTTTATGTGTTCTGGATTTTCTTATATAGGATAGAATACAACAACAAGTCTATTAGAAATAGGATAAATGGTAGAAAACACCATAAAGAGTAAAATAATTGAACTTTGATAGATTAAAATTCACCCAATCTCAAAAACCAAAATAACACACTTCTGACGGTCTAACCAAACCTCTATCGGTGGTCTAAATGGGCATAGGGCCGGTCCATGTCTGACCATCATACTAAAAATAGACTAATTGCATTTTTTGTAAAAACATGATTTGTCTAAAACTAAATGTTGCATCAAGACCAAACTTTGTCATGATAAAATATATACACTATCGAACAAATTTAGTAGAGGGGTTTACAAACTCATAAATGACTTAAGAGAAAACAATCTAGAAAGTTAGCTATCACAAAATTTTCATCAAATCTAAACAAAACCTAAAATTTAGGCAAATTCAAATCTAGCAAAAATCAATCAACAAAACTTTTTAGATCTAATCTATGAAGTATTAAAACGGTTTTGGATGGATTAACTTGAACAAAATTGCAACCAAACAAATAATCACAAGTTAATGTTAAAATCAAACAAAAATGTAAAACTTACGAAACCAAAAGAGATCGTCGAAGGCTTGATAATTGAATATGATCTTTATTGCATATTATTCACACGTTGAAGTCATAGCACCCCTCATAAATTTCTCATAAAACCATAATACAAAGAGCTATCAACTCTCAATAGTAGCTTTTTCTATTTTTCGGCTTACACTCAGGGCATAGCCTCCCTATCTATTTATGCCCTTGGTTGTGGATGGTTATATCCATAATCTAACTAGAACAAAGAATTCTAATCACATAGGAAACTCTCCCGTATAAGTATTCAACTCATTCATACCAAATACAAACTTAAATTTAAACTCCTTTCAAATTTGACTTTGTTTTCCATACACACATAATCATTCTTGTATGGCATATAAAAATTTCACCTCCACGTGCATTGTTCTCTAGCCTAATATCCCGTATGATCTTCTTGACCGTCTAAATCTTAATTTTTCCTAAATCTAGTTTCGATCCATCAACAACAATACTCTCGAGGCATCAAGCAACAAATGCATATAAACAACAAAAAAACTATATCTAAATACAAGTTCTTATCTAACTTAGACTCATGTTAGTATACAATAGAATATCTCACGTCTAGAAACTATTTAAAAATCATAAACATAAAGCAAACATCGTAAACTAAGAAATTAATTTAAAATCGAGTCTAGATTTCGTTGGTTCAACCGTCGAGCTTCCCGGTTTAACCTCTCTCATACTTGCAGTCAGATCATACCTGTTCACTGGTCTGATCGAGGTACTATTCATCGATATGACAGTATTAAGTGTTACTAATTTTATAAATTTAATTTAAACATAATATTTTTACTTTAATCTCAATAAAACACATCATATCAGTTTATCAAATAATTTTACATTTCCCTAAAGTGTATCATTCCATTTCGTCAGAATTTCCGCACCATTTAGAACATTGATAACCTCCTGTTGAAGTTTATCTCCCACTAGATGCCAAAAATTTTGTGTAGGATAGAGAAGGCATGCCATCTGGTCCCGGGGCTTTGAGGTCACCGATACTGTCCAGTGCTTCTTTGATTTCCTCCCCTGTGTAACCAGCTAGCAAAGATTCATTAACTGCTGCTGGTATTCTTGGCAATACTGAATCCAACAGCTCCTGTGTTCGAGCACTACTTTGAGAGTAAACAGCTCACTATAGTAATTAGCAATATATTGTTTCAAATTATCATCACCCTGTACCCATGAACCATTTTCCTGCCTCATCTTGTCAATCTTGTTTTGTTTCTTCCTCTCAGAGGCCACTGCATGATAATATTTTGTATTTCGATCCCCATTTCGCAACCAATCAACATGTGTCCGTTGCTTCCAGTACACATCTTTCTGCTCCTCCAACTTATCTAATTTGCACCTTAGAATTTTCTCCTTTCTTGTCTGTTCATCAGAGATAGGACTTTCCAAACATCTTTCTAACTCTTTCCTTGCTTTCTTTATCCGCTTTTCGAAATCACCAAGCACATTTTTGTTCCATAATGTTAATTCATGAGCCACCCTTCGCAGACCATTGTGTACTGAATCATCACCATCAAGAAAAGTCTGATTCCATGCTTCTCGTGTAATATCTAGCGGTTAAGCCGTGTGTTGTCTCTCGCGACATTTTGCTAGGTACCGATATGTATGCGTGTGCAAGTGCAACTGTGCGTGGATAATTTCTTTCCTATGTCTCCTTAGTTCTTGAGATTGCGATATTATTAGCTATTTAACTTTGACTAGCTAGTGATGAGAATTCGATATGGATTATCTTGTAGCTGCTGCTGCTGCTGCTGCTGCTACGGCTGTTTGGCTAATTATTTTCACCTGTGAAATACTGTTTTATTATCTCCGTCGCCAACAAGAAAGCTCGCCGGCGACGGTGAGGGAGGAGAGCGTCGCTGCCGGCTGTTTTTAGGCCAGATCGACAACCCAACCATTGAGGCCCACTAGCCGGCGATGTGGTCGAACGATTCCTCCTGGTAAAAGCCCATCTCGCCCAATAAAGTCAACTTCGTGGGCTGATTTGTCGCGCACCCAGGTGGCCCACCCGCCACCCGCGCGGCATGTGGGCCCATACCACGGTGAAGCCATGCGGGCCTTAGTTGGGCTTGACTCTGGCCCATTTATAACTCTAACAACGCGTCCATCGCTAGCTACTGCATTTTTTTTCAACTTCAGTACATTGGAAAGCTCATACATCGCCTTGATTTTGCACGAAATTTTACATAGCGAGTGTACCTTCATTCAAAGATGCAATCATCCCATGTTAATTTATTACATCCAACGATATGAGTTGCCAATTAATAATGCTATCCTCGACTAAATTAAGGTATTAGTTTTCTATACTTGCAGTCGCCCATTTCAACAAGGAAATTAAGAAATGAAAAGTAGAAGAGACAAATTAACAGCAGCTTTTGGCTGCCTACTTTTCAAGGTCATGTGGTTAGCATATGGCATTGCTAATCATGAGGTCGGATTAAGGAATCATAATCATCATGGTTATCACAAGGTAATTAATTAATTAAAGATTTAAAGGCGGCACAGACTGAGAATAAGACTGGGCTATGGGCTGTGCACCGGACTTTCTGCTGAAAGGGCCTCGTCAAAGGTGCTTGGGCCGGTCTTAGATATTGCTTAAACACCTTATTCATCAAGACCTGAAAGGAGGTAGGTGCATTGGTTAACCCGAATGAAAGTATATTCATATATATGGGCTGGGTTCATGCTATTAATAGAGGTCAATACCTCTTCAACGGAGATGTCCCGGTACAGGTGAGAACTTTCTAAGTCAGAGACCTTCTCATCAGGAAGCCTGGAATCACTATTTAAGGTGCCCCATGGTTTTCACAGTTCCCTAATATATTAGGAAAGTAAGTATAATCATGTTGAGACATTTCAGTGGTATCAGTTGAAGGAACACCAAGACAATTATAAAGTGTTGATCACTTGATCTTGCACTGATCTTCCTCTTGTATGAGGCTCTCCAATTTAATAATTTACTTTCTGTGAAATTGGCAGCAATTAAGTACTTTAGATTATATATGAATATTAAATACCTGAGTTTTAGCAGTTGCATGGTTAGACCATGAGATTGTGAACATATAATAAATAATGACTAACATGTATCTATGGGTGGTAAGGCCCAGATGTCTTGGGGACAAAGTTGCTTGCTCATCTATTGCCTTGAACAGGAGCCTACCTGCCTATGGATCAAACCTAAGCTTGTCGTTACGAAGTGGCAACCATTGAAGTTGGTCGGATGTTATCTTTACTAGCCATAGCCATATGATCATCAGAAGCAACCGTAATAATATATAAATCGGTCACTGGGACAGGGACATCTTGATCCATACCATCCATCGATTCGATCGCTCGATCAATCGATCTCAATATCATGAGATGATTGAAATTAACTAACCTCTTGATTTTTCTTATTCTGAAAGATCGACTGACCTCTTGATTTTTTTTTTCTAGTGCCTCACGAAACTGAACACTGCCCTGTTAATTTGTTCGTGAAAAAAAGGAGCATTTTGAAAATGGATTGTTCAGAAGATATTCTATGCAATTAGAAAAATTAAAATTAAATTTTTATGGCAACTCCTAGTTATAGTTAAGTTTGTCCGAACCCTAGATGGATCACTGATGGTATGCATAATTGTAGAATATGTACATTGACTATAACCCCCAAACGTATACAGGGGATCGGGCATATATATATATACAGTCCAGACCAGTGGTCTGTCTAACACCCCCACAGTCATAGCGAGAGGGAAACGGACACAGAGACTGGACCGAAAACCGGTGAACAAAGGCGTGAGCAGGCCTTTGGTCATTATATCGGCAAACTGATGTGCCGATGGTACACGGAGCAACCGAACCTATCCTAATGCGACATTGTCACGGACAAAATGGATATCGATCTCGATGTGCTTGGTGCATCGGTAATGGACCGGGTTGGCGGTCATATAGACGGCACTGACATTGTCGTAGTAGACGACGGTCGCGGTGGAGAGGGGTGCACGGAGCTCCTGGAGAAGCTGGCGAAGCCAGCAGCACTCGACGATGGCGTGGGCGACAGCGCGGTACTCGGCTTCGGCGCTAGACCGGGACACTGTAGTCTAACATTTTGAGGACCAAGATACGAGAGTGTCACCGAGGTAAACGCAGTAGCCAGACGTAGAGCGTCGAATGTCGAGGCAGCCTGCCCAGTCCGCGTTGGAGTACGTGGTGAGGGAGTCGATGGGGCTGGAGCTGAAATGCAACCCGCTGGAGAGGGTGTCCTTCACATAGCGTAGGATACGCTTGAGCAACGCGAGGTAAGGTTCACGCAGAGCGTGCATGAAGAGGCACACTTGCTAGACAGCGTACGTGAGGTCGGGTCGGGTGAGTGTGAGGTATTGGAGAGCTCCGGTAAGACTCCGATAGTGAGAGGGATCGGCAACGAGGGTGCCATCGGCAGTGGAGAGTTTGGCTCGAGTGTCGATCGGGGTGGCCGTGGGGTGACAGTCAGCCATGCCCGCACGCTGGAGGAGGTCGATGGCGTACTGGCGTTGGGAAAGAAAGAGTCCGTGGGTGGAACGGGTTACGAAGATGCCAAAGAAATGGTGGAGAGGATCAAGATCGATCATGGCGAACTCAGAGTGGAGTCGGGACATGATCTGATCGAGAAGAGATGTCGAAGACGCTGTGAGGACAATGTCATCGACATAGAGAAGTAGATAGGTGACAGAGTGGGTGGGTCAGAGAGTAGTTGGGTCATGGACGTGCGAAGATTCATGTCCGTAAAAAGAAGATTCACGTCCGTGGACTCGTGGAGGCCAAGGAGTGGGGTGGACGCAAAAAAGACAGGGAGTGACCGGACGTGAAGAGAATATGTTCTCGTTCGGGAGGCAGGGATTCATGTCCGTGGACACGTGGATACGTTGGACTGACTCGGACGTGAGGGGAGAAGGTTCGCGTCCGAGAGCCATTGAGCATGTCGGAAAAGGCGAGAATCGAGGAAGGTTTTCAGCCGATGGAGACGACGAGCGCGGAGGTGCGCCGGCGTCAGAGAAGGAGAGATGCACGAAGCAAGAAGAAGAGCGGAGACGGGTGCGAGGCGAGACGAGGAGGCGGATCGAGACCGTCACCTGGTCGCGCGGAGGTGGGACGGAGAAAACAAGGTGACTGTGGGAGAGACGGGGAGAAGAAGAAATGGAGACGAGAGAGCGAGGAGAGTACCGGAAAGAGGGTCAGCGACGGGAAGAAGACGTCGACGACGAGAAGGAAAGAGTCGGCTTGCCGAAAGGAGAAGCTAGCACACTGGGATATCTAGACTCGCTCTGATACCATGTAGAATGTGTACAGTGACTATGATCCCCAAACGTATATAAGAGGGGTTGGTTCTATATTTATATAGCCCAGGCCAAATTTCAGTAAGACATGTGCATGCACCTTCCTTGCAGATTAAGTAGCGTATTATTAGCATATATATAATTATAATTCGTCGCTATCATGCGTAAGATATTGTGGTGAATCAAATCTTACAACAGTAATCAGAGCCTAGCTAGATACCATTACCTACATATCATTGCCCTACTAATGCATGCTCAATGCTCATCGAATAGATGCGATAATGCATGATTCATCCATTTAATTAATTTAGGAGTGATATAATTAATTTGTTCCCATTGTAGGACAGACTCAAGCTATAAGGGATAAAATCCAATCCAATTGTACTCGATCAGTATGAACGTTTGAAGATTAATGGAAGTGTCATGTAGTACATAATTAAGAGCAAATTAAGAGAGAGATAGTAGAACATTTAATTCAGAAGGCATGCAAGTAACCCAAGTGCAGCTAGCTAGCAAAGCAAGAGGCCGTAATTTACGCTAAAAAGAGAAAGGGACAAGCTAGCCGACAAAACGAAAGAAGCATCACCGTATATTAAATCAATTAGGCGATAACTTAATTACACACGTTTTACACTGACATCATGATCACACTGACGATACAATGCCATGATTTTGTCAGCATTTAGACCATTCCCGATTCCTTCGATCGTACACTTGCGTGATGAGTAATTAGCAGGAGATCGATATGATGTTTAATCAAGCCACTCTTGCTAATTAGAAATTGAATGCGTTGGCCTTCATGTTTAATTCTGTTCTAATCGATCAAAATTAATGGATCTGGGATAATTAATATTAATTTGTTTTGTACTATGTGAAGTACAGTTCTGATTCTAACGCTGAATTGAATTGGATCTTGTGTTGTTCTAGGAACACACGTATACACTATCAGATGGGGGACCATGCGTGCATAATGTACTAAACCTAATTAACCAGTTAGGTCATGCATGCCTTGCAGACTTGCAGTGATTGATGATGGATGTATGATCCAGTTAGTTAATTATGAAAGAAATGAGTACGTAGCACAGTAATAATTTCAGCTGAAAACTGCAGGTCAATAGCTAGAGAAAGCATGCAGGCAGCTAGATCGAACGGACTCACTGCATATGCCTCCTGATCTGCTAGGTGTAGCCGCTGCTGGATGCAAGAAGAGCAGCAGCAGTCTGCACTGAACAGCTAACTGAATCTGCGTATATGCGACATGCATGTACATCTCTTTGGAAGCTGCCGTGTGTCTGCATCTATACTTGAGCCCCGTGCATGCTACCGATCGACCCATCCATCCATTCATCGCGAGAAGCATCTTCCTGCAGTTATTAATCACGCTGCTTTAATTTGTGCTACTAATTATTGGAACACGCGTGATTAACAGTGCCAAAACTATGCTTATTGTTCATTTCATAAGTTGGATTGCCAGCTACTCGATCATCTAGATTTCCAAAAGCAGTTCTGTAGCTACGGTTAATAAGACGAATAAAGAAAAAAATAATTTATCGATAAAACTTATATATATATATATATATGTTGTTAATAATTTAAAAGTCAATGCTAAAAATTAAAGCACGATGAAAAAACCTAGCTAAAACCAACTTTAAAATCAACTTATCAAATTTAAATTTTTGGTTACAACTAATAAGCTAATAAGCAAATGAGGAGAGGTGAATTGATGAGCTAGAGAGAGGGAAGATTTTAGTTGTAGTGCTGGTTGGGAAAAAATATAAAAAATAGGTTAAATAATATATTAACGAAAAAAATAATTTATAGTTAAAATTTTAAGTTGGCTAGTCACTGTGCTGCCTCCCATCAGCAAGCACTAGAAAACACAAAGTACATACTCCAGCCTCCTCTCATCTCGGTTCTGATGACCTCACACTGCCCAAGGCCAGCTCTTTGCGTCCCCTAGCTTTTTCTTTCCAGTTAATTGTGAATTGATCATTTGATTAATTAACAACTAACATGAGTATTACCAGTAGCTTAGTACATGTTTCAGAAGCGAGCACTACATCCGGTTGCTTGTTTGGACTCAAGCGATCCAGTTAATTAACCATCCTGTCACCGTTGCTAATTAATTTCTATACTAATCGTCAGCCTACACGTAATATATAGATATAGGGTTTGTAAATATATTGATGCGAGCGGCGCGCGCACATGCTAATTACAGTGTCGCGCGCATACGTGACAAAGCTAATAAGCTCTCGGCGAATTAACGCAGTTAATTCCTTAATTTGCATCAGGCTCATGCATGCAGCCAGCATGTGCAGGTGTACGCGGTTTCCCCTAATTACTTAATTAGTGCACTAGCTTTACCTAGCTAGCTTCGAGTGCGCCTAATTAATTAACTAATTAGGCTAGCTTAGCTAGCTAGGAGCAGTAGCTAAGCCGCTGTGGTGTTACTCTACCAGCTCTACCGATGATGAGTCGACGGCCTAACTAATCTTCTTTCCAAGGCTAGTTAACTACGCAGTACGTATGCTAAGTATCCTAGCTAAATTAAGCGCGCCAAAAAGCATTGAATGCATGCAAGACAAAAGTTCAAAACTGATGGATATATAGACTCGCATGCACGAAGGGATAATTAAGAGTACTATATATTCTTGTATGTATAACGGTACATTTTGACATGCTAATCATGCACATAAATATGTATGACTTGCAACACAATAGCGGTTGTTTTCAGACGAAGAAATTCAGAAATTACAGTATGAATTAACTATGCTTTTTAATTAGAGTAGCGTTAGCTTATAGGTCAACTCACATCGTAAATATATGTAGGAGTATACTACTAGGTTACTGTTCAGGACATGTGTGTTATTATTCATTATATCAAACTAGCTAGAATAATTACGCATTCATGCACCGCATATATATCGGATTTAATTTTACAAGATGCGGTGGCAGTTTAAGTCACTCCCATGCATGGATGATTAATTCTACAATAATTATTGATGCAAATATACTCAATCCGCAGATGATATATGCTTTAAAAATTAATCATTTAGTACATATGTCAGGATATAATATGTGTATAACTGTATATACATGTTCTTTGTAAGATACCCTATACCACTAGCTCATCATAAAAATAAAATAAAAAAGGGTACCGCAGGATATATATATACTAGCTAGTGTTAGCTACAAGCATAGTCATAGTATAGTATACACATATGGGACATGAAGTAGACACCATTAATATTAATTAGTATTTGTGACCAATTAAACCTTGTGCTTGTTTAAATTTGTGGCATGCATGTGAGACGACGCATCCTCTTCAGAAAGCGCCTCATCTTTGGGCTTGGGACCATATGGACACTAGCTGTTCTTGCTCTTGTATCCTATTCCTCCTCTTATAAATATAGTCCCTTACCCCCACACTATTAGCTACACAATGCATGAATGATAAAACATCCATCTCAGAGGCTAAGAGGTCTTAACGTAAGCTTATCATGTATGCAATGCTTGCAAGAGGAGACGACTGACTAGGAGGGTCCCAAGCACACATACCAGGCCCACAAGCTCAGTGTACAAGACACTGAAAAATAAATGAATATCTTTACAGTTAGGACCCTAGATGGAGGAGGAAGAACCTATGGCTGTGGGTGTTAGGTGTGCGGATAGCTTGTCCCAATAAATTTTTATGTATTCTTTAAATTTTTGAAGAGCAATAAAATTTTCTTGTTAGGTCAGATTCCTTTGTTTGTTGTAGTTGTAGTAGGATTCTTGCGATAGCAAAGGAAGAACTAGCTAGCTTTTTCTTATGACAAGGTCAAAATTGAATTTTCTTGTTAGAGGTCATGCATGGAGGGAAAGTGGTCCACAAAATCTAAGAAGGCCTAACTCATGTCTCTTTCATTCCTATGTTTGTGATGGATAGTGAACAGCATTGTAGGCTTATGTATATGTGGTCTATAACCATCATGTTTGCCATAAAAACGAGCATTATTGTTGTTGCATATCTCCGGTAATATATACACACAAGTATTAACTTCTTTTATTTTCACTTATTCTAATGTGTTGCTTGCATCTCATGATCTATATAAGCTAGTTAAGGGCTTAATTAAGGCCAAAGTTTTTTTTCCATCATATATCTACAAATACCAGTTCGTCATAAAACAATTGATGTTAATTACATGGATATAGTACATATATATGTGTATAGCTCATTGATATCTTCTATGTAAGAAATAGATCGATCACGCTTATCTAATATAATGCGGTTGCATATACCTAATATTTATTTAAACATCATAGATTTAACGTTGTTCGGACTGGTAATATGTTTGGAAATGCTATTATTACAAGAAATTAGTATCAATAGAGTTTACTGGTCGATTTGCCACATCGTGCATGACCTAGACTTCATGATGTTAGATTTTACAACAGCTAGCTAGGAGTAGTTATTGTCACCTTTTCTTCTTAAGTGAAACCAATGAGGGTTCTTGAGAATTTCCCCGTAAAGGATCAGAACAGAGGGGATTCATATTATTCTCCATATGATTGGATTGAGCTGAGCGATAAGGATGGATAGACCAGTTGGAATCGATGATACAATATGAAGGGAGATCGCGACAGGTGGTCTCAGGGACATGAAAATGATATATACGTGTTTGTAGTGCATCATGTGCCATGGTTCAAGTCATGATATATTCATCACAAAAGAAAATGACCTTATACTACAGCAGGAAGAGCTAGTATTATAGACAATCAAGAACATTCAGTGCCACAGCATTCTCCAATGTAGTATTAGCTAGCAATTATTTTTGTTAGTCTGCTTGTTGGCTAAATGTACCAAAAGAAGGTAGACCAAATATATGAGAGGTTGAATCAAAACTGAACTATTATATGTATGATGTGAAATATCGCTAGAAATCAACAAAATTTCATGAATACAGACTTAGAGAGTAGGGCTGAATGTTTGGCAAGGTATTAACAGCAATTATATCTTCATATAAGTTTTGTTTTCATTAGCTCATTAATCTGTAGTTTCTTGTATTTATTTGTCTTCAATATATTCGAGATTACAACTAATTTTAAAATGATATTATAGAGCATCTTTGTGTGTTCTTCTTCAGAATAACTTGAGCTGTTATTGTTTTAATTAATAAGATACATGGTTGGTCTCAAAATAATTAGATCATCAGATATAAGGATTGAATAGATGTATAGCGTACAGCGAAATGGTTGTAAAAGAAATATTTAGAACTGCCATGGACTTTTTTAAGTGAGATGCTACAGCATATAATAACATTACATATCCTGAGAAAGTATAAACCTTATCCTGAGCATGCATATATATACTAGGCACAAAATGAATGCACAAGTGACTAACAACAACAATATCGATACATATGCATATAATTCAAATATTGGATGAAGTTATATCACATTAGTATATATAATTAAGGCTACGACTTGAACTATATACTCAAATCGGTGATCAGAAACAGACCCAACTCGAAGGTAGGTATAGCTCAGTGAGGTATAAAGTAAACGTGATGCATTTCTTATTATATAGAGTTAATACTATATTGCGAGCTGTGACACTCTTTAAGTTAAGCTAATTAATATCTTTAATACCAATTCCAACCAGTTTTGGAAACTGAGACCAACAAACCGAGACTAAATGTCTTGATTTTTAGAACATGTTTCTGAAATTAATACTAAAGAATCAGTCAAAAAAATATATATATACGGGTGTAGTATTCAGACCTAAGACCTTTCAGCTCGGCCATTATACGAGTTACCAAATCACATATGCCGCATGTCTGAGTTAGATATGTTTTCTTTTAAATTAACGTAGGAGGAATTTTTAGTATCGGTTCATCCCAACCGGTATTGTTGTTACCAATCGATACTAAAAATATATCCGTAATAAATATTATTTTTAATATTAGTATCAATTGGTGTTATAAATTGGTACTAATATATAGACTTACCGGTTGATGTTATCAAACGGTATTAAAATTATTTATAGTGATCTAGTCCTTTAGATACTAAATAATATTTAATACGGGTTCTTAATCTAACTGGTATATTTAACGTTTTAGGGGTGCATGTAGTGTAAATCTTACTCCGAACTCCTATTAAAAATCACAATGTATAACATATCATCCTAATAAATCACGTGGGCAATAAAAGGAATAACTAACAACAATACGAAACTGTTTTAGTGCAAATTATTGCAAACAGATCAACTAATTAGATGGGCAATATGATACGCAGACACTTGTAGTAAGTCGGTATATGCTGAGCCTATGTATAAGTTCAGTTTCAGAGAATTAATATGTGCTTATTAATATTAGTACTTGTTAACCACTTAATCCCTTTGTTTTTTTTGCGGACAATTAATCCTTTTTCGTATGGATTGTCATATGAAATGAGTGAATCTAGATAGCAATTAATCAGCAGATATTCAGAATATAATGCTGCAGTGCATTACAATCCTAGCTAGTAGCTATTGTACTTGCGCTACTACGACATCCCATATGAAAAGTTCAATGATGATTTTCTCTATAATAAAAAGAGAATAAGTGTTCGTATGGGGTAAAAGAAACAAAGTAGAGATGAGGCTATAGCTACGATGCAGCATATGGACAGTACAGCACTGTACCACTCTACGTATAGGGCGGCCGGGAGCGAAGCAAATTTTCATAGCTGTACTGAAGGACAAGAGATCATACCAGCAACTGTTCTTTAATCCTTTTATAATTTTTTTATTAAATAAAAACTCTTGTATGAAGGCAGTGCTAGGTACAGATCGAAGAAAAAAGAGATGAGAATGAAGACGAAACATGCATATATACACCTAGCATTAATTAGCAAAGCTAGTAGATTCAGTTCAGATAATGTAGTGAGAGGCCAGCTAATGGTTGCTTAGGGTAACTATGTAGATTAATATGTTAGCAAAAACCAACCACACACATTGTTGACATTCCATCATTCCATGTGACTTGTATTGGTTGGTATAATGCATTATTTTACACTTGTTTTTTTTAAAAAAAAATGTGAAGGATTGCAACATTGCTCTGCGTCACTTCAACATAAGAATATTAAAAACAGTATCCTAGGAAAAGAAGGAACAGGGTGTGACAAGGTCACTATGTACCCTAGAGAGAGAAGATAGGAAACCAATATAGACCATGACCATGAGAGAGAGATGAAAGAGAGTCCAAAGATGATCCATAGCACAAGGCAGTAGCAGCATTGTCAAGTAGATTAGCCAAAGGAAAAAAAAACTAGTATCCCAAAATCCCGCAAGCCTTCACCTCATCAATCCCAGGAAAAAAAAAGCATGGAATTTATGTACTATCCCTTGATCTGGAGGAAGAAGAAGAAGCAGCAAGCTAGGAGCAGCTGATTGTTCATCCATCCCAAGGCAAGGCAGCAGCAGAACAGAATAGATGCTTAAAAAGAAGCAAAACAACTGGAGTAGTAGAAGAAGAAAAAAGAAAACAACCGCAGGTACTACCCGGTTAACATGCAACAAATCATATAAAAAACCACCATCAGGTGAAGGGCCAGCCCGCTTTACCCATGCCAAAGCCAGAGAGAAGCTTCTCCCATGCGTACACATACGTACACGTAGTAGTACTAGCTACTTAATTACTACTCAAGAAATTTTAAGCATGCACTAATTAATCAACTCATCACATGCCAAAATCAACGGAGAAATTAAAGGAGGAATTAATCAAAGGGGGGAGCAGTGAAATTAAATTAGAACAAGTTCGATATCATCATTGGAGGAAATTAAAGGAAGCTACACTTAGTTCTTTGTTTTCTCTCTTTGCCATTAAATTAAGTCATTAATTAATAAAGTTGGAATTAATAAGCTCATCGACAAGTAGTAGTACTAGCTAGCTCTAGCTAATGGCATGCTCGACCGCGATGCATTAGTGTTCATCGGCTGAAATAACAAATAATCTCTTAACCGTCGTCTTCTTGTTCTTGTTTGGTTGCTCGATCACGAAGGCTGCAGGCGTAGATGAGTATCGGAGCACATCGTCTTCGTTGAGATGATGCAAATGAAACTAGCAATTGATGATCATGGAAGAAGTTGCTAGCTAGATAGCTTGTTAGGTTCTAGGGTTATGAGGGAAGAACTGGGTGCCTGCAGCGAAGGCGCCGATCGGCGTCGGGTAGGGGTCCATCAGCACCGCAGCGGACGTCGCCGCTCCGTGCCCGCCGACCGCCTCGCTGCTCCCCGCCGGCGACGACTCTTCCCTCCCCTGACCCGTCATCTGGTGGTACTCCGCCGACGACGGCAGTAGCTGCCCCGCCGCCTCGTCCGCCGGCCCGTGGTCCCGGAGGATCCCCTTGAACGTGTGGCCCCCGATGCTCACCGCCGTCTGGTACGCGAACTCCGCGTCCGGCTCGTCCACCGGCCCGATTCGAACGCAACGGAACACCGCCTCCACACTCAGCTCCGGCGGAAACCTCCCGTCTCCCTCGCCTACAAACACAGTGCCACTCCTGTGAGCACGCGCGCATTGACAGTGTCAGTGAATTGAGTGGTGTACCTGAGGAGGTGGTGGTGGTGACCATGGCGGTGTTGGCGGAGGGCAAGCGGCCGAGAGAGCGGACGAGCTCGCGGGGGCGCTTGCTGGCGGCGGCGGCGGCGGCGGCGCTGGCGCTGTTGTTGGCGGCGGCGCCGCGGAAGAGCGCGGCGAGCTGCTGCTGGCGCTCGCGGCGCTTGGCGGCGGGGACCCAGGTGCTCTTGACGTGGGTGGGGCAGCTGAAGCCACGGCTCCGGCAGCAGGTGCGGCACCGGAGGTGGGAACAGTCCTTCTTGGCGTTGTTCCCGCAGTCCTGGCAGCTGGTGCCGGCCCTGCCGCCGCCGGCGCCGGCGCCTCCACCGGGGCCTCCCATCCCGCCGCCGCCGTCATGCGACGAGAAGCCCAGCACGACGCCGGTGGCCACGCCCGAGGAGAAGAACTGCGACGTGTGCGGCGCGGCCGCGGCCGCCGCCGCCGCCTGCTGGTGCGGGTGCCATAGTTGGAACCCTATCCCCCCTCCCCCGCCGCCGCTGCCAGCCGTGTCGGCTGCTGCGGCGGCGGCGCCGCGCGCGTACAGGAACAGGCTGTCGGCCCCTATGGCGTGATCGCCGCCGTGTTCGCCTCCCCTCCCCCCGCCGCCTCCTCCTCCGCCTCCGCTTCTTCCTCCCCTCAGAGAGAATCCCGCCATGCGCCGCCCATCCAGAAAACTCGAGTGCAACACCAGCTTCTCTTCTTCTTCGATCTCCCTTTTAACTATTATCCCCTACACCAAAAAAAATCACATCTTGTCCACAACAAAAGGCAGCAGCAAGAGAACATGGCAGATGTCATGGGATTGTGTGATGTGTGAGCTCTAGCTAGGTCAGAATCAGATAAGCTGAAAAGATGGCATGCGTAGCTGCTTGCTTCTCACTCGCTCGCAAGCCAGATGCATAGATCTGGAGTGAGATCATGCAGACAAAAGACACGGATGAGAGAGTGAGTGAGTGGGATGAAGTGCAGATGCAGTACAGTAGCACTCCAATCTACTAGCACCAATACAGTTACTACAACTACTTACCTCTAGCTAGAATTCTCCTCTTTTTGTAGAGAGATTTCCTCTTCTCGTCCTCTTCTTGACCTGCTAAGTGGGGTCTAAGTAACAAGGGTAGGAAGAGGAGTGAGGAGGTTCTTGGGTTAGCTTAGGTAGCACTAGTGGTGGTGATGGTGGTGGTAGCTTTTTGAGGTGGTGAGGAGGAGAGGTGGATGGGCTATATAAAGAAGAGGAGGAGGAGAGATGATGATGGGTGGGAGTGGGTGCAGCAGCAGAAGCAGCGGGAGGAGGGGAGGAACTCTAGGGCGCCGCCTGCAACCGCCGCCATGAGCCGCGGCTAGCTCATCCGACCTTTAATTTTCTATTTATCGCTCCTCCTCGCAGTTGCAGCTACTTAGCTCACGTTCGAAGGTTTTTTTTTATGGAGGAAAAGAAGAGAGACGTAAAATGAGATAAGTATTAGTATATAATTAATTAAATATTGATTATTTTAAATTTAAAAATAGATTAATATAATGTTTTGAATCAATATTTCTAAAAAAATATAAAAAAACGTTTAAAAAACATACACGCCGAAAAACGATACGGCTCCTATCTCTGTCGCCGGCTCCAACGCAACACTCCTCTCTGCCCTTATGTCTGTGCTGCTTGTTTCCTTGCTTCCTTCTCTGTCTATCCAACCAGATGAAAGAACAAAGATGCAAGAGAGAGAAAGAGTAAAAGGAGGAAGAAGATGAGAGGAGAGAGAGAATGAGAGAGATTTTGCTTTGGGTCATCTTGTGCCATGGCGTTTGCGGCGTAATTACCGGACCTGCCATTCGTCCTTCCTCCGCTTGCCTGCCTTGTCAAAAACAGAATGGCTACTTGGCGACAAAGGACAGAGAGGAATTTTTACTGACAGCAGAATACACGCACACACCTTTGCAGTCTTCGTCGTCTCAATACCCATCCGGTCGTATGCGGCTGCTCTTGCTAATTGTTGATTTGATGGTCTCACAATCTGTTAATCTCCCTTAATTATCATCTCTAACATGTACTAATAACGCTGATATTATGTAGAGTGTACAGAATTAATAAGCATCTGTAAACAACTGTTTGCTTTGTTTTGTTTGGTTGTCTCTTCGTCTACATATGGATTATACACGCTTCGTTTTAAGCGTTTAAAACTTATTTCAAAATATAGTAACATTTTTCACCTTCCCTTGATGAATTTCATCCTTCTCCTTAATTCTTATAAAAATCCTAAAGTTACTTAATTATATGCTGTCCTCAACAAAACTAAAAGTATATACTGTCTGTTGTTCCAAAAGTAATACTAACAGGTACAGTATGATTTAAAAGCATTTAAAAAGTTTGTTTTATGGTAAACATCAAAAGAGTACGTACGTACAGAGAGGACAATATATCTCACTTCAGCTAGCTGCTGCTACGATTGATGAGTATGGTCAATTCTCAAACGTATCGTACGTGGAGCCTACGTGCAACAGTATATTTGTGCGTACCTGCATGAAATTTAACTATACGTAGAGCATTAAGCATCATGCATGTACAGATTGATAGTCATGCTGGTTCAATGTGTTGGTCACGACCAACAGTTCGATGGTACATGCATGATAGTAGTACAAGAAAAATGCTGATGTTAAGGAAATGTACAGTACAGTACATAGTCCTAATATCCAAGCCATACATTAACCAGTAGGTTTTGTGCTTAAGTATAAGCCTATAAACCTAAACTAACATGTTAGTCCTAATTGTTTTAACTCTTCCTGTGTGATATGTATTTTAGTTCTTGAAAAATTAAGGCATGCAAATTCATTGTAGGGGGAATCATGTTAATTCTTCACATTCTCATCCATCCCGATGCGAGTTCTGTGAGCTTTGGTAACAAGAATGGCTAGTTAGAGTTTAGGTTTAGAGCAAGAGAACGAAAAGAAGGAGAATTTAGATTTAGAAGGATGATGAGGTTAGGACGACAAGGTTATAGTGTAATAGATGCTAAAAAAGATTGATGGTGAAGTAGGAAAAGGGTTGACAAGTCCATAGAGGCAAAAAAAAAAAAAGAGACTGCATTAGGGTGTGGAAGGTGGGAAGATATGGTGGTATAGAGAAGAAAAGGAGGCAGCAGTGATGTATAGATGAATGCTAAGAGTTTCGAAGATGAGGGATGATGTCAGTTTTTGTTGCTAGAGGAATGCACCCGGGTTTTCGTTAAGAAGGGACAACAATTGGATGCACAAATACATACGCGTGCATGCCGCTTTTAGACTATTAGAAACCACTTGCACATACGCACCGGTAAATCTAAATATGTAATTTGTGTATGTTACGTGCACACAGTAATACAATGGAAAAATTAGCCTATAATTCATTTTTGCAGCGGTCGTGATGATTTGTTGGACATTTTCGTTAGTAGTACCATCTCTCGTCACTAGAAAACAGAAGAAGAGCTAGCTGAAACAGTCCAAAGAAAGAAAAAGACTACGGGGAGTTGTTGCAAGGGGACGGCAAGAGCAGGGCTGGAGCTATTAGGCTAGATGAGTTTAAAACCCCAAGGGAGGCTAGTGTGGGGGCCATCGTGGCCGTCCAAGCACGATCGAGCGGACGGCGCATGTCTAGCCACGTGGCGGGAATCGAGGTCGTGTGTCGGGGTCCTTTCGGGCCGTGAAAGCCGCTGCCCATCCGGGCCCACCTCTCCTCTCCTCTCCTCTCCTTTTCCAAGGGTACCTGTACAGTAGCTTGCAGTAAAACATTTCCGCTCAGAACACACGGCAGCAGCCGAGTGAGTGAACGGAATAAGATAGAGGCAGCTGTCATACTGAAAGAAGCTCCAGGCTCGTGGCCATGGCGTTTTAAATTGGTGTCTTGTTGTCACCATATGCTCCCCCTGGCTTTCTGCTGCAGCTGCTTGGCATGGCATTGACACCACTTGGGGTCCAGAACCTGTCAGTGCCTCCCCTTCCTTCCTTCACCCCCGGCCTAGAAATGCTGGTGCAGGGATCATCGTGCAGTTCACCCAAGGGCCAGGATCCTCTGCTCTATGGACCAGATGCTTACGGTTCTATCCTCCTTGTCATGGTCACAAAAGTTTTTTTTTTCCTTTGCCATTTTATCTTTTATAAGAGACCAAAAGTCAGTACACGGCAATTTTTCCGACCTCAAAATCCACTAGTTTCTTTTGGCACATTAGATGGCGTGTGTAGAGAGTTAGAGACCGCTCGGCTATGCTGACTGCGGCAGCAAACTTGTTGCTACTGGGACTGTAGCTGCGCCGATGCGCCGCAGCTAGCACAACCGTGCAAGGCTGTAATCATTTGGATCTTCGCACAAAGATTTAGTGAATCTTCTCACTATATATACTCCCAACATCATGTTAGTCACCATGAGGAGGTACGTACCATAGGAGTTAGCCCGTTATCTAATTAATTTGCATTTCCCTCCATAAATTAGTGCTAAAACAAAATAACTGCCCATAAACTCCCTTGCTAGTTTATCTAAACATGAAATTCACTTATCTAGGAAACTTAGAACATAAAATGGCAGTTACACATGAGGTATTATTTTGGTATTCCTATCACGTGTGCAAGAGAAGAAATCAATATATAAGTATGTCTATAGTTTTAAATTTATCTAAGAATATCTTTACCTTTCTTCTCATGTTAACCAAATATAACAATCCCTCATTTAATTTATTTCCCACCTATCTTTCCACCTCAACCAATTACAACCATTTGCTACCTTATCCTTAATTTTGCAGGTGTAAATTTTATAAATCTACAACTATGTAGCTAAACATTTTAGATAAATGCAATAATAACATATGATTTTATCAGAAAAATATAACTTTATATCTCTGACAAGTTTGGATCACATGCATATACATATAAAATACCCATCATATTGTTGTAAATTAGGCTCAGATGACATGCACACGTAGGGGATAAAAATTACAGTTCTATGATAAAATCATTTGCTATTGTCGTAATTTTATAAAATATAAAGATATAGTAAAGTAATAGTTTAAACTAAATAATTATAGTTTTTATGAAATTTACAAAAGGGGAACAAAGCTATAGCAAAACATCAAACATGCATGGGCTTCCACTCTATACCTGTTCCTGCAGCTGCCTGCCTGCATTGATCCTACACGACCAAAACCAAGAAAATCGATCCCAGCAGGCAAGGCCACCGCATATGGCCACTTTAGCTGGTTAAGCTAGCTAGCTTGCTATAGAGAGGTGTAGTATGATTAGCTTAGGTCTCTGGTCTCTACCTAGTGGGTCCCCATGTATCAGCTGTTGGCATATAGACACTTAGTGTGCATGCCTCATGATGCATCATCTATGCACACGGTGGACTGTGATGACGGTCGACTCAACTCAAGCCGATCATTTCCAGTGATCATCCAGTCTCTCCAGATAGTGAGTGCACCGCACTGCAGGAGGTATGTATCCATGGTTAATTTTGATCTGCAAAAGGAGTGAAGTTTATTAAACCACAAATTTTCAGTGAAAGGTTGGTCGGTTCGAACAGCATAAATGTGAAACATTGACATATGTGTATGTTGGTTACATTGGCAAGAACTTTAAGACCCATGGGTGATCATAGATAGACCAACAAACGGGTACACTGGACATGTACCCGGTCCGTGCATGCGCACATGTATCGATGATAAAAGTCAATTAGGGAATATACGTGAGAAGATGTAGATTATCATGGCCATGTTGAGAGATTTGATATGCAGCTTTTAGTCATTCCCCTTTTTGAAAGCAAACATCGGACAGATGAATGGTCGACATAAGGAAAATTCTAGATAACGGTTAACTCTAGCCACTGTAATACCCACAAGAAAAATGAACTCTGAGTTATCCGATCAATATGAGATAGAAGTTAATGAACATCATATCCTAAGATTTCTGGAAATCCCCATGTAAATACAAATTAAAGGGAGAGAATGTTTGTTATTTTTCAGATTCGCTTTGTATGCGGTCAAAAGAATAATTCAGTTTTCCACATAACGGCACCAAATTAAAGGCTACCGTGACAAGAGGGTTGCCTAACTTTTCTCTAGTGCACATATGAACAGTACTCAACATTCAACTACAGGCACCGTGGGTCATTCAGATCCAATGAAAAAGGAGAAAAGAATATATGTGAACTTTATATTCATTTCATGTGAGATGAGCATTACATATACAGGTTTTTTTTTAACTCGTCCGGGTGAGATATTTTATGTGTGACATTCCAGTGAACTTTTCAGATGGAAACTTATATAGCTCTATCTAGCTAGTGGCTTAACGTGGGGTATAGTGGTGTATAAATCCTATTCTTTTTTTTCGGATATAATTATTCTCCCCTCCAATATTGACTTGTGCTTTACTTCGTTGAATTCCTCTTGTGCCGAGCGAAAAAATATTACCTTAATCCTTATCCCGTACTACACATATATATGACCCTTATATTTTAGGAGAACATAAATTCATCATCATACAGCCAGAATGATTATTTCCTTGGATATGCATCAAATAAAAAAGAATATATATTGACCCAAAAGAAGGAGAACAAAATTATGTGCTCTTCTAAGCTGTTTAGTCTAATTAAGTTAACTGAGGGACCGGGTTATCTATTTGTCTTCTATAAACATCTTTATCAAATTACATTCTACAGATATGATTTCACGTGCAATTAATAGGGGGAAACCAACTACAGCTGCTAGGTAAGAGTAGCTAGCTCCACAAACTATGCGCAGAAGATGTCAGAAAGAAAGTATAAGGAGTACGTAGGGTGTTTTATTTTATTGATTTTCTACCCTGTTATTGAGCACAGAAGGATTAAAAGGGACCCTAAAATTTGACATTGACAGTGATGTGGGTGAGGTCCCAATAATTGAGTATTTGCTGTGGCCTTTGCTCTCGAGCCCTGTGCAATACATGAGTTGACTCTTCCTTTACTCTCTTTCAGTCGTTTCAGTCCCTTTCTGTCCCCATCCAAAACCACATGAATGTGCGCTGTATGTATGTACGCTGTGCATATGTATGTGTCGTTGGTGTGTGTACGCACACATACATATGCAAAGGCAAAGAGATGAATGGAGAAAGAAAAGGGAGAGAAAGAGAGAGATGCATGGAGAGGGGAAGAAGAATGCCATAATGCCCAAATCCCTATGCTTAACTAACTCATACCCTTTGGAGTTTGGGGATCTCTCTTGAGGAGCATGCAATGCATGTAGCCTGAGTGAGAGGATGGTGCCTAGAGAGGTGTGCCATTGGGTTTTTGAATACATGACGCACTTCTCTTTGCAATGGATAGATTGGATGCAGCTAGCAGGAGTAATTGTTTAAGTTCTGCAGACAAAATTCGGAGGAAGACAGTTGTATATATAGTGACTAATATATAAAAAATGACCTAATTAACCAGCCACATGAAGTAACTAATTAGGCTATGAAGTGGCTTCCATTGACTAATTATATAAACTATTCTTGATCTAAAAATAAGCCGCTTATTGAGGCACAAGGTTTATAAAACCAATGAAAATCAGTCCGAATTTCATAACATCCGGATTTTTTGGACCACTGATAAACCTGATAAGGCCTCATTTAAAATATATAAATTTCGTAGGCTATTAAAAAATCCTTTATATCAAAGGAGGCCTTATTAGTTTGGATACCCAACAGAATAACCAACTCTTAATTAGTGGAGAGTGTTGGAGCTGTAAGAGGGCATGACTTTATCCACCATAATCAAATTCTAATGCTAAAATTTATGCCCATATGTGTGCACATTAGTAGGAATTGAGTTTTGAATTGACAGCTAAGCATGTGTACTCAAATGTAAGCTGGTGCAATTTCATGGTGAAACATCACACTGTCGGTGTTGTTCGTTTCTTAAAAAACAAGGGTGCAGTTTCCTTGTGATAGAGAAAGGAGAAGTATCTGTGCTGATTTAGTGACTAACTAGAAAGCTGCTCATTATCCTGACTGCCTCACGAAAGCTGCTCTGATCAGCTCAAACGATGGCCCGACACGATGATTTGAATTAAGACCTAACACATCGCATCACGTGCGAATGAACCTGACAGCACTTGTACCACCACTGAATCTATCTCTGCAAGAGAGTATATTTCAAACACTTGCAGAAGAGAATTAAAAAACAAATCAATCCATCATTTTAATTATGATAAGCACGTACATTTTAAAAAACAACCCCAGCTTTTTGTATGAAAGCCCACAAATAGTTATTGCAAGATGCTTGATGTGTTTGTTGGGAGAAGATGGAGACTTATGGGACGATGAATTAATATATGATTAATTAAATATTATTTTTAAAAAATTAAAACAATAGATTAATATAATTTTTAAAGTAAATTTTCTATATATATTTTTTAAAAATGTATTATTTAATGGTTTGAAAAACGTGCACAAAATGAGCAAGAAGAATTGGGAACATGGCCAAACCACACACCTTTAGTTCTCATCGTGCAAGCTAAGGAACTGAACAGAAAATGAAGTCAGGTGATGCGCCCTTTCCCCCTGCCCTCTATCTGATACTAGTACCAGTAGTACCTTAGTTCCACAGTAACCGTCAAATTTATTAGTTAGAAGTCTAAATAATGCAGATGTTAATTGTTTTTCACTAAGACTATGATTTCTTTAGTCCCTGAAGAAAAAAAACCTAACAAATTCTAATTAACACAAATATTTATGCATTGGTTTGTACTTTTAATTAAGTTGCTAAAAAACTTGATTGGAAGTGAAGTTTGCGATGGTAGATATTTTATTTATGGCCTTGTTCGAGCACTTAAAGCTAATACTGTAAATAAATTTCCTTATTAGTCAGTTATAACAGTTTGGAATTCACTATTGTGCGAAGTAAACCGGCGTGATCACTTTTGTATAAGCCAACAAGTATAGTAGTACTATATACACTGCCATGTCTTTTCAAATCACTTTGCCAATGCAACCACACAAGAAAGATGGAGAGGAGTAAAATGGGAAAAGGCCATACCCTTTAATTTAATTAGTTCTAGTCTCTTTTTTTTTTGGAAAATAATTTATAGCCGAGGACTTGCAAAGTGTCTGACTGGCCTGCCTCCGTGTGTCTCTGTGTGTGTCTATATATATATATATATATCGGTCGTACCGGTTGCACTATAGTTGACAGTAGCTTTTTGCAGCTCCAAGCAGATAGCCGGAAACAAAATGTTCCGTTTCTACAAGCAAATATATGCAATAGGGACCCCTTGTCCCTTGACAAGAAAGCGCAATAGAAGCTCGACTTGATAGCAACTGGGCCAACCATCACATGCATGCATGCCCCCCGGCCTCCCCCCTCTCTAGTCTCTCTTCACCTCTCAACTCAACTCAAACTGATCACCTCCATCTGCTAGCTGGTCTCTCACTCCTCTCCTATATACTAGTATATTCTACATTTCTGCTACTAGCAGTATACATTTCACTATAGCCCATATGCTGCCCAACAAATAAACGAATGCTCCAAAGTTTTATCATGCATAAAGAATAATTAGATAGAATTGTGCATTTATGCATGCAGGGGAAAAGGATAGTGGATTTCTGTACCTTCAGGCTTGAGGGAGGACATGCCCGGTGCAGCATCATATCTAACTGTAGATATATGTGAACTGATTTAAATGTGCACCTACCAATCGGCAAAAGATAATGGATGAGGAAAAACTCTCATGTCTAGTTCTTTATCGGGCCCGTTGATTCCATTTGTAGCAACCCCTGCCTCCAATGGGCCAGCAGATGAACATGGTAGACTCCGTAGCTACTTGTGATCACTGAAAGATATACTCCAAGCGTATAAAATATTTGGCAGTAGTTTGCAGTGCATCATCCCCTAGCTTAGGTAGTCTTCTCTAGATAGATCACTGCAAATAAATAAATAAATAAAACGAATATGTTTTTTGGTTGTGTTTGCAGCAATTGCAGGCCGTATTCACCCTTTAATGAAGCATTAGTAGCAGCACATGTCTCAAGATCACTAGGCAGTATCTTAAACCAGGCTATCATCTCCTAGCACCACTAGAGACATAAACACCTGCTGAGTTGGTCTAAAAAGGATCATTAGAGTAGGCCCCATGCCCCATCCTTTTCCAAATGGTGGTGATCATGTGATGTTTAGTAGTAGTGCTTATGTCCTAATTGCCTCTAATGCTGCTCCCAAGAATAACCACGCCATCATTTTGTCACTCTTTGCTTGCGAGTGACCTATGCATGGTTGAATCGATGGATTCCCATCAGAGAATTATTCATTTCTTTATGTGATGGTAATCATCCAAAGCTTGAGGTAGTACAGGAAGATGTTTATGCCCTGTGTAAGACAATGTAGCAGCAGCATGAGCCAAGCATGCGTACAGAGGATACAGCTGGAGTGGAGTCTCCTCCAGTGGTGGCATCAAATCATTTCAGAATGCAATGTACTCCTACAACACAAGCAGAGTTATAATATCACTGATAAGCTCATAGTCTTTTTAATTTGCAGCACAGCATAATTAGGTTATGCACTATGTGGCTCAGGAATTGGAAAGGTGGGGATTGTACCGCACAGTGAAGATTTGTGGTTCAGAGAATTTGAAGCAACCGCATGCCCACACATTTCTTGATGAACAGCATGTCACAAACTGCGCTTCATTGATGGCATGTGCAATGTCCGCGCGACCACATCAATCAAGCCATCAATGTTTCTACTCCACAAAACACACAGTCAATCAACAGCTGCACCAGCATGAATGCGTGATGTAACTCCAAGGGAACAAGTTCATGCACACGTGCGCACGGCGAAAACATCTGTAGCTGCGGCCCCCAGAATGAGCGAACATGTCTTCGCTTTCCCTAGTTTGAACTTTGAAGAATACAGTTGGTCACAGTTCCTGAATTATTTGTAGTGCATATATCGGCAGCTGTTTTCATCTCTGCCAAGAAGAGCATCCAGTGAGAAAATTGTACATAGTGGGATATGCACAGTCAGGCTGTCAGAAGGAGGATTTAGAGAGTAAAACAGAACATGGGAGTGTCTCCATCAATCTGAACATAAAAAAACCAGGTCGACACCTACAACATATAGCAGGCCACTTACTGATTGGATCATGTTTAAAAACACTAGGAATTACAGAGTTCTAAATTCTAATTAGTGCTGCTCAAATACGGTTTCTGGAACCCGTTGAAACTCATCCATCTCTTCCCTGTCTGCAGGCAGTCACTGCGCCTTTTTTTCCCTTTTGAAGAAACATATTTTTTTATTCAAAAAAAAGTGGAAGTTCTACCTCATTTCATTGATATAGAAGAGAACACCACAAACCCAAGAATGGGGGCACACCAATCACCTGCGCACTCTGGCCAAGTATATGTTGTAAGCAAGTTCTGACTAAGTTGGTTGAAATGACGCACCTTTAACATCTTGAGTTCGAAATGTGGAGTATAGCCATGGAACACATCCAAACTAATAACTTAGAGTTGATATTTGAAAGAGTACCATGAACAAGAGAAATTCAAAAGAAAATGACCAAATAAAAGATGGTTGAGAGAATTTGCTAGTTAGAAATATTTGTGCAACATTGAAAGCGCCAGAGTAGTACAAGACTGTCAATTTTGTGGTACACAGAGCACATATATGTTGCCAGGATTGTTATGGCATCTACAGTGTAACGTGCACAACGAAAGTACAGAACATTTCTAGAATTCTAGTGAAACACAAGATATAGAAATATTATAATGATACAAGAAAAATGACTGTCAACACAAGTTATCTAGTTTTAGTGTAAAGACTGATCTTGACAGTGTCCTTAACATATATTTATTTTATTTTAAAAAATCAATAGAAGCACCAAATCGCAGCATAGGCACAGTAGCCAATAGTTTTGGATGAAGGAACAAGACATGATATTATGCTCAAGTTCAACCGGAAAAAACACAATAAGGTTGATGACTCAACACATGCCTTCATTTTTCTTCATGGAACAAATATAGGAGCCTATATTTCCACTAAAAAATATATAGGAATCAGTATGTTTGCATCATGTCCAAACGGTGCATCCAACAGATTGGCATCATAGCTTGTAGTACAAAGTGTATTTGCAGCGCTTTCTCGCGAAGGAACTAGATACACATACTTCCAAACAAAAAGCAAAAGAACTGGACAAATGAAGGAGGGATAGATCAATGATGATAAAACCAAGTGATAGGGATTTCACTTTTTTTGGAAATTTCTGGTGCTAGTTTACTCATTCCTAATATGTTGAACCAGCATGCTGTTTGAAGCAAGAGAAATCACATTTTGGTGTCCATAAATCATAAGGAAACACATCCTATCCCTAGTGAACTTTACTTCATAGCATTACGGATCCAACTATTCCATTGTGGCCAGTTGTAAATTCGTCTCAAGACTTGGATTTTGACTATTTAGATGCATGTACGTCTTTTATCTTTCTGTCTATCTTGAATAAATTTTCTTGGACCTTGTCTGGTAAAGCTCTTGATTGCTCAACCAAACCACGAAACAACTTCATGATGATCAATCCAGGAAAAAAAAGCAACATAAAGAGAATGGTTTGTGCAGTACACTTATGCGACAAGTAGACAAGTAAAAAATAATCAATTTCTCTAAGACCAGCGGCAGCAAAAAATAAAAATAAATGATTAGCGAACTAACTAGTATGTTAATAAGTTTTGATCGACTAGAGAGGTCATCACACTTCATAAGTATGGCTGAAATCCTGAACACCTAATTATTTGCTTGCCCTGTTAGAGATATCATGATTCTTAAAGCGCACTTTTCTTTACAAGTGATAGTACTTATGATTAAGAGCTGGTTTCTATTGGCTTGTGGCCCTGCTTGAAACCAAACACAAATATCTCAATACAGAATATGTTGATGCACGGCTCCGATGGTTACCATGTCATAATATCCATGTGGTTTAGTAATGAAATCATATGGACATGTTCCCTCATAGTGGTAACACGCAAATGGTTTGGAGATCAAATCATATGGATAGATGCAGCTCGTGGTGGTAATACTAAATCCATCATGTGCCCATGTGTTACTACTGAAAAGTGACAATTAAATCGTCTTGAGAAAGCTAAAAATTGGGTGAAGTAAATGCCATGCTTAATTCAGAAGTTACGAGCTCAAGCAAAAGCATAAGCACATCAAAATTGCAACAGACCTGAAACGACTCTTCGACTTCAAAATTGCTCTTGAAAATATCAGCAAGTGCAGTTTGCCAGTTTCGAGCAAGCAGACTGTTCGGAGTGGATTAATCCCTCGTTTGATTTCTTCAGAGAGATCTGTGCCAGATCAAAACCAACAAACCGGCACAATGGCTGTAAGGGCACTGAACAATCGATTCATAGAATATTAAAAGTTAATCTGAGACAATGCAAAATACTATTCGGACTGGTATAAACAAATGTATCTTCCTAACTTCAGAAATTCAGACTTGTGTTCAGGCTGGCTCGGTAGGGAGTAGGCGGGGAGAAGGTACCTCGGCTGCTGCCGTGAAAGGAGGGACGCGCCTTCATATACTGTACGAAGAGCCACTCGAGACTCTTCGGTGAGGCGGTGGAGGTGGAGGGCGCGTGCTGTCGAGGAGCCCCGAGGCGGCGGCGGCGCCTCGCCGATGAGGGAGCGGAATCCATGGGCTCTTTTGGACTTCTGAGACGACGAGGCTAGAAAATTGCAATGAGGTCCCTCCCGTAGCCTGCATTTGCCTTGGGAAACAGAAGCTGGTAAGAGATCCTAAACCGTTGATCTTCGAATGAACGGGCAAGCCCAAACCACATATCAATAGAAAGATCAGACAGTGCAAATGAAAAAACAGGTCACTTACAATTAGCTCCTCTAGACGTGTTACAATTAGTTGATAATCCTTGTTATGAAAAAACACAACAGGCCTAAGAACAGCATTAGCCACAAACTTTTCAGACATTTCATTTATCAGGCGAGAACAATCACAGGGTTCATGTCATCCTTTTCTGAAGAAAAGAAAAGAGTGTTGCAGATACCACAGAGGGCTAGTGGAAAGGGGGCTAGAAAACAAATGTGTGAGGCAACTACATACACAAAGATACCTCTAGCAACACGAATAAAGAACATCTGAACATGCAATGGAATTACTGCTATTACTACTATATCGAAGTCTAATAAGGGGGCTTGGTTCCAAGTCCCACCAACTACTCCAATGTTCATCACTGAAGAAATGAAATCATGAATGCTCCAGGCAAAAAGGACTATTGACTGATCTTGCAGCCACGAACATAGGTGTGCTCGTAGTTGATGTACTTTGTCCAGTACGGTCGGTACTTTGTCATTGCAATCTCCAGCCATGGCTTCATGTTCCCGTTGTAGTGGATGACGGCGGCGTTATCTATTTCCGAGCGCTCGATGGATGGGTTGTACCCCAGGCCAAGAACATGCCATGATTTGTCCAGGGGATGTGTCAGCTTGTAGAAAGTTAGGAGACCTGGCGGCAGCGTCCCGAGCTTCCAGAGCAGCCTGTTTTCGTTCTGTAAAAGAGGGCAACAAGGTGTGAAACACAGTAGTGGGATCTGTTTATCATATACTACTATATTTGTAACACAGTTTGTACATCTTACAATGAGACTATACGCTTTTGATAGTTTAGAGGCGAGGAGGATGCATGGAATATTATTACAGAACTGAAATCCTACATTTGTAAGTTAACTAATAAGAGACATGGCAGAAGCTGAAATATGGCATCTTACTGCAAAAGAAATTTGCCACTGAAACCTTATTTCTACACAAAATTGGAAATACTAACATAAACGTTTGTTTCAACTTACCATGTTCTGCCATTTGTGATAAATGCCAGTAATGTCCTTCTTCTTCCATTCTTCCAGATCAAACAAATTCATTCCATACGCCCAGCCACAAGCATTAGGATCAAAGTTCCGAGCAATATTTGGATTTGAAAAATTGAGGTACTTGTCAAAACGGTGAAAACTCTCCCCACATGTTTCCACAGCACCATTTACATTCCCATTAAGATCAACCTCCCAGAGTCCTGTCAAATCCTTCTGAACAACTATGTCATCATCCAGGAAAAGGATCTTATTCAACATAGGATACACTTGTGGAAGGTAGAATCGTAAATGGTTTAGCATGGAAAGATATTTGGGGTTTCGATATTTCAGATTAGAAGAACCAGCAGAGAGAGTTTTTGGACGATCTGCCTTAAAATAGTACTCTTTCATGGCTGCAGACTCAAGCTGCTTCAGAACAGGGCAATATGAAGAGTTCAGCCATTTGAAGTCATCCACGTTTTCAACATGGATTGTTGCATCTCCAGGTGGATTCAACAAAAACCACATGTTCATTGCTCCAAAGTTCAGCTTGTCAGTAACAAGATGGAATACATGTTTCTCAGGTTCCTGTAGTTTTGTAGCAGAAAAATGGGCAGTTGTTACCAAATTGGCTCATACAGTATATATCATTAAATCAAGGCCAAGAAATTGCAGTTCCAAATTGAACTCCAGATTACACTTACCTTTGCATTCATGATGGTTGAGTTCACCACAACTGAAGCTGCCAAAACATTGTCCGAAAAAAGAGCATAGTGATAAAGATCAGGATTCTCTAAGTTCTCACTCTTAGGAAACTTTCTTTTCTCTGGAGAGAGAAGGTAATAGTTTATCGTTAGTCGCATGGACAGGCAATGGATGCCATTTGGGATTGTCTTCGCTGCAAGCTGGCTTAGGAAAGTGCTCTGCTTCTTTAAGCTCCTGACCTGCTCATCTGCTGACTGAAGCATCGCTCTTAACCGCTGAGTAATTGCCTTGCAATCGTACAATTGATCTCTTGCTTTTGCTAGTAACTGGCCCATTACTTTGACTCTCTCAGAAGCACTTCAATAGTAAGAAAGATTTAGTAGTGCAAAAAAAAGGGCCTAAAGAAAAGTTCAAGCAGAAATTACCTCTTCGGAAGTTCAGCATCAGCAGTAGCTTCCCCAAGGGAGCGCTGGCTTTCCTTAAGCCTGGCAAGTAGATCCTGATAAAGATCAAGCTTGTCCCTGGATTTGGCAAGCACAGAATATATTCTGGCCATGATCATTTGATCACGCATCAGACGAACCTTTGAATCTGCTTTTTCATTTTCATTTTCACGCCTCCATATGCTATATTTTCCCAGGACAGCAGAATCAACAGCTTTTGAACGTTCAATGCCAGCATTCTCAAGCTTAACTAGTGCTTCATCATCCTGCTGCACTGGTTCAATTTTCTTCTTTACTCTGGTTCTCTCACGCAATTTCTATACCAAGGAAATGTGAAAAATGAGCAGAGCTTAGGAAACACAAGGGTCTCACTTGAAAACAAGTTGCAATGCTAAAAGAAATGGCATAAAAAGGATGGTCACTTCTGCTCGGAATTATAATACAAGAAAATCTGGGATATCCCTAGTTAATTTGCAATGACCAAGTAGAAGAAAGTTACCCTGTGAGTTACTTCTTCTGGCCTTCCCAGAAGTTGAAGTCCATCTGCATTAAGAAATAAAGCACCCACGTTGAATGGATTGATCTTAGTAGATGCAATCATATAGAATTGTCATTTTTCATTAATTATCACCTTCTTCAGTTAAGGAGAAATTCTGCAGTTTAATGTTCGTTTGCCTATTCCAGTCCAGTACCTAGTATCACAGAATTTTGGCAACATAAGAAAAGATGTTTCGATAACACCAATTAAAGAAGTAGCGATGCAGGATAAGTCTTCAAACCTGTTTGCTAGGATAAAGTGGGTCCACTTGGGCTGCAGAAAGCAGGAACACTAATTAGAATGACTTGATGAGATATGCTCTCAAACCATCATGAGTGTCCAGAAGGTGATTAGACCACAGTTGTGATGGCTTAGGTATAAACGAGGAATCATTTCATGTGAAGATTGTCCCTAACAAGCTAACATAAGCATAGGAATAGTGGGAATAGTGAACAAAAGGGGGGGGGATGGCATTAACAAAAAGGGTAAGGCTTATTTATCTGTCACTTCCAAGTTCCAACCCCAAAGTAAGTTAAACCTCAAACAGAGGACTGAAAAGAATAATGAAGAGACATTATCTTCTTAACAGGTAAGAGCAATATTCATATCTGAAAGAACTTATTGCTTCCAAAACTAAAGGCCAAAGCAAGGTACTGATTCTATATGTTTGAGTGAACTGATTAACTTTAACTCTGAACACAAGAAAAGAGGGCATATATAAACTCTGAACTTTGTCAGCATATGTCATTGGGAGCATATATAAACTCTGAACTCAAAATTGCGTGGGAGTATGAAAAATACTTCATGTCTAGGATAAAACCATAAGCCTGAAGTGCCATCAAAATGTTCCTAAGCATTTTGAAGATGGCACATGTAGATATTTTTCCTTCAAACATCATGTTTTCATCGAAAACAGTGACGAGTATGAACCCTAAAACTTGTCAGAGCATTCTGTTCTAAAAAAAGGTCTGGTAGACCATCTACAAGGAAAAAAGGTGTCCTTGTTGTTCCTGTATAGTCAACTGGTAAGGCCAAATATTTAGTAGATGATTTCACTAAATTATCTAGGCAATGCAGGATGGCTGTGTAAAATGGTATCCTCCTGGTGAAAGGACAATGTAGGCACCGTTTGAATACCAATGTATAAAGGCTTACTGATGACACAGCCATGTAGACAGACACAAATGCCTCTTCCCAGTCGTTGTGCAAATTTCATCAACCTTGACTTCCAGAGCACACTAACATATATCTAAAAAGTTGCATGTAAATTACTATAGCTAGTTCAATATGTACTGTTTTACTTTATACACAAGATGCCTAGTAAAAATACAATTAGGACCAAGTGTTTCCCATGCATGACAGAGAGAATGGTAATCCCATTGTGTGTATCAACGTACATTACATGGCAACATTTTCCGCTCACCAGTCTCCACTTAAATTTGAAGATATTCTCAGTATATTGGTCGCATTGTCAAGTGTTAAAAATTAGAGTATCTGAGGTGTGGACGGATCAACACATGCCTGTGGCTCTAACGAATCTACCCTACCCTGATCTAAAGGCAAATATTTCCGCATTCAACAAGGAACGAGACAAATAAATGTAGCAACATCACAGCAGCCGTTAATCTGTGCATCTCAGCCAAAGAAACAACGGCTGGAAAGAGAAACTCCTCACCTCCGGCGACGGCGGCTAGGGCGCAGAGAGCGACCAAGGCCATGACGCGCGCCCCCGCCATTCGCGCACCCAATCTGGCTCAAATCCACGCGACCAGCCAGCCACTGACCCCCCTCAAAAAAACAAAATCGTGAGAAAAAAATACACACGCGCGCGCACAGAGATTAAAACGAGAGAACACAACGATCAGCAGAGATCAAGAGTTGCCAGGGTTGAAATCGACCGGCGAGGGGAGGACACGGCGGCGGCGGCGGTAGATCGGCGGAGGAGGGGGGGGCAAGGGGTCGCGATCCGCTCCAGGACGTCGGTGAATCGGCTCCTCCGGCTTTTGGAGTGGGGACTGGGAGTGTGTACGCCAGCCAACCAGGGGTGAACTGCACTCTGCTTCTGCGTGCGGATTTCGTCTGATGGGCTGGGCCTACCCATGCTCCTCCACATATGGGCCTGGCCTTCTGACAGGCCCATTGCCTCGGAATGTGACCAAGAGTTTGAGGCCCATTTCAATTGCCGGGAAGACTGTCCATTAAATTGCAGAGAAAACAGTTCATTTTCTAACTCTTTCAAAAAAGAAAACTACTAATTTGCCCGTGGGACATTAAGTTTAAATTTTATGCAGATTTAATTGCACTCGTACGATTGAGAATGAGAATGGGCCAGGAGTGTTGAGATCGAGAAGAAAACACGGGATCCAACCACTCTTTTTTTTTTACTTTATTTTTTTGTCGGTTTTTGCTGCTCGGTTTTTTCTGGTCTTGTTGAGTAAGATGTTGGTTGAATACTGGCCACCTGACACGGAGGGGGCGTGATAGATGACTGCTTTTAAAGTAGTAACAAAAAGGAAAGGTTTTCACGAGATTAAATTCAACTCTAAAAAAATACTTCAAAAATTCCTTTATATTCTAAAATAAAGATGGCCAGTTTTAGAAAATTGCCACTGTTGTTTTAATCATTAAAGTTTTAACTTTGATTATCATTAATTTTTAAATGGTAAGATCCTGGTGTACGAGATTTTCATGAATACTTTTATATATTTATACATTTTTCTTAAAAAAAGTGAGCAGAAAGTTTGAAGTTACTAGTGAAATATCTTCTGACAGGGTAATGGTGATGTTATTTTGACATCATATGAAACGCTGGCATTTCTCCGAACTTGTAGTTAACATTATGTTTCCTAAAGTGGCCACTGGAAATGGTATTAAAGTGTCGACCTGAACTTTTCTGCGATGAGTGGATGCCATTAAAATTTAGCAACTTGTTTGGAGCTAGTATTAATCATTCCAAACTGCCTGATGCCGATTGTCGGTTCGGTCATGTGGTTAAGTGTGGCTCAACTAATTACCGTAGGAGTGGTTGCTCGCTCTATTTCTCTCATCAAATAAAATGGTTAGTTTAAATATTTTGACTGCTCGTGTTGCCATCCAATTCGACAGTAATTTGATTATTTTAATCACAGGAAAAGAAGAATATGATAACACATCGAGATCGCGTGGTGGAAAAGAAATTGGAAAAGGTGGTCACGTGCTAATCCTGTGCGCTTTGACCCAACAGCCGGATCGTGTGCGGCCGTGCCCATCCGACGGCGGAGATGAGAGATCCACTGGTGTTTTTACACTATACTGCCTATGATAATTCGTATTGTCAAATAGCAAACAGAAACGCCGGTTGATAAAATGAGGAGGTATTAACGAACGCGCTAACCTAACCACTCCAAGCAAATGCCTGCCGTTTACTTCCATGCGAAGTATTGAGGATCTATCATGTAATTATCTTTTCTTGAGAGACTATCACGTGTTATCCATGTACTATTGTGTACATATATCTATTTATTTGCCAATTGGTACAATGTCATTATCTATGTTTCATTGTTATATATGCTTTTTTATATATATCATTCATTGTCGGTGGAATGGTCATCCGGACACATTTTCAATGCGAGAAAATTCTCATCCAAAAAACAAACCGTGTCCAGTAACTTTATCCATGTTCATTTAATGTCACTATCAGCTGGTTTCTTGAAATCTAACTCCTTATCTTTGTTCATTTAATGCTTCGATGAGTTTTTTCTTTTAAATTTTAACAAAGAGTTGACTTTTGTCAAAGAAAAGATTCCAACATTATTTGTCTATATGTTGCCACTGCAAATGAACGACCAAGAGTTGAAGTTCAATTGTCATAATTCATCTAAAAAGGATTGAGAATCCCATCATTTTTTTCAAAACTTTGGTCTGTTTCAAATTCTAAATGTTTCTTCAAGGTACAGTATCCAAATCTTCCATAATTAATTACCCCAAAGAACTGTCACCACATCATAAAAATCCCAACAGAGAGATAAAGGACCGTAAACACAATCTGTCAAATTACAGGGACTGAATCGAAAAGGTTAACGACATAATCTGCACTTTAGTTGTACCGAAACCCACTGTCTCGTATTCTATTCCCCATTTATTTTATTTCCTTCTTCGCATTGTTTCGCTCGTCGTCTGATCCACCCCGCGACATCACCCCGCACGCGCGCGTCTCCTCCCCCGCGACGGCGACTCCCCCCCGAGGCGACGCCACCACCACCACCCAGGGTTAGGGTTCCGGCGACCCAGGGCTGATTGCGGGAGGGATCCGTCCGTCTATGTCGACCGACCAACCTCACCTCCCGCCGCCCGCGCCTCCGCCCGGCGCGGCGGCGGATCCCGACCCGTCCCCCGCGCCGCCCCCGCCGCTCGAGCCCCCCGAGGTGATGCACAAGACGAGGGCTGTCGACTTCCTCGGCCGCCGCACCCCAATCGTCTACCAGAACGACAACGGGCCGTGCCCGCTCCTCGCCATCTGTGAGAGCCTCCCCGTGCTCCTCCTCTCGCTTTCCCCTAGATTCCGTTCGGTTCCATCCCGCCCGCCCCCCGCGCGTTGACGCGTTGTGACCTGGGGCTTTCGCTGCAGGTAACGTGATGCTGCTGAAGAATGTGATCAGCTTGAACCCGGACGCGGGCGAGGTGTCGCAGCAGAAGCTGCTCCAGCTCGTCGCCGAGCGCCTCATTGACTCCAACAGCAACGTGCAGGTTTGGTCAGCTCTCGTGGGATTAGAGCTCCGGTTGTTTCTGGTGTTGCTCTGTGAATTGTTTGGGATATGATTCGCAGGGCAAGGATGAGGAATATGTGCGCAACCGGGAGCATAACATCTCGGATGCTATTGACCTTTTGCCGCGCCTCGCTACGGGCATTGATGTAAATGTGATGTTCAGGAAGTGAGTCTATTGTTCGCTTTGTTGGTTAGCGGTTTGTCACTTATGGTGCTCCATATATGTTCTAATATGAATTGGGCTGTGTGCGTTGCAGGATTGATGACTTTGAGTTCACCCGAGAACGTGCCATATTTGACCTTCTGGATATCCCGCTATACCATGGGTGGATAGTGGATCCCCAGGTATTCATCTCCTTATGTCATGTTTGGTTTAAACCGTGTTGAACTTATGTAACTAGAGAATTGGATCAGCGTGTGGGTTAGAGTTTACTGTACTTATTTCAATATGGAATATAATTATTGTGCTTGGAGATAACTTCATGGGTTTAACATTCACAGTTTCTGTTATTTAGAATGTAGATCACACGTTCATGTTTGGATTTTGATACGAGTATTGTATGGGATGCTCCAACAAAAAGCTTATACTACATGATAAGTTTCTGTAGTGACCAAAACTTATCAATATAGGATCTATTTATCTTGTGCAATGCAATTTGTTAAATAGCCAGATAGGATGCTTGGACAGCATAGTCTCTACCTCCCTACATACTGGATGCATACTGTTCAACATTAATATCAACTCAAAATATGTAATGTCTACCAAAGGAAAGAAATAGAGAGAGACTTCGTTTGCCTCTTATGCCGGTAACTCTCACCTGCATGCTAATTCTGGTTGTTTCATATTTTTAGGATACTGACACTGCTGCTGCCATTGAATCAAAGTCTTACAATGCTCTTGCATCTGGGCTCGCTGAATTTAAGTCGGGTGAATCAACAAAAGAGAATAAGCATGTACAGGAGGAAGAAACTGTTGATTTTGCTGCTGCAACAACTGCAGCACTAGGGGTTCCTTCTCCCAGTGTTTCTCGAGGTAGATCATTTGATGAGAAAACACTCGCTGACCCAGTTGAGTTGCACAAAAGACGAGGCGATCGTGAAGAAGAAGAGGAACTAAGGAGAGTCCTTAATCTATCAAAAGCTGAAAATGCTAATGCTGTTGATGGATCTGTTTCCTTTGACACTTCACAGTCTCATTTGTCCTCCAATATTGAGGAAACAGCGCACAGTGAGAACTTCCGGTTAGAGGCAATTGAGATGATGGATTCAACAAATAAGGAGGAACATGGCAACAGCCATGCTTTGAGCGATGGTCCTATGTTACAGGACATCACAAATGCTGCTCCCATTGTTAATGAAGTTGAGCCGGAGGAATCCCAACAGAGTTTGACGTCTAATGAACTAAAAGATGATGGGAAAAAGAATATCTTGCCAGAGCACACCGATATAACCGTTCAACCTTCAGAATCTGCTCTTGACTGTTCCTCTCATGAGTCTTCTACTCCCAACCAAGCCGCTTCTTTTGCACCTGCCCTTGGGCAAGTTGATAAAGAATCCTGTGAAGAACAACCTCCTGTGCAAATTCAATGTCAGGCTTATGACACTGAGGTTAGCTCTGAGCTAACAACCACAACTAGTCAAGCTGCCTCGAATAATGCTACAATAGAGCTGGATGGGGAAAATGGCTATACTCCTGAGCCTATCACCTTAAGCATTCAGGAAAGTGAGCCAATATATCAAGGAGAAGAGCATGTACTTAACACTGGAAATTTAGCATATGAAAATCAGGAGCCAGTGTACGAGGGAGAGGTGGTTCTCGCTGAGCAAGCTGACAAGACTGAGAAAAGTAGTGAGTGCATTCAAGATGGGGCTGCAGAACATCAATGTGAGAATTTTGCTCGTCCAGTCATCCATGTATTCGCATTTGTTTAAATATCAAGCAAACGTGAATATCCAATGCATAATATTTGGCATTACATATTTTATTTGTGTTGCAGGGGAACTCATAGATAATTTCCTTCAGAACACTGCTAGTCAGCTAACTGTCTACGGGTGCGTACTTACTATATAGGTTTAACCTTGTGTATTTTCCTCATTCATACTGTTAATTAACACCTGGGCAAAATTTCGACATTCACAGTTTATTTTGTCTACAAGAGGGTCTTAATGAAAGAGAATTGTGCGTCTTCTTCCGTAATAATCACTTCAACACAATGTTCAAGGTATGATGATTAATTAAGTTATAGTCTCCAGTTTCTTTATTAAGCCAGCCAAGTTAATTTCTTAAGTACTTTTTTTGGTGCAGTACAATGGAAGCTTATATCTCTTAGCAACTGATCAGGGGTTTTTCAGCCAAAGTGATTTAGTATGGCAAAAGTTGGACGAGGTACAGCACACCATTTTCCAACAGTTTGTCTTTGCTTGAAATGAAGGTTTTTACTGATTCTTCTGTTCGCAATTGATATTCATCAGGTGAATGGAGATGGAGTTTTTCTGACCAGCAATTTCACACCATTTAAGGCTGAAACGCTGAGAAACGATTCTTGGAATGAACAGCAGGCTATGACAAGTACCGCCGTATGTGCAACATCGATAAGCTGGTGCTATCTCCATTGGTTTTCTATAATGTTGACTGATTCAAATTGTATTCTGTCCACAGGGCTATCTTGCTCAATTTGACAATACTACCCTTCAGCACTCGTCTGGAAAGTATGCCCTTCCTACCTACATTTTTAGTGATGTATTGGTCAGAGAGTTGGTCTTGTTGGAATCACTCTTTTGACCTATGTAGTGATGTGTGTTTCTTGTATGGCATTGTGCTTATCAACACATTTGTTCAGCTATATTGCGATACCACTTGAAGCTAGAATATCTTTCCAGCCTGTTATTCTCAGATTTTTTTTTTTGGGGGGGGGGGGGAGGGGGTTCTGCTGTTTGTAGGTTTTGGGTATCCGTTTTGTTATATGATAGTTTGTTGCAAACCAATTACGATGCTATTTCCCATTGTCAGTTCCTTGCCTAGTTTGTGATAGCTGGGGATATTGAAATTTGTGTCAAACTAGTCATTTAACATGCTCCTAACAACCAATATCTAGATATGGTTGATGGAGATATGCCTGCTTATTGTGATGTATCAGTATATGACTTGAAGTTGGCATGTTCATAAATACTCTCCACACATAAGGTTAATTAAATACACTCATCTCACGAACACAATTATAGCTAATGCATGTCAGTTTGGTATGACAGTCTGGTCAACTAGTTTGCTTGACATCTTGATTAACAAAACGTGCATGAGAATTGTGCAATGCACGGCTGCACAGTGCATACTAGTGCCATGGTTAAATGTCATATCATACTATCAACGTTCTTTCTATTATTTGTTTCTTTTATGTGTTACTTTTGTTTTTGCATACGTGCGTAAGGTGTGTAAGGTCTAATGGATGTGTGTTGGTGTTTCTTCTGTTCTGGCAGCTCTGATCTAGAGCTAGCTATAGCACTCCAACAACAGGAGTTTGAGCGCCAACAAGCTCAACAACACCAGTCATCAACACAGCAGCAGGAGCTGGTGCCACAGCAGCCACAGCAGGCACCCAATCAATCACATGGCACAGGTCGGCCAGGATTAGTTGTTGGTCCAACAACAGCAAGGGTATGTTTCTTTGCTTTAAAGGATTCTGCCAGTAGCAAATGTCTGTTAATTACCGCCAAAAACACCTCCTTGTTATGCACGGCATGTTAGGATCGTTATATTTGATTTATGTGACATCTGTCATCCCATAGCTTATACTGCACTACTGCATTGGGGGATTTTAAGTTTATAAGGTTTAACTTGCTGGGGACTCGTATGTAATTTGGTTTTAGGATTGCTGAATTATCCACAGATATGAAGTCTTTTTGGAGCAGAACATTGTCACAAACCCATCGTTCATAAGTCACCTGGTTCTTTTGTTCATTCAAAACACTTATGTTCTCCTTATACTTTTATTTAAGGCTGAAACCTCATGAAACCTGCATCCTGCAGCTAAAATATCAGAAAATCGCCTGTTTTTTCTCTAGCATACACGTGAAACCACCCAACAAGCTAATCAATTGCACATGGCAGTTATCTAGCTAATCAATTGCACATGGCAGTTATCTAAGTGTCATCTATGGACTCTACATAGTTATCACGTATGCCATGAAGAAAAGAAGGGGGAATCCCTTAATCAAGAAGAAAAAGAAGTTAATAACATGATCTTAGGAGCAGAGCATGGGGTTTGACCTTTTCCTTTTCATATTTGACTATCGATTGATCCCTTAATCAAGTCAGAACTCAGGACACGTGGTTTTATGATACTTGTTCCAAACCATACAACTAAGTTATATGTTCATACTTAGTATACATGTTTGATGGGGTCTGAATATTAAGTGGTTTAATCTTGTTCAGAGGGCACCTGCTCCACCACCGGCGACGACTAAGAAAGAGAAGTGCATCGTCATGTAAAGATACATATCGGGGACATGACAGGAAAAAGGAGAAAAAAAAAAGGAAGGGGACAAGGAGCATCATATATACTGTAAAGAATCTTGTCTATTCTTCATTTTAGTACCGCGCCACGGCATTGGCAATGGCATAGCAGCCTGTTGTTTTTTTAGCCACTTTTCCCATTTTGAGCGCTCGTCATTTTGCGTGGTTTTTTTCCTAGTGTAGATAACCTTCAGAAATGTCATAAAACGTAAAAACAACAGATGCTGTCAAATGATAGCCGTCCAATGGGATTTGATTGGTTCATCGTATACACCTCACACCCTCGTCATCACGGTACGTCTCTCTCATATTGACAAGCGACGGCTACTTTTTCTCATCTCAAGAGACGCATTTCGAGTTAGGCACATTGGTTCCGTCTCCCAAATAAATATCAGACATTCGTACATAATCAGACACATTGGTACGAAACAGATACTTCCATCCAATTAGCCAAAACAAGAGTTTGTAATCATCCATCAAGTTAGCCAAAACAAAACAAAAAACAAAAGTTTGTTACAGCTTACAAAATGCTTTCTGTGTGCACGATCAGTTTGACCAGGATTGTATCATGTGCACATTGCACAATCCAGCGTGCCATCTCACAACCGCTTCCTTTCTATGGATATAAATATATTGTAGCATAAGACATGAAACAAAATTGCCGCACTATACCGGTTAGCCACTTTAGTCCAACGCCTGAGAAAGCTACTACATGGATGGAGCGGTGGAAACAATATCCCTCTAAAAACAAACGGAGGTCTGATCTGTCTCCCCGCGTTACAAACTCCATCCACACCTTATAGCTCTCTCCTACGATTAATCCATATCATTCAAACTATCTCGATGTAGACTTCCCCGTTGATCCGGCCTGCGAAGAGGGCAATCATGAAGGGGAGCTTCGCAAGGGATGCCATCAAGTCATCCTTGTTGATTCTGTCGTCATCGTCGACGTCCAATGTCTCAAATAGCTTCATCATCTGCGACAATGGCATTCGCAGTCATGTGAGTGGTGTACGTGTAGTAGTGTGCGCACATATGCATCTTCCATGTAATGAAAGAAAAAGATTAGGCGAAACTGTGACGGCATTAGAGGCAGTGATGAGCAAACTGACGACGACTTACCCCATTATCGACCAGCTCAAGCATGCTTGACCGCAGAACATCGGCGAGCTGCTCCCTGCCGATGTCAGATCTTCCGGGATGCCTACACTTCTCAAAGGCGGTTTTGCAGGCGTCCTGGAGCAATGGCTGCCTCCTGAGGCGCGCACATCCAACCAAGAACTGCATAGATCACGTCCTTGAATGTCAGTAAGCGGTGGTAGCACGTGTGCAAGGCATCATCTATGATGTTTAATTGTACTCAAGTCTATACCTGACGGAATGTGATGGATTCCTTGGCTTCAAAATCGAAGTACTGAAATATCTGAAAACAGATGCACAAGTTCAGCGAAGGGTGTAACTCCAATTAAGCTTGGCAGCATTTACACGAGGAGAATACCAGTACCTTCTTGCATAGAGGAGTGCAATTAAGGCCAAAATGAGACCAAAAATCTTTTGCATTCACATGTCCGCTACAAGGGTTGAGTAATGTCATTTGTCACAATTTTTTGGGATCATAATAACAGGCAGACGTGCCTGTTCATGATAACAACTTTTATGAAATGGCGGACATCTTATTAGACTTTACGACCAAATTATGTATTCTGACATAGGGCATAATATTTGTCTGTTTGAGGATGATGGGAAAACTTACTCCTTGTCTGGGTTCATAGCCAAAAAGTCTTCCAAGAGTGCTATTGCTTCTGATGTGCTCACACCATATGTCTGAAAAAGCATATAAACCATCAGATACCACAGTAGATGGAAGCAACAAGTACATTAAAGCCTAAAAAGCACCAACAAGCAAAAGAAAATTCTGCATGTGCCAAGAAACATAAATTAACATGACCATGGTTATGGTTAATCTATATAATGAGGGGATACCTCTAAAACACTTTAACATAGAAACCGTGCACTAAGACACTAACCCAGTCCTACTGCAACATTTTCTTCAGTAATAACACAATTTCTAAGTCTCATGTTAGTTCTTTTATGTAGACCTGTACATTCACCAAGTCCCACATTGATATGCACATGCCAACAGTGCAACTTTTGGAAAGACTTACTTCTTTTACCCAAGCCATTTCCACCATATAATTTGAGCAGTTCACCTGCAAATGTTAAACTCAGCCAATTAGAGATCAAATTCATAAACGATGGGAGGCAAGGCAACCCATTTGCAGCTATTTGTTAATATATGGAAAGAGTGAAGATCATACTACAACCCATTTTACCTTTCCAGCTTCCACTGCTCGAGCCATGATCATTGAATCCCCATATGAATAAGAGGTTGGAATAACATTAAGCGCATGTGCCATAGCATAGCTAGTCTACAAATTCAATAGTTGTATAAGTACTTTGCCTACTAAATTTGTATGGAATGCAAAAGATGCCAAATGTGCAATATTTGAGTCAAGAAGGATTACGTTCTCAGCGAAATGAAGGGCATTCTCTTGCTTGATCTCAGGTGGGTAAACAATAGGGAGGTACTCTACCTGTAAATCATATTATTCATGTAAGTAGCTTATTGTGTAAGTAGTTACTATCAGAGACATGAGACGATTTTGCTTTCAAGGCTAAATGCAATGAGTGCGCACCTCCATGAAATTGTGAAACTGGGTAAACATCTTGAACATGAGCTTTCCTAATGATATATTTCCCCTGAAGCAGAAAATGAGCATAAATGAAACATTGAGGTAACAAATAAGGATGTATTGCTGCACATATAACTTACCATGATTGATCACAGTGCACATGTGGATAGCGTACAATAACAGGTTGAACAGGGTAGCCAGGTATGAATGCACCATGTTGAAACGAAATCAGGAATCTCCCATTTGTTGTTGTGCCTTCAGGGAATAACAAGACACGCGGGAAGCTATTGCAAGCTGCCTTTCTCTGAAATCACATCCTAGAGAGTATGTACCATATGAACAAGATAACAAAACAGAAAATCATGCTTTGCACTATATTCTAGGATGAGTTGAATGGCATTGCCTTTTTGGAATCAACTATGGTGTATTTGCATATCACAGATGACAGTAAGAGGAAGCTAAAAAAATGGTGATTGCAAGCACAAGCATGTCTTTGTTCTTTTCTACTTACTATTTATTGTTTCTATATCAGAAGTCCACAGTGTGAATCCATGATAATTCGACAGCCTAACAGCTAAAAGCAACAGGATAACTTGCATTTGCCAATTAAAAATGTCTGACACCATGAAGCCATGACTTTATTAAGGCTGCAAACATATGTAAGTAATTTTATACAGCTAATTAAAAGTACGCAGAGCAACAGTGCAGTTAAGAGGAATCATTCTAACCTTTATTTCATTCACAGCAGCCTTCCTTGAAGCTGGCGAGAATCTGTCAACATATATAACCTGCACATTTGTTTTACATTTGAAACTTGAAAGTAACGAGCAAAATAGTCCTACAGAAAGTAAATTGAAAAATGAAATGCCTTTTAAGTGCATAATGGAAAGGCACATACCTGCATTGCTCGAATAATTGTTCCAACAAATGGTATGGCATCATGAGAGTCTGAAGAAACAATGGTCGGGAACAACTCATAGAAGAAGTATATGGGTTCTATGTACGATATATGATTTGAGACAACTATAGGTGCAAGCTCTCTAGGGGCAGGCCTTCCTTTCTTCCTTATCCAATGGTATCTGGCACAGAAAACAAGTGGCTAACAAAGATCAGACAGTAAACAGTAGAATTGCAAGAAGAGAAACAATAGCACATGGTAGGCATTCAGAACATAAGAGGACTCAGGACATCCGAGCATAGAAAAGCATAAATGAGTTGTTCAAAAAGGCTTTGTTTTCCATAAATATATCCTGTGCGAGAGAAAAAAAAAAGAACAATACATTGGGAACATTGATCAAAAGAAAATTTTAGTATGCAACAAAAATCCACACCCAAAGCATTCTGCATGCCCTGAAGTTTGAACAAAGCGGTTCATTTCTGCAACTTTGAACAACAATACACGAACACCAACATTCTGCCAGTTCCCTTTTCATTTTACTGCGTAGAAAAACTACTGTGGGAGTTGATAAGTAATGTATGTGTTCCTTGGCACTGACCAATCAATACTTGCACAGTTGCACTCGCCTTTCTTTTCACATCATTTGAAACTTCAAACGTCTCAAGATTTGCAAGCAATTCTCAGCAACATAAAGGATACATCCATTGAGATAGTGAATAGAATTTCAGTTTGAAGGATACAAAGTAAGAGCCACATTTCCAGCCACCCCACGCGGCCACAGAGGCACAGACCACCTGATTAGTGGCACAACCTAATTAATTACCAAGAGTGCCAGAAACCAACAATTTTCAGAGTACTTATAGGAAGGCTTCCCTCCTTACAGTTCTTCCGAACCTCGTTCTCCCTGGATTCTCGAACCAGCTAGGCGACGCCTCATCACTCCAGTCTCCAGCACGTTTTGATCTACGATTGGAGTGAATCTAACCGAAGGCAACGTGCAGACATCAGTTTGTAACCTATTCTGAACCGTGGTACCCATGCTCTCATCCCTTTGCTGTCGATATCTCTCTTCCCAGACGCAGTAAGTGCAGAACGAAACAAACAAAATCTCACACACGGACCAGACCGTCACTTCACCTTCCTTACAGCGTTTGCCCCACCCAACAAATGATTTGGAGACACGCCTACCAACACGTGCCTCATCACCAACCCCCAAAATTCTGCGAGCCAATCGCGCCAACGAATCATCCACCCACAGATTTCGAGTGCTCCGTCTCACCACCCAAATCTAATCACCTCAATTTTTCTAAACTTAATTAACAGCAGCTAATCGATCATCCGGTGCAGAACGGATTAAAGCGAAGCCGATTGTATTTCTCTCATCTCTCATCGATCCAGACTCGATTCAGACAGGTTATTGCGTTAGGTGAGGATGTTAATCTGAGCAGCGAACAGCTACTCACCCGAAGGAGAAGAGGATGCAGCGCGCGGAGATCCGCGTGATCCACATGAGCCGCCGCCGCCACGCCGGCATGGGGCCAGCGCCCTCCTGCGTCCGCTCCCGCACGTCGACCCACCCACGGAGCGCCACCCACGTGGCGGTGTACCCCACCGCGATGGACAGGCCAAACAGCACCAGCCTCACCACCGCCACCGGCGCGCACACCAGCACCTTGACAAACTCATACACCCCGCACCACGCCGGCGTCCCGTTCAGGAATGGGTCGGCCGGGGAGACCACCCCCCGCGTCTCCCACGGAGGCCGCCGATCCTCCGAGAGGAACGCGAACGGGTCGCCACCATCGCACACCGACGCGGCCTCCGCCTCCGGATGAGAATCCTCGTGGTGGCGCGCGTGGCCGTTGGCGACGGCGGCGGCGGCGGCGGCGGTTGTGGGCGTGATGAAGGAATCGGAGAGGAGCGGCGTGGAGAGGGAGGCGGTGGGGCTAGGGTTTCGAGTAGCCATGGTTGGTGGTGGTGGACGGCGGAGGCAGGGAGGAGTTGGAAGGCCAGCAACGGAGGAGAGGAGAGGAGAGGAGTTACGGCTTTTTTTTTTTGAAAGCAAAAGCGAAGCGAAGCGAGAGGAGGAAGGAGACGTTCCTTTTCTGTGGTCGTGACTATTTTTATTTTTTTTTTCGTTGTAGTCCTTACATTTTTTGGGGTTTTCTGCGTTTTTCGGGAGTGGCCGGTGGCTGGATAGTTTTCTGCGGGTCTCCTACTCTCCTTTTTATTTTATTTTGTTAGTTTTGAAGTTTTTTTTTCTTTCTCTTCCCTTGTGTTTATTTCTTAATCATCCTTCCCCCCATATATATTTGAGGTCCTTATTAAGTTGAATTGGTAGGTTTGATGGACGCTTACATGCGAAGGCTGAATTAGCTTTACTTGTGTGGACGTGGATGCTCCGGACGATGCTCAAGGATTTAGATGGAACTCGTCTTTCAACACGTAATCCTAGTAACCTTCGAAAGCTGACATATAGAGCATGTGTGTTTTACCAATCACTACAGCGTGGTTGTCGTAGAGTTTTTGTTTAGTTCAGTTCATAAGATGGTAGAACGGATTGTTGTGGCTTTACTTTATACACAATTTAACTACATACACTTGAGGCACAAATCAGGTAATTTTCGATGTGGCGTGTTAGATTAATCATAAATACAGAAGTAATCAAATATGGTAATAACGTTAATGCTTAAAAAAAGAAAAATATTGATGCTATACTATAATTAAAAAAATTCAAAACCATAAGGGAGTAGGCTCATCCTTACTTTTCTCATCGTGTTCCATCTTCCGAAAAAAAATCTTAAATTTGATAAAAAAAAATTCCAACTTACATTTTCAACTCCATATTTTACAATGGACCTAATCAACTTACAGCAGCTACAGCCGCACACAAAAAACGATACAACGGACCATAGAGAGGCTAGCGCCAATAAACTATGCATGCTTCAAATAAGACGATCCAGTACAGGTAACAACACACGTTGTGATCCTTTTTTTCTTGGACGTGTTCAGATGTGCATCGTCGTTGAAACGTTGGACGTGTTCCGCGACGCTCGGATGCTGCCTGTACGAACGCGGGGGCTCCTCGTCCTGTTCACAAATGCACTCTAGTGGACTCGTGCTGACGATCGAGAGGCTCGCGTAATATCTGTCATGGAGTTTTGGGGAATTTTCATTAGCCGTTTTAACATATAAAATTCTCACATGGGTTTCACGTGAGTTGAAGTTTGATACAAAACGCGTCCGTGTCAACTCAAGCCTAAATCTCCTCTTCACCGGTATTTAAATCTAGTTCAATTTGTAAGCAATGTTCCCACTTGGTCGGTTCTACTGCATGACCGTATACTTGTCATATATACAGTGTTGAATATACGGCACGCCCGAAAACGATTGTGTATATGACGCTTCTTTTGATTACCAAAGTGTCTTCGTCATGTGGATCAAATGGGCAGATCCTGCCTTGTAATTCACACTCAAAAACTGAATCTGATTACTATTCTTTGTTTTAATTCCGAGAGGCGTTGATTCTGCACGTGCATAAAGCTACTAACCTCACATGAACGCCGGCACGGACAGGGATATTCTATTTCCAAGACCAGGATCTGGCTTGCTGTGGCACGACGGTATCCTTGTAGTAGCATGGCTGGATCCTTGGTTCACTCAACCATGGCACTTCCACATGCGTTTGAGGAGGCACCAGTTCATCGGTTAGCTTGAAAGGACATTAAGGTTCTTTTGAAAAGAAAAAAAAAACATTGGTAGTCCGGCCCATAAAAACACAGTAACGGAAAAAAAAACCGTAGCATAAGATTTTGACCAGATTCAAAAACACAAAAAACACAATGAACGTTTAATTGAACTACAAGAAAAACACATGAATACAGGTGCAAAAAGGATTAACAAACATGAGTGATTACAGGAAAATTATAGGAATTTAATAAACACATAAATTTAAGAAGAGTGATTGACTCAAAAGGAAATTTTCTATCAGCTTGAACTTAATGTTAAAATTCATCTAAAACTTACGTGGAATAAAACACTGCATAGAAATTTCATAGGATTCAATCTTTGTTTCAAACAACCATATAACCATATAGGGAAAATTCCCATAGGTTTGAAATTCTACCAAATTTCTATATTTTTTCTTCAAATCAAGCGTGCCTAACCTTCAACAAGAAGCCATAACAAATCCGGACCAACACTAAGCGTTGGAGGGCTTTCGAAGTGTGATCTCTGTCCAGTGCAGGTGGAGACCCGAGGAACGTAGCCACCCTTGGACAGATCACCGGCGATACCTTCCGGCATCCTCGGCCATACCCCTACATCGACGCAGAAGGAACCAGATCGGTTCAGTTCATCACCTTAATTCCGCTTTAGGGTGATCATGTTATGTTAGGCTAAGTAATTTGTATACTACCTTCCTCCGTCCACAAATGTAAGGACATGTGGAATGAAATCACATTTAACAAGAGCACACAAAGATCACACATCAATCAAGCTGTAAAACAACACGAGATGATACCGAATTGTTCGTCGACACGAACGAAATTCTAGATTTTTGCAAAGGCAACATTGCTGAACAGCGAGGGACGCGGTTGCCAACCGAGATGTCTGGTGCTTACTGGTTGGCGCTCTGGCCCTCTCCCTCCTCGGCGCCGGCGGCATCGTCCACCCACTTCCAGTAATGCCGCTTCACGGTGATGGCGCCACCGGTGGCTCCGTCGACCACGACCTCGTCCTCGTGCTCCCCGCCCTCTTCGGTCTCGAACTCGCCCTCCTCGGGGACGCCCTCCACCACCTCCGCGTCCACCGCGTGCAGCACGTACCTGGCGCGGAGACCCGGGTAGGACGCCGACTCCCGCTCCTCCACGCGCGGCTCGTCCCCGCCCATGATCCGGACGCGGACGTGCTCGCCGAGCTCCTCGCGGACGGCGCGGGCCGCCGCGGCCTCGGGGGTCTCACCGGGGCGCATCTTCTCGGAGAGCGGGCGGGGCCCACCGCGGGAGCGGAGCGTGCCGTCGGAGAGGAGCTGCCCGGTCTCCATCAGCAGCGCGCCGCGGCGGTTGCGGATCCGGACGGTGGCGACGTGGACGGCGCGGACGACGGGGTGCTGCTGCTGCGCGGAGGGGAGGAGCACGCATTCGCCCTGAGAGAGCTCGAGGAAGAGGTTGAGGAGGGTCTTGGTCCCCGGCGCCGTGCCCCAGGAGGCCAGCGCCGTGGCGGGGAGGCGCACGCCGAGGAACGACGCCAGCGAGTCCAGCGTCGAGAAGGCCAGCGGCCGCGGCGGCGACGGCGGCCGCATCGCGATTGGTCAGTGGTTGTGGAATCGCGATTCGCGACGAACGCGAAATGCGGAAGAAAGACAGTCCAAGGATCGCGTTGCGTCACGTGGAGAAATCTCCACCAGACAGCGAGGGCCGCGTGATTGGTGGGCCCGCTGGTCCCCCGGCTCAATAGGGAGTTACACTACTCCGTACATGGGCCACAGAAAATCACAGATCCACATTTGGATGGGCTCACTTCATTCGCTTCTATTACTAGCCACCAAAAGAAAAGAGCTGTCCGTCAACTGGGTCGACTTTCATTCATGTTGCTTAACCTAAAATCGGGTATATATCGTAGGATGGAACCGGCTGTAAAAGCCAAGGATGGGTTAGCAGCAACAACATCTTCTTCCATGCTCCCGCACACCTCTTCCGCTCGGTCTGATATGTCATTGGCTATGGTGGAGGATGAAGCTAGACCCTAACCACCGCTTCAGTCTAGAGAAGGACGCCACTGTCTGAGCACACTTGAAACCAGATGTAACCATTGCCCATGTGTGAAGCACCAACGTCACCCAACACCTCCTAGAAAAAAGATGATGTAGCCGCTGCCACGCCTTGGTGCCGGTGCCTCTTGCTAAAACCATGGTCTCTTGTAACCCCTGTCCACCCCGAGTTGTCCAAAAATCTATCCTTAAAATTCTCTTTTTAAGATCTTTAATTAGATTCTTTTCTTACAGATAACTAAAACTAACTCTAGTAATAAAAATAATTGGGTCTACTCTAAATTAGCAATTGAAACATAGAAAAAAAAATCATTCTCATCCACCAAACGTTATTCTCTCCCTTTTATGATGGATTAAAAGCGTGACATCGCGAGTTCTCTAGAACTATAATTTTTAAGTCACATGTCTAGAACTACTATTGAATCCTAAGTTTTACATGGAAACCAATATTTTAGAATTAGAATTAAATAAGGATATTTGTTGGTCATGCTCTTAGGGCCCAACCTTAGCTTATGTCTGAAGGAACTACTACTCAACCTCTCTCGATCTAGAGCCGGTCATTAGCCACGTTGTAGTCGTTTCTACCTCTACTTCCTCATTTTTCCTCGCGCTACCATCATGCCACAAGGTCTTCGGTGATGGCATCGCCATATCCATTGCCAATCTTTGCCCTATCTTTGCTATGCTGCTCTATCACAATTGGTCGCACCATTCCCCTGAGAGAAAAGAGGGAGAGAGGAGGGAAGGCTAATGTGTGGTCAATTGGTTTTTTTTATTTTTTCTTCTAACTAGTATGTGGACCCTATGATTTTTTTTTAAATTACCACGTAAGCGCTATGTCAACCTACGTAGACCAAGTCAAACATATCATATCACACAAAAACATACATAAGGGCCACATAGATAGGATTGGTTTTGCCGAGGAAGCCAATATAGACTTCTTCCTTGGTTTTATCAGTTAATCCTTTGTACGTAGGCCTAGTTTGGATATAACAGCGATCCAAATTTTAGATGGTCCTAAGACTCCTTGCGCGAAATAATTTATACTGGGCTAATTTTTTGTGGGCCGAACGAGGCCATATTTTACGTGAGCAAATTTGATCCGACGGTTGCTGGTAACTCAGAGGGATTCGATGAGAGAATTAAGCATGCTTTATTGAACAAGCTCATTTTAGTCACATTACTGAACAAATTCAGACAGATAATTCAGCATGTTTTACTGTCAAATTCAGCATGTCTTATTGCCACAGTACAAAATTAAACAACTCTGATTCAATCGAGAATCCAACCAGCGATGAACAGCGATCTACAGAAGAAAGAATTTCACCAATACAATCCTATGTACTCTCCTCATATAGTAGAAGACCAAATAGCAATCTTGAAACAGCTCTTGTGGCTGTCATTACTGCGCCATGATCGTCCACCAGATGAAGCTGAAGCCTACCAAGGATGATGCACTGATGAAGCTCAGGCGGTGTGTTGCGCCTCCGCTCGCCGGTGGTTTGGCCACTGCAAGATTCGGCACCGAAGGCTTAGCTACAAGTTCTGAGCTAAGAGCAATTTGTTTTCTGAATTAAGCATAGTTAGTTATACCTGTAGAGGCAACGTTGCCGGTGGATGCTGAAGACGCAGCAGTGCTCCCTGATGTGCCGGCACCTGCAAGAAGACAGTTCAAATCAGGATCCTTCCGTAAATGATTATTTCAGTTCTGTGATCTGATCGTCAAATGCCAGAGATCTAGCTAGCACATAATTAAATTGTGATCTATGCTGGTAATTAATTTGTGCTCTCAATTATCAGGCGCCTCGGATTCTTGTGAGACTGGAGAGAATTGCTTTAGCTGGCACTAGAGAGAGTAGGTGCATCAAACGACAAGCTCTCCAGTGAGGATCACTGTTAATGTTGAAGTAAGCAATAATTCAGAGCACTTGCCAACTCTAGGTAGGAAACAAACAAGAGCAGAAGTCAAATCACATCAACCACTGTCCACTGGTAGCAATCTAGTTGCATGGATCAAGCCGTGATCATCGTCGACAGGAACCGATGAGGAGATCGAATTATGTATGTTACCGGCGGCGGTGGCGGCGGTGGAGGAGGACTTGGCGCAGGCGGAGGCGTCGGTGGTGACGCCGCAGCGCTTGGCGAGGAGGAGGCCCTGCTCGGGCGCGACGCCGAACGCCTGCAGCGCGGCCTTGTTGGTGAGGATGGCGCACATGCACGCCGTCTCGTTGACGGCCGCCTCCTTGAGCGGGCCGCAGCACGACGCCGGCGGCGTGGAGGTGGAGTTGAGGTAGCCGCCGCAGGGCACCAGCTTGGACGCGCACGACGGCACCCCCCCGGCAGCCGCCGAGGCGCCCACCGCCGTGCACGCGGCGACGACGACCACCACGGCGACGAACGCCAGCGCCGCTCGGCTCCTCCCCATATGGATCGTGATCGAGGCTGTGCGAGAGCGAGCTGGCAGTGTGGTAGATCGTGGCGAGAGTGTACGTACGTAGGTTCCGTGTGGTTTGCTTTGGTGGTTGGTTGGCGCATGATATATGGTGTGTGTGCGCGCGCCAGTGCCACTGCCAGGGTGGTTTGGTTGGCGGCTTGTACGTACGTGAGCGGGACGAGTTGCAGCTAGCTGCAACCATCCATGGTTATGGCATGCATTACGCTGCCAACTCGACCGTGTAAAAGAAAAAAAAACAAGGATGAGTCGAATTCGATGGCAAGAGTTAAATCTATTGAATAATAGGATTACTAAAACAAAAATCTTTTTTTAAATAAATGAAAACCTTTGAACTAAATAAAATTATAATATATTGTCGTATACCGTTAGTGCAATTAACTACTTCTTACCGTTTCGATCATTGTTTATACTCTAACCATCATCCATCCGTTCGTCGTATTGTCCTTAATCTAACTATTTATAAACAAAAAATACAACTATTTAACTTTATTATATTAAAATACGTCTACAGAATACAAAGCAATCACCTCTTTTAAAACTAAATACTATTTTTTTCTTTTTTTTCAAAAGTTATATTCATAGGGACTTAATTTCTCATATATTTATATCTAAAATCTTAGAACTTTACTTTTAATTAGAGTTAAATTCTCAAATTCTAACACCAATTAGATACATAACTTCTAATTTATCTTATCTTATCTTTTTTCTTACTTTAAATTTATTCATAATTTCTTCGATATTTGTACACACAACTTATAAAAACTATTACGAAATTCTTCTATATGTTATCCATACAACTTGTGTTCAAATTCGTTATGTATCGTTTTGTACCTCACCCCTCCTAAATCTATTTCCCGTGTTGCCATTGATAAATATTTGTGTTAAGACCTTCTAAACTCTAAACTTTAGCGCATAGTATGATGAACAGGTTAGACCTTTTCTCATCACTAAACATAGTTTTAATCATTAATATTAAATAAGATTGGCATTAAGTCATCTTATAAAACACGATAAATATTTTAAAACTATTTTTTATTAATTAAATTATTTATAAAATTAATTGTTTATTATAAAATATTAATAAAGCATGGAGGCTATGGTGATGGATGCAACAATTACAGCAAAGTACGTTGTGAGTGATGGCCAGTCACATGTGATGGGATGGCTGCTGCGGGAGAAACGTACGTGTTTTGCGACAATAACTGTGCTCGTGCAGTTGTGCCTGCCTGCTGGCTGCTGCGAGTGTTCGCGCGTCTATGGATTGGAATAGTTAACCCAAACTAGCAGCATGCGTTTGGAAGAAAGAAAGCAAAGGAAAAAAAAGGCCTATCTATATATAGGGACGGACAGACACCGGATTTGGGCTTAGTTGGGCCGTCGTGTAGGTAGGGATCATCCTCCGATTGTGCAGCTTTGCCGGCCACTGTCACTCCACTGCTGAACCTTAACTAGTACGATCTCTACTACGGCCTACGGATTACTCCAAATATGCCTAACCTAGTGTTGTAGCACATCGTGCTCAGATTGCCAACGATGCCCTGTTATTAATGGGAGGCTCCTTCGCCCGAGCTAAAGAAATTAAAAAGCTACCCATACTTAGTTTAGCTTCCATTTGGTGGTGATTAATTTCAAGTTAACGCACGCACCTGCTTCCTTTGCACCTACTAGCTATCTAGCTAGCTCCCATTACCTACTGTAAGAGCAAGTTTAATAGTACTATCTCTCCATCTATATAATATATAAATATATAATACATTATTAATATATGTCTCATCTCTTATGCATATTATCTTAGTTTATGTTATAGCTAGCTTTAAATCTGTTGTTCGTTTTTTCTCTCTCTACTCTCTTTTCTGTATAATCTAATGATGATATGATTTTTAAAGACTGTTTATATCGGTTTGTCGTACTCGCTGGAATAATCATCAAACTGCATGCAGCGCCGGCTGTGCACATGATATCTGATTCTGAGCAATGCATAATTGCATATCCATCATCCATGGTAAAGGCCGTTTGGAGATAGCCAAGGTGTTACACTGTTACAGATTTATTAGTTAGGCGCCCTACTAGTTACTTCCATATTCCACTTGCTAATAATTTCGCCATCCATATATAGATAACCATCGATTCATGGATAGGCTGTGTACAGTCATTAGCCCATTAACTTGGATCGATGCTGTTGGAAGGTGGCCAACCAAAAATTTTCAAACTTTTCAGGACGGCGCCACTGGCCTCGGTTTTTACCTGTGTACACCGTGTATTAGGCTCCTACCTGTTGAAGGCAACGTGTACCGGCCGGCCATTTTAAACGTACTAGCCGTCTACCACCAACAAACATCACATGCATGGCCTCCTTTAATTTAAAGAAAAAATACATATAAATTTTTTAGGATTATAATCCTATAAAGATTTTTCCTAAGGCTATCTTTAATTTTTTTAAAAAACATAGTAAGTTTAGAGAATTTCAGCCTATAGGAAAAATTCTTATGAAGATATTTGAAGAGTCGAACCATATTCTTTACTTTAAAATTCCTATAGATAGAGATTTCGAAGGAAAATATGCATAAGTTCATACCTCATTTTTCTTCTTCTTATGACTCTAATTCTTGTATTTCTCCTATGCGTCAATCAAATAACAGTTTAAAAACATTTCTATGTTTTCAATTCCTGTAGGAAATTAGTGTGTAGGGTATTCATTCCTATATTTTTTCTATTCATGTGTTTTTACTATCATGTGTTTCAAAGGGGTCCTAAATAGCCATTTGAAACAAAGGATTGGACACAAGAGAATCCTATGAAATTCCTATGAAATGTCCGAAACCTTGGAGAAAATTTAATATGACGTCTAACCTTGTGAAAAGTTTTCTATATGTCTTTCTCTATCCTTAAAATTTTGTGTTTTTCCCATGGTCAAAGCAAACGGTCATTTATGTATTTTTTCTACATTTTGCAATCGTCTGTTTTATATTTGCATTTCTATCAAAATCTTATGTTTTTTAGATTTCTATGTTTTCGCATCATTTCAAAGGAGGTTTTCTTATATGGCACAATTTGGGAGTCTGAATTCTCTGCTCAAAGAAAGCTGGCTAACTAGCTCTTGAAATGCAACGACTCAACCATTTCATCCGGAATCAGAAGCAGTACTGCATGCTTCCGTTTTCTCTGAAAATGCAGGCCAAATATGTATTCCTTTTATTGTAGGTCAGTAAATGTATGCTATTGCCACTGGCCACTATATTGGCTTTCAGTGTTTTGTGCATGCCACGAGTCAATCCATCAATTATACTACTCTCTCCCCGTTTCATATTATATATACGTTCTGATTTTTTTTAAAAACAAACTTTCTTAATATTTGATTAAATTTGTAAAAAATATAACAATATTTTTTAACACAAGACAAAATATAATATTAAAATAAATTTAATATTATAGTTAATAAAACTAATTTAGTGTTGTGAATGTAACTATATTTTCTTATAAATTTAGTCAAACATAAGAAAATTTAACACAAAAAATTAAAACGTCGTATAATATAATATAAAACAGGGAATATATGGAACTGCTAAAGCACAGGCCGGTGAATGTCATTTGTCAATTAACCTCACACACGATTGGCTCCGAAGACGACACTGGCACACTCAACCAACAGCTCTTCAGAAATCAGAATTCTGACAGGCAGAAACCCTTTTCGTTGCAATCATCAATAAGTTGTGCAGTCTGAAAACGATTGATGCATTATTGGTACTATTGTACAGTAGGCTGCTAGCCAAGAAACTGATGTGACATATCCATACGCTTGCTTAATTACTTTCTTGCAGTGCAAGTTTTGGCGCCTGAAACTGAGCGAGAAATTCAGACTCCAATGAGCTAGTGAGAACGTAGCTAGCGTACTTGCGTTTCTTGCTGCGGAGATTGAGTTATCAGCCTCTTGAATGAATCTTGATTCCCGGCGCCGCTCGTTCGATCGTCAAAGATGCAAACTTGATAAGCAAATATTCACACATACTACTACAGTTGTTGATCCAGAATTCCATGTAATGTAACGAACCAGCTGATAAAAAATCGGATGGTATGCATACCTGTCATGGTAAGAAAAGGTATGACCATCCTCTGGGAAAGCTAGCTAGCTCAACACATGTAAAAGAACATGCACATACAGTAATATAATCGATCTTGGCGTACATACTGTTGGTTTTCTGAAACTTTGATGTTGTCACTTTTCAGTTCATTTACGTTCATGTAAAAAACAATCACCAACCTTCAAGAAAGTAAAGAAAAAGTATAGAAGCAATAATCATATATGTAGTTGGTTGGCAGATCAGCATACATACTGTCGAGTTCCGTACGGAACACTATAATTTAGGCTGAGACAATTGTCAAATGATATTTTAACTAACTCAGCCTAAATGGATGGAAAGAATGTGGGTCAAAAGGAGGGTTAAAAATCACAAAGGTGTAGGCGACCAAACCCAGAATGTTTATAGGTCTGTGATGTGAGTGGAGTGGACCAGACGTTAGGCCATGTCCAACTCCAACCAATGCATCATTCAAGCTTTGCACATGCATGTGCATGTACTACCACAATTATTCGAACCGATTTTCAAACTTCATTTAATTAGTACTACATTTTCGGTAAAAAAATAGTACTATATTTATATCTCCTTCTCCATCAAAATAAATACCCCTTTACTCACCTCATTATGTCATTTCAAACAATAATATCTCTAGTACTCTCTCCGTTTAACATATATTTTATTTATTAGGATAATGTCCGTAGATGGGCACCGATAGCGGAGACCTATGTAGCTTCTCTTCTAAGTTTAGGTCAGGTAAAAAGTTTAATCACGCGGATAGATCGTGAAGTCAATACAACTCCAATTGTTAGGGGGAAAATGAACGCGGATCTGTTTAGACAGGTTTAAGCCATTCAGATGCATAACACTCTGCTTATATGATGTTATTTTTTTAGATATGGATTACAACAAGTTTCAAAGTGACTCTCTCCTCTTTTCTCTATCAACATTACTCTTATATATTCTCAGAATATTATAATAGACAAAGAGAAATGCTCATGACCCGATGCTTATGGGTTTTACACAAAGAGTTTATGTATGATTAGTCTAATCACGTCAGATGCACGCTCCATATGCCTTACTCCATTGTGCGGTGGCGTGCGCTGCACTTGCTCGACAGGACCTGCTGTGCAGCGAGTCGGCCGAAAACGTGGAGGACAAAGGATATGGTGTGGTTCAATAAGACCCTCTGCTACAACAAATGTGTGAGACAATATCCATCTTATTGCACGTCTCCAGTTTGTTAGGCTAAATATCCATCTTGTTGCCTTGGCCATCACGGGCGCGCATGTGCTCTGCTAGTAGGGGTAAATAAACTTACAACATTGAATGTAATAGTTAAAATAGTTTGATATGCTCAGCACCTAGGATCTTTTCACCAAGACCGTGAGAGGAGCATACAAGTTTAACTAGTTTACATGGGGTCGCTCCTCCGTGGAGACTAGCTCGAGGTGGGAGATTCGGGCTGACCAGCTCAGAGTAAATGGCCTGGGCGAACTAACTTGGGCTAGGTAGCTCGAGCTGATTAGCATCGGCACTCTAGCCCATGCTAGGAGTGCCTGAGCTATTTAATTTGAACCTTGGAAAGGGCATGAGCTTGAGCCTCCATACTGAGTGCCTTGAGGGTGAGACCCTGAGGATTCGCGGACACCACTTGAACGACTTTTGGCCTCTAGGGTGGGACCCCCGTGAAAGTGCATCTAGGTCTTCTAGTGGATTTTAGATAATAGATGACAACAAAATTGTGAGACTAATGTGCTCAGTGCATAAGTTAGTGCCTATAGAAATTGAATTGTTGAAAAGAAACCCCTACCATGAAAGAAAGATATCGAAGAGGATTTGACGTTTGCTTTAAATGTATTTTATTTTTATGGAGGCTTTGGATTGCCGTAATAACAAGAGGGGTACAAATATTACCCCGAGTTACGAAGCAAGTGCTCAATAGGTCCATTTATTTTTTTAAGTGAACACTTGCACCACTTGCACCTTTGGGTTTTGTTTTTCTTTAGAAAGGCATTCAAATATTTTGTCTAAGTCACTGCACATTTTTGGGCAAGTTTTATTGCTTAATAGTAAAAATGGACCGGAGTCTCAGGCCTTAAGTAACGGAGTATCTAGAGAATTTTCTCTGTTAGATAGTGAAGGTTGTCCAGAGTCTCCGGAAGTTTAGACTGGATATTCCAAAGGTTTAGAGTAGATACTTTGGACTGGCTGTGCTGCTTTGGATTTAAGTGTGTCTAGAGTTTTTAGCTCCTAGGGATGAATATTTTGGTGTTTGAATATGTGAGTAATTGCTAGTTTCGTAGGGAGTTTGTTTTTAACTCCACCAACCCCTACTGTGAGATAGAAGTTGTTCATTTATTTCATTCCTACTCCTCATAGCTTTCCTAGGGTTTCACACATCTCTTTCTTTACTTCTATATCAAACCAATATCTTTGTGAGTAATCTTTTAGAATCAGTGAGTGAGAGGATTAGAGACTTGATTGAGTACTTATGGATTGATGCTTGATGGGGATTTGCACTTATTACTCTTAGAGGTTCTTCTCCTAGACAGCTAGGGGTAGCCTGTGAGGATTCAAAGTTGTGAATCGCTTGGTAAAGTTTGCGAAGTTATTCCCCACCAAAGAAAGATGTAATTATAGTGGATACCAAACTCATTATTAGGGATTGGTCTTGATGGAGTAAACTTCACTAGAGGTTGTAGCATCATGTTCTAGTGGAGTCCTTGTTGGTTGTTTTAGACTTTATGCTAGCCTTGGTGAAAGCTTGGAGATTGAACCTACTCCTAGGACTGCGCTTGGTAAGGATAGGGATCGAGCGTGATCTGGCTCTTTAGAGTCTCTCGATGAAGACATAGGATCTTTTGATCTGAATTTCGGTAAAAAATCTTGTATCTTCTTATAAAGTGACTTTTAGATTTATTTACTATCTTTGGATCATCTACTATACCACCCTCTCTCTCTTAAGATTGCTCTCTCCACACATCCTTTTGGAAGCAATGAAGGTGGACCGAAATCTTCGGACCCTAGGTCCGGAGTGTCCATCCGAGTGTTGCTGCCTTGCAATGAACCTTAATTAGAGTCTTCGGTAGTTAGAACTGGATACTCCGGAGAGAGTTTTAATTTTCGATGTTAGTTTCTTATAGGTTCTTAGGTGTGCACATTCATCCCCCTTTGTGCAACTCAAGGTGCTTTCACCTTGGTTCCTACTTCACCAACAGGAAGCCCTAGGCCTAACGTCAGGTAGTATCATGGCGACTGAGGATGGGGCCTATCTTGTCAGGGGTCTAGAGGCATCAAGTGGTTGTCTTTCAATTTATTTCCTTTTGGGTTGTATGTTGCATTCCCTACTCCCTTTACGATAGGCTGAGTGAACGGGAAAGCTTCCCCATCTATTGGCCTGATTAGGGGTATAGGGTGAAACAACGCACGTCACTTTGTTTTTCTCTGTCTTATCCATCTGTGCCCCCTACTTTTGCAAGGAATTCAAGGTGTGCATTGGAGTAGGAGGCCCACCGCTTGGTTTCACGCACCAAGTTGTGGTTCCTCATGAGTCCAATATAAATCAGGGACGACATCACATCCCTTCCTTTTTTCGCTCCTTTATCTTCTCAATAGAATCCTCACACTCATCTTCTCTATCTTGCTTCGCTGCCTCAACTCCTTTTACTGTTCTCATGCTCTAGCATCCTCTCCCACCTACTTCATCGGTGACCATGGCCAGAACCATGTAGAGTCACGTGGCTCACGGAGACTCAATATTGCCACCCTCCTGTCTCTCAATGAAGGATGACATGACGGTAGTGAGGAGGATAGCGGTCCTCATCAGGCATAGGGGGCTATGGTGATTAGGCTGGCCACGTTTTCTCCTTAGCCTAAGGAGCCCGATAAGTTGGTGATTTTCTTATCCTTCATCATGGTAGGGCTTGTACTGCCCTTCTCTATTTTGTTTATCCAGGTGCTAGAAGTTTTCAACATTCATTTGATCCACCTCACCTCTAAGTCCATAGTCATTCTAGCCAACTTCATGCACTTGTGTGAGATGTTTGTCGGTATTATGCTCTCGGTATACCTCTTTCGACGCTTCTTCATGCTAAGATCATCTATGAACAAGAAGCTCAAGACTGACGAACTAGAGGTGTCGAGGTGATGTGTGTTCTAGCCACACGACCGCACCAGCGACACGTACATTTCCTACACACTAAAGAATAAGTGGGAGGAGTGACGCCAGGACTAGGTCTACATCGGCGTGTCGGAGAGCAACCATATGCGTCTCTCCACATCGGCCATGATGGCTCAAAAAGAGATTTTGGAGAGGGCACCCCAAACCGATGTCCTGATGGACTAGGTGCTAGTGCGCATCGACATCTTGCAAGTGGTGGGGCTCACCTTGATAATAGTGGTTCACGTCGATGTACACCAGTCTACATGACCTTAGTTGAACTTACATAAGGGCAATGGGGACCCTCAACACCAAGGCGGTGAAGGCTTTAGTCAAGGTGCTACTGCCCGTCGGTATGGACATGACCTAGATCTCCCCTAGGATGACTTAGCACTTTGCCACGACACAAATTGTGTGGCCATTCTAGGCTTGCTCCCAACATTCAATGCGTAGGGGCTTAAGCTCAAGTCGATGCCACCTGCCTTAAGAGAGATTCACATCCTTGACGACGACGTGCCAGTGCAGTGTCGTGAGACATTGCAAGATGAGAAGAAGCAAGGTAGCTCACCATTGTTGGCTATAGGAGAGCGACCTAGTGGAGAGCTGCTGCCTGATGTGAGGGCTGTCAGTGACCCAGATCCCACCGAGGCCAACGGCCCTAGTAATTGGAAAAGGAGGAAAATGAGACCAGCGTCCTCGAGCTCACCCCTACCTTCACTGCAGACTCCACCATCTACAATGGGTGTGCGAGCTAATGGCGGTAGGGACTTGGAAAGGGTCCCAACACAGTCTTAGAGAGGGCAGAACCCTCCCACCTCCTCCAGCAAAGAGAGCAAAGCTAGTGCCACGAGGTCCTAAGAGATTGGGCCCTCGGTGGTAGTTCAACGGGCCATCCACCACATAAGCATCACCTTCCTTTTTTTTATTTCTCTCTTCTTCTTTTTTTGTGACATCGAGACCGAGGACACCAGACCAGAGGTTGGGACCACCGAGCCAGAGAGAGGTTGCAGAAGAGGCCTAGCGACTGGGACCTGGGCTCGATTCTGGGTAGGAGGAGGCCAAGCATAGGCTTGCCGCCTTCGAAGTTGAGTCAATGGCCATAGTGGTTGAAGACATCGTCGTCGCAACAAAAGGGAATCCAATTGTTGCAGCCAATGCCACCACATTTGGTGGGACGGTGGCTAAAACAAGGTTCACCAAGCTTGAGGGCCTCTCGTCGCATCAAGCCGGTTTGGCTATCTTACCCCAACGTACTCAATGTCGTGGAGGCTATTGTGGCACAATTGAAGGTGGCACCCATGGAAGATTGTGCAGACCTCAAGGCTAGCACCAGGCACTCGAGGCAGAATATGATTGACTGGAGGATGGACCCTTGTTGCTTAAGACCTAAGTTGAGAGGGCCCATGCCTCCAATGAGGTGGAATGTGAAAAGATCAAGGCAGAACGGGAGGCCCTTTAGAAGGTGCACACTAAAGCCGTTGTCGTGCAGGAAGAGGCCAAGGCCACGATCGAACGGTTGAAGGAGATCGCGCGGCTGGCCATAAAGTACGAGCTCTAGGCTGCCACGCTCGAGGAGCGGGTCAAGGCGAAGGAGCATGAGCTAGCGCTCTAGGAGGCTAACATCGTTGACTGCACGTAGGGCATCCAAGAGGTGGAGGCCAAGATCAAGCACTACGCTGCTAGCCTCAAGTGCAGGCAAGTATACCTCAACCTTTGTGCCAACGAGGCGAACGCATGCAAGGCCATGCTCAAAGCCCAAAAGGGCAATGTGACTTAGGGAGACACTGTGCTCAACCGATGGACCACCATTCTTCATTGTAGAGAGAAAGATTTGGAGGCCCAGGAGGTGAGACTTGCCATCGTATTGGAGAGGGCCACGTTTTCAACGGGACAAGCATTGCCCGCCAATAGCAACCCTAAGGGGAGGGCTCTCACCGAGCACATGAAGACCATTTTCTAGGAGCTGCATGGCATGGTAAGTAGGGTCAAACTCGACCCCGTTGTCGTTAGTGAGTAAGATTCTACCTAGGGTACTTCACTCTTGGGTTTTCCTAGATCGTGAAGAAACTCGTGGGGTTGCATTGGGCCTTCCTGGCGAAAGTGGCTTGGGAAAGGCATGGGTTATTATAGAATGTGGAAGAATACATCCTCGCCACCTACCACCAGTGTGACCCAAACTTTGACTTAGAGCCACCACGTCGAGGTCTCCCTGATGGAGAAGATGAAGAAGCATGGGCCATCGTCCATGATGTCACCACCGAGGATGCCAGTTACTTTAAGCGCATATCCAAGGCCTTCGATGATGATAAAGATGATGAGGTCGTCGACAGCTCAAGTGGCAGCACGGGTGCAAACTAACGTGTCATCCTGGTATCTTGTTTTCCGCAACTTTAGATTTTTTCTATATTCAATAATTTATGTACTAAACAAACTTGAATGTACTTATCTCTATTGTCAATATCGAGTTCTGTAGTGATGGGGTTATTTTCATAGTAGAGGTTATGACCAATGGAGATCATAGTTTTAATAGTAGCTCGAGAATGCTGATTGGTCCTTCTACTCGCCAACTTTAGCTAGAGTCCAAGGCTTAGAAATAGGTTGCACGCTATGGGACGCGTGCCTGCCACTAAGCGTACAACAAGCTATGACGTTTAAGTCCTGTAGGAAAATAAACTCCATGGTTTCATCCTCTACCTCGCGTGGGGATGGGCCAAACTTAGGAGTGAGAGATTAGATAACTTGTGGTTCTTAGGCTCTGGTAGTGCTTAGGATAGTTCTAGCCAAACTAGACGCCGCAGCCCACATCCGGAGTGTAGGTTACCTCGACTACTCTTTGAGTTTGTAGGGCAGTCTAAGAACCTCGTAGTTTGACGATGCCTAGGGCACAACATGCCAGTTCGAACACCACTGAGAGGCTCTTGGTTATCAAGTTACCACGAGCACTGGTAGCCCCGATCTAAACCCACATGCCCGAGGAGAAGAGGGAGGTGGGTTATTTTATCAGGATCTCATAAGAGAAAAGGCGAAGAAAATTAATGGAAATTTGCATGTATTAAACTATATTTACATGATGGTGGTGCAATGATGGCAATAGGGTGCCCGATCTTCCATTAGGTAAAGATAATACTCGATTTGGCGGAGAATTGACATATGTTCTGGCTTCTGATCAACAAGTCCTGAACCCTGCAATCGTAGCACCATGTATCCTTTGGTTATCAATCATACGCTGCATGATTGACCTTGCCAAGAAGGCTAATCCCTACATACGAATTGAAGAACACAAACAAGAAGAAGGAAGATTTCAACTTAACTTGCAGATGAATGATTATACTCTCAAAGTTGGGGTCTCACAAACCGATCAATGGAAAAACTATCAATGATAAATTAATTTAAGCAAAACCTAACCCTAACTTGATGACAACTATGAAATATAAAGGTTCTAGGGTCGACCAAGGACACCTAAGCACGTTCCTAATGGGCCCAACACAATACACGACCCAACGGGATAAAAGATGGTTATGCAACACCCTGATAGATTTTGGACGCCCACTTGTTTCAATGATTTTCATTAACTTAGAATGAATTTTGACATGAAAGTAGATCCATTAGAAAAGTGATCTTATTAGCTTTCTGTGCATATGTAAAATATCAAAAACGGAGTTCGGATATGATCTGGGCGACCAATTTAATGTGGCATGCTTGGATTTCAAGGTGGACTCAAACTTCATATGGATTGAGCCTTCAATTTGGCTTGGATGCCCTTGCTGGCCTTCTCTATCTCATAGCCTCTCTCCAAGTACTTCTTGTTCCACTCCATGGTTCCTAATCATAATTAAATCATTATGCGGCAATCTACTCTTAAAATCACATGAAGTGATTAGAAACGATCTCACCTATAAATTCAATTATCGTGCATATGCTCTAGTTATTGAACCTTGCATAGCCACTTGAGGAGTATTGTGTGTATTCAAAGGAGTGATGTCCTTATCATGCAACCACTGAGACCTGCCTTGGTTGGTCCGAGTTTAGCCACTTACATACACTGTTTAGGGATATAACTTACACAAATATTTAAAGTTCTAGGGATTGGGAGGTGGGGTCCCATCTTCTGTTGCCAACCATGTGCAGCCTTGCCAGGAGAGACCGTTCACTAGGAAAGGGCCCTCCCACGTGGGGGAAGTTTTTTCTTTCCATCCCGCATAAGGATGTGATGAAGTACAAGATCCTTGACCTCTAGTGATCGGGGCTAGACAAGGGCTGATGATAGCGCCTCAAGCTTTGTTGGTATCTAGTAACTCAGAGTGAAGCACGTCGGTGCCTCTTCTCCAACCTGTAAACGTCATTACGCCTCATTTGGTCTTGATCATCATTGTTGTAGAGCTTAACATGCGACGAGCCAAGTGTGAGCTCAGACAGGAGCACAACTTCGACTTCGTAGACGAGGAAGAAAGGGTTTTCCCAAGTCACGCAACTCGGCGTTGTTCTATTTGTCCAAAGCACGAGGAGGGGCTCGTTGATCTAGCCTGCACCATGTTTCTTGAGCTCGTTGTAGCTGCACGTCTTGAGCCTCCTTAGGATTTTTGCATTGGTGTGCTTGGCCTAACTGTTGCTTGTTGAGTGCACGACCAAGGCAAAGAACAACTTGATCCCAAAGTCTTTGCAATACAACCCAAAGAGGGAGCTCATGAATTGCACCCTGTTGTTGGTGATGATCTGGTTAGGGACACCAAAGTGGCTCATGAGACCACGTATGAACTTGAGTGTAGAGTGCTGGTCGACCTTAATGGCTGGAAACCCCTTGGGCCATTTGGCGAATTTGTCGATAATAACGTAGAGGTATTTGTATCTCCTAATAGCCTAGGGGAAATGACTTGAGGATGTTGATCCCCCAGACTGCAAATGGCCAAGATAACAGGATAGTTTATAGAGCTTGAGGTAGTTGGTGTATTTGCTTTGCATGGAACTGACATGTCTTACAGTGGCGCACTAGCTCGGCGGCATCCTAAAGGGTTGTCATCAGAACCACACTCGGGGTGAGAGAGATGCCACGCGCTGGCTTCCACCATCGTGGTGCACTTGCTAGCCAATGTGAAGAGCTTCGCAGTGGTCTCAATCTTGTGTGTCACAAGCTTCTCCTAGGTTCACTTGTCACAGACCCTGCTTCGAAACTCCGAGATGATGGCATGTGTCGGGATTAGTAGAATGGTATTGCGGACTTGGCTGAAATGTTGCATGAAATGCCTCAGCATCTTGCTATCCTGCTGCAGGACTTTGTAGAGATAGGACTCTATGCTAGGGCACTTGTAAGTGTCCAGTAAGTTGGCGACAAACTGATGGCATGGCTTGCCCCATGATGTGATGGAACCCTCTGAAAGATTGATGAGCTAGAAGAGGCCCGAGCCTTCCAAGATCACATAGAAGTAGTTGGCATGATCTTCTCATTGCCTCTGTAGCTTGGATGGAGGTAGTGGAGATCTAGAGGTTTTCTCTTGGGTCGATGGAGTAGTTATATTTCTCTAGGATCGCCGGTTAGAAATTGGGCGAGCAGCGAACATGCCGGAGTTCCTTGATGAAGGCCCGACAACCAGCACCATAAGGTGTGGCATTAGAATGGGACACTGAGTGTGAGGGCTCATGCTCTAGGGAGTGATGACTGCAGTGGGAATGGTTAGAGGATGCCTTGTCCTCCATGACCGCGTTGTCTCAGCGCCACTCCTGGGCACGCTCGAATGTAACATGTGTATCCGCATTAACCATGAACTCATCAAGGTGACGGCGGAGGTCCTAGGGCCTACCGGCTATGCGGGAGTAGCCAAGGGTCTTGGGTTACGTGATAACCTAGCTAATAGCAACATCGATGATGAACTAGCCCTAGAGCCACTACGCGCATTGTTAGTGACCACCTAGCAGTGCATCGTGCCGATGAAGTCAATGACCTCTTAAAACCACTCCCCTTCAGGAGTTTCAACATCTGCCACCTAGAATGGGGCGTACATGAGGAGTGCTTACACATCAAGCAGAGCACTCCCCGAGCTTGCTCCCCCTATGTCTAGGCAGCACTGGACTGATGGTCGGCGTGCTCCCATCGGTGTGATAGCTATCGACGTGATAGCCATCGACTGCTTTATTTGTTAGGGATGCTCCCGACGTAAAGGGGTAGCCACAACCACAACGTTAGGGCCAACGTCTTCTCCCTTAGCTTGGGAGGTCATGGAACGTGCCATAGAGTGTTGGCACCAGCGATGGGACGCCGGCTTGTGCTACGATGGCAGCGGCTATGTAGGGTGTCACGTGGTATCCTCTGACTCCTCTAAGTTAGACCAGTGGCAACAATGTCCACCCACCATCTTTTGGGCCTTTCAACGAGAATGGCCAAAGACTCAAACGCACGCTAAAGAGGACAACCACTGCACTACCTAGTGTACTAGTTATCGGTGGATATGCACTAGGAGCGGGGAACTACATAGGTCCTCTTCTAAGTTTAGACTAAGGGGTACGGCTCAATCACGTGGGTAGATCATGGAGTCAATGTAGCTCTAATTGCTAGGAGAAAGATGAATGCGGATTTGATTATACATGTTCGGACCACTTAATGGCGTACCACCTTACTTCTATGTTCTTGCTTTTCTTGTATGTGGATTATAGTGGCTAACCATTTTAAAGTGGCTTTCTCCTCTTCTCTCTATCCATAATATTCTTATATATTCTTGGGGGTATCACAATAGACAGAGAGAAATTCTCATGACCTGAGGCTTGTGAGTCATACACACAGTGTTTGGATATGATTGGTTTAATCCTCTTAGACGCACGCTCCATACTCGCCCAATGAGGCCCGCTATGTATCAAGTCGGTCGGACATGTGGAGGGCAGAGGACGTGGCATGGTTCAACAAGGTCTTCTTAGCTACAACGGGTGTGGAAGGTAGTGTCCGTCTTTTCACACATCACTCGTTTGTCAGGGTAGATATCCCTCTTGTTGTCCTGGTCATCATAGGTGTGCACGTACCGTGCTCGTGAGGGGTATGTAAGCTTACCGCGTTGAATGCAGTAATTGAAATAGTTTGACATGCTTAGCGCATAGGCTCTTGCCACCAATATTGCTAGAGGAGCACGTGAGTTTAACTAGTTTATAGAGGATTGTCCTCCTATGGAAACCAATCTGGGGCGAAAGACCTAGGTTAACAAGCTTAGAGTAAATGGCCTAGGTAGACTAGCTCGGGTTAGGTAGCTCGGTCACTTTAGCCTAGGCTATTTAGCTCGGACCTCGGGAAGAGGAGGAGCCCAGGCTCCATACCAAGGACCTTGTAGGCGAGATCTTATAGAATTCGTGTATACTATATGAACGTCCTTAGGCCTCTAGAGTATGACTCTTGGTGCTCACTTCACCGATAAACTAGCTTTTGATCAACAATGATTTTATTTGCTTTATTAGAATGTAAACTTTTGTGACAAAATTATTTTTTATTAGATTCATGTTAAAAGGTTGTTACTTATTGTTATACTTTTGCATCGGTAATGCTTTTTTCTAACAAAATAAAATATATTTTATATTATCGTATGGAGGGAATAAATGTATCAACCCATGATTTGATTTGTGAAAGTTCAAAATTTGGATATAAGTGTATATTGTATACCTCTTGGGAGTTCATTTTGGTTGCTACAGATGAAAATTGCACGTGAGAGGAGGGTCCACCAAAACACGGGAGTTGAGTAGGCCGGATTCCATCAGTTGCATTGCACCCGATTCGAATTGCTTCCTATGAAGACATCATGTACATCTTTATCGTTTTATTTACGTTTATATTTAAATGAAAATTAAAATTTTAAAATTAAAATTTAAAGTTGATTTTAGAATTTTTTATTATAGTTTATTTTTACACGTATATAAAAAATTTACCTATATATTATTTTACTTATTAATAAACTATTTCACTTATATTTATTATAAACGAAAAGATATGCTGCTCATCTCCATCCGTTTCTTTCTTCCTACCTTCTCTTATGCAGAAGATACACTGGTCCCCTCCTGCTAGTCATGGCCATCACGATCGCACCAGTCCTTTTAAGGACATCTCTTTTCACCCCCTTCATATTGTGCAAATTACCGGTTAAGTCTCATTCTTATTACAAATATACCCCTACCTGCCATGTTTTGTTTATGATGTTTCTCTTGTAATTCTCCCGTTCAAAGCATATTTAGAGATATCTCTTCCTTTCTACTCTTTATTAATGCGTCTATATAATAAGTACTAGTACTTCTGGCAATGACTTTTAATGCTTAATTTAGAAGAAATAATTAGGATATGTTTAACGAGAGCAACAACTTAATTTATCATATTGTTCGCGCGTGAGAAGATCGGATTAGGTGGAGAGAGGTGCCGAGCGGGTGAAAGAGCGTTAGAAAAATAGAGGTCCGATGTGAGGCGCTGAACATGCGAAGGACTAAGAGATCAGCTTAGCTCTAGTGCAGTGTCAATTTGATATCTACTTCATAAGAAAGATAAATAGAGTTAAATCATAGATACAATTGACCAATAGGTCGATACGAACTTTTGTTATTAGTTAGATATGCCGATAAAGTTAAGATAGCTATCGGTTGTGAATCTGATATACTCCTGCTATTAGCTAGTTGCCGATAGAGACTGTAGCCCTCATATATCGACTAGAAAGCCGATGATGACATAGATAAATAGTAAGAAATAAAATAAAAGACTTATCGTTTATAGATCCGATGACATTCTGAATAGAATATGCAATAAACGATAGAGTGAGGTACAATCTTTCAAAGGGACGAGATCTAGTGACTATCGATAATGGTATCGTTAGAACCAAACTTAATAGATTGGATCGAACCGAGACAGTATAAGACTAAGTCTAATGATATCAAAACAGCAGGAGCTAGATCGAATGTAACGACGGAAGGAATGGGTAAACTCATCGGTTGCGGATCCAATGCATACACATAAATCAACAAAACCCGTTAGATCTTGATACAAACCCTATTAGATATAGCTTTGATAGATCAGATATAACCGAGACAGTATAAGGCCAGATCTAATAGAACCAGATCGATTGCTAGCAGATTAATTGATGACGATATATGTATATCTGCTGAAAGACCGATACACTAGGCGTAAAGCTCCATGTAGAGATAGCTCATCAGTTGACTACTCCGATTAAACACCGAGTAAAGACCTATCAATTTAAGTCTCAATCTACTATCAACGATCTAAGTAGGTTAGACTTAACTGATGCATAATGAGACTAATAATGGTAAAATGAGCTCGATAAGCCGATAGATCCACGCGAACGTGATATGATATATCCAATCGAATTAAAAGTCGAACCTAACCGATACAGGCTTAGACAGAACGAATACAACAAGACAATTGTAAGACTTAGCTCTTCACCAGAGTTCAGACTTAAACAATGTAGCTCCGCGTCGAGAGTTAGAACCCATCGGTAAAAACCTAGATAAACTAGGGTAGCGATGCACCGAGATTGTATTGATCTGAGAGATAATTTACAAGCCTATAGAGTGACTATATTTATACCTTAGAGTTACACGAGTCTGATATAATTACAAATAACCTCCGAACGTCACTTCTTAAATAAGTTAATAAAACTAACTGATTATTTTATAAGATATATTTTACAAAAATATAACTATCCTATCGTGACTTCTATGATTTCTTCTCTAATCCGATCTTATATGATAAACTTACATTTTTAACTTAATCGAATATATTTTTATACGTTTGATCGGTTATTTTCTGTATCAATTGATATCTTTTTATAAATCGATTAGCTCTCCGATTCGGTCTATATGGCTTATTAAATTTTGATAGCTTAGTATAAGATTCGTGAAAATGATGAGTAAATTAAATGGGAGTATTTGATTTGGTGAGTATCAGGACTAATGCGTAAAGTAATAGTCAAACTTTTTCACAGTGAGATGATGCATATGCTGGCCTGGCCCCATAACAAGGTAGATTATCTTTATGCTCAGATGTCTATACTCAACACCAACATGGAGCAATAACTGCACCTAGGTTAAGGAGTAGCCTGCAAATTTTATTAATACCCACTAAACAACTGGACTTTTCTAGAAAAATTTCTACCCATGGCATCAAATGTCTTTATCCATGCAAGGTTCAAACCCCAAACTGAAAAGAAAATTTTGTATTAGTAAAAGAAATTCTATCATCTCCAACTTTATAATAGTTTTTTCTCTCCTTATATAAGTTGGTGTTGGCCAGTAGTACAAAGCAATCAATCAAGTGACCAAGGAGAGAGCCAACACACACTACCACTGTGTACTCCACACGAGCTTAGCTTAGCTCAAGCTCACTGCTCACTCATCCGCCAACCTCCAAGAAGAGCGCAATAATGGCGAGCTCCAGCGCCGCTCCCCTCCTCCTCGCCGCCGCGCTCCATCTCACCTTCGCCGCGGCAGCGACCACCGCCTCGCCGACGAACGGCACTCCGGCGGCCAGCGACTTCATCCGCAAGTCGTGCCACGCGACGCAGTACCCGGCGGTGTGCGTTCAGAGTTTGTCGGCGTACGGCGGGACGCCGCCGCCGCGGAGCCCACGTGAGCTGGCGCGCGCCGCGTTGTCCGTTAGCGTGGACCGGGCCCGGTCGGCGTCGGTGTACGTGGGTCGCCTCTGCGGCCCCGGCGGCTCCCGCAGCCGCTCCGCCGGCGACGGACCGGTGCGCGACTGCCTGGAGAACATGGCGGACAGCGTGGGTCACCTCCGCGACGCGGCGCAGGAGATGGGAGGCAACATGGGGCGCGCCGGCTCGCCGGGGTTCAAGTGGCACCTGAGCAACGTGCAGACGTGGTGCAGCGCCGCCCTGACCGACGAGAACACCTGCCTCGACGGGCTCTCCCGCGGCGTGGACGCTGCCACCCGCTCCGCCATCCGCGGAAAGATCGTCGAGGTCGCGCAGGTCACCAGCAACGCCCTCACCCTCGTCAACCGCGTCGGCCCCGGCAACTAGCACTTCGTCCATGACCTTCAACGCATCGCATGCATGGTTTGCTTGCTAGCTGCATAAGCATATACTCCTATAACTAATTAAGCTTGTTCTTGCTCGTGCTCATCATGGGTAATTAACTCAGTTAATTTCGATGCGTCGTTGTTATGGTTGTGACAGATACTGCTAATTAATTAAGACTTAGGCGGCGTTGGAGATTTTCATACGCACGCTTTACAGACCGTTAAACAAACAATGTGTTTTTTTAAAAAAAATTATACATGAAAGTTTGTTTAAAAATCATACACTTAATTAATTATATACTTAATAACTTATTTTATTTTAGTATATTTTCATTTTGCTTTTTTTCTCTCCCTCAAAACACACCTTGAATGGAGTCGACGTAATGTTGTGATGGTTGTTGAGTTTTACACCGAGTGTGGTGAGCAATTAATCCGTGTTTTGCTTGCTAGGGACCTATTGTCGATTACTGTTTGATTTGTCAGCGTGTTTGCTGAAAATTATTGCCACGAGGATCAGGAAGAGATGAGAAATCATCGTCATCATACAAGGAAATGAATGGACCTTGAATCGAGGGGACTTAGTACAGGTTAGGGAAGGCGACGTTAATTTCTTCTCGTGTGGATTCATCGTAGTTTTGTTCCTGGTTGGATGAACTGGAGCCAAGATTGGATAGACACCATCACACCAAACTGCCGTCCTGGCTTTGATCGGTCAGTAAATGAATGGAGTGCATTTGTCTGCTCTGTCCGCTCCTTGCTGCCTACGTGATGCATTGATGATGATCATGTGGTGTGGACGTTACGGTTTGGAGTAATTGCAGTTGCAGAGAAGAGCCAATTGATTGTTCGTCGGATCGACCCAAAACCCCGTGCAAGCTCGCAAAACCATTTCGCTGCTGTTCTTTGCATGCTTGGCCACACGAAAATTAACCTGATGTCCCCTCGGTTCGAAATGGCACCAGGTTGGAATGATTTTACCCTCGAGAAGCCAACCGCAAGATATAGATACCAGTGTAAAATCAGAAACCATTTCGTGCTTGTCCATCTAGTATTGTACACGCAATTATGCCAGTCGGATTGGTCGGTGATGTCCTCATCTAATGAAGAACAGGAGAAGTATGCCTCATGCAGCCATGCTGCCATGCATTGGACACTGTCTGTGTCAACATTCTTCTCGGATTCCCGTTGCAACCATTTACTTATTCCATTTTAAAATATAATTATTTCTCTAATTTAATTTTTCACTATAATATAAACATTCTTACGTTAATTCCCATAATTCTTGTCTAGCCAATCAGATGCTTATAAAGAGAATTTACACAATTCAAAATTAAAAGATTAACCGTTGAAATAATGAAGAGAGAATATTTTAACCAAACTTTAATATTTATTAAATAACTTGAAAATCAAATGAATGCATACATTACTACTACTCTCTCGGCTCCAAAATGCAGCTATTTTTAGGGCTTAAAGCTTATCTAAAAACAAAGTTATTTCTATCTTACCTAATCACGACCATCCATCATTTAAATTTTTTTTTTATATTTTTTCAATCATCTACTATTTAATCTTATCTAGTACATTCTTAATTTCTTACACTTTGGTGAGAGTTGAGAAGGCTTAAAAGTTAAGATACAGAGACACCGACTCACTGAGCTAGTATTTAGACGATGGACTGACAGTGGCGCCGTCCATTTCGTACTATTTGAGCGATCCTTTGAACAAAGCATTGACAAAACAGGGTAATAGAAAGATATATAGGATTTTAATAAAAATATAAGTATAAAACTAGAAAAAAATTATCGTTTGAATAAACCGTAAAAAACTTATGAATCAAATGGAAGAGATAAATTTTCTAGGGTTGGAGATCTCGATAAATTTCCTTTTAAATATACATACATTATGCCATGCCACTCCCTTGGGATTTCATGCAATTTGATAAACTCTAATCCCTTGTTACAAAGAAACATATAGGAAAATCTCTTATAGGATTTGAATCCCACACAGATTCTTTGATTCAAAGTGGCCCTACGAGCGTGCATGTTGCCATGTCGGGCCCGACGTGGCAGGTTTAGTTGGCCACGTGCAGCTCAGCCTCAGCCTAAGCTGGATTACGCCATGATGCAAGTGGCCGGCTGTCTCCTTCCGCGGCGCACAACTGGAATTACCGGATTCTGTCCATGGCCGACATGCTCCTTTCCTCTCTTTTTTTTTTGTTTGTTACCATTTTGGGCTTTTTGGCCTATGGGATGTCGCTGGCCTCTTCCTCCAGAGTTATTCAGGCCCGCTCCTTCGCTGCAGCTTAGCATCCGCAAAGGGAAGGGCCCAAATTGCAAAGGCTTCATTCTCCTATGGGCCAGGCCGATGCAGAGCAGGTCAAAAACATTTCTTCTTCTCGCCCCAAAAACAAGAAAGGAACTTGACCAACATCTACTTTTGTCCATGATCCATAGGACAATACTATCACCTTTTTGGGGATAATGGGTGTGATAACATAACTTAGGAGCTACTCGTGCGACATCCATGATACAGAGACGCCGGCCAATATGGACAAGGGAGGACAGGAAAAAAAAAAGGTCGCTTTTTTATATGCACAGTAGGCACTGGTGTGTATTGCACATTTGTACTGGTACATATTTATGTTTGGGGGTGAGTGCACAGTCATGTCGAATTTATTTGTTGGCCGACTAGGATGCATAATTCATAGATACTATAGCACGGCATACTAAGTAGGATATGACAGTTTATATACTGACGTTAATATCAGCGTCTAATATCATGTCTAGTATTTCGGTATTAGGTCTGTTATCTACCTACGATACCAAGGTGCCGTGCTAACATTAACACGATAGCACGTAAAGCATTCCGTTGGTCCTCTTCATAATAATACTATTATGCATGGTCTTGTGGATTGACTCAATCAGCACTACACTCTTTTCAGTTTTTCTCCTCTCAATCCTCCCTTGCAATTTGCAAGTACTATTGTGGATCTTCTTAATTTGTTTGTTGGGCATTACGTGTACAGCAGATCATGGGCTGCATTTGTCAATACTACTATAATAAGGCCGGCATCATTTATATAACTAACAGCTAATTAATATATATCTAATCTACCTAGGTTCGAGCTAGGCGGGTGTACTTATATATTGGCATATACAGGGAGCATCCCCTTGAGGTTGCTCATGGAACAGGGCAGCTGTTTTCCAAACTTCCTTGAACTTAGGAGATGACGCAAACTAAAGTATGCTTGGCTTTCTTTTGATATTGCGGTGTATTATGATAGTCTCGTTAATTTTATCGAATCCTTTTTCTCCATATTTGTTTATGTGTCTAGCTCTTAAATTAATTAAGTTGCAAACAGATATTTCTTCAGGTTAATGCATGCATGGCATCAGGAAACTGCTAGCTAGAAAAGAGGCATACATATGATGGATTTACCAAGCACATCACATAATAAACTTTTCACAGGTTGTTTTTAACAGCAATATGCATATACACCACAGTTACTGCAAGCAAAGCAGAACATTGAGCTTTGGCTACTAATCTCTCAAACAAGAACCGAGTCTATTGGAGCTGTCTGGTATCCAGATACAGTGTACATGTTGTAATCTGGGCTAGCTCTCGAGAGAAGAAGAGAATGGGATCGAGCGAAGGAAGCAAGATCGAGCAACCGGCATGTGCCAACGAATCCGGGCGAAAAGGCGATTGATGGACTGTTGCGCATCGACTAAATTAACAAATCAAAACGGTAGTACTACTACCTGGTATTAATTAAGCATGCAGGTGTGGTTGTTTGGCTAATAAACCAATCACGATCAAATCAGTCGTGGCGTGATGGCTCCCAGTGCATAAAGGCGAAAAGCTACCTTTTCGACGCACAGCAACCTCTTGAATTATTAATTTGGTGAGAAAAAAAAATAAATCGGTGTGGTTGTACGATGCGACTCTGTTAGCTTAAGCTTCGGATGGAAAGCCTATGTTATCAGCGGTTTTAAAGTTAATAATACTAAAAAAATAACTCTAAAATTGATTTTAAAATTTAAATTTTATCCGTAATAAGCAGACGACAATAGGCATAAGAGCTCAGGCGCGTGGGCAGCTGCACCAGAAGGGATCCATCGGACCAACCAACTTGCCAGCCAGCATGTTGCTTCTCTTCTCCCCCGTGGCCCATACAGGTGCTTCCATCACTTTCGTCAAGCAACACGAAACTAGGCAAGCAGATCTTTTTACTGTAAGTGGTATACCAAGTACAAGGGCATTTTTACAAAAAACTTTCTAGGTTAGTTTGATGGATATATAAAGATTTCTAATTTGTACGGTTAAAATGGGATACTACATGTAGAGTTCGTGCAACGAGAAATATTTGTAAATATTTTCCTGTTGTTTGAATTTTCTAGGGCGCGCCGCATAAGCCAAAAGACACATGGCCAAAGTAATGAAAATAAGACTTTTATACTTTAGTTTTAAAGTCAAGCTAAGCAACAAAAACGATGAGCTACAAAAAGCGGTAAATTTTGTGCACTAGGTGAAAACGGAATAGGCAGATTTTTCTTCTTTTAGGCCATGGAAATTCAACTATATTTAGCCTAAATGTATGTCCCATGCGGTCCTCTCCACACTTGGCGTCAGCAAATTATCTATTATGCTTTGATTTGACTATTTGTAAACATGTTTTGGAGTAAATTTCACAAGCATCCTACTAACTTTACTGAAGCTATTACAAAACTATAGGTCCAATCAACAATATTAGAGCCACTCTTCTCTTCTATAAAAAAAAAACTCCACCTTCTAAGCATTATTATATTTGCGATTAGCTCATCGGGTCCACTTACATATCCACAAGAACGTTCCCCCTGAAAAAGAATATTCATGTGCGATAACAAAAAGGACAAGGTTTGCTCGTGAGACAGACGAGTGGGCCCACCCGTTACATACGATGCATCAGGTAAAGCCCTAAAAACGCGTGTGCTTCCGCATGGGCTTCCAAGAGTGAAAAACTAATGAGAAAAACCGGAAGATGAGACTACGTAGTCGGCAAGTGGCTTTGTATTCGTACGCGCAGTTTGAAAAATGCGGACGAACGGAGTCATGCACCATTCAACAAACACACAAATGGGAGCAAATAGCCAAAAACAACTTGTCCTCTTCCACCCCCTCCGCTATTTTCCTCTCCCCCACGCCTCACATGTATGCCATCCTTTATTTTCTTTTTCTTTTTTTCATGTACGTCATGGCCCTCCCTATCCTGAGATATATGGCTGTATGTTAAAAAATTCGAATACTCTCATAACACATGGTTTGAAATTTCAACCTCACAAACCAGACAGTGTTTAAACATCCAGCGTCAAAACCCAGGCGGTTTTTAGCTTAGCTTAGTAACGGATTGGCGTATAGAACTGGATAGGATCTTGGTGTCAGTCTCGAAAGACCTATTTGCTTGCTTAGGTCTCTAAAAGGCTTATTTATTGTATAATATATTCAGAGGTAATATTTATCCAATCTATAAGGGAAGTTAACCGTTTCTTTGTGAAATTTTTTGCTCAAAATGAAACCTAACGAGGGCAAATGAAAGGATACACGATACATGTCACATGAATTCCAATCAGAAGGATAATAGAGGAGGATGTTACGGGTGCATGTTCCGCAACACATAAATAAATTAAGCAAATTATTTTGCCTGTTGCAGGCAATGAAACGATTGTTACTGTACCATATGCACGATGAAGTATAAGGACGAGTTCTTTCTTACCGGTTTGAGCTGAATTAAGTTATTCATGCAAAATAAAATAAGTCATTAGAATATAATTAATTATATTTTTATTAAAAAATTATTAAAAATCATTTTAAGAAATCAAATAAACATATTTTTATATTTAAAATAATTAACATGCAATTAATTATATGCTAATAAGTTAAGTAATTTCATTTAATCAAACAAACTTGACTAATAATACAGAAAAAGGCAAGTGTACTACTTTTTCATAAATGGGTCATGGGTGCCACTAGCCTCCAAAAAGAGCAGGCAATCCGATCTGATTGCAAGTATCCATATATGCTGCCTTTACACATCGACTCCGCCCCATTGATGCGTCAGTTGGCCTGTCTGCTCCTACTTTTTCGCGCAAATATCATCAATTCTCATCAACCCTGGTCATGGCGGAAAAGTCTATGTATGTGTGATCGCTAAACTCTAAACAGTACTCCTACATGCTACGCGTCACCTCACTATCTGTCTCTAACCACTTCACATTAGAGCTAGTAGATTTACATAAACGAGAGGCGGGGCAAAAAGGGAACAACGTGAATGTCCAAATTAACAGGGCACAACTTGCTTTGAATCGGATCTGTTTCACTGTCGACCATCCGAATTCAGAGATGTCGAATCAGATTGTGTTTCTATGCTTAACGTCTGGTGTTAGGTTGGCATTCATACTTTACCATGAAGTCTTTTTCCAAAGGGTGAGATGCCAAGTATTTTTGTGATGGAAATGGAGAACAAAAAAATGAGTCTATAACAAGTTGCCCAGCTGTTTACCAAATGAGTTTGATAAGTATTTGGAGAAGCTAACACTAACCTCTTCAGTACCGGTTATAAAACTGAAACATATTTTTATTTTTATTAACGGTTTCTAAAACCGGTACTAAATATACATAACTAAATATCTTCGGTACTAAAGATACATATTAAGTAATAAATACTAAAAAAAGCATATTATGTTAAAAAAAATAAGGGTGGAGACTAAATGTCTTGATATATGGAGTGTGGGATTCAAACATATTAAGTTAAAAAAATGCAGGGCATAGAATTGGAACCAATGCCTAGTCCTCGCGTGCGTTATCAACTCACCTAAGTTGAATAGAGATGGTTGATAATATCAATCGGTATTAAATATTTTTTAAGCATTAAGTACCGGTCAGTGTTACAAACTAGTATTAACGTATAGTCTTTAGTATTTATTGATATTATCAACCGATACTTAAACGTGTTTATAGGGATATGAACCTTTAAAACCGATACTAAAAGATTCTAGCTAGTATATTTAGCTGATAGATAAAAGCTCATTTCACTGTTAGTGTAAGGTTACCCCACTACTTGAACTCAGAATCTAGAGTAAGCATCTGGACTATTTTAGAGAATTAGATATTTTGAGAGTAGTCATACCGGTCAGAAGCTCACTAAACAGCGCATTTGGATTCATAATCAAATGCATAGTTTGTAAAAGAAATCAGACTCAAGGAATTCTAGGTGTACTTTCCCAGCGTTGAAAATTTGCTGTATGATAGCACAAGAAGAGGTCCAAAGTGCTAGAGCAGAAGATACAGGCAGATCCGATCGCGCAACTTTTGAGTCAGAATAAAAGGCAACAGCAGCCAACTGAGAATGTGTATGTGTACGTAACCAGAGTTCGTCAACTCGATCGCTTTGCATCATTTTTTCTTTCTAGTGGATGGTGACTATGCAAGTTAACTGACGTGCTGTTCGTTTTATGTTGTCATAAAGTGGATCCATCATTATACACTTGCCCTTCTCTTGTTATCCGTTTAATTTTTTAATCACAGCTGACGTGCGAGTTAATTGTTGCAGCATGCACTAATTAATGATGTATTTCATATGGTCACAAATGTAATCACTTTTAGCATTTAAAAATTATTCAACGATGTAAACATTTTTGGAGTAATGTTTTCTTAATCAATCCAACAATTGTTCACTGGTGGTTGCTTTGCTAGATGCGATATTTCCTAATCAATTAAACTCTAGAACCGTCCAATTAATTTTAATTTAACCTTAATTTCTGCTAAAATATATAGAAGCATTTATATTTGTAGACGGAGTTAATCACAGCCGAATGTGTCCATCTCGCGTGGTAAAAAGTGAATGGTGAAAGCTACAAACAGCAAGTAGGAAATGGCCACCGACTACGTACTTTCGTGTGACTATTTGCTCTAGCATTTTACAACGACGAAAACAATAATTTCCAAGTCTGACCTTTTGATGTGATGAGTGATCGATCCTGAATCCCTGAAGCATGTGCACGTACGTGCCTAAAAGTTAGCCGCATGGGCCTGTGCTTGTGTACATGCCATGCGGGTTAGCCGCAGGAATTGGGAGGCAACGGCGACCCAAACGAAACGTCGCCGCGTTCCAGCTGCCTCTGCCCGGCCGGGTCGCTGCTGCAGCTGTATTAGCTTTACGACCACCACTCGTGCAACCAACCACGCCACACAAGCTGAGGCTGAAGCTGGAGTTGAAGCTGTTTGTGTCCTCTCCTGTTCCCATATCTACGGGTATGGTCATGTCTTTCCCACCTTTCCGGATTAATTGTACCACCTCGCCCCCGCACATGCGTAGGCGCCAATATAATACTAACGCTGCTGCCGCTGCCGCCGTGCTCGCAGCAGCAACTGCCACATGTGCTGCCGCCCATGATGGCCGCGGCCAAGTGCCCCTTCTGCAAGCCGCCAGCTGCACAGGGCCAGGGCCAGAATCACAAGCGGCTCCGCCCGGCGCTGCCAGCCGCGGTTATGGACGACATGGCGCCGACCACCACCACCCCGCCGCAGCCGCTCCTCCCCGGGTTGCCGGACCACCTGGCGCAGCTCTGCCTCTCGCCGCTCCCGCCGCGTATTTTGCATGCTGTTTGCCGGCCATGGCGGCGCCTCATGTACGCGCCATCGTTCCCGCCGTTTTTGTCGATGTATGCGCTCCTCGACGACTCGGGTGCGGACGCTGGCGTCTCGATTGCCGCCTACGACCCCCTGGCTGGACGCTGGGACGAGCTGCCCCCGCCGCCGATGCCGTCGCCGCCGCCCATGCTCTGGCACCCGTCCTTCCTCGCTCGCCGGCTGCCGCTGCAGTCAGTCGCCGCCGCCGGACTCCTCGTCCTCGTCTCCGGATCGACGCAGTCGCTGCACCCGGCGCTGTCCCGCCCGCTCGTGTTCGACCCGGCCGCGTCCACGCCGCGGTGGCTACTCGGCCCGCGGATCCCGCACGCCCCGCGCCGGTGGTGCGCGGCAGGCGCGGCGGGCGGGCGAGTCTTCGTCGCCGGGGGCGTCGGCGCCGGTTACGACCCGGCCGTGGCACGCTCCGGCGCGGTGTGGGACCCCGCGGCGCCGTCCGCCGAGTGGGAGCCGATCCCTCCGCTGCGCGACGGGCGGTTCAGCCGCGACGCCGCGGAGGCCGTCTCCTCCGGCGGGAAGGTCTGCATGGTCAACCTCCGCAGCCGCGGTGCCAAGGAGGGCGCCGTGTTCGACCTCCGCGCCGGCCGCTGGGAGGACATGCCGCCCGGCATGCTTGCCGGATGGAAGGGCCCCGCGGCGGCGTCTCCCCCGGACAGCGGCGAGACCATCTACGTGATGGACGAGGAGCGCGGCGCGCTGACCGCCTACGACTGGGGGACCGACCGCTGGAGGACGGTGGCCGAGTCGGAGCTCCTCAAGGGCGCGGCCAAGATTGCGGTGGCCGGCGGCAAGGCGTGCGTGGTGTCCCCTTGCGGCGCGAAGGTGTTGATATTGGACGTCACGCCACCGCCCAAGGTGTCACCAGCGAGGAGGGCACCGTCGCCGCGAATGTGGGAGGTGGCGGCGCCGGCCGGGAAGCGGGTGGTGTCCCTGCACGTGCTGCCGAGGATGACCCGGCCCGAATAGGCGAAGCCGCCGCGTCTCCGCATGCATATGCGATTCGGTACACGTACTACACCACGCTGTACAAATCGATGTTTTTTCTATTGATTTTTGGAGCAAATTCCCCGAAAAAAAACTTTGAATCATGCATGTTTCTGTTCAGTCAATCAAAAAAGAAGACGAGATCGATCGAGTTCGTTTTGTTGACCCAACAACTGAACGTTCGTTGCGTTTTTGATACGGTGGTCCATTTCTGCTGTTACTGCTTTCGCTCCAAAATTGGTTCTATTCTTCGCAGCAAAAGCAGTCTCCAAAGCGGTAGGATCCCCGTGGGCGATGGCAAACGCCGCCTGTGAATGACTGATTTGGTAGCTTTAGCCTGTGTGGCGGTGGGGCACGACCATGGCGAAGGAACCTCGCATCCTCATCTTTTCATCTCCCTTTTTTGTGTGGATGCTGTGTACACAGATGGCGATATGGATCATCGATCGCCGGCACTTGATTCTCTGTCGCCATGCATCGATCCCTGCCGGCGAACTTTGGTCTTTGGTTGGTCGCCGGCGGCGGGGGCAGGCAGGGGGAGTAAGGGAAGTTTCGCGTGTGGTTGCCGTAGTTTCAACGGAGGAAGACCCAGCCGTCCACCCGGACCCCGCCCATTCGCCGTGACGACGACGACGACGACGGCGACGTGGTTGCTTGTCTCGTCGTCGGTTATAAATGAGTCCGCGACGTACGCTAGCTCGAAAAGTAGGCACCTGTCGTCTGTGACCAACTTGCTCCTCACTCGCTCGGTCATCACAAAGAAGACAGAGAGAGGAGGAAAAAAAATCTGGATGTGGGATTGTTTGGCTCGTTCATTGACGAAAGCGCGGGAGAGCGACGCGGTGGCCGGCCGGCGACGGCTCTCCGGCCGGGAAAGGACATTTAAAAGACGAAACAGTTACACTCTTTAAGACACTAAAGCCTGAAAGTGAAATACTCATTTGGCTCAAGTCTCAACTACGTCTGAACAGCCAACCATTATGTGCTAATGCAAATCATTTCCCAAAACTGCCGCATGATGTTGCTGCCTCAACCATTGTAATTAGCGCTCCTTAAAACTACACCAAGAACCATCCAAATCAAAATTAAGGTTAGGAATAGCCACTTTCTGATACCCACCAGCTTGTTGCCTGACCTATATAGCAGTGGCAATAGAGAGAAACTGGTAACTTCTCTTGCTCAGCAACTTGTTCGTGGCCTTAATTGTTGTCTCCTTTGCGAGCAATTAACTACAATTAAGACATCATCTACAGTGTCTGGACAGGTTTGTAGTCTCGTCCATCCGTTGACAGACCGGTGTTACAATGGGGATTCGGACGTGTGCCTTGTTGCGAAGCCAACTTGGGGAAGGATTTGAATGAAGGATAACAACCACGTTGATCGCCGATGTGGATTAACGGTGGTGGCCGCCGTGCACAAGGAGGCTCTTAACGCGGCAACAGGGCGCCGACGGCGACGCAACCACGGCGGTTGTGCTGTTTCTGCACATACTCATCACGGTGGGGGATTGCCAGTGAAACAGGCATTTCCTCTCAGCCCAAAGCTCAGTATTTGCAAAAGCCTTGGGGCACCTGTACACCACTACAGTTAATCACTGTGCTCATTTGGATACATAATGATAACACCACAACAGTTAATGATTCAGCTCATTTGGGTACAAACTGCTTTAACATGCTATATTCTCACGTCATTACATCCGAGTTAGCCTTCTTACAGTTACAGTTTCCAAGCAAATTGTTGATAGGTTACAAGCAAAACACAGCAGAGAAAACAGACAACAGGGTTCACTCTCTACCAGTAGGGTGGATAGGTCCGTGCTGGAAGATCATGCAGGGTTGCTGGGTTGCTAATCTGGCAAGGCAGTTCCCCTTTCAAGATTGTTCTTGATCTCAAGCGTGTATTTGCCAAATGCCCTCTCGACCTTCTTGTTGAAGTGTTCGTTCCGGTCATTGATCGAGTCAATGTCCTTGTCTTCATGGAACTTGCGCCTTCTGCTGAATGCTTTTCGTTTCTCATCCCGTTCCTTGAGCTCATTAACCATCCTGTCTATGTTTTCTTCTGGCACCTTAGACACCTATGCAATGCACATGGCGGCGATAAGGACTCTATAACAGAAGGACATTAAACTCAATCAGTACAAAGAGTTTGGTGCGATGGCAAGTACCTTTCCATATTGAAGACTTGAAGCATCACGATAAAATTCTGGATCGGCTTCCTTTGCTTTATTGTAGGCCTCCATGTCAACCTCAATATTCTTGGTCCTCTTTTTGTATGCATCATATAAGGTCTTCTGGTTGAAAACTGCAATGAGAACACCACCCATTTATATACATGTAATATATTTAAATTAAAAAGATCAAATGGAATCTGTGACCAAACGCAAATATTATTTCAAATAACCAACTATAACTATCTATAACTATGGCTACCTTGATTTTTTTTTCCTGAAATCTGACTATAATATAAGCAACGGGATATCCAGATATCAAGAAAAATGTAAGTAGACACTCATGGTGCCTGGCATTCAATGCACTACATAACAAGAAATGCTAACCTTGCATTGCTGAAAGCTAGATGCAAAAATGATAGGAAGCATTTGTCCAGAGCATATGTAGCACACATCTTGTTTAAGAACGTCGGTAATTAAGCTTGCTGGTTTAATATTTAAATGCAGGACAAACTGAAACTGAGACTGGTAAAGTTTGCAAAGCACAGACTAAACTTACAAATAAACGATGAGACACTGATACAACAACCCAGACTCTGATGGGAAAGGAGAAACATGCCATATAGTATATAATCAATAACAGACAACCAAACAATTATTCAAGTATCTTCAGAAAATTCGTTTGGAATGTAATTAAAATATGTTTAAGCACTACAGCGACAACATGCCATGCGACAGACAAAAGCAATATTACAGTACATGGAATATGATATGTCGAATTTCACTGAAGCTACAGAACAGGCCTATGTTTATCCATTGAACGAACAAATTCAAGAGATGGAACTCACCATCCCAACCATATGGCGCAGGTTCCTTTTCCCACTTCTTGTATTTTGCTTCGGCCGATCCCTGTGTATCAAGCATGTAAGACTTTGTCATGTCTAGGCCATTTGAGTCCAGCAGCTTTCCAATCTTTTTTTTCCTGTCTTCCAGCCACTTTTGTTTAGAAACACCTCTACTCTCGGTGCGAGGCTCCATTCTCTTCTTCTCTGCCACCATTGCTTGCTGATTCGCCTTCCTAGCTTCATTCTGCAGCATAAAAAACCGCAAGGAGATGAATACCCAAGACCGCACACACAACAGCTGCCTCAACTATATGGCAAACAAAGAATTGCCGCACCATCTTCAGCCGCAGCTCAAATAGCTTCTTCTGCTTCTCTGTCATCTGTGGGTAACCGTCGTCTGCGCCCGCATCATCACCATCATCACCCTCAGCTTGGGCAGGGGCGGCATCGGATTTGCCAGCGTCTACAGAAGGCAGCTCTTGCTCCGAACGCTCCAACCCTTAAGACGAAGCCAATGAAACACTCCATAAGCACCCCGATACAGGCTCAGGACGAATCGAATTACTTCTAGCCTCGAATTACCCGTAGCAAGGATCCATTGCCGACGAACCGTGGCGCAATTACTCAGATCAGAAAACATACACAAACGAAGGGAGGCGGTGGACTACCTGATTTGGATCAGAAAACATACACAAACGAATGGAGGCGGCGGACTACCTGATTTGGCATCGGCGATCCTCTTGAAGCAGTACTCGGAGCAGACGTGGTAGGGGTTGGATGCGTTGATGCAGTCGGGGTGGACGGTGCGGTCCACAGGCGGCCGCTGCTCGTCCTCGAGGCGCTCCCTTGCCTCGACGATCTTGCGCAGGCAGTAGTCGGAGCACTCGTGGAACGGGTTCGACGAGTTGATGCACTCCGGCCGCGACTTCCACGACGCCGAAGCCGACGATTCCTCCTTCCCCATCAAGCCCGCGCGCCCCCGGATTTGGGAGTCGACGGAACCCTAGAAGAGGATTAGTTCCGCAACTCCGCCTCTCTTCCGTCGGAGACGCGTGCGAGCCGGGGATTGGATTGAGGGGGAGGAGGCGGCGGCGGCGAGGCTGTCTGGCTGTGGGCTTCGTCTGGGCTTTTGTTTTGTCTTTGGATCTCCTTTCGATTTCGAGCTGTGGATTGGATTGGCGAAAGAGGCGACGGCGAAGGCGGCGGCGAGGCGAGGCGAGGCGGTGGGCTTCTTCTGGCCTTTTTTGTTTTAATCTTTTATCTCGAACTGGGCCGAGCGAGAAGGTCATGGGCCTTTTTCTCGCAGGGCCCATTCGTTTTCCTAGCCGTGTCAGTCGAAGGCCCATTCGTTGCCACGATCGCCATTCGTCCTCATCGTGGCCGGAGACGGCGAGAGTAGGAAGGAGACGGCAGCGCAAGACCCATTATATTTGTTTTATGATTATATAATAACTCAACTTAACCTTTCGACTTGCCCCTCTTTTCTCGTCAACTTACCTATTGTTGTGAACTGGTTAGTGCACAGTATAACTCAGAGATAGAGTAAGAAATGCAAATAAATAAATAATAATAATAATATACTTCTATTTTACGTTGAGGCTTTAGAGAATATCACATTAGGAGAGTTGGGTTGAACTATTCATTACATACAACTCGATAGTATGTTCTGTGCGAGTAGAATTTCATTGCTCGTCAACTTAACCTATTGTTTTGAATTGGTTTGTGCACAGTATAACTCAGAGATAGAGTAAGAAATGCAATTAAATAAATAATAATAATAATAATATACTTCTATTTTACGTTAAGGCTTTAGAGAATATCACATTAGGAGAGTTGGGTTGAACTATTCATTACGTACAACTCGATAATATGTTCTGTGCGAGTAGAATTTCATTGCTCGTCAACTTAACCTATTGTTTTGAATTGGTTTGTGCATGGTATAACTCAACATAGTATTAGTATTAGAAAGAAATATAATTAAATGAAAAATAATAGTCCATTTCTATTTTACGCTTGAGGCTTTAGAATCTCACGTTAGGGAGAGTTGGGTTGAGCTATTTATTGCATACAACTCAACTCGATAGTATGTTCCGTGCGAGTAGAATTTCATTGCCCGTCTCCCAACTCCCATTTCTTTTGGAGAAAACACATGAATTTGCAGTTAATCTGCTTGTGTTTCCCAGAGAGCCTTTGATTGGCCGTATAGTTTGGTGTAGTTTTTCACTTGTGACGCTTGCTTTCTTCATGCAGGTTTCGAGTAGCGATCTCCTTTTCGTCCTCATGTCACCTACGTGTGAACCATAAATAAAATCAGAACGCACAACCACCCGTGTTGTTGAACGCTGCTCACATCATCATGCACATCAGCTATGCTGCAAACACTGAAATTCTCTCTTTTTTACGGGTCAAAAGAAATTTTCAGGCCTGAATTGGACGTCTCCAAGGAACCAACACGAGTCTGAAATTTCCAAGCTTCAGGAATCATCTACAAGTAGCATGACTTGTACAGTAGTACTGAATACTGATGCTGACCAAATGGCTCCATCTTCATTCCATGCCACAAATTCTAGGATGGAGAAAGACAACCAGGTCCTGCCAACCAGAAAGGGCAGCCGTACCTGTCAAATAGATGATCTCAATGATAGAATGCCTCTTCTTCATTGATGATAAAACGAAAGGGAAATTGATGGCCACAAATCTTGGTTCAGAAGTAGCACTTGCTAACAAACATCGATCTGCCTATATCTTCTTCTATAACAAATATGGACACTTATGGCAAGAAAGAATTAATGAAAAAACTGGTTTGAGGGCCACTTGGTTGGTGACAAAATTATAACTTATATAGCTAGCAATTATCTTACAAAAAAAAAGAAACAGCACGCTTCTATTTTTACAACCTTCATGGGACAAATTATAATACATCTAGAATATTTGGCTCTTTTATAAGGAAGTGAATGGCGGTAAGAATGTGTAGAAAGTAGAGATAACACAGCAAAGATTGAGATGCTGCAGCAACAATACAAAGCGGAGCCGATCGAAACACAGATTCTATTGAAACCTACAGGACTATTATTGCGGGATATACTTTTTTTTTCACCATCATCATCTGGAGAAGCAACCTTGTAAAGCCAGCCTAGAAGCACAAAAGAAGATACTGTCAACTCAAATAAACAAAAAAAATCACTTGTATGATTAAACAACATAGAGAAAACAAGGCATGAGCTGTTTATGTTCATCACATTAATGTTTTTTATTCCAAAAAATCATTGCAGATCTGCAACACATTAGATTAGCTGATTAGGGGAATAAAAAGATATGTTGACCAGATGCTTACAACTCATAAGATTTTTCAAAGCTTGACCAAAGAAAAATCATATGAAAAACTTTTTTTCATATGTCATGCATTGCATGTTTGTAATTAGTTCCTAAAAACAAAATTGCATATAACTAGTTATAGAGCTTCAGTGGTATTCTGGGAATCATGAAAGCAGCGCCCATAGCTAGGTCCTGATAGTTAGAGTTGCTAGTAATGCAAGATAAAATCTAGAATAAACCCTGACAGTTTTTTATTAAATGATGCATGGACTCAACTAAAAAGAATTTGGCTAGTTGACAATTTACAAATACTAAATTCTATTGAACTAGTGTCTTTCATGAAGTGTTACTCAGTCAAAAGAGCTTATCTAGCTGAACTTTACAACTGCCAAATCATGGCTTGATAACATGTCACCCGTTTTAAGTAAAATATGCCTGGTTAATATGCACATCCAATAGATGAAGTCCAGATAACTTCAATGGGCAAGAACAACTAAACATAAAAGGGAATTTGCATTACCTTGTCTACCTGTCACCCTTTCTCTTACAATGTTCCCCACACTTGTGGTAGGGGTTGGATGCGTTCACACAATCAGGATTGATTTCTCCTGTTTGCTCTGCTCTCAGAACAGCCTTGCCCTTCCTTGAGTCTGAAAACAGAGAGATAGTAGGCATCAAAATGGCTGCCAAAGTTCTCGTATCCATTAACATGCCACTACCTGTCGGGTTAACTAGAAGATGTACCTGGCTTGCTTGTATTTTTCTGTCCCATTTCATTCAAATGATCAAAGCAGTATTGGGCGCATATATGGAATGGGTTGGACGCATTTGGGCACCTGGGATCCACCTTCCAATTCTGCACCACAGCAATCTCCTTTCCCCCTGCAAGGGTAAAAACATCAGCTAAGAATGCCAGCTGAAAGTACAAGATGTAATCTGAATCGAGCATATTCAGGATAAGCAGGTTGGCAGCATCATTATCATAATTCACAACTAAATGCCACTGATTAAGACATGAGCCCTTTTATGGTACCCACAATTGTTTGTAGGTGATCCAACCTTTTCAATGTAATGGAACAAACTATTTAGGATTTCCTTATAAGTTTGCACTTAATATAGGAGGAACATAGTAATAACTACAATAATGTAGGGAAATAGTTCGAGGGAGTAAAATGGACTTTTTTCTAAAGAAAAAGGGTATTGCTGCTTCTTTCCCACCAGCACCGCTACATGAAACGCAAACATTATGGCAAGCAGGCCTCAATGGTTGGTCCCCCTCTATTTTCCTTTCCCGTAAGCCAATATAACTCATAGTCAGATTTTTTTCCCCCAATTTTCTTCCATGAGTACCAATCTCTATACTCCATTTACAAGGCATATCAATTTGTTATAACATTAGCGGCATTTAAAGGATATATGGTTTGGTAGGTTTAGGGTTAAAACAAGAGGTCTTGTAGTACCCTACTCCCCTAGAAATTAAAGGTCAGGTTTTAACTACACTAACATCATAATTGGGGAAGCTAAGATACCATAAAAAAATCAAAACAGAGGAAGCCCACTAGTATATGCTACTACACTACCTTTCTTGCGTGACGGCGACTTCTTATCAGTCTTCTTGTGCTGATCCACCTCCTTCATCTTGGCAGCACAATGCTCAGTGCATTCGTGGAATGGATTGCCAGCATTTGGGCACTTAGGATCCACCTTCTTGCTGCTCCCCGATTTCACGCTGCCATCTGCGCAATCATCCAACAACTGTTACGACAGATAATACAAAGAACAATAACCCCAACTGTCTATGATGCCACCTAGCCGATACGGGAGAGACCACCTATGACCTATCAGTAGCAAGTACTGACGAATCAAGCAAAGAACAACCTTCTGAGGAGGACGAGGAGCGTCGCGAGTGGCGGGAGAAGAGGGACATGGGGGACTTCCCTCCCTCCGACGAGCGGCTGACCTCGGCCATCTTGGCGATGCAGTGCTCGGTGCAGACGTGGAACGGGTTGGGTGCGTTGGGGCATCGCGGGTCCACCTTCTTGCCATCGCCGTCCGCTCCCTCGCGCACTGCACCACAAAAATCAAATCGAATTCTCATTCCATTCGAAAGTTTCTTCTGAATTGTTGCAAAGAGATGGGAAAAGAGAGGAGGTGCTCACGGAAGACGTAGAAGGGGAGGCCCCCGGATCCGCCGGCCCTGTCGCGGCGGCGGGGCTTGGACTGCAGCTCGCCGTCGCTGTGCGTGCTCCCGTTCAGCTCCGCGGTCCCGTTCTGCGCGGGCGCGGCTGTCCCGTTGTGCTGCGCCGGTCGGGCAGCCGGTGGCGGGGGCTTGGCGGCGGGGGAGGGAGCCGGTACGGGGCAGTACTCGGCGCAGCGGTGGAAGGGGTTGCCGGCGTTGGGGCAGGCCGGGTTGACCGCCTGCCGCTCCTCCATCACCGGCGTATCTGCTACTCCTCCAACCTACCACACCCCCTCCTCCTCCGAAATCAACCGCAGCAGCAGCAGCAAGCCAAGAACACCCAAGAAAACCGAATAAACACGGGTGTTTGACTTGCGCGAGATACCGCAGAGAATTCCGAGGACGACGGGTGGCGGACGGAGAAGGATGTGATTTGAAAGGAGGAGGAGAACCTCGGGTCTTTGGCTGGGGTGGGGACTAGGTATGCGGAGAGGTGGAAGAGAGGAAGAAGAGGAGAGCAATTAACGAGGAGAGGAGGCGATGGAAATGGCGGATGGGGTCAAGTCGCAACCACTGCTGCTCCTCCTGATTCTGGAGGTAGAGCAGCGGCGCCCAAGGGACGGACGGTCAGCTCGCCCTCCCTCGTGCTATTATCGTGTCTCCTTGTTTTTTTACTAACTGATCGACCGTCCACACGTACTCCACTACCTTGGAGTATACGTTTGTCAGATGAAGAAAACCGTGGCGACGGTGCACGCCTTCCAGCTCTTTGTAATTGTGTGTTGACCAAGGTTATTAAGAACATAACGATGTAAAAATACTCTTTTCAGGCAACGGGTCTCTACATTTTGCACTCGTTCAAGGCTAAAAAGTAAAAAGTTTTTTACGTGTCGGAGATGTGAACGGTACTTCAATGTACTGGAGCAAGTATTTTGGTCAATCACTGATCCAAACAAGTACAACCATGTACCCTACAAACCAACAAGAACGTTTTTTTTTCGTGTTTAAGACCACCAATGCAAGGAAGGAGTGCGTGCGTGCGGCTAAGGAACTTTTTTGTTTTTTCTGCGTTCAATGTCTGGAAGACTGGAAGCTTCCACGAGAAAAGGAGTACAGGAACCAAAGAACGGTAGCACCACCGTTTGGACACCCTGGCTGTCTTCTTCTACTGCACCACAAGTTTATGCCGCAGTGCAGCAGCCTCTCTTCTTAGTTTCCACTTTTCCAACTTCTCCATGGTGTCAACTCTTGGACGGCGCTGCGTTTGATCGTAAACATCGTATGCGTAGTATTTTCCTTCCGGCTGCTTGCTTGTTTTCTTTCGCCTACCTATCTTGCTCTGTTTGTTGGCTTCTTAGCCAACCAAAATTTTAAATTTTAAATATTAATTATAGATTTGATTTAAAGATTTTTTTCTCGCTTTTAAACCATAAATAATATATATATATATAATTTTATCCATAAATTATATTTGTATGGTCACTTCGTTTTTTAATGATTATTAACTGTGCCCAAATTCACTTAAGCTACAGAACCTATGTGCCGTGCTCTCTACCTAGTACACTTGTACTGCTAAATGTGTAAATGACACAACTGTCACGTTTCCCGTTTACACTTTGCATGTTTCTTTTTCCAGTTTTTCCGTTTCCTACGGATGGACAGACAGACGAGTGCTTTTCTATGCTTTGTTTTTAATCGTTTTTCTTCTCTTCTTGCATGGGTAGTTAGTTGCACACGTAGCAGCTGCACACTTGCACGGCTCTGTGTTTATAGCATGAGTTTGTTGATGCAGGGCCGTCAGATGATCTAGACTTGGTACAGTACTAGTAGTACTTCCAAAATTCATCATTGAATGAGTGAGTAGTATATAGTACTTCCCTTGGGTAGTGTGTCTCATCTTCCGGTGTTAGTTGTGTACTCATCTTATATTTCGTAGTTGCAATAATACAAAATAATACTGTCTTTCTTGTGCGGCGAAACTCATCTTGTATTTCGTAATTGCAATAATACAAAATAATACTGGCCTTCTTGTGCGGCGAAACCAACAACCTATCTGGAGTCCACACAAGAAGACCAATATGGTTTTGTCTAGTCACAGAGGGACGGCGGATTGATGTCGCCGCTGCTTCTACCCTTCCCTGAATCGGAACGCCTTGGCCTCCACGATAGAGCCTGCATTTCTAGGGCCCGCTGTGCTAAACTCACCGCCACTACGTGCGCCGAACGCTGCTGCTACTGTTTCTTGCTTGAGCTCGTGCTGGGCAGGCCCTCATGGGGGTTGAGAAAGGGAGAGAGGAAGGGAAAAAGAGTGAGGGGAGAAGAAAGAAGGGTGGTACTGCATCTGCATGTGGGTCCGTGGGATTGTTTTCATTTTACCCTTTTGACTTACACGTGGGTCTTTTCTTTGGACTGAATTGCCACGTAATACCCACGACACCATATGTGAACTTAAGTCAATGTACTACATTAGACAAAAATGGCGAATGTAATGCCACATAAACTTCACATAGGATAAAACTACCGTTAAAACCACTTAGGGAGGGAAAATTTACTGGTTTGGATATTTGAACAGGCCTCTGTATTTGCGGTTGAAGAAGTAAAATCAAACTCAACTAAGACGTGAGATAGACTTTTTCCTATATAAATTGGTGTTCCGGCCCAGATGTCCATACTCGCATTCTATTTGGACCTCACAGGAGTTTGGGCCAGAAGCCAAACAGGCCATATTGGACTATCCTTTTCTTAAAGTGGAGAGTTTTTAGCATGTGTAGGCAGAATCATCGATCATACGAACTCTACCCCGATGAGATGAGTAAAGCTAAACAACACACCACATGTTGCCATAAAACTGGTCTATCACCTATTAAAAACTCCCACCGATCCTATGGATGACGATCGGCTACAGGATCGTATATCATACTCCTTCGTTATGTTAAAAGTGTTAGAAGATGAAAGATAGAAAATTATTTAATTTTTATGATAGATATAAACGATAAAATTAGCAAATGTAAAATTAAAAAAACTATTTAAAAAAAAGGTAAGACAAGAAGCTTTTATTTAACAGTTCGTAAACCACGGAAAAATCTGGAAAAAAACCGTTATCGCCTTGCCATATACTATATACAGTATTTATAACCATGAATCGTCGTCTGATCTTATCTTCCGAAGGCTGTAGACATTCATATCTCCCGAATCTCCATCAGCCGGTGACCATAAAAGCCCCGACCAGTGGACGCCCTTTCGCTGCCGCCGGAGCAGCGGCCAGCCACCGCCGGTGTTAATCAACGACAGCCTTTTCCAACCAGCGGCAGCGGCCAAGGGCCACGCCACAACGGTAAAAGCGCAGAGCATCCTAGGCTGGCCCCACCACCACGCGCCCGACGTGACAAAACTGCCCCACTTTCCCCTCCCCCGCAACCACTGACCGTCCGTCCCGTCCACACTGAGCTAGCTCACTCCATTCCCCTCGACCTCGAGTCCCATTTCCGTGGCTGATCGCCGTCCGGCGGCCGCGGGCTCCGACATGGCGTACTCCGGCGGTGGCAGCGGGAAGCTCTCGGCCGTCGACGCCATCCTCGCAGAGGCGGCCGACCTCGTCGCGCTCGAGCAGATCGCCAAGCTCAACACCGCCCACCTCGCCCACGACGACTCCGCGCTCCCTTCCAGCCTCGAGTCCCGCTTCCGCAAGCTGAAATCCCTCCCCACCGCGCCGCTGCCGATGCCGCCCGCCAAGACCCTGGACCGGAGCGTCACCGCGCCGCCCCACCACCACACCGATCCCGCCGACCCGCCGCGACTGGACCCTCCTCCGCCTGCGCCCCCTGCGCAAGAACGGCGACCAGAAGAAGCCGAGAAAGCCCAGGAAAAGAAGGAGAACTCCTCGCCGCCGCAGGCTCATCCTCCACCAGCCGTGACCGTTCCGGCGTCGGCGGCGCCCCAAGGCGGCCGGCCGACGCTGAGGGAGAGGAACAGGGGGAGGGACGACGACTCACCGTCGCCGCCGCGCCAGGCGTGCTGCTTCGGCTTCTCCCCCAAGAAGACCCTGCCGAGGACTCCGACCAGGAGCGGCAGGAAGACCCACGCCGGCGTCGCCGACGACGACGTCCTTGGCATCGGCGACGCCGGCGAGTGGGGCGACGAGAACAGGAGGATCGTCACCGAGCTCAAGCAGCAGCAGCGCAAGCTCAAGAAGGCGCTCGAGGAGCAGGTTAAGGTCAGCAAGGAGACGGCCAAAATGGCGCGATGGGTGAAGCAGGCATCCGCGCGCATGACGCACACCGCTGCCATTGATGACTTGCTCAGTGACTGCGACGATGAAGACGAGCTCAAGTGAACAAAATTAGTACTTCCATCGCTTCTGCTTTTATCTATGTTTCAAAATGTTTATGTTACAACATATTAGAGGAACCATATGAAGGACTCAGGGAAGAGGATGCAAATCCTGCTGTTTTCTCTATTTTGCATGAGATAGACAAAGAAAGATGTATGAAATGGATATGCAATGAGGTCAGAAGTTGTAGATGGACTCCTGAAGGTTCATCTTTTGCTCATCTCTTATGTCTAATGCCTTTATGAATTCAGTAATAGTGTCTTGGCACGTTACAATCATGAATTCAGTAATTAATACATTGGCAATTTTCTCTAGTGTCTAAATTTACAAGCCGCTGCTCATGATATTATGAGTTAAGTAACAGTATTTTGGCGATTTTCACAGAGAGCATTTGACAATTCAAAAACTGGTATAGTGACTTGCAATATATGAATAACAGAATAAATACAGAAACAGGCACTCTTAGGTCTAATTGGTTCATCCTATTTTATTTGAGTTCCGGTCTATTGGTAGAGTAAAAGGAATGTAAACCTTAATATATGGACCAAAGCAAAGAAAAAACAAGCATTTTATTATGAAAGAATTGCCTTAGTTATCTATATCACAGGATGATTGATTAGGTAAGTTATTTTATGCTTAGCTGAATCTAGTGGCAAACAAGTCAATATCAGGCCATCTGATACTATCAACATCTCTTTTATGACTTTATCGTGCAAAGCTACTCATATATGATTCAGCAAGAAAGCAACGCGAGGAAATTCCAAATGTCCGATGTATCTCACCATTTCTGAAAGCTACTCATATAATTTTTCATCTGAAACATACGGAAATCTGTGGGGTAGAAAATTCTGTATCAGAAACAGAAATTGAAGGCTGTCTGTAGATCTAAGTTTTCAGGATTTGAAGTTACCTTTCTGATTCCTGATGCCTGAAAGTGTTACCTAACTGTTGCCTTACCTATGAAATTTGCATGCAAGTACAAGCACACAAGTGTAGTAATTGATCCTATGATGTAAAATGAATGAATTAGTGCTTGGCTGATCCTATATAATGAAATGAATGTAGTAGCGCTTCACTGTATTCGTGCTTACCTGCATTGAGGAACCAGACTTTTGGAAGCATCAAAAGATTTGACCGTTTTCAATATTCCGTCCAACCTCAAACTTACAAAGTTTAGCAATTCAAGAGAATTGCTGTCATTGTTTCAGTCTTACGAGCTGTATTGCAGACCCAGAGTTTTTCAACAGCAGGTGAAAATTCAATGGTAAAATACCACAGAGGGCCTCTCTGGATTCGTTGAATCTCCCATGTGGAACACTAAAGATTCCTTTGCACACTCTGAAATAGAGATAGACATATGACAACTTTATGGGCCAAACCTTTTTCTTAATTAATCAAATTGTAGGTAAATCTGAAGCAAATAGAGAAGCCAAGCTATTGCAGCGTAATGCAAGAGGTCATCTTACAATTCTAGGAGAAACTACACAAGTCTTCAAACTTTGTTATGTTTCATAAATCATAAAGTTGAGGCTTAACCTTCGTTTGCTTCATATCGTATCTGTTCAGGCTTTCAGCATTGCAAGCAAGAAAGGGATATGGTATTCTCCAAGTTATAAAGTTGTTTTCTTATGGTATTCACAATTGTAGGAATTCTAATTTCAATTAACTTGCCAAAGCATGCATCACTCAATCCATCTTAAATCCCCTTTGTTCCAATATAACAGAGGCGTCATTCAGCATTTCTCTAGCTTTTCTATCAGGGGTACAACCAGCATGCTCCATCTCCTTATATACCTCAGACACCTGAACAAAACAACAATCAGAATTACTCCAATCTTCTGAAATTGTTCAGGATCATAGGCCATGTTTCATAAAGCTTGATTACACAGATATTATTTTGTACTATCCTTATCAAGAGGAAAAACTTATTTTAAGAGTTAAGGTAAAGAGCTAAACAAACAAGCATTCAAAATTTCACAAGTAACTGAGGTTGTGGATTTGCTACTGTTCACGATAATTTAAGTTACTAAAATGCTAAAGAGCAGAAAAACAGCGGCGATACCTTTTCAAATTTCTTTGCTCTCACGAAAGCTTTCATAAGTGTTGTGTAAGTCACAACATCTGGGCTCATACCCTGAAAAAGGGAAATCAATGATCAGAAAAGATGGCTCAGACTAAGTTAAACAAGAATCATAAAAAATAATTCATTTTTACTTCTTTCATTTCTGGAGAAAGAACATACACTATCCTTGATATGCTGGAGTACAGCAAGTGCCTCCAAATGCCTTCCAGCAGTACTGAAAGCATTGATTAGCAAGTTCAGCATAACAAGATTTGGCTCAATTCCTTCCGCCTCCATCAATTGAAGAACATTCACAGTTTGTTCACACAAACCCTGAAAAGAGATAAGTTTAAATGGACTGAAACTCTGAAATGTATGCACAATGACATGCATATATTGATGTTTTCAGATCAATTATGGTTATTGTCAAAAGAAAACAACAATGACAAGGCAGAATGATAATCGAAGATTCCAGAGCGTTTTGAACCTACAGTAGTGAGTAATGTCACCGCATGTTTGGTTCTCTTGACAGCCTTGCCATACCTTGCTAGAGTGTACAAGAAAACTTGTGTCTTAGGGCCCATGTGTGACACATGGGTGGGAAATGATCAGTTCGCGAAGCAATGATCAAAACCCCTTTAACTAGAACTGAACAGAATGGGTGGCAAAGGAAAAATGAGCATGGCATTGAATAGATAAACAAAATGGTCGGGATTCACTTAACTATTCATGGAGATTTTAATCCAGAGTAGGACTGATTTAATACTAAAATGACCGCAATTTGCTTTTTTTTTAAAAAAAGTTATTTCGACACTCTGTCTGCATCAGACGACAGTAACAGCTGTCATTCGAAGTTGATTCCATCTATATCCAGTAACAGCTATCATGCTATTTTCGGCTCGCGAAAAAAAATCCATCTGTATTAACTAGACTAACCTGTTGAGCATATGCGTTGGCCAAGACACAAAAGATGCTAGGTGAAAGCTGCAGATTTTCAGCTTTGAGAGCAGCTACACAATCATGGGCATCACGAAAATGGCCATATTGTCCATAAATGTCAACCAAAACAGCATATACTGCACCACTCTCCTTGAGCCCTCGATTCCTCATGCCATGAAACAGCTTCTTGATCTCATCCCACTTCCCCTGCTCCCCCAACCTGCTGATGATTGTAACAAAGATTTTTGGGTCCGGATACATCCCTTCGTCCTGCATTGCGGCAAAGAATCGAAGAGCACGTTTCATATTCCCAACACGACCATGCCATCGAATCAAGGAATTCCATGTAGTAATATCGGGCTTGACCCCTTCGGTGCACATTTTATCGAACACCCTGCGTGCATCTGCTAACTGCCCATACTTGCCAAAAGTATCGATCAACCCGTTGTAAATCTGGACATCGAGCTCCACTCCGAGCTCCTGCATCTCCATGATGAGGTCAGTGGCCTTCTTCCACATACCATTGTCCCTGTAGAGCCGCACCAGCGTGCTGTACCCGGCGGTGTCGAGCCGAATACCTCGGCGCTTCATCTCGCCGAGAACCCACCACGAGTCCTCGAGGCGGCCGGCCCGGGCGTACGCATTCAGCAGCAGCATGTATGTGCGCCGGTTCCGCGCGACGCCATCGTTGGACATCTGAATGAGGAGGCGGTCGGCGAGGCGGAGGTGCGCCCTGGAGAGGAGGCCCTCGAGGAGGGCATTGTAGTGCGCAGCGTCCGGGCGGAGACCGAGGCGGCGCATCTCGAGGAGCAGCGCCTCGGCCTCGAGCGTGCGGCCGGCGCGGGCAAGAGCCCGGATGAGGCGCGCGTAGGCTGTGCTGCTGGGGCGCAGCCCGGCGGCCTGCATGTCGGCGAGCAGGCGGAGGGAGCATGCGAGGTCGGAGATTGCGTGGTACTGGATTCCGCGGTCGTAGGATTCCCACGGCCGCTCCTGGTGGTCCATGGGACCGGCGGTGGCGCGGCACGCGACGGCGCCAGAGAGGCGACGGTCATGGCGGCCTCGCGTTAGGGGCAGGGTGGGTGGAAGCTGGAGTTGTGGAGGAAGGTAGAGGCGGACGAGGTGGTAAGCATCCATGGCGGCGCTCGCGCTCGCGCTGGCTCGCTGTGGTTGGGAGCTGCGAATACAGGAGCGAATTGGGGAAGAAGGGTAGACCCGATAACTAACTGAAGTCTCTAATACGCGTTCCACTTGAGAATACGTATTTTCATAATCCGCTAACTAAAGGCGGAAACGAATATATATATATATACACATATGTATATATTCGTTTTGCACGTATATACGCATTAAAGAGGGAACCACAGAAATATACACGTGCCGGCCGTTCCTGGAACGCGAGCGCGCGACCGGACCGGACCGAACCGGCCCTCCCGCGTCCCCAGCCAGAACGACCGCCCCCAGCCAGTATGACACACTCACACTCATACTCATACTACGGTGTCGAATAGCAAGATGTATAAGATATATATATATATATATGTTACTCGTAATTATTGAAGTATGCATGTAAATCAATGGACTCTGTTATTAGGAATAGATTTTAAATGTTTTTCTCGTTACTTACGTATCATTCAATAATTATAAAAAAAATTAATAAAATATATTAACATCTGATATATTATTTTATAAATATATAAATATAAATTTAAAATCTGGAAAGTAACGAGAGGACAAGCTAGCAACGTACATTGAATGCATGCAAACTCGTCAAGCCCTGCATGTCTGCAACTCGTTAAGCAAGCTGATAGTGTACATGAAGGTGCATAGCTCATGTATGCTTGCATGCACACCTGCACACACGTGCCTACTTCGGATGGGCCGGCATGGGCTGGTGGCTGCGATGTGCGCACCCGTGTATTTTGCGGCCGCATACGCCGGCATGGTGCACACGAAATTGCGCTGTACGTATGTTGCGTGGATGTGCGTGGCCTCGATTGGGCTGTCGCCTGTGAGCGGTGCCGCGGGACCACCTCGCGCGCCGCGGCTCACGCCCTCTTGTTCCGCCGGCACGTGTATATTTCTGCAATTCCATCTCTAATGTGTGTGTGTATATATATATATATTTCAAAACCAGGAGCCATCATATAAGAATTCGAGGCCCTAGCATTAACACAATATGATTCCTTATATTTAGAAATATCAATAAATACAAGAGTAAATTACTTCAATGGACACTCTGTTGGTAGGAAAAAAATGCGTCCTAATGTAATGATTCACATTTCTTCACTTACCAGTAAAATAGAATCTTAGTGCTAAAACGTGTGTTTGTACCATCGATATAAACTATACTCTGAGGTTATCATCATAAACCTCAAATATTTATTAGAATTAAAAAAACGATTAGCAGAGAAAAAGAGGGGAACTTTTGAACAATAGAATGAGAGGTAAAAAATGTTGGAACACATTGATTTGGTTTGAAACGTAGAAATTTTGGACCTCTAATTTTTAGAGGGCTTGTGCGATCGCTCAATTCACACTTTTTTTTTGAGAAAAGAGGGCATACACCCCTCTCATTTCATTTATCAGAAATGGATACTGTTTACAGATTCAACTCAATTCGCACGTGCCAATCGACGGGCGTGTGTTTTATTGTTGGTCGGTGTTTTTCATCAGCATTCAAAAGGAAATGAAATGGCAAGAAAATCCGGATCTTATTTTCACTTAAAATTGGAGGAGAGTTTAACACAGACTGATCAGGAAGACATGGTATAATAGTACCCTTGATCTGTCTGAAACTCTGAACCTTGATTAGGGAACTCGTCTGTTTTCAGCAGCATCACTGAACGCCTTTTTTTATGGTGAGATGAAAATCTGAAATTCAATATTTGTGATCACACGACTGCTAAGTGCTAACTGCAAGCCATTAGCTTGCGTATCTCAGTGCGTTTGCGATGATGCAAGGCCGACGCCATATAGTATAGTGTGATAAAAAGCTGAGGAAATTATAAATTCAGACCGCCGTGTTGTGGCCGAAAAGGTTGGTGACCAATTGTCAAATTAATCGTCCTCACATTTCTGCCGCCAAACCTAATTATTCCCTGGATTTGTTATTGGACCAGAGAACCCTTTTTTTCCCTTTTGATGCACACAAGCCATCGGTCATAACATTCTTTTCTCTTGATGAATTATGATGCCATGCACACATCAGTAGTCACTCATCGCGATGCTATCAAAATGAAATGGGTTAATCAAGTGAACTATGTGGTACTACTAAGAATTCAGATGCTCTGTATCTCTGAAGCTAGATGCTTACTTACGCCACAAAAAAGGAGGTTACCCAGATAATGATACCATTTACGATGCGGAAAATGGCTATCTGTTTGGTACTCTGGTACAGCCGCAGGTGTAACTAAAATAGTCCCAGGTCATAGGGGTTGGTGCCCCAACCTGCTCTTGATTGTTCATACGAGTTGATTAGCTGAAGAAAAGGCAGTACACCTGTGCGTGCATCATGCATGGAGATGAAACATAACGTCAAGGAACAGGTAATTGATCCCTGAATCAGCATGCGCGGTGCTTGCATCATTTGTACAGTCACATGTAGAGGGAATTCATTCATAATCAGGTAATCAATGAATCAATGAACAAATGCGGATTCGTTGGTTAGTCTGACGGTGCTGTTCTGCTAAGAAAACTGCGGAGATATTTGTTAGACATACCAGTGATTTGGACTGTATATATATATAGACCCGACCATCTCGTATACGTTCGGAGGATTCATAGTCACTGTACACTTTCTACATGGTATCAGAGCGAGTCTAGATATCCTGGCGCGCTAGCTTCTCCCTCCAGCGAGCCAACCCTTTCCTCCTCCTCGTCGATGTCTTCTTCCCGTCGCCAACTCTCTTCCCGGTACTCTCCTCGCTCTCTCGTCTCCATTTCTTCTTCTCCCCGTCTCTCCCGCAGTCACCTTTTCTCCGCGCGACTAGGCGACGATCTCGATCCGCCTCCTCGTCCCTCCTCGTACCCGTCTCCGCTCTTCCTCTTGTTTCGTGCATCTCTCCTTCTCTGACGCCGGCGCACCTCCGCGCTCGTCGTCTCCATCGGCTGGAAGCCTCCCTCGGTTCTTGCCCTTTCCGACACGCTCAACATCTCTCGGACGCGAACCTTCTCCCCTCACGTCCGAGCCAGTCCAACGTGTCCACGTGTCTACGGACACGAATCCCTGCCTCCCGGACGCGAACATATTCTCTTTGCGTCCGGCCACTCCCTGCCTTTTTCGCGTCCGCCTCACTCCTTGGCCTCCACGAGTCCACGGACGTGAATCTTCTCTTTACGGACGTGAATCCTCGCACGTCCGTGACCCAACCACTCTCTGACCTACCCACTCTGTCCTCACCTACTCCGCTGCTGCCTACTCCTCATCGGCCAATCACTCCTTATCGGCTGGCCACTCCTCACCTACTCCGCTGCCTACTCCTCATCGGCTGGCCACTCCTCACCTACTCCGCTGCCTACTTCCCATCAGCCAACCACTCCTCATCGGCTGGCCACTCCTCACCTACTCCGCTGCCCACTTCCCATCGGCTTCTCACGTCCTTGATCAGCCCATCCGTCCTCTCATCGGCTTCTCCCTCCCATCGGCTTCTCTCTCCCATCGGCTCTTTGCTCCCGTTCTCCCGTCATGGCCACCGAGTCCGCCCTCAGCTCCGGCACTCTCCCAGTCGCCGAATCTGCTCCAGCCCTCGGTGCCACAGACCACACCTCGGGCACCACCTCGCCGATCTTCTCCCTTCCCTACGCTGCTGTGAACGTGAAATCTCACGTTCATATCTCTCTTGACCTTAACGCCAATTATTCGAAGTGGATTTTCTTCTTCAAATCCCTCTGTGGAAAATTCGGCCTCCGGTCCCATATTGATGGCTCCACTCCACCTCGCCCCAATGATCCTCAGTGGGACATCGCCGAGTGCTGCGTGTGCAGCTGGCTGCTCGGCTCGGTCGACGACTCTGTCCTTGACCTCGCCATGGATGATACCGACCCCACCGCCCGGGACCTCTGGGTGGCCATCGAGCGGATCTTCCTAGCCAACAAGCAGCCTCACGCCATCTTCCTCCTCAACGAGTTCCACTCCATGGTACAAGGCGACTCCTCTGTCTCCTCGTATTGTCAGCGCCTCAAAGTCAAGGCTGCTGCTCTCCGGGACGTCGGCCACCCTATGGTCGACTCTCAACTCATCCTCGCCCTTCTGCGAGGCCTCAATCCTCGCTTCTCCAACACCGCCGATGACATCGCCAACGCCACCCCTCTTCCATCGTTCGCCCGGGCTCATGACATGCTAGTTCTTAAAGAACTCCATCTGGCCGATAATGGCTGCTGAGCTTCTTGCGCTGCCCCTTCCTCCCGCGGTCCTAGTGGCCATGGCTCCGGCCACAGCAACACAGCCCGCACCGGGAAAGGCAAGGGCAAAGGCAAAGGCAGGACCTGGCAGGGTCCAACGCCACCACGACCTACCTCGGTCCCTACCCACCCTGCCAGTCCCACGGGTCCGTGGATCTGCTACAACCCCTGGGCGCCCCAGCCCCAGCCACACAGCCCCATCGGCTGGCAACCCGGAGTTCTCGACGCCCATCCCCAGGCTCACCTGGCATCGGCTCCCGTTCTGCCGCCTCAGCCGATGCTACCGACCCCAACCACCCAGTCGGTTCCCTCCTGGAACCAGGCTGGCCTCGTCGCTGCTCTCAACTAGATGACGCTCCAACCACAGCACCCTTGGGTGCTGGACTCTGGGGCGTCTTCACACATGGCGTCATCGGTCGGTATACTTCGCTCCTGTCACCCCTCTTCCTCCCCTTTTGTCACTATCGGCAATGGTCACTCTCTTTCTGTCCAATACCGTGGTGACTCCTCTCTGTCTACATCCACCACTAACCTCCCCTTACGCAATGTTCTTATTGTCCTTTCTCTCATTCACAATCTTATATCTATTCATCAATTCACACGAGACAACCACTGCTCCATTGAATTTGACGCGTCTGGTTTCTCTATGAAGGATATCCCAACCCGGCGACAGATCTTTCGCTGCAATAGTAGCGGTGACCTCTACACCATTCCCGCTACGCTGTCCACCCCACACGCCAGCGTCGCCCTCTCCACCAACCTTTGGCACCTTCGCCTCGGCCACCCCGCCCCCGACGCTGTCACTACCCTCCGTCACAGCGCCTCCATCTGATGTACTCACAGCAGCTCCACAGTTTGCCACTCATGTCAACTTGGCAAACATGTGCGTCTGCCCTTTTCTAGTTCTCTCTCCTGTACCTCACGTCCATTTGAACTTATACATTGTGATGTATGGACGTCCCCAGTTAAAAGTGTCTCTGGTAATCAGTATTATCTCGCTATACTTGACAATTACACACACTATTGCTGGACCTTCCCGCTCATCCACAAATCCGAGGTCACCTCTCACCTCACTCACTTCGTCACGTACGTATCCACTCAGTTCAACCTCCCCATCAAGGCTTTACAAGCCGATAACGGTACGGAATTCGTCAACCATACCGTTACAAACCTCCTCACCTCGCAGGGCATCCATCTCTGGCTCTCCTGCCCCTACACCTCTCCTCAGAACGGCAAAGCCGAGTGCCTCCTTCGCACCCTCAACAACATCAGTCGCACCATGCTACTTCACGCCCATCTACCCGCCACTTATTGGGCCGAAGCTCTGGCTACTGCGACGTACCTTCTCAATCGGTGCCCATGCTCCTCCATTCATAACAACGTTCCCTATGCCCTTCTCTACCGCACGGCGCCCGACTACTCCCACCTTCGCGTTTTCGGGTGCCTCTGCTACCCAAATCTCACCGCCACAGCTTCCCACAAACTCGCTCCCCGCTCCATCGCCTGTATTCTCCTCGGCTATTCTACCTCTCACAAGGGATACTGATGCCTCGACCTTTCCACCCGACGGGTCCTCATCTCTCGTCACGTCATTTTTGACGAGACATATTTTTCCTTCGGTCTCCTTCATCCGAGATCCTCCTCTAGTGATCTCAACTTCCTCCTCACCAACACCGTGCTGACCAGGTCTCCCCCACTGCCCCCTCCATCGGCCGCTGCTGAGGATTTACCCGTCACATCTCCCACCACTACTCGGTCCGATGTCCCCACCATCGGACCCACCTTTATCGGCCGATACCGATCCTATTTATCCTTCAGTCGATACCGTTCCCTCTCCATCGGACACCCCACTTCCATCGGCTCCTCACTTTCCATCGGCTCCTCCCACCCTATCGGCTCCCCCTACCCTATCGGCTGATCCATCTCTATCGGACCGATCGAAATACTCGGCCCACCCGACCTCATCGGCTCAGGCCGATCTAATTCCTCCTTTTCCTCTTGTCTACAGTCGTCGACTCGGAGCCGATGACGCCCCCACTCGACCAGTTCTTCCCATTACTCCCGCACCCCCATCGGCTCCAGTTCCTTCCACCTCTTACATGGTCACCCGCTCCCAGACCGGGTCTCTCCGACCCAATCCGCGCTATGGTCTCTCCACCGTCCACAGCTCTATCTCGCCCATCCCGGCGACTTCTCGCTCAGCCTTGGCCGACCCTCAGTGGCACGCGGCCATGGCCGACGAGTACAAGGCCCTAATGGAGAACGAGACCTGGCGCCTCGTTCCCCGACCTTCCGGCGCCAAAATTGTGACCGATAAGTGGATTTTCAAACACAAATTCCACGCCGATGACTCCCTTGCCCATCACAAGGCTCGTTGGGTAGTCCGGGGTTTCTCCCAACGACCCGGTGTCGACTACGACGAGACCTTCAGTCCCGTTGTCAAACCCGCCACCATCCGAGTCGTCCTCACCTTGGCTGCCTCTCGCTCCTGGCCGATCCATCAACTAGACATAAGAACGCCTTTCTTCATGGCCACCTGACGGAAACAGTCTACTGCCAGCAGCCCCTAGGCTTCGTCGACCCTTCTTAGCCCGATGACGTCTGTCTCCTTCAACGCTCTCTCTATGGCCTCAAACAAGCCCCTCGTGACTGGTACCAGCGCTTTGCTGCCTATCTTCGGCACATTGGCTTTGTGGCCTCTGCATCCGATAGTTCCCTGTTCAATTTCCATATCGGCTCCGCCACTGCCTATCTACTTCTCTATGTCGATGACATTGTCCTCACAGCATCTTCGACATCTCTCCTCGACCAGATCATGGCCCGACTCCACTCTGAGTTCGTCATGACCGATCTTGGTCCTCTCCACCATTTTCTTGGCATCTCCGTAACCCGTTCCATCCACGGGCTTTTCCTTTCCCAACGCCAGTACGTCATCGACCTCCTCCAGCGTGCGGGCATGGCCGACTGTCACCCCACGGCTACCCCAGTCGACACTCGAGCCAAACTCTCCGCCGCCGATGGCGCCCTCGTTGCCGATCCCTCTCACTATCGGAGTCTTGCCGGGGCTCTCCAATTCCTCACACTCACCCGACCCGACCTCACGTACGCTGTTCAGCAAGTGTGCCTCTTCATGCACGCTTCGTGCGAACCTCACCTCGCGCTGCTCAAACGCATCCTACGCTACGTGAAGGGCACCCTCTCCAGCGGGCTGCATCTCAGCTCCAGCCACATCGACTCCCTCACCGCGTACTCCGACGCGGACTGGGCAGGCTGCCCCGACTTTCGACGCTCTACGTCCGGCTACTGCGTCTACCTCGATGATACTCTCGTATCCTGATCCTCAAAACGCCAGACTACAGTGTCCCGCTCCAGCGCTGAAGCCGAGTACCGCACCGTCGCCCACGCCGTCGCCGAGTGTTGCTGGCTTTGCCAGCTTCTCCAGGAGCTCCGTGCACCCCTCTCCACCGCGACCGTCGTCTACTGTGATAATGTCAGTGCCGTCTACATGACCGCCAACCCGGTCCATCACCGACGCACCAAGCACATCGAGATCGATATCCATTTTGTCCGTGACAAGGTTGCATTAGGAAAGGTCCGGATGCTCCATGTACCATCGGTACATCAGTTTGCCGATATAATGACCAAAGGCATGTCCACGTCTTTGTGCACCAATTTAATTGTTCTCCAGATCTTTAGCAACGGGAACAAACTGATTCATGCGTTCAGTGCAGATGAATAGATTGAAGTGAACAGCCGGAATAATAAGAAATATGATATGATTTATAGCCGCTTGATTGCTACCCTTTCTGCTTGACCAATTTATGCATGCTGTCTTGATTACTGCTATGCATCTTGATTAATACACGGAAAGGTGTGGTGTCTTCTCTTAAACACGCTGCCTCGAGGAGGTTGGGAGGTAGGAGTTTATAAGTACTACAATCCTTATTAGTGCGAACGTATCAGATGGTACTAGAAATTAACAGTAAAAAATAACTCTAAACAACATATATACGTTGTTTATTTTTCCGTTAAAATATAAGTTTTATAACTTAATTTTGAATTTTGAAGTTGTTTTTGGAGTTTTCTGATGGTAGTTTATTTTTCAGATTTTACTTTTAAATCGCTAAATACACATATATAAAAATTTTATAGGTAAATTATCCTTTGGTCACTATGCCGGTAGATAGGCATTGAGAGCAAGAAACTACGTAGGCCTCTGTTGAGTTTAGATCATGGGTAGGATTCAATCACATTGTTAGATCGTAGGGTTAATGCAGCTCGAATCGCTAAAAGGAAGATAAACGTAGATTCGTTTAAACAGTTTTAAGTTGTTACTCTTGTGTTATTGTTTTTCTTAGATATGGATTACAATGGCTAAGTGTTTTAAAGTGGCTCTTCCCCTCTCTTTGTCCACAGTCTTCTTATATATTCTCATCGTGCCATAATATATAGAGAAATACTCATGACTAAGTCATATATATATAGTTTAGGTATGATCGGTCTAATCTTATCAGACACACACTCCATGCCTTCCACTCCACTATATGATGGTGTGCGTCACACTTGCTTGGTGGGACCCGCTATGTAGCGAGTCGGTTGGACATGTGGAGGGTAGATGATATGGCGTGGTTCAACAAGGCCCTTCCATTCTATAACGGACGTAAAAGGCAGTATCTATCTTATTGCGTGTGGCCCATCTATCAGGGTAGATATCCATCTTGTCATCCTGGCTGTCACGAGCGTGCAAGCGTCATGCTAATGGAGATAAGTAAGCTTACTGTATTAAATATGGTAGTTGGAATAGTTCAACGCGCTTAACCTCTAGACTCCTGTTACCAAAACCACGAGAGGATTACGTGAGTTCAACTAGCTTACACAATGTCATTCCCCTATGGATACCATCCTATAAAAGTGAGGCTCGGGCTGGCCAGCCAGAGTGAATGACCTAGGCTGATTGGCTCGGGCTAGGTAGCTCGAGTTTATTAGCTAAGATACTCTAACCCAAGCTATTCAGGTTGGACCCCGAGATGTGTATGAGCCTGGGACGAGACCCTAGGAGATTCGTAGACGCCACTTGAACACCTTTAGGTATCTGGTGTGAGATCTTTGGTTCCCACTTCACTGATAATAGTCCCTAAGCTAGCGTTAGGCAGCATCATGAAGACTAGGATGGGCCCATCTTATCAGGGCTTAGAGGCATCAAGCGATGGCCTTCTCTTTTCAATGGGCCAAGTAAACATGAAAGCTTTCCATATCTTGGCTGATAAGGAGTGTGGGAAGGTGAAATAGCACACACCACTTCGTTTTCCTTTGTCTTGTCCACGCATGCCCCCACTTCACGTGAAATTCAAGGCATATGGGGAGTGGGGGGCCCATCGCCTGGTTTTGCGCACCAAGTTGTAATTCCTCACGGGTTCCTCTATAAATCAAGGACGACACTGTATTCTTCCCTTTTGCTACTCATTTGTCTTAATAAAATCCCTACACTCGTCTTCTCCATATTCCTCCGTCGCCTCAACTTCTTTCACTTATCATATGCTCTGACATCTTCCCTCCTACCCGTATCACCGGTAACCATGGCCAGAACCACATGGAGGCACACGGCTCACGGAGACTCGATACTGCTGCCGGTCCTCGCTAGGCAAAGGGGAGCTACGGCGATTAAGCCAGCCACGTTCCCTCCCCAACCTGAGGAGCCCGACGAGGTGATAATCTTCGCATCCTTCATCATAGGAGGGTTAATGCCACCCTTTTCCACTTTCTTCATCCAGGTGCTGAAAGTTTTCAATATTCATTTGATCCACTCTACCCCTAACTCCATAGTCACGATAGCCATCTTCACGCACTTATGTGGGATGTTTACCGGCATTATGTCCTCAGTAGACCTCCTCTGGCACTTCTTTGTGCTGAGATCATCTAACAACAAGAAGCTCAAGACTGACAAATTGGAGGTGTCGGGGTATTGTGGGTTCTGGCCATGTGAGGGCACCAATGACAAGTACATTCCCTACATGCTAAATAACAAGTGGAAGGAATGCCACCAGAACATGGCCTACATCAGCGCGCTGGAGAATGACCGCATGTGTCTCCCCACATTGGCCGCAAAAGCATAGACAAAAACTTGAGAGGCGGCACCCCCGACTGATCACCAGCTTGCTCGCGGCTAGATTCACCTTGGCAATGGTGATCACCGACTTCGTATGCCACAGCATTGCCGCACACCAAGAGCGGGTGCAGGCATTGTGGATGTATACTGACTCGCAAGACCTCACTTAGACTTACATTGGGCAATGTAGACCCTAGTCAAGGTGACAGTGCCTGTTGGTAGTGATGCCAACCTAGATCTCCCCTGGAACGACTTGGCGCCCTACAAATTCGCAAATCATGTAGCTATCCTAGCCTTGCTCCTAGCGTTCAATGCACCGAGCCTTAAGCCCAAGTCGACACTGTGTGTTTTGGGAGGGATTCTCATTAGTGATGACGACACGCCGGTATAGTGCCTCGAGGTGTCGCAAAAAGATGAGCAGGAGAGAGGTAGTTTGGCACCATTGGCCACGAGGGCACAACCTGGCGAAGTGACATTATATCATCTACAAAGAGCATATACTAAGAGATATCCTCTTGTATGTTTCTCATAATCTTATCTATTACTAATGTAAAAAGATAAGGGTTTAAGGCTGATTTCTGATGTAGTCTTATTTTAATTGAAAAGTAATTTATGTTAGTTCGAATATTAGTTATAGCATTGTTATACATATTCTTGATGAGAGAGATATAATTTGTTGGAAATTTATATTTGTCTAAAACCCCCATATAATATTTCTTGGTATCTTGTCATAATCCTTTTTGAAGTCAATAAAAATCATATGTAGACCCTTCTTTTACTCTTTAAATCACTTCATAATTTGTCTTGTTAAGAAAATTGATTCTATAATTGATCTTCTAGTCATAAAACCAAATTTTATCTTATTAAAAAACTACTTCTATGGTTAATCTTATAGACATAAAACTAAATTATTTTACAAATATCTGTGTCGTTTCTCTTAAATGTGTTCGATAACTCTCTTATATATCTTTAACTAATCAACTTAATTTCCTATTACCTGTATATCTCTGCTCTTCATCTAGGCTCTGTTTATTTCTATAGTAAAATAAAGATTAAGTGCGTATGTAAAATGAGAAATCATTAGCAAATAGTTAATTAAATTTTAATTATTATAGAACAATAATTTATTTAAATATTTTAAAATAACTTATTTTGTTTATATGAAATGCATCATTTAACAATTTAAAAAATATTAATAAAAATTAAAATAAAATCTATAGCTTAATTAAAAAAGAACGGCCTAAATACTATCACCGGCTCTTATAGCTAAGCTAGCTCTGATGACTTGCGGTTGCAGCTTCTGCATCCTCACGGGCTCGGGAGGCTCTCGAGGCTGGACCTTGCTGAGCAAACAAAAGCTGCTGGCTGGGGCAGACTGCGTGCAGGTCGTGCACCGGCGATCATGATTTAGCCTGCAGAACCTGCGAGTTCAGATATATTTCAGTTCTCCAGAGTGCTGCAATTATCGGACGGCTCGGCACGGCCGCACAATCGCACAGTCCCAATGATGAATGATCGATCATCACGAGCTGTGCTGTTGAACACATGCAAGAACGGAGCGAATACAGTGTTTTTTTTTCCGATTAGAACAGAGCGAGTCTTGTGTCATGCGAATATGCGATCATGTTTTTCTGAACTTCTGACTGTTCACGGGTTGGTTGATCATCCAGGTGTGAACACCACCATATCGTTTTCACAAAAAAAAACCCACTGTATCAGTTTCTCAGATACGGTACTCGCCTCTTGAAGAAGAAATCAAGAAACGGAGTACGTGTGCTGCAATAGCCACCAAGCTATACTGGACTACAGAGAGTAACAGATTGGCCCAATCGATTTGTTATTCGGCATGGGCGATCCTACACAAGATGCTTGGATAAAAGTGACGGACGCAGTTATAAAATAAAGAAAGGATAGATATAATCGAAGCGGTGCATTCTGTTTCATATTATATTCTAATTATATAAAAAAATATATTACAATTAATTTCGAACTGCTAAATGATATATTTTTAAAAATAAAATTATTTTAAAAATTACATTAATATGTTTTTTAAAATTTAAAATAATTAATACTTAAATTAATTATATATTAATAATTTATGTCGTTTTATATATCTTCTTATTCTCCCCTTTTCCTCTTATTAAACGCACTAATTCTGGAGTCGTCTATCCATAGCCAGATGTTAGCAATGGCACCGGACATGCATGCATCGCATCACACGCCACACGTTAGACTGGTAGAGGCGCGGCCGTGCGCCCACGGGCCCATGCACGGCATGATTTTGGCACACTGGATCTGCTGGCCGGCATAGTCACCAGCACAACGAGTATCGAGGGATAAGCAATAAAGATGAACAGTTAGGTGCGCTTGGTCACGAAATTGAGAAATGAAAAAGCAATTGATTATCCAATACCTGGCCTGGAGTATTTGAGTAACTTGATGGGTTGACTCTGGGGTGGTGGGCGATAGTTAATATAGGAAGTCCAGTACTAGAAGGGGTTGTGGCGGTGTGGAACGATACGGGTCGTAGCTGGGCCAGCCGACCAACCCTCCCCAGTGAGTGGTTCCGCCACTGTCGATATGGGTGATCAATGTGCCGTCGCCCTTGTTGCTTTTCTCCTTTTCCTTTTATTCAGGCTCACACAGACACAGACAGTCACACCTCACACGTCAGCATGCATGCCTCCTGCAGGTTCAGGTTCCAGTTGGACAGGAGGATTCCTAGATAGTCTCGCAGAGTCAGTCGCACTGCTACAGAACCAGACATTGAGATTACAGTTGCAAACAACAGATCACATGAACAAGCTCGATCTAATACAATTTCAGTTCAACCAGCCCAATGCATACAAGAAGAAGTCAAAAGGCCCAAACTCATCAGCTAGTCATACTAGTACCTTTCTTTAAGTTCCAACACGTACAAACAGAAAAGGGCAATCCAGATCTGCTTGAAGATGTGTGATTTTACGACGATTTTTTTTTTGAAGAATAAGCTTTGTAGATTGTGATGATTTAACATATACTTGAGCTTAGGTTCTAAAGCAAGCAATGCAAGTAGAGCACTAGAGTAGCATAGCATGACATGAATTACCTTGGGCATGCAAACACCAAAAAGGAAGCTGCATGAGAGAGCAAAGAAGATACCAAACCCTCTTCTTCCCCTATCCCCTTCCCTCCTATGATCCTATCCTATCCTACCTTCCGTTCCCCAACCTTGCACATCGCCACCACCTTTCCCTTAATGCCACTCGTCGCCTCGCCGTCTCATCGCATTCGGGAGCATCCGGGAGATCGAGATTGCTCATGGCGGACCAGCGCGGGGCATCCCACGATGTGTCCAAGGCGGCGGATGGAGGGCACCATGGGAGGTCGACAGCGGATGACGATGGCCATGGTCGTCCTGGGTGGCACGCGTGGACGCACTCACCGATCAGGCAGCAGGAGAGCCAAAGGAGCCCCGCCGTGGCGTGGGCGGGGGTGATCCTGTGCACGCTGCTGGCGATCGGCGTGATCATCGCCGGCGCGACGGTGTTCGCCGTGTATCTCATCTACAAGCCGCGGATGCCGTACCTGCTCGTCTCCGACGCGCAGCTGGTGCAGCTGGACTACGACCAGGGCGGCACCATCGACTACCTGCAGGTGCTCATCACCGTGCAGGCTAGGAACACCAACTCCAGGGCGGACGCCTCCTTCTACCGCGTCGACCTCGCCCTCCGGTTCCACGGCGCCGACGTGGCGCGCCTGCGGGCGGCGCCGTTCATGGTGGCGCGGGCGAGCGCGGCGCCGCTGCGGTACGACGTGGTGTCGGCGGGGCGGACGCTGGGTCCCGACGGGATGCGCGTCATGGACGCGTCGCTTAAGTCCGGCGTGGTGGCGCTCGATCTCCTCGGCAAGGCGCGCACGCGGTGGAAGGTCGGGATCTTCGCCTCCCTCAAGTTTTGGACCCGCATCTCCTGCCGCCTCCACTTCTTCTACCCCGGCAACGGCACCGTCATGGACTCCGATCGCAACACCTGCACCTCCAGGTCGCCATAGCCGATCGACCGACCTTCCATCGATCTCAATTCCTCCTCCTCAACAACAATTAATCTGCCATTGATTCGTTCGTTGTATCAACACCATCAGACACACGTATATTACACCATTACAGATTACATCTCACACACGCACTCGCGATACTTGCACAGCCAGATAATGCTGGTATGGTAGAATCTCTGCGGATGCAAGAAGAGGTTATTCAAATTTAGCGCGAAACAAACACATTTGTAATTCATTTTTTACATCAGTCCCCTGCTTGTATCACCGAATTAAGTAAACAGTGCGTACGAACTGGTTCAACGCTGTTCATTCGAATTCTTTTCACTTTTATGTCACAGTGAGGAATCGGAATCAATCAATTCATCACGTAATCAATTCAGTGTTACTGCAAATCCGATGAACATTCTCTGACACCATCAGACGCTGTCCACTGAATACTGATGGTACTTCGCTGTTGGGCTGGGCCTGAATTAGCCAATTGGATTCACTAGCCCAACAAAAAGGCCTACAAAATATTGGGCCGAAGTCTAGGCCCAAGTAGCCGGTCAGTCGCGTGTTGCGAGGCCGCCGTGCGGTGCGGTGGGGTGATGCGAGGAGTGGCTGGGAATCGCCGGAGAAGAGGAGGATGAGGTTGACACGGGAGCAGGTCATCGTCGGATTCTGTACGACACTAGGAGGAGAGCCGATTGGATTGGTCGGGCTCGTCCATGATTGCCGCGGAATAATCTCCGTCGCTGTCGCCACCGGCCGTGGGGAAGCACCGGCGCGGGTAGGGGGGAGAGTCTCCTGCGCTCCGCCAACGTGGACTACCTCCTTGTCCGCTACGCGACGGTCGCCATCGGCGTCCGCACCCGCACGGTGCACTGAACGTGGCGCCTCCACTTGGGTGCGACGCGGCCGCCGTCTTCTCTACTACTTAACTACCAGCCGCGCGCGGGAGAGGAGGAGGAGCGGAAGCGAAGTGCGGCGAGCGGGCAATCGAACCCTAGGCCGGCATGAAGCCTAGGCCTTCCGGTTTCGGAGGGGCAGCGGCGGCGGCGGAGGTTTTGGTGGGGGCAGGATGCGGCGGGTGGGCGTGGAGGCCGAGGCCGAGACCGGCGTCGGCGGCATCCACTGCCGCGACGTCGGAGAGGGGGCCCGGTACCCAGGCGGTCGCGGCCGCGAGCGCCATCCACTCGGAGCACCACCGCGGCGGCGTACATGGGCTGCAGTTCCCTCCGCTGGGGCTGCAGTTCACCGCGGATCTGGAGGCGCGGATCGAGAAGGTCATCTACGCATGCCGCTTCATGACCTTCCTCGCCATCGCCGGCTCGCTCATCGGCTCCGTCCCCTGCTTCCTCAAGGTGCCCGCCTGATTTCCTTGTCAATTTTGATCTCCTCTGCTTCAAGTTCGATTAGTTGCTAGCAATTTGTTAACTGAAGCACGCGTCCAACTCTGCAGGGCTGCGTCTATGTGATGGATGCCTTCATCGAGTACTACCTTCACGGTGGCGGCAAGGTCATCCTGATGCTAGTTGAAGCCATTGGTAACTAATCTGGCTAACTTGTAACTTCATGCTGTTCTACACTTCAGTCATGTGCAATTAACCACTAGTGTCTTCAGTAACACAAATCAGCAGTTCTTACACGGTAGCACAATCACGACACACAGTTTGCATCGTTGCTAAATGCATCCTAGAGGAGTTATATGCGGTATCTGTTTGAGATATGTAGTAATTGCTGACCACTGACCAGTGTGCATTTCCTGCTTTACCTCAGATATGTTTCTGGTTGGAACGGTCATGTTTGTCTTCGGGACTGGGCTGTACGAGCTGTTCATCAGTAACATGGACATTGCAAAGTCATCATCCTATGGCTCCAACCTCTTCGGCTTGTTCAGGCTTCCGGTTGGTTCACAGACTTAACATCCCTCTAAATTTCATGGAGTCAATGTGGTAACTGGGTAATTTTCAGTATCCTGATACCTCTGTTTCTATCTTCAGGAACGGCCTAAATGGCTCGAAATCCAGTCAGTGAATGATCTCAAGACTAAGCTGGGGCATGTCATCGTCATGGTTCTACTGGTTGGCATCTTTGAGAAGAGCAAGAGGGTGACCATCACATCATGTACTGACCTCTTCTGCTTTGCGGCATCAATTTTCCTCTCTTCAGCTTGCCTCTACCTCCTCTCCAGGCTCAGTAGCAAATAGAAAAATAGGAGGTAGCCACACCTGAATGGCTAGAACACAAACAGGTCTTGTACATATGAGATAGGCCTGTTGTGTTGCCTGTGCCGTGCGACACCTCATGTTATGTTTACATGATGTAAAATTAGAGGGGAGTTCACACGTCTCATGTACTCTTTGTATATGGAATGAAAACTACTGTATATGTACGTTGTATAGTGGGGCAATTATACATTGTCACCATCAACATGTACCACCTGATACTGCAACTCACTGCTTTAATGGTACAAATAAATAGTTACTGCTATGGCATGTTATGAATTGATTAGCAATGCTGCCTAATTTGCTGTCTATGATTCTTTTGAAGTTTTTGTAGCAGTATTACTTTTGTTGATTTCTTCAATACTTCCAAAAGTAAAATTGAGTGCTAGTTAATTAGTTTAGACCAGGAGGAGTTGCACCCATTTCTTATTCTTCTGATGTCTTTTATGAACAGTGTTGAATTATATGTATGTTATGCTATTATATGCCAAACATACTACTTGCCTTGAAAATCATCAATATTCGGATCTTCCTAAAATTGGTGCGATATATAGGAATGCTCTGACCTTCCTCTTTGGCAGTTCCTATTTGATCACAAGGCCCTAGTGAAGCTTGCCAACATAGTATGTCCATATTATGTCTTATTTTCTTATACAGAGACTTTATTTGATGAATGGAGTGTTGTCTGGTATGACTACTGGCTTGTGAATGAATTGAAACATGCAGAATAATTCCATGTTATGTATCCATGTTCATCTTTCTAAAAAAAATCTACTGATAAATTGGCTCATGATGTACTCTTTGTCGTTTGTTGAAGCTTATTTGCATAGCTATCGTCCTTGGGAGTAAGAATACTGAACAAGATCATTAATTTATGAGGTTATATTTCTGAGTAAAAACTTGCTTGATGTTGCATATTTATGTATAGCCACTAAAGCTGATATTTCAGTTCTGTGTCCTACGTCTGGCCAATTGTCCTTCCCACACATGAGGTAACTAGATTTGGATGCCAGATGCTTGTCTTTGAGGTATGTTTCTGACCTTAAGTATTTGCAACTGTTAGTATCATCCATTGATTTCTGAGTTGTATGTGCCGATGTGTGGCTGTTACCTTGACATGTTTCTGGGTTCTGACCTAAATTATTTATAACTCGTAAGACCATTCAATGATTTCCGAGTTGGATGCATGGGTGCTTTCCTTTCAGGTATGTTTCTGATATCAACTATTTTTCAAACGGTTGCAACATTCAGTGATTCCCAATTGGGTGCACCAATGCATGTTTGATGCGGATACTAATAGCAATTGACTAAAAGGATTTCAGAGAGGCAAAACTGTTCTGGCAAGAATGATGAAAATTCCTATGCTTTATGCACTTTGATCAAGTATTACACTTTTCTTCTTGGGTGATTAAATTAAAGGAGAGGAATAATATGAAGATTTGGTGTATTATGCCATAAACAATGACAGAACCTGAAATAAATTATTGAGGAGTTCCAAACCAACCAACGGGAAGCAAGGTTCCCAATCAAAAAAAGACTTCAAATGGGCCTTTCCAAATATAAATCAAAGTTCCAGGAATTTGAGAAAATAAGGATCCCACAGGGAAGGAATAATTTTTGGTGGCGCAACACCTTGAACATGTAGACAATACTATTACTTCGAACATTTGCTGCCGTATGATCTCTTTTCTATATGCAGCGGTGAGCAGCAAAATTAGAAGTTCCAACCTGCCGTTGTTCCATATACAAAAATGGATTGGCAGTCTCTGATTGGCCATGCATGGTTGCTTGAACTTGATTGGAACTTGCGAGTGTTGCACTTGATGTTTCATTTTAAGTTTGCAACTTGCATGCTTAATAAGACTTGCAGGATATATTTAGCCCATTTGTAACTTTGTTGCTGCCAAAGTGTGGTTTGCCGAGTGTTATTTGTGTAAAAGTATACACTGAGACTAAGATCCCGTTTTCTATATAGAGGGATCGGTTCTATATATATATATATATAAGTCTAGTGGTCTAACACCCCTCATAGTCACAACAGGAGAGGTATGGACGCAGAGACTGATAAACAAAGACGTGTGTAGGCCTTTGATCATGATGTCGGCGAACTGATACGTCGATGGTATATGGAGCACCCGAACGAGTCCTAGAGCGACCTTATCATGAATGAAATAAATGTTAATCTCAATGTGTTTCGTGCGACGATGGTGAACTGGGTTGACGGTCATATAGACGGCACTAACATTGTTGCAGTAGACAATTGTTACGGAGGCCATGGGTGTATGGAGCTCCTGAAAAAGCTAACGAATCCAGCAACACTCAGTGACGACATGAGTAATGGCGCGATACTCGGCTTCAGTGTTTGATCGAAACACTGTAGTCTGGCGCTTGGAGGGCCAAAAGACTAGAGTGTCATCAAGAAAAACGCGGTAGTCGGATGTAGAGCGTCGAGAGTCGGGGCAACTCGCCCAGTCCGTATCAGAGTACGCGGTGAGAGTGTCGATGGGGCTGGAGATGAAATGTAGGCCGGTGGACAGTGTGCCCTTCACGTAGCGAAGAATACGCTTGAGCAGCAGGATGTGAGGTTCGCGCAGAGCATGCATAAAGAGACACACTTACTGAACGATATAAGTGATATCAGACCGTGTGAGTGTTATTTACTATAGAGCACCAGCAAGACTCCGATACTAGGAGGGGTCAGCAATGAGAGAGCCGTCGGTGGTGGAGAGCTTGGCGCGAGTGTCGACCGAAGTGGCGGTGGAGTGACATTCGGCCATGCCCGCACACTGAAGAAGATCCATGGCATACTGATGCTGGGAGAGGAATAACTTATAGGAAGAACGCGTAACAGAGATGCCAAGAAAGTTGTATAGAGGATTAAGATTGGTCATGACAAACTTCGAGTTGAGTCGGACTATGATGTGATGTAGGGTGGTTGTCGAGGACGCCGTAAGGATGATGTCGTCGACATAGAGAAGAAGGTAGGCAGTGGCATCCCCAGTGTGAAGTACGAAAAGGGATGTATCGGAGACGGAGTCCATAAAATAGTTGTCGAAGATAAGCGGTAAAGCGCTGGTACCAAGCCCGAGGGGCCTATTTGAGGCCATAGAGAGAGCGCTGAAGGAGACAGACGTCGTCGGGATGAGATAGATCAATGATGCCTAGAGGGTAGTAGTAGACCGTTTCCGTCAGATGACCGTGAAAGAAAGCATTCTTCACATCAAGCTGATGAATTGACCAAGAACGCGAGGCAATGAGGGTAAGCACAATCCGAATGGTGATGGGCTTGATGACGGGACTAAAAGTCTCGTCGTAGTCGATGCCGGGACGTTGATAGAAATCGCGGACTACCCAGCGCGCCTTGTGACAAGCAAGCGAGCCATCGGAGTGGAACTTGTGTTTAAAGATCCACTTGCTGGTCATAACGTTGGCATCGGGAGGACGAGATACGAGACGCCAGGTCTTATTGTCCAGCAAGGCCTTGTACTCATCGGCCATAGCCGCACGCCACTGAGAATCGGCCAAGGCAGAAACGGTGAGTCGCCGGGATGGGCGAGATGACATAATGGACTGTGGAGAACCCATAGCACTAAGGGAGGCGGAGGGACCCGGTTTAAGATCGTGTGATCATATGAGAGGAGGTGGAGACAGTAGAGGCCGCACGGTCCGATGGTAATATCGGTTGTGGGGCAGGGTCGAAAGGAGAAAGGGTGGCAGCGGGGTGGGATCGGCGGCTATAGGTCTGGAGAAAGGGCTGGACGAGATCAGCCTGAGCCGATGAAAGGTGGGGGGCTGATGAAGGTTGATGAGCCAATGGAGTTGGTGGAGCCGATGGAGGGTGGCGAGACGATGAAGGTTGTGGAGCCGATGGAGGTTTGATCGGTATGACAGCGGAACGGAGAGGAGTTGGGTAGTAGTTCAGGGGGTCCTCAGGAACGACCAGTGTGGGCTGCGAAGGTGTGGGTTGTGGTAAATGTCGGGATGGTACAGTGTGGGTGAGAAGGAAGTTAAGGTCGCCAGACAAAGGTCCATGGTGGAGTAACCCGAAAGGGAAGCATGACTCGTCAAAAATAACATGTTGGGAAATGATGATCCGACGGGTGGAGAGATCAAGACAACGGTATCTCTTGTGGGAAGAGGGATAACCAAGGAAGATTTAGGCGGTGGAGTGTGATACGAGTTTATGAGGGGCGGTGGCTATCAGATTGGGGTAGCAGAGACACCCAAAGACACGTAATTGAGAGTAGTCGGGCGTCTTGTGATACAGAAGAGTGTAGGGAATATTATGACGAATGGAAGAGCACAAACGCCGATTCAGTAGATAGGTCGCAGTGGTGAGTGCTTCAGCCCAGTAGGATGCAGGTAGATGGACGTGAAGAAGTATAGTGCAACTGATGTTGTTTAGGATTCGAAGGAGACGTTCGGCCTTACCGTTTTAGGGAAGGTGTAAGGGCAGGAGAGGTGAAGGTGGATGCCACGGGAGGTGAGGAAGACTTCGATGGTACGGTTTACAAACTCTGTGCCATTGTCAGCCTCTATGGCTTGGATAGAGATGTTGAATTGAGTTGAAACATAAATGGTGAAATTGATGAGATGAGAGGTAACCTCAGACCTGCTTATTAGGGAGAAAGTCCAGCAGTAGTGTATATAATCATCAAGTAGTGCAAAATAGTACTGATAACCCGAAACACTTTTAACTGAAGAAGTCCACACATCACAGTGAATTAGTTCAAAAGGTCTAGAGGTACAAGGCATACAGAGGAAGAAAGGTAGCCGCACATTTTTGCCAAGTTGACAAGAGTGACAGACAGTGGGGCTATTGTGGTTGCATCGGATAGAGGCGCTGCGACGGAGAGTGGCGACAGCATCGAGGCTGAGGTGACCGAGGCAAAGATGCCACAAGTTGGTGGAGATGGCAAGGCTGGTGTGAGAAGTGGACGGCGTAGCAGGGATGGTGTAGAGGTCGCCGCCACTATTGTATCGAAGCATCTCACGCTGGGTCGGGATATCCTTCACAGAGAAACTAGAAGCGTCAAATTCAATAGAGCAATTGTTATCTCTAGTGAATTGGCGGACAGAAAGCAGATTGTAGACAAGCGAATGAACGATTAAGACGTTGTGGAGTGGAAAGTTGGATGTGGGTGTAGGCAGAATGGAGTCACCGCGACATGTGATAGGAAAAGATTGCCTATTGCCGACGGTGACGAAAGGTGAGGAGGAAGGATGACGAGAGAGTAGTATACCGTTCGATAAAGCCATGTGGGATGACGCACCAGAGTCCAGCACCTAGAGGTGCTGGGGTTGGAGTATCATCTAGTTGAGGGTGGCAATGAGACCAGCCTGGTTCCACAAGGGAGCCAATTGGGTGGTTGGCGAGGGTGTGATCGGCTGAGGTGGTTGTACGGAAGCGGACGCTAGGTGGGCCTAGGGGTGTGTGACAAGGACCCTGGGCTGCTAGCCGATGGAGCTGTGTAGTTAGGGTTGAGGTACCCAGGGGTTGTAACAAAGTCACGGACCCATGGGACTAGCTGACAGGGTAGAGACAGGAGCAGGGCACGGTTACATCGTATCGCTCCAGCTCTTGCCTTTGCCCTTCTCTTTGTCTTTGCCGTTGCCACCGGCGCGGGCTTTATTGCTGTGGCTGAAGCCATGGCTACCAGAGTCGCGAGAGGAGGTAGCAACACATGATGGGCGGCAGCCGATAGGGTTGTTGCAGCCATGATCGGCTGCAGCGAGGAGAGCAGTGTGAGCCACAGTCTTCTCATCGTTGGCCAGGCGAAGTTTCTTGAGAACTAGCATGTCATGGGCTCGGGCGAATGTGAAAAAAGGGGTGGAGTTGTCAATGTCATCGGCGATGTTGGAGAAGCGAGGGTTACGTCCTCGCAAGAGGGCAAGGACAAGTTATGAGTCAGCCACAGGGTGGCCAACATCACGGAGGGCGACGGCCCTGACCTTAAGGCGTTGGCAGTACGAGGAGATAGAGGAATCCTCTTATACCATAAAATAAAATTCGTTGAGAAGGAAGATGGTGCGCGGCTGCTTATTTGCTTGAAAGAGCCGCTCGATAGCCACTTAAAGATCGTGGGTGGTGGGATCAGTGCCGTCCATGGCAAGGTCGAGAACGGAGTCATCGACCGAGCCGAGCAGCCAGCTGCGCACGTAGCACTCGACGATGTCCCACTGGGGGTCATCGGGGCGAGGTGGAGCGGAGCCGTCGATATGAGAGCGAAGGCTGAACTTTTCACATAAAGATTTGAAGAAGAAAACCCACTTAAAATAATTGGCATTGAGGTCGAGAGAAATGGGAACGTGAGATTTCATGTTGATGGCGGCGTAGGGTAGGGAGAACATCGAGGTGCCCGAGATATTGTCAAGAGCGCTGATGGCCGGAAGGGATCTAATGACTTAAAGAGTGTCGGAACCAAGAACCGATTCGGTGGTCATAGTCAGATGCGGGAGAGGGCAAAAGAGTAGTGGGGTGTGATAAGTCAATGGGAAGGTGTGACTGTTAAGCCGATGGGGACGGGCGGGGGGCTAATGTGGATTGATGCGTAGCCGATGAGAGGTAGGTAGAGTAGGTAGGTCATGGGCGCGAGAGGGTAGGTAGGTCACGTGCGCAAGAGGGTTCACGTCCATGAAGTAGGGTTTCGCGTCTGTGGACGCGTGGACGCAACTGAGTGGGATGGACCTGAAAAACGGGAGAAGTCGCAGGCGCGAAGAAAAGAAAGTTTGCGTCTGGGAAACAGGAATTTGCGTCCGTGGACACGAGGACGCGTCAGAGTGGCGCGGACGCGAGGGGAGAAATTTTGTGTCCGAGGAACAGGTGAGCGTGTCAGAAGAGCAGGAACCCAAAGAGTGTTCCAGCCGATAGAGGACGGACGGGTCTAGCCGATGGAGGGTGCGAGCGCAGAGGTGCGCCGACGGAAGAAGAAGGAAAGGTGCGCTGATGCAAGGAAAAACCGAAGGTGGGTCTGGACGAGATGAGGAGGCGGATGAAAACTGTCTTCTTATCACATGGTGGAAGTGGCGAGTAAACGATGGAGGACGAGAAGACCGTCTACGGAGGAGACAATAGGGATAAGAACTGAGATGAAGAAGCAAAGAAAGAATACCAGAGAAGAAAGTCTGCGACGGAGATGAGACGTCGGCTCGCTGGCGAGAAGGTTGCTAACGCGCCGAAGATGTCTGAACCTACTCTGATATCATATAGAAGTGTAGTATACAGTGAGACTAAGATCCCGTTTTCTATAAGAGGGTCGGGTCTATATATATACTAATGTTCTACGATATATTAAATTTATTACAAGTGGATCAAATTGTCTATTTATTGAGCACATATTTCACTGGGATAACTGATCATGGTAATGAGCAGATGATCATGACTGGATCCTCAGTCCTTGGTAATATTTGGTAAAAAGAAATGATAATTTGCTTTCCTAGCAAAATTAGTTGAGAATGATCATGGTGGTAAGAAGGGTGATTTTACATAAAAGCATCATCCTGATAAATGTCAGGATGCCACAGAATTCTCTGACTTGGACATATTGCCATGGCATCAATTTTTTATTACTAATCTCACTCTGTACAGTGTCTAATTAAGCAGAAGAAGCTTAGATATTTCTAAGAATAAAACCGGACTGGGGAAAGGTGTTCCCTTTGGCATAGTATTAATAAAGTATTAAGATTTTGAGACATCCAAATTCTAAACAATTGGCGGGGGATTGCTGTTATCACCTCCCGGGTCCTCCAATGACTTAACTCCCAAAGTACCTTTCTTGAACTAAATTAGTGAAACAATCTGCATATATAAAGAAGGGAGCTGGCTTAGGAGGTGAACCATCTTACATGTGACTTAGTAACTTGTGAGTTCTCCTCTTCCAAATTCCAACCAAGCTACCATTATCTTTTTTTTTTGGTCAGCTTCATGGCCATTTCATCTAAAAGTGTTATTGTGTTCATGTTGCTTCTCAGTGCTATCTTCTTCATGCAGCTCTCTGTGCCAATTCATGCAAGGAAGCTGATAGTGCGGGCACCTATCATCTGCATGCATCCTCCATGCAGAGGAAGGAGTGCCCTGGAGGCGCCCGCTGATCAAGTCAGTTCAACCTCTCCAGGCCATAGTGGGGGCGTTGGCCATGACAGTCCTCCAAACTGAGACGATCTGATGCTACTTCGTGTCCCTACCTGAAATTTGTAACTCGGCTACATGAAACTCATGTGGTGTTTCCTGGAGCTTCTATGCGTTTGTTCAGAATGGCGTAAAGCATGCGAATGAAGAAGCTCGCGAATATTTTGTTTTACCTTTTCTTTTGTCACCATAAAACTTGTGCCTGCCTGCCTGTATGCTTTCTTTTGTTACCCCTGTGAAAAACATTTCATCACCTTGTCTTAGAAGAGGTCTACAGATCTGTAGCCTGTACCAGTGTGTCTGTTGAAAATTTCAACTCTTCATATATTATAAACTTGAGGATGTACGTTGTAAGGCAAACTTAATCGAATTTTTTGTTCAAAGTTTTACTATTACAATACTGTAAACTTAAAGAGGTACTCTGTGAGTGGTAATTTGGTTTTCCACAAAGATGAAGCAGTGTATCATGTGCATTTGTATTTAATCACCTCTCTATATCCTTTGTTGAGCATGTAATTACTTCCATATATACATCAAGTTTGTGTAAATTGACTAGAATTTTTACAATCAAAATTAATTTAATTACTGTGAAATAAGATTAACCATGACCCTTTTTTCTTCTTCAGTAACAGAATGGTATGTAAACAGCGGTAACATTTTTTTGTTACTCTTAGTTGAAAGATATATTAACGCCTGGGGTGTACTACTGTATACTGCTGATGCTATTACCTGGTGAGTTTGTGCCTTTGTGGCATCCCTGGAGCTCTGACTAATCTAATTTGCATGCTCTAACATGGTATTTCATTGTTGTCTGTTACTTGTTGTGAAGTGTAATATGTACATAACAATTTGTTATACTGAGTATTAAAATAGAAAACAATTTTTTACATAATAGTAAGCAACACTGGTCCCTTAATTTTTTTGACTTTTAGGTTTAAGGCAAAAGAATGCAGTAACGGTTGAACTAGCATTGTTTTGTTAAAACATTAAACTAACTGTGAATTGAGCGTCAATCGGTTATGTTACTAGTAATGAAAAACTAGTTTTAAGTTTTAGACTTGGCAGCTCGTATTTATAACTTATTATTCTTTTATTGGTAGACGACATATCTGTTGATAGCGAGACTTCGTAAATCTCAAAACATACCAGCCTAATTTTCGAAAGTGGTTAGGGTATATGTGTGTATTTATAGGAATAAGTGTACGCGTGTTTATATAAACATATAAATGCTTGCATATGTATTATGCTTAAAAAAAAGACGACTAGTGGTTCACAAATCATTTTCTGGTCCAGTTCATAAACAAATCAGTGTCCTAGGTAGTACTCCATGGTAATACATCTTTTGAAAAAAAGGAGCATCATTGTTTCAAAAAATGACCAACAAGAGGCAGTGACAGACAAAGATATTTCCCAATTAAGGCATGTGTGAGAAGTGATAGGTTATTATTAATAAATCTGCTCTATTTTAACTTTTCTTGATTGATGGAGAATCTGCATCAACTATCTTCAGCAAACATAATGCAGTTTTTTTTAGGGAAATAGTGTGAGATGTCCTATGCAAGCAATTAACCAGTTTTAGCTGTTTCCCTAAAAATGATGATTCATGCTATTGCCATCTGTCAGACTCCAGTGAAGCCGTCCATGCAAACAGGAGTGATCTTTCAGGGATCGATTGTTAATTGAACATTTTATACGAGGTATGAGTGTTTTCACAGCGTTGTCGATGTTTCTCTGGCTGCTGGTGCATCAATGATGCATTCTGGTCAAACCGACAAGAACACTAGAGCATCTGCAGGTACAGATTAGTGCATCTCCTTTACAACAAAGAAAACCTCAGTGTTTTTCCTTAACTTGACCATCAGCAGCTAGTGCCTGACAAAGCTTTTTCCTAACTTGGGTATGTGACTAAGCACTGATAAGATATCTGCAAAAAAAAATAATCAAGAAAGGTGATTTATATTATTCTTAACACCTTCACTTACCTTTAGTTTCTTGGTGGTGATCAGGTCACTGCAATTAAGCAAGTGAATAATTAATCAAATCATCACTAGCTAGCTAACCTGCATGCTCCAAGACAATCAATACAGCTTCAGTGTGGCCACAAAACTGTTCTCTTCTCTTTTGCAGTTATCTATGTGCATGCTGATAGTAACAGTTCATCACGCATAAATATAAAAACCATTAATCTCTTGACATTGGGCTACGTGGTTGAATGATTCTTGTTTTCTGCTAAGTTGTATTCGAGATTGTGCATACGTAGTGAAATTGTACAGCTATCTGATCAAACTTTTCTTTGGCTTTTTTAAACTTCGAGTCTTTGAGAATTCAGATATTTGCCTCCATCTCAACTGATAAGTACGAGGTGTGTATGCAGCTCGCCTCACCGGCTGTCAGCTGGGTAATTAGCTGTGGGCTTTCCACTTTTGTATATATTATCATTTGTATATATAGATAGATATATACTGGCAGGTTAGCATGACTGCTTTAGTGACACCATCAATATTGGTGTAGAAATATGTACAGTAACTAAAATCCTAAGAGTATATAAGAGGGATTGGATCTATATATATATAACCCAAATCAGGGGTCTAACACCCCCGTAGTCGCAGCGGGAAGAGAACGGACGCAGAGACTAGACCGAAAACTGGTGAACAAAGGCGTAGGCAAGTCTTTGATCATTATATTGGCGAACTGGTGCGCTGATGGTACATAGAGCACCCGAACCTGTCCTAATACGATCTTGTCACGGACAAAATGGATATCGATCTCGATGTGCTTGGTGCGTCAATGAGGAATCATGTTGGCGGTCATGTAGACGGTACTGACATTGTCACAGTAGACGACGGTCGCAGAGGAGAGAGGTGCATGGAGCTCCTAGAGAAGCTGGCGAAGCCAGCAACACTCGGCGATGGCGTGGGCGACGGTGCGGTACTCGGCTTCAACGCTAGACCGGGACACTGTAGTCTGGCGTTTTGAGAACCAGGAGACTAGAGTGTCATCGAGGAAGACGCAGTAGCCAGACGTAGAGCGTCAAGAGTCGGGGCAGTCTGCCCAGTCCGCGTCAGAGTACGCAGTGAGGGAGTCGATGGGGCTGGAGCTGAGATGCAGCCCACTAGAGAGCGTGCCCTTCACGTAGCGTAGGATGCGCTTGAGCAGCGCGAGGTGAGATTCGCGCGGAGCGTGCATGAAGATGCACACTTGCTGGACGACATATGTGAGGTCGAGCCGTGTGAGGGTGAGGTATTGGAGAGCCCCGGCAAGACTCCGATATTGAGAGGGATCGGCAATGAGTGCGCCATTGGCAGCGGAGAGTTTGGCTCAAGTGTTGACCAGGGTGGCTGTGGGGTGACAATCGGCCATGTCCGCATGCTGGAGAAGTTCGATGGCGTACTGGCACTGGGAAAGAAAGAGCCCGTGAGAGAAACGGGTGACGGAGATGCTAAGAAAGTGATGGAAAGTATCAAGATCGGTCATGGCGAACTTAGAGTGGAGTCGAGCCATGATCTAGTCGAGGAGAGATGTCGAAGACGCTGTAAGGACAATGTTATTGACATATAGAAGGAGATAGGCAGTAACGGAGCCGATATAAAGAGTGAACAGGGAGCTATCGGACGCAGAGGCCACGAAGCCGATATGCCAAAAATAGGCAACAAAGCGCTAGTATCAGGCACGAGGGGCTTGTTTGAGGCCGTAGAGGGAACGTTGAAGAAGGCAGACATCGTCGGGACGAGAAGGGTCGACGAAGCCTAAGGGCTGCTGGTAGTAGACCGTTTCCGTCAGATGGCCGTGAAGAAAGGCGTTCTTCACGTCAAGCTGATGGATCGGCCAGGAGTGCGAGGCAGCCAAAGTGAGGACGACCCGGATGGTGGCGGGTTTGACGACGGGACTGAAGGTCTCGTCGTAATCGACACCGGGGCGTTATGAGAAATCCCGGACTACCCAGCGTGCCTTGTGATGGGCAAAGGAGCCATCGATGTGAAACTTGTGTTTAAAAATTCACTTGTCGGTCACAATGTTGACGCTGGGAGGACGGGGGATGAGGCGCCAGGTCTCGTTGTCCATTAGGGCCTTGTATTCGTCGGCCATGGCCGCACGCCACTGAGGGTCGGCCAGGACGGAGCGAGAGGTCGCTAGGATGGGCGAGATAGAGCCGTGGATGGCGGAGAGCCCGTAGCGCTTGATGGGGCGGAAAGACCTGGTCTGTAAGCGAGTGACCATATGAAAGGTGGAGAGAACTGAAGCCGATGAGAGTGCGGGAGAGATTGGAAGAACTGGTTGGGTGGGGGCGTCACCGGCTCCGGATCGACGGCTGTAGGTGAGAGGAAAGGAGGGAACTAGATCAGCCTGAGCCGATGGAGTCGGATGGGCCGATTAGTCCGATAGAGAAGGAGCAGCCGATAGGGAGGGGGGAGCCAATGGAGGCTGAGGAGCCGATGGAAGTGGGGTGTCCGATGGAAGAAGGATGAGATCGGCTAAAGCCGATAGAGAGTGGGCCGGCCAGCCGATGGGGAGTGGTTGGCTGATGTGGAGTAGGCAGCGGAGTAGGTGAGGAAAAGGTGGTGGCAGAGTAGGTAGGTCAGAGAGTGGTTGGGTCACGGACGTGTGAGAATTCACGTCTGTGAAGGGAAGATTCACGTCCGTGGACTCGTGGAGGCCAAGGAGTAGAGCGGACCCAAAAAAGGTAGAGAGGGGCCAGACGCGAAGAGAAGATGTTCGTGTCTGAGAGGTAAGGATTCGTGTCCGTGGACACGTCAGATTGGCTCAGACGTGAGGGACGAAGGTTCGCGTTCAAGAGCCGTTGAGCGTGTCGGAAAGGTGGAAACCGAGGGAGGGTTCCAGTCAATAGAGGATGAACAAGTCCAACCAATGGAAGGACGGACGAGTTCAGCCGACGAAGACGACGGGCGCAGAGGTACGCTGACGTTAGAGAAGAAAGGATGCACGAAGCAAGAAGAAGGGGGGAGATGGGTGTGAGGTGAGACGAGAAGGCGGATGGAGACCGTCGCCTTGTCGCGCGGAGGTGGAACGGAGAAAAGAAAGTGACTGCGGGAAAGACGGGGAGAAGAGAGGAACGGAGACGAGAGAGCGAGGAGAATACCGGAAAGAAGGTCGGCGACGGGGAGAAAACGTCGGCGATGAGGAGGAAAGATGTCGGCTTACCAGTGGAAGAAAACTAGCACGTCAGAAATATTTAAACTTGCTCTAATACCATATAGAAATATGTACAGTAACTGAGAGTATGTATAGGGAGTCGGGTCTGGACAGTTGATGGATTGTTCTTGATCTCCTCTATGTGCATCATGACATCATGTTTCAGAAATTTGTCTCATTTGTTGTGAGAAAAGAAAATTAAGCTTCAGGTTCAGGTATTTCGCTTGACGAAATAATGCATATTCAGGTGGGAACTGTCTTAAATCTTAATTAATGTAGTCTAAAATCCTTGATTTATGATAATGAAGTTAATTTAGAATGCTAACTATAACTAAGTAGCTCTTAATTGCATGATTCCCAGTCTGGTTTGGGAAATCATATGTAGGTACCTTGATGAAGAAAAGCCACAATTCCTCAAAAAATGATGAATAAAAGCAACATCTGTTCCATGCCTGATTTTCCTTCTCTTCAACGAATTGCAGACCCGAGACAGTAAATAACTTGCAAATTACAACAAAAACGCAGATTTTAAAGCATATCAAACACAATAATTTACATAATTGTAACCTTCTTCATGAATTTTGAAACACAACAATAATTCCTTATTGAATTGTGCTCTGAATGATTGATACTTCACTCAACCCCTCATGGCTACGCAACGAAAGGCACCAAAAGTACAGTTGATTGCATCATCTATCACCAAATAGTAGTACTATGCTTTGCTGACACCATGTGCAGATGTACTCTCCCTCACCTACATCATCGTCAGAGTTAGTTGATAGAAAAAAAGCTTAAGTCATCCAGGCATCACAGAAACGCCATTCACAGATTTTTGAAAGGAAAGAACCAGGGTGATGAAATCCCCACCTGAATGCCATTTCCAATTCTTCAGATATTTCAGCCATTTACAAATCATTTTATTTGCTGTAGCACTATAGTTGGGTTTTATCGATGGTCTGTTGTGAGTGAGATGTATTGTTGGGTTGTTGTGCGTGCTGTGATTTTATCCAGCCGGCAATGATAGTGTTTGTTGTTGAGGTGCTCGGCGAGACTTCTCCTTAAGGTTTTGTTCTTTTTTTTTCTTTTCTTGTAATCTATTTGGGTTTTTACTATTGCTTATTAAAATATAATTGGTACTCTTCTGCCGGTTTAGTTTTATAGTTAACTTTATCTCTTGTTTAGAATTAAAGATGCTAATTATCCCAGTGATTGAACGGATAATTTCATGTATCTGGTGATGCCACGGGAGTTTAGAAAAAGGAGTTCGTTCTTGGGACATTTGACATTTCACAACTGCAAGTTGAAGTAGTAACAAACTGCCAAAATGATTTACTTGCAAATTTGCAAACTTAAAATGCTGACGCTACTCCCTCCAGCCAAAACAGAAGTGTCGTCTTATAGCTTGAATATATCAACAATATCATATTGTCCATAGTAAAATGATACAAATATGATTATTTTATAGTAGAAAATTGTGCCTTGAAGACCATGTAGATGTCAAGAACAGCAATCAGTTGTATCTTCCACTTCATGGTGCAGTAATCAGCACCATTGATACATTTGATCGCTCGCAGAAACAGTTATCTGTATCTTTGTATCTGTGCTGATAAACTTATCTCCTCTAATCAGAAGATCATTTGATAAACCTCTGATGCAAAACACTAGCCTCCGATCAAGAACACAAGATGAGTGTCTACCTATGAGCTTATTTGTAAATATAAAAATAAAAAAAATATAGAAATAGAATTTTATACTCATTGAATTCCTACAGGATTTCGAAACACAGAAAAATTTTAAAACTATCTTTTGATTGGCACATAAGAAAAACGTAGAAATCTAAGACACGGAAAGAGAAATACATGAAGGGAGACATCATACTTATTTTCCTTCAAAATTATCTTAGAATGATTCATTCTATAGGAATGAGTAATAAGTTTCAAAGGCCCCATAAAATTATTTTTTATAGATACAAATCTTGTAGAATTCTTATATATTTCCATTGTTTTAAATGGGGGCCAAGTTCTGAACCCGTTGCTTGTTGCTACCTACTCCATTGATGCATTTGATCACACTCGCAGAAGATGAATTGAATTCTTTGCATGTCATCAATCCAATGGCTCCAGTGGGCAGAGCCGTTTCGTCGTGTCCACCTCTCCCTCTCGATCGAAGCTATCTTTTGAGCTTTGACCATGATGGCCATCGACGGCGAGGTAAGCATTCGCCGAGCGCATGCAAGAATCCAAGAACGAATTTATTGCAGCGCCTCGCGGCGATCTCCTTTGAAGGGCTCACCAGCCGCGGATGCTCGCACACACATCATTCGCATTGATTCGCAACATCGTTTGCTGCCTCAGAGAGAAGAGAGAGAAAGCTCGAGTTCTTGCTGCCTCGACTCCCATGGCGGCGGCGGCGGCGGCGCCATACGCGCATCTCGTCCTCGCTACGAGCCTCGCATTCCTGGTGATGAGCTCGCTGCCGCAGGCAGCGCCGAGCCGTGTCGACGGGTTGAAGGAAGTAGTAGCAGGCGAGCCCAAGATAATAATACATAATAAGCAGTGATTAGCCCAAAATAATGAACATGCCAATAATTCAGAGATAACTAAAAAGCAATACACATATACATTAAGGTTTGACCAGACCAACAGTACTGCACTAGTAGTGGATCTCCAAAAGGCATTTACGGCTTTGTAGTCCTGTACTATGCGGTGTCCAAAATCACAAAAATGATGTTCTCGCGCAACATCAAGATCCAGGATGCACTAGAACTCTTGAGTTTCCAATTTCATAATCTGTCGGATCTCTCAAATAATATGGCATTTGCTTGTTCTGAAAACAAGAAAGGAGAATAAGAACGTAGACAAACAAAAAAAGAAATCATTGCAGATCAAAAAGGTCATTTAACTCAACCATCAATACTCGATGCTTTAATAGCCTACCCCACTTGAACGAAGCAATCCCCGAGCAGCGGTGGTGCTGCGCGACGCAACCACGGGAACGCTACGCGCGGCGGCGCGCGGCGGCGATGGCTCCTCCTTTCCCTCGCTCGAGGACGACGGCGCCGTTGGGCAGAAACCAGTTCAGAACCTGTAAATACGTTTCAAGTGTGGGAAGAGTTGAAAAGAACAGCCAAACAAGTCTGGTACACTTTACTAAAAAATCCTACCATTCCCAAGCTAGCAGGGCGGACACGAGCCCGTCAATTACCTGCAGGGGCTCCGCTCCTCTCTCTCTTCGTTCGATTTCTTACTCTCGAACGAATGCCCATCCGCTCGAGTGGCTGGCTCCTCTCCATCTCGGGGGCGCGAGCTGCGTGGCGTGGGCGGAATGGAGGGGCAGAGCCGCGGCGAAGCGGAGGAGCGGGGGATTCTCACCGTAGGAGAGGGGGACCTGGGGCTGTGTCTCGGCCTCGCTAGCGCCGGCGCTTCGGCGGCGGTGGCCGGGGAGGCGCCGTCGGTGGGGATGGAGTTCCCAACGTCGGAGGCGGCCAGGGAGTTCTACTGCGCCTACGCTGACCGTGCCGGGTTCGCCGTGCGCACCGACAAGTCCCGCCGCTCCCGCCGCGACGACTCCGTCATCATGCGCCGCTTCGTCTGCACCCGCCAGGGGTTTCATCCCACCAGGCACGACGACCTCACCGAGGCGGAGGCCGCCGCCGCCGGGAAGCGGAGGCGCAAGCGCCTCATCATCCGGGAGGGGTGCATGGCCATGTGCGAGGTCACCAAGAAGGATCCCCCCTTGCGCTGGGTCGTCACCAAGTTCATCGCGCACCACGTCCACCCCGTATCGCTCCCGGTCTGTCCCCGCTCGCAGCCCACCGGAGCGCTCGATGGTCTCGCCGGAGAGCACGCCGGAGAACGATCATTCGATGAATCTACTCAAGCTGCAACCGAGCCTACCGGAGCTCCGGCTGCAGTGGGCAATGGGGCGCCCGATGGAGGGGCGTTCTTTTGCAATAGGCTCGTCAGAGCGAATCCAGCCGGTGTGCGTGCCGAGGTGCAAGATGTGCTCAATTACCTCAGAAAGATGCAGTCCGAGAGCCCCGGATTCTTCTACGCTATGCAGGTAGATAGCGGCAACTGCGTGACCAATGTGTTCTGGGCTGATGCAAAGGCAAGGATGGCATACAAGAGCTTTGGGGATGCAGTGACATTTGATACCACCTACAGGAAGACCAAGTACATGATGCCGTTCGCGGTGTTCCGTGGCGTTAACCATCATTTGCAGGGGATCACATTCGGGTGCTGTCTGCTGATGGATGAGACGAAGGGTTCATACGCTTGGTTGTTTGATACATGGCTTGCTGCAATGGGTGGCCGCCAACCTGATCTGCTGGTGACGGACCAGGGTAAGGCCATGCAAGCAGGAATCGCAAGGGTGTTGCCCAACACCCGGCATCGTTTCTGCCAGCGGAACATTTTGAGCCTATGTAAGCAGAAATTGTCTGCTGTGTATATACAGCACATCAACCTGAAATCTGATCTGAAGGAATGTGTCTTTGGGGCTGTGACAATTGAGGAGTTTCAGGCTCGGTGGAACTATGTCATCCATAAGTATAATCTCCAGGAGAACACTTGGCTTCAGTCATTGTACGACTCTCGGCAGCAATGGGCTTGGGTGTATCAGAAGGGATCCTTCTTTCCTGAGTTACTCAAGTCGCAAAGATCTGAGAGGTTGAACAAGTTTTTTAAGACGCATTTCAACATGAAGACTCCATTGCTTGTTCTTATCTCTAGGTTTGATCAAGTGATGGCGTTGAGTTTTGACAAGGAAGTTCAAGCCAACTCTGTGACAGTGTATTCAAAGCCTACCCTGAAAACCCCTTCTGTAATTGAAAGGCAGGCCGCAAACATCTATACAAGAGCAGTGTTCGACATATTCCAGGAGGAATTTATTGAATCGCTAGGTTATCATGCTGATAAAGCTGAGGATGGTGTGATCCTCAAGTACAATGTGGCCAGAGAGGAAGAAAATGGCAGGAGTTATATAGTCTCTTTCAATCAGTTGGACAGGAAAGTGGAGTGTACATGTTGTAAGTTTGCGCATGCTGGTATATTATGCAGGCATGTGCTAAGAATCTTCTTCATGGTCGGGGTTCGGACTCTACCGGAGGAATACATCATGAAGAGGTGGACAATGAATGCTGTGAGTAGTGTTGTACCAGACGAGCGATCGTTAGAGCCTGGAGTTAGCTTTCCTGAGCGCCTAGTTGCTTGGTACAACGATCTTTCTCTCGACGGTTTAACATACGTAATGAGAGGAGCCATGTCACCAGAAGTTTACAAGGTCGCAAAGGCTGCACTTCAGAAAGCATTTGATGATGTTTTGGCTGCGAAATATCAGCAAATGAGTGACCATCAGGACATGCCTTTGCCAAAGGTGCAAGCTAAAAGGACACATGCAAAAGCATAGTTCAGCTTAATACGTCTGGTACATGAAAGGGAACACCAGATGATCACCCGTGTGAGTTTTTGTAGCATGAGTAGCATGATTCCCACTAACCTAGCAAGATAGGAGTATTGTGCATCATCTCCAGCACAGAGTATTCAGAGATCAGCTGACATTTGTTGGATTTGTCTCATGTTGTAAACAACTATCGTCCTAGGATATGCTCTTTCTGTGCTTGTGCACATGGAAGACTGAACCCTACCCATCAATTTTGTGGATTGTTCTTCCGGGCTTCAGTTGCACTGAGGCACTCAATTCGACCAAGGCATCTTCGACATTTACTTTCATCGCAAGAATCAAGTACCACCGATGATGTTTCTTTGGCACAACTTATTGACACCTATTAGCATTTTCTTACACGGCTGATCAACCACAAAGATCGGTATGATGATTCTTGTAATACTGATGTCGACCACCAATCAGGTAATACGACAGTCTCACATTATACACACAAAACAAAGCAAAGAAACATACATACCGGTTCATTACCGGAACACTAAAAATTCGGTGCTCTGCAAGCTGGACATCAATTAGAATATAACGATGCAACGGGGTTCTCTTGGATCTACTAATATAAACTGAACAGCTCAAAAGCAAATACAGAGAGCATCGCAGATTGTTTCTTTTATTATTACATGCTGCAGCTTATAATTTAGGAAGACTATACAACAATATACAGCTCCCTCAAATGATCAAAACGGATCAGAATTTTAGCCGTCTCAAATTTGTGTCAGTTGTACACATAGGAACATTCCACAAACCTAAACTAGGTAAAACATAGCACCAAGCCTGATGACCATAATTTCCCTTGCCAACCAAAAACTTGATTTCATGTAGCTAGTATGATTGAAGGTAATCCCCATTGAGCCTATCAGCAGAACCTCAAGGCATATTCAAGTTCCCTTTCATCAGCACAGTTGTAACCCAACTGATATGCGCGTGCTGTTCAGAATCAAAGCACAAGTCAGAAATTCAATGTAATGAAACAAAGAACTTATGCATTCTAAACACATCCTACAATCGCCGCTTGGTACAGTGGCACCACGTACTGGCTGTGTTTGGTAGACCTACACAGCAGCTGCACACCGCAGCAGCATTAACAGTAGCTAGCACTGAAATTCAGTAGCGGTGGCTGTGCAGTGCAACAACAGCCATCTATACCAAACAGGGCCACTACTATTGGAATCCAATAGTATAAAAGTACAAATAAAACGGAAAATGTGCGTACAAAAGGCTATTCACTTCTGTAGGTTAAACATGATATAGAATTGCTGTTTTGCAAGCACGATTTTTTTAAATTATGACTGAACAATGCCTAGTAGTTCCAACACCTTTCCCAACATGGCCTAAAGTTCCAAATCGTGATACCAAAAGGCTATTTTCTTCATAATCTCAGAAATGATGGGAGAAGATAATTTCACAGAAGAAAAGTTCAAAGCTATTACCAAATCGTCCAGAACCCATAAATGGCTCTGCTTCATCAGTCACACCACCTTGTAGATCCTACAAATTGCGAAGTAGAAAGGGTTATGAATAAGTACATAACCAGAACCCCAAAAAACACAGATAAAATTATTGCAATATCAGAGGAAGTGGTTGCAGATATGGAGAACTACTGTGCCAGGCAAGATAAATTTAAACCCATAGTGCACATTGTTAAAATAAGATGACAGCCAAATTATTTGAAGGATACGAAAAGAAGGCCATGTGTAATGGACTTACAGTATCATCATCAGCATTCCACTCATCATCAGGACACAACCACCTTTCAAAGCAGTGCCCAGATATTGTACAAAGCAGCAGCCCACTAGACTGGTCCAAGACAAATTCACGACAAGCGTCATCACAAACTGAAAAACAGAAGAAACCAACCATTTCACATGTATACAAATATACAATTACATGGGAGCATGCAACTAGACACTAAGAAAAACAAACATACCATGGACACGGCCTGTCTTTTCACAAATATAAGCATCACCAATCTGGGTGTAAGAGCATGTACTTCCAGAACAAGAATGCCCCTTGACTGCATCATCAGTGAGGCCTCTGCTGCTTTTCCAGCTAGACACCTGATCAGCTATTGTTTTATCAAGAATAACCTTGTCATCGTTGACCTTCAGAATTCACAATAGTCACATTTAAGTCTTGTCAACACAAGACAATTCCAAAGCTACATGTGGAAACTATAACAAGTATACTCCAAGAATTAGTGATTACTTCTGAGGGAAGGGGAGCTTGACTCCTTTTTGAAGCCTGCATCTGGATATAATACTCCTTGAATTCTGTAGGTGTATTTCTCACAAACTCAACCATATCCTCTCTATCTTGCTGGAATTAACAAATAATGAAAACAACATCAACAAGCTGATGCAGACAACTATAGCAGCAAGTGAAAAGCATTGCGTTGCAACATGAAACTGAAAACTTCTGTTCAGTGAGTGTGACAAGATCACAAGAACAAAAAATCAACTTTTAGTTTGCGCATTCGACTGTTTCGGCTTATTATGAAATTGGTAATTGAAATTGCGTAGCCATTCTCAGTTTCACAATAAATTAACTGCAGCACTACAACATGTGAACTGTGAAGTTAGCATGTGTAATTTAAATAAATAATCTTCGATCCCCATGAGGCCATGAGCTCAATGAGCCTGAAAAGGTAGTGATGACTGATGAGTTTCGTATGGGATTACCTGGATGTAGAGTTTCTTCCAAGCGCACTCCCTGAGTTTGGTATTGCATGACAGGCCCCACCGCATACAATACCTTGAAATATTGGAAATGGATTAAACGTGTGAGTGGAATTTTTATTACAATGAATGCAAAATTGGAGCACATGAAGTTTCAGATAGCTTACAGGCGGCGCCAGAGGGTCTCGTCGGACGCAACCACGTTCATGAAGCGGCAGACGAGGGCGCAGGAGATGAGGTCCTCCGATGAGAGGAGCTTGCATATCTGCAGGAACAGCTCCGGCGGGATATTGCAGAACATGCCGCTATCAATCTGAGGCGCCGCCGACGCCACGTCGTTCTCTTTCCCCTTTGCTCTCCTCAACCTCTTGTTCTGCTCCTCCCCGCTGCTGCTGCTGCTGCCGCTGCCGTCGCTGCCATCTCCATTAGATTCCGGCTCCTGCTTCCTCTTATTCTTGTTAAGATCATCACCTAACTGCTTCTCCTTCTCATCTCCTTCCTCCCGCTGCAACCGTTTACCCCCAATCACAACCAGATTCGCACAAGGCAATCAAGCGATAGATCGTTCGAGAACAACTTACACCGGTAGGGTCTTCACCGCTAGATCCGGAGAGGATCTCGGATTCGAGGAAGCTGGCGAGACCGTCGACGTCGTCCTCCTCCTCTTCCTCGCCATCGCCGCCGTCTCCGTGGTCGCCTTCCTCTTCTCGACCTCGCAGCTCTTCCTCGAGAAGGAGGTCATCCTCCAGGCCGGCGGCGTCCGCCTGACCGTCGGCCATGCTCCTCCGCCACCACCTCGACGTCGTCGCCGATGGGATCGCCGCTCCTCCCTTACCCTAACGAGAGAGATATTGGTGTGGTTGGAGGATACGTGTCGCTCCAGAACACGACGTGATGGGCCGAATCTCGCCGACGGCCCAGCTAACTCATCCTGTCGGCCACTTTACGTGATCACTTGATTAATTAGGCCCAACTCGATTATGCGCCTAAGCAATCCACTATCTTTACTCCACATCTGAGAAGCAAACAAATTCGTATTCAAATCGACTAAATTTCGCAAAATTAAACTAAAATCTACGGATTTAAACAGCATGTAATACAAGTATATTTATATATTTGAATGGAGTTTAGATAAACAGGGTAAATTGAAGGGAGAAAAGGTTAAAAACAATTTAAATTTGCGATTTGGTGTCCTAGTGGGAGCTACTTTCAATCTTGCAAATGACGCGGCCACGACACCACGAGAGATCGACATCAGAGTTAGCGCAACACCGCGATCACCAATTTATTCCGATTCCTCCGCGTTGTTGTCACTGTCTGGATAGCCATCAATTGGGGCGTCATCGAGCGGCGATCTGGCTGCGGCGGCGGAGACATAGTCCAACGGTGACAACCACACACGAGAAAAAAATAACACCATCGGCAAAAAAAATAAACAGTAACGATTCTAATAACAAATATGTAGATAACGTAGAATCATTGAATGACAAGAACGGCAATGTAAATATATTATAATGATGTAACAAGTACTTCTTTATTATCTAAAGTGCATCACGTATCATTTTTAAGAGGCTTAAAATAAGTAAGCTTAGTCATACAAAGCGGTATATATATATTTTTAAATTTGAAATAAACTAGCAGCAAAAATTATGACTATCCCCAAAGTATTCGGTCATAATATCTGAAATATCCAAACCAGACTATCTATTTGTTAGACAGATCGATTTATCCGGGATCTCCGGATACGCTATTCAATGATTCCGTACAATCTTTAAAATATTATAAGAACACTCAAAGTAAACAAACCCTAAGAATTAGAGGAGATTAAAGAAAATAAAATAATATAGAATAAAACATGTAATGTAACACTATGAGACAAGTAATTTTTCACTAAAAATTGGATTAACCAATTTTACGTCTTTGTTGAGAAGATCAAAAGAGTCAGATCTCACTCGATCTCTTGCGTCACCAAATTCAACACTAAAAACTAGTTTGATCTTTAAACTCTCACCAAAGCATAGCACTTAGTCTAAAATAATCACCTAGGTCTCCACTAGGACATCATGCTCCTGCTTTCTATAAAACTTACTCTACCAAACTAACCTCTAAAGAAGAATTTAAAAATCCACTAATATATATCTTTTCTTACAGAGATAAGAAAGACCTTTATAAACATCCCAGATGATTCACACGTCGAATTCTCAGGAGCAGCACTTAGTTGTCTAGGAGATGATCCTTCAAGAATAACAAACTGGAGTCTTCATCGGCGTTGATCCATAAGTGATCATCCAAATCCCAAAATCCTCTCTCTCACAAATCACCAAAAAAACATACTTAGAGGGTGGATTAGATATAAGATTTAAGAAAGTGAAGTGGAAAACCTCTTGGGAGTGGTATATGAATGAATGAGCAGCCCTTCTCTCAAAGAGAGGGTTGGTGGGGTTAAACACCTACCCCTCTCAAAACTAGCCGTTACTTACATAATTCAAACTCTAAAGTATCTGTACAAAATATCTAGAGACTTCGGACAAATCTTTTGGCCTAGACATAGAGCTTAGTCCAAAGATTTCAGGTAAAAGGTCTGAAGACTCAGTACAACACTTAGATTTGAGAGAGATGAGAAGGTTTGAAGTATCTGGTCTAAACCTCTAAAGACTCTGGACAAGCCTCTCTACTAGATAGAGAGCTTGGCCCGAAGATTTCGGTAAAAGGATCTAGAGACTCCTAGATAATTTTCCTATTTCATAAAGAAACTTGTCCATAAGTTTACATAAAACTTAGACACAAGCATTTAAAATACTGGGAGAGAATCATGACCCCAATGTGTATGTGGTGTGAGTGTTCACTCATCGAGACTTAGAAATTTAATTGAGTACATGCTTTCAAATCGGTTAAACTAGAGCCCTCTTAATAGTTCGAATTATCCTAAGAACTCAAAAAATAATAAAATTATATTTTTATCGTTTAAGTCTTTTCTTCTTTTTTAACCTTCACGAGAGTCTTTTTTAGCCAAAACAATCTTTTAGTTGATAAATTACTACGAAATTCTAAATCATAATGTATTAGCTCCCTAATTTCTTATCATCTATGACTCAAAACTCACTAGGAAACTTAGATACACTTTCAGAACTAAATATGCATACAAAGAGAAATTGACGGAGACATTAAGTATTAGGTGGTATCACTTTAGTGGAAGTTCTAGATCGTGAAGTCAAGCAAATCGGTGTATGAAAGTAAAGTATGTAAACTCAAGTTATGGGTGTTCATAGAGGATACATATATTCAAGGGTAAATGGAAGGATCACTAGAATGTGTTAATCATCACCGATCATAATTATCACATTCATAGGGTTGAGAAATATCACAAAAATATGACATCTGTATCTATTGCAATAGAGATATACTCTAATATTGTGCATAACCTAGAGTATGAACGAAGGTCAATTATAAGATACATTAAGGACACATTTAAGTACATAATCAGTTATACGAATGCATGGAGGGCAAAGTAAAAGATTATAGAGATGAGGTTTAGCACAATCAAAGCTTCATATGATAATTTCTCTTGTCTTCTAGCTTGTATTTTCCTCGGGGAGCTACTATGACATCAAATCACTTCCATCACTTGAGCATCTTTGGCATAGCACACTTCAACCGATTTCTTCACATTAAGTGCATGCATTAACATATTTATGTATTGTTGTCCCATAATTTGTATTGATAGGACATTCATAACTAGAAAGTATAAAGAGCAAATATTGATAATAATTGAAATTGATAAGAATAATTAGGTGTTACTCGTGACTTTCGCTTTCGTTGATAGCAAGAATACCGAAAGTTGGTATTGGTTTCTAACGTGAGTGAAGGATGTAGTTATGCGTATTAAGCCATATATATGCCTTATGCATGACTGTCATGTAGGCTTGATGTGTACTATTGAGTATTTGAGATATAGTAACGTAGAAAAGGGGTGTGCACAAGAGTAACAAGAGTAACCAGCTGTTCGAAGCATATGGTGCATATATTACATGGGTGCTATTTTCTACAAATAGTTCAAGAAGAAACATCTTATGAATTAACAAATTTTTTTAATGAACTTTGGAAGAGGTTGGCCGAGCTAATAACGAAACAAACAGATGAGTAGTCAAGAAATCCAATACCTAAATAAGATATCTGTATGCACAATGGAGCTCAAGTTTTTCGTCTGCTGATACCTTTGCAAATCCTATATCATCCGTTTGCTCTATCTTCTATAACATCAAATAACAATGGCTATTAAACATGTTTTCACTAAGGATCCTGACTAGAGAAGAGATCTTTTGGCTTGGCTAATTTCACCTTCGTGTGATTGTCTGTTCTGGATATATGGTGATCAATGCTAGTTTATGATATCTCGGGATCCCAACACTTATGAGAGGAGATTCTTTTAATGACTAAACTATTTTCATAAGGGAAGTATTGTATGCACCTATTTTTTTAATTGTTTCTTACCATAACATTTTCTTCGAACAAATACTTTCTTTAGCAGATTCATAAAAGAATATGTAGCTTTATTCAGTAAGTTGATACAGAAAATCTAGTATTTGATCCAAGCCGTTGGTTCTCCGAGGGTCGTTGGTTTTCCCTCTCAGAATAAGATAAATAGTACATGATGATAAATGAGGAGTACGAATGACGTCGGTGAGCCGAATGGTTAGACTAGAGGCTGCAACCTCTTATACTATTTTCCATGGTGGGAACATCCTAAGTGTACTTGTGATGAGATCAATAAGAGATAAAACTTTTGATAGAAGTTACTTTGTTTGTCTAAATATTCTTGATAATAATTTCGTTGTAAGTTCACTATACATCTATCTAATTTATTTTAATTTTATTATCATCGTAACTATAATAGTTATATATGTACTTTTCCCCTACATGAACTATCGAGAATGTATAAATTCAAACAATAGATAAATATAAATAAATCATCGTATAACTCTACAAGGATCATACATTCAGAAAACAATTGAATAATATATATAGACTAAAGTGGAGTATAAGCGAAGAGTCCGACTCCTCTAGTAAGATGATGATATCCATAAGTTTGAAATAAACATCTTTAACGTATTACCCATTACATTTTTTTATATTGTATGTATGTTCTGTCTATAACATGTAAATTTATTGGTGACCATATAATATTTTTATTTCTATTATCTAAATAATGATCATGTGTGAATTTATTAATTATCTACTCCTTTATTTAATGATGTAATAATTTTATAGTATTAACGCTAAGTTTTTTTTACATAAATTAGTAATCTCAATTATCTTGTCTACGTACATCCAAATTTTTCTTTATAATTAAATAACTAAATAAAAAATAGATTTATTTAAAAAATCTCTTTTTTATTTTCAATATTTGTATGATAGAAAAAAACAAAGGATGTCAAGGAGGCAATATGTGAAATTATTATTCCATATTCCCTCTTACGAGCATACTTTGATAATTTTACAGATATATTGCTAGGAAGGAAAAAAAAAGACTCAACCAGAGGGCTATAAGAGGCCACCCGCATGCCTTCTCTTTCCTCACGTACCTTATGTGATATTTTATAGACGATTCCTGTCATGATAAAAAACGTTTTCGATTAAAATGGTAAGAAAATCATATGTAAATTTACTATCCTCACTAACTCACTGTTAATGTATATCAATGGACGTTTATCACGTTAGATTTCTTATCCCCTGGTGATTATTTTCTTTTAAAAAAGCGTTGAGAATATAGGTTTGTAATTTTTATAAAAAAATATTTTTTAAAAATATTTTAATAAAAAAATATAAATAAAAAATTCGTGATCTAGCTATCGCGGAAACGAAGCGGTCTCTTCAATGAGCCGGCCCATCTAACGAAGCCCATGAAACCCGTCTCCTCGGCTGGGGAGAAGGGAGTGAATCCGAATCCGTTTTGCGAGCAGCGAGGGGCAAGAGGGTGGAATCGAGCTGCGGCGAATCGGGTTCGGGCCGTTCGGCGATTGGGGGAGGCGGCCGGAGCCGGAGAGGAAGGGGGAGATGGAGGAGGAGGTGACGGGGAGCCGCGGCGGGTTGGGTGGCGGGAAGAAGATGGCGGCGGGGGAGGTGGAGCTGAAGGAGAAGGCGGGGACGGCGTGGAGCCACTCGTACCTGAACCAGAAGCCGTGGCATCCGCTTTCCTACCCGAACCAGCGCCGGAAATGGATCGCCGAGCAGATCCATGCCAACCGCGCGCGCCGCCAGGAGGAGGTGCAGCGCGAGTTCGCGCAGGAGCAGGAGTTCTTCCGCCAGACCGCCCTCTTCTCCAAGAAGGACAAGGAGAAGGTATAATGGAACCCTACGTATATTCATCTGTTTATCACCATTAGCTTAAACAGATTATGCTTTTGATCCGATACTGCCATTAACAAGTAGTGTTAGACTGTTAGCATTGCTTATAGACATTACCTAGTGCATGTCATGGTTTTGATTGTAGGCTTTCTTTCTCTTAATTGCCATATTTGCTCCATGGATGACAGTATAAGTTAGTGAGTATGCAACCCACTTTTGCGTCGTCAGAGTAAAATATATGTTTGTTACATATATTGGCATGGAAGGTAACTCACTAAGATAAACCAGAAAGGAGGAAAGATCGATAGGCAATTGGACTATGGGTTGCTAACCTAACTATTGCTGGGAAATCTAGTTACTATATGATTGATAGTTGTATCCAAGTGGTTATGCTTGTTACATATATCTTTTTAGGAGCTTTTATGTTAAGCTGTGACAAATAACTACTCTTATGTCTCGATCTTCATGCTTCTTTTATCACCCATGAAGAATTCATGTTGTTGATATCCAATCTGTTTCTCAAGTTCAGATGGAGATAATGAAAGCTGTGAGTTTCATGTATGTGCGTCCACCTGGTTACAACGCAGAGAGTGCCAAAGCAGCTGAAATTGAAGACGAGAAGAGGAGGTCTGGTCAAGGTGATGCAGCTGCAAGCACCTCTTCAATGTAATGCAGCATTTTTTTCCTTTTCGCAATTCGTGAATTATTTCATATTGTACTTGAAACTTCTACCAACCCTATTACCTAGTTTTCTCAGATTACCTCTCTATAGTGTTTGTTTTTTTTATAAAAAAATTACAGGCCTGATAAGGAACTTGACAAGATCCACGCAGGTCCAGACAAGAAAAACAGGCCAAAAGATGTTTTTGGCCGGCCATTGCCAACAGAACAAGAATTTGAAGTACTGAAAAATGCTCCAAGGTACTTTACTTTCTTCACCTTGTTTTGTGATAAATTTGTGAACAACCACTACATGACAGTACATCACACAAAATTACTTCTTTTTTCCAATCTTAAATAACTGAACAGGGCATTCGTTTTCGTTTTCGTTTTCCCTGAACTGTTTGATCTGTAACTTAGGGTTATTTCTATTTCACTTCATTCAAATATCACCTCTGGACTCCACCCTAAAAACATGTTGCTCTCTGCTTCGAAACCTCTGGACTCCACCCTAAAAACATGTTGTTCTCTACTTTTCAAAGCCATAGGATGCTACTTTGACACTAAATTTTATTATCCATATATTCAACAAACGTTATAAAAGTATAAATACTATGTAAATTTTTTAACCGAAATAAACAAGTTTACTACCATTTTTGTACATCCAAACTACATATTCTACATAATGTTATTGCTCCAAAAAATAATATAATTTGACTGCATGCATTCTAGGGTGTCATGCTTTCATTACTTAAGGGAGTAGAGCATTATTATACTTCTCTGCGAGCTTCTTAAGATCTAATATGTGCTTCTGTCTTATTCTCAGATTGGAGACAGGTGCTCCTGTGAGAATTAAACCGTTTGGAGTTGAAGTTCGTAATGTTAGATGTTTAAGGTGTGGAAACTATGGCCATCAGAGTGGTGACCGGGAATGCCCATTGAAGGATGTGATCATGCCTAACGAGGAGAGCCGATTGAAAAGGGATGATCCTCTTACAGCTATAATGGCACAGACTTATTCAAGTGAGGTTAGATTTTTTTTTGCCAAAATATTTTCCTTGTTGCAATTTACATCCAAATAAGCTTCCTGGAACAAGAATACACATCTAGTAGATCTATGTCAACCCTTCGTATTGCTGGTCTGACCTTTTCCTTTTAATAACTACATATAATTTGATTGATGATAGCAACTTATCTATAGTTGCATTTTTTTTCCTGGAGCTTGGGTGATTAATATATGAAGATTAATGCTCTTGAAACTGTCATCAATTGGAACACTATGGACAAATTGCTGAATATTGAATCAGCAGCTTTAAAGACATATATTTCTTTATTTGAGTGTGTCAACAATTAAGATGCACATTTATGCCCTTGTCTTCTTTGCTCACTGTACTTAGTTTAAACTTCAAAATGTTTTAACACAAGGAATTCTTTGCCAGCCTTTGAAGTGGGAACTTAGGCAAAAGCCAGGCATGAGCCCTCCACGTGGTGGATACAACCCAGATGATCCTAATCAGCAGATTGTAGCAGAGGACATCTTTGATGAGTATGGAGGTATATCATGTAGAACATGGATGGTGTGCATTGACAAACTTTCATCATATCTCTGAGTTAAATTTATGGCTAGTATATTGGTTGATTACCCTGGTTTCTTACATTTCAGGATTTCTTGGTGGATGTGATATTCCAGCTCTTCTTTCCAACTTTTCTACTAGCAAATCAAAGAAACGCTCCAAGAGTAAAAGCAAGCGTAGGCAGGCTGAGCGTGCTGCTCATGAGGAATCTTTGGACTCTGAAGCTGAGAAGAGCAACAGGACATCAAGCAGCAAGAGAAAGAAAGAATGTTATTCTGATTCGTCATTTTTTGCTGCTGAGATGGAAGCTAGAAAAGGCAAACAAAAATCAAAGCACAAGAAGAATGACCTGTCAGAGTCTTCATATGATTCAGAAGTTGAAGTTGATAGAGATACAAGGAGACATCCGAAGAGCGAGCATAGGAAGAAGAAAAGGAATGTGACTGAGTCAGAGTCTTCATCTGATTCAGAAGTTGAAATTGATAGAGATACAAGGAGACATCCGAAGAGAGAGCATAGGAGGAAGAAAAGAAATGTGACTGAAAATGCACCATCTTCCTTCTGTAAAGATAAAGGAGACATGGCTCGCAAGGTGTGTTCAAGTCGATCAAGGGAGAAGCGTCGCTACAGTGACCCGAGTTCTTCTGAGAGTGAAAAGCACTCAATGAGACATAAGGATGAGCAATACTACATCGATTCAAGTTCTAGGAGCAATCAACATTCAAAAAGGTTAAGGGAAAAGAGGTACTACAGTGGCTCAAGTTCTCCTGAGTGCAATAGGCGTTCAAGGAGATCAAAGGAGAAACGTACCCATACTGACTTGAGCATTCATGACAGGAGTAGGCATTCAAAGAGATCGAGGGATAAGCGGGACTGCACTGAATCAAGTCTTTATGAGAGCAATAAGCACTCAAGGATATCAAAGGTGAACCGACACTACTCTGATTCAAGTGCTTCTGATTATTCAGACTCTGAACGACACTATAGTCACCGCCATCATAGAAGAAAATGAGTAGTGTATAATCTACATTATGTCTCCACAGAAGATCGCTCTTGCGGTTTGTGATGTCATTAGCTACATATGTTTGGTCCTTTTCTTAAGGTCATCAGGGTCCACGGGTTGCTGGTGTTTGGTGGCTGCAGCTGCAAATCGACTTGTGAGTGATAGTTATGTATACCGTGTGACTGAATTTTGTCGTCTGTGAAAGAATTGTTGTTCCTTTTGTTGTAGCCTTGTAGTTGAGGGACTTTCATTCATTAGAAAATAGGAGTATTTCTGGTGGCCTCATGGTATCTTTTGAATTCATGCACTGAATAAAGGCCCTGATTTGTAAGCGACTCCAATGAAACTGTATACAGTACTCTTTTATGCCTAGAATCAGCATAATGCTCCACTGAACTACAGAATTAATAGGTACCAAATCAATAGCTATGCAATTTCGGGGTTATGCTAAAGTTTTACCAAGCATTGGGGTGTTTTTCCGAGAGCTGGAAGAGCATTTCAGCAAAACAATGTCCATTGAAAATCTGTCAGCTGTTTAGAAGCACGAACATATATATCGGTGAAGTGGAACTAGAGGTTCGCCCAATTGGCCAGGGGCAGATAGGTCACACCCGAGAGACAGTAGCATCTTGGAAAGTTGTGGTTGTAAGTATGACGCTAGTAGTTCCGAGCTGGCATTCTCAGCTTGATGCCCTGGTGGTAGCTTGTAGCATGATACTTAGTACGCGTGCGGCTGCCCAAAATGGTATGCCTGAGTTTAGGGTTCAAGCTACCTTGTCTAAGCACACAAACTTCAAGATGGTTAACAAACTTGGAAAGATAGTTCCAATACAGTGACTTGAGCTCAGGCATTCCCCATATACATGGGGCACTAGAGCTTAGGGACTATATGTATCCAACTAATTCAATTATCACATTCAATGTGTTAATTTGGAGCGTCTGACTCGGTGCGGCGCCCGTGTGTCTACGTTGGTCAGAGTAAAAAAATAATTATCTACTCCATTCCTAGATGACCTAGATACATAGAGCACTAGAGCTCGGAGGTTGTATGTATCCAACTATTTCAATCACTGCATTCAATGTGGTAGTTTAGAGTGTCTAACTCGGTGCAGCGTTCGTGTGTCTACGCTGGTCAGAGTGATAAAATGTTATCTACTCCATCTCTAGATGACACACGACAAGGCATGTACCGCTCCTCATGATCACCTAGGTGATTATGGCTATACTTAACCTATCGATTATGGCTTAGCTTTTTAACTATTTATGTGGAGAGGATGACAGGTGGGCTCGTTGTGGTCAGCAATAAGAAGGGGATGACACATCACGAGTGACGGTCATTAGGGCTCCTATAGCGATTGTACTAACCATACCTAACATTTGCTTTCTAGGGCACATGAATCCCACCATTGTACACTCCTTCTCTCAATGTATGCGGTATCTCCAAAGAATATGAGGGAAAGATTGTAATTGATAGGGAGAAGGCAAGTAAGAAAAGCGTCACTATACCACATCAAAAATAAGAAAGAATACATAGGTAGGGTATTACGCTTAGTGGCTTGAACCTATCTAATCATTTGTGTCTATTTCATCGAACTCATCGCGTGCTACGTCACCCCCTAGGTTGAACATAAAGGGAGATAGCCCGAGATCCGCTCTTGGCGTACGATCGCCGATAGCTGGCACACTAGGTAGAGGGTTTCTTTCTTTACCCGTGTTTGAGTTTCTAGTTTGCTTGCGAAAATCACAGAGTGATGGCTAGCAGACATCATCGCCGCCGCTTGGACTCCAAGGAGTTGGACGCTATCGAGCAACGTCGCATGCCGCCACCACCATAGCACCCCATAGCGCATCATGGACACTCCAATCTTGCTCTGTCATGCTCCATGTCCCTTGGATAGAGGGGGTGGCGTCGGCCTGAGTGGAGCCACGACAGTTGCTGCCATATGACAAGAATACCCACAGTAAAAAGGGAACATCGCCGTGGTTGTGCCTTCCAACTCACCACACCCTCCAGTTAGGCATTACCTAGCCTTGGAGGTAGTCAATCGAGGGTGTGTTCTGCTTGTAGTGCAAGCACTCCTTGAGCATTTGCCCCTCTATAAGGGCATTAGTTGTAGCAGGTCATTGACCTTATAGGCACCTCTCATCAATAGGTTGTTGACAACAACATTCATAGTGCGTTGAGAGCGACATTCTCATATGTGATGCCCGGTCAATGAACTCTACATGGCATAGGAGCACCATCTTCTCTCGTAGGCACCATAAGACCGCTGCCACCCCTAGTCTAGCAGTTGGGGGCGTAAGACCTTCACCATCATCTTGAAAAGCGGAGGGCCAATGAAGATGCCCGAGTCACCTTTGAGCATGAGAGGGAGCTTGACCTCCTTGTCAACCCCAGGCAATATGTTAGGTCTGAGTTCCTACTTTAGCTCGTGTAGGCAGGGGAACCCGACCTCTCCACCAACTTTGGACAACATATTAGGTTTGAGCTCCTAGTTTAGTCCAAACCAGATATGGGTATAGATCATCACGCAACCATGAGCCACCCGTTGGGTCCGAGCTTCTAGTGCAACCTAAGCACGACGACACTGAGCTCGAGCCACCCTCGAGTTGGGCACGAAGGCCTCTCGTTGATCTAATTCTTTCGGGGGCGTGGTCGGTGCATATCAAGTAGCGCTTGATTTACTTCGTTAGTGAGGTCCTCTGGGACACCAAAACTAGGTACTCGTAGACACAGAAACTACTATATGCCATCCTTATCATATCAATAAAATTCTGACACTACTTTTAAACCCACAAGTTCTCTGTCGTCAACTCTTATCCCCTTAGGCAAATCTTATGCAATCATGAGGGCACTAGGGGGATTGTTAAGTGGGTGATCGAGCTTGCCAAATTTGACTTGCACTTTGTCAACTGCACGCAATAAAGAGCCTAGTGTTGGCTGATTTTTGTGATGGAATGAACCCTGATGCCTGAGCTCGAGAAAGAGAGCTTGTCTGCTAACCTTTCCTAAGGGGAGTCTAGACAATGGGACCCTACATTGGATCATGCACTTTGGTGGTACCATAAGGCTTTGAGGAGCGGTGGCTAGAGTGGCACTCACCTTCCCGACTGGTGAAGTACTTCGATACATTGTGCAGCTTCATTTTTACGCCACCAACAACATGGTGGAATATGATGGAATTCTCACCGGCCTCAGGGTCACAATGAGCCTCAGGATTCGACGCCTGTTGCTAAAGGGTGATTTATAGCTCATCATCAACCAGGTGTTGAAGTAGTATCAATGTTTAGATCCACAAATGGCGGCGTATGTGAATGAGGTGAGGAAGATGGGTGGTACTTCAATGGTCTAGAGTTATGGCATGTCCTACATCGGCACAACACACTCTCTGATGAACTATCTCACCTCACTTCATCCCGAGTGCCTATTCCGCCTAGGAAGTTCGAGGAGAAATTGACTCAACCTTCCGTGTCGGCAGCCAAACAAGATGAAGGGGAAATCTCACGTCAAGCTGAGATGACCTAGGTGATGACTTCAGTAGGAGATCTCATCAAGGAATCGTTGCCCAGTGAGCCAATATGTTCATAGGGGTCCTTAAGATCCTACATGGATGGAGGAAATACTAGAGTACCTAAAAGAAAATATCCTTCCGAATAATGATGTTGCCGTAGAGTGGATCGCGTGCCATGCAAAACACTACATTTTGGTGGATGAAAACATCTATCGGCATGGTGTGAACGGTGTGCTCTTGAAGTGCATCACTTTGAAAGAAGATGTCAAATTGCTTGCTGATATCCACAAGGGCGAGTGGGTAGCCATGCATCGTTTTGTACGATGGTTGGGAAAGCCTTTCAGCACGGCTTTTATTGGTCAACAGCCCCCTAGGATGCCACCAAGCTGGTACGTCACTACAAGGCATGCTAGATTCATGTCAAGTAAATCCATCGGCCTTTTTAGGCCCTACAGATAATTTCTCTATCATGGTTGTTCGTGGTCTAAAGGTTGGGCATCCTCAGGATGTTCCCTCAAGCTATTAGGGGTATTAATACTTGTATGTCGCTATCAACAAATTCACCAAGTGGCCCGAGGCATTTCTAGCAATCAAGGTCGATCAATATTTAGCCCTCAAATTCATACGTGGCATCATTTACCGCTTTGGTGTCCCTAACAGGATCATCATCGATAATGAGGTGCAATTTACCAATGCACTATTTGGTGATTACTGTCAAGACCACGGGATCAAGTTGTGCTTCGCTTTGGTCGCTTACCCGAGCAGCAATGGCCAGGCAGAGAGGGCAAATGCAGAAATCCTAAAGGGGTTGAGAACATAGACGTACGACTCGCTTAAGAAACATGGCAAGGGCTATCGATGAATTGCCAATCATGTTATATGCTAACATGACTACGCCAAGTAATGCAACCAGGGAGCCACCTTTCTTCCTTGCCTATGTCACTAAGGATGTCCTTCTCTCTAAGCTCGCCCTTGGTTCGCTATGGGTTAACTTGTATGTGGAAGATAACTAGGAGCATATCAGGTGCAACGATATTGACTACATGGAGGAGCGATGCCGCCGTGCAATGCTCCGAGCTGCCAAATACTAGCAAAACCTAAGGCACTATCATCAGTGCCGTATTCAGCCCTGGTCACTTGAGGTCAAAGATCTTATACTCTGCCATGTCCTTACACGAGCTGGAAAGAACAAACTTTACCACATATAGGAAGGCCTCTTCCTCGTGACCAGTTTTCCTCGACCAGGTTGTGCTCGATTGGTCATAGAGGATGAGACCCCACTTCCTAATTCTTAGAATTTTTAACACTTATGCAAATTATACCCCTGACCATGTAAATTTATGGTTGTGCTCGGGCCAACCTAGACAGGTTTCTCCATCTCCGGGTTGTCTAGGGAGTCCTACCATGTACATACTTTTTAATACATGAAAAATTTTAATACTTTTCTTTCACTCATTCTCTGTGATTATCCATTCACAAAAAAGGCAATGGTCACAAGAAAAACGACAACACACATTCCTTTTGTCACAAACAGACGCAGGTTAGAACATAGTTTGGGAGGCCATGGTAACTTGGTCCTCGAATGCCCTATGTCGATGCTTGAACTGGTAGGTCATGTCCTAGGAATCTTCAAGCTCTGAGGCCCTCGAGTAGCACTACTAACTTAGGAGGAGTGGTTAGGGTAGTTTAGACCTTGCCAGCGAGCTGCGATGTCCGGTTTAGCCCATCATGCCCCAAGCATCACTAGGGACTAAGAGCCATGAGTTGTCCAATCTCCCATTCTTGCATTCCTAGAGCATGACTATGGCCAGGGTCGTTAGTTCCGTGCCCTTTACTACTGCTCACAAGTTGAAAACTTTGTGTGTTTATCGCACCAGGTATGTGATGATCGCCGCCCAAGCCCTAGATTTTCGTGTAGGTTACTTCATGCAAGAAAAAGGAGAAGGAGACCGAGATCGCTAGAGTCCCAAGCCTATGTGACTGATGGCTCACGGGCTCGGCCTTATAATCTTAGAGCTCAGGGCAACGCTAGCACTTAGGTCCTCGTGTGGTGGTACGACTACATCAAACTACGACGAACTAAAGGAGCCTGGGCTAGTAGTGCTCATCGAAGTCTCAAGGGATCTTGGGGGTGCACGGACCGAACAAAGATATTGGAAGTATACATGCACAAACAATAAGTCCAGAAGAAAAACAAGCATATGGTAAAGAACAGACACAAAAAGTAAGACAGAGTGAGGGATAGTGCGTTGTGTCACTCCTTGCCCCTGTCGCTAGGGTGAGCGTCATCATCGGAGCCCTCGTTGGCACTAAAACTATTGGTGGCGACATTTTCATCAATGGCATCACCCTCTTTTGAGGCTTTAGGCTTCTGCTCGAAGTAACCACTAATCTCCACGATGACGTTGCGGACAACAACCTAGTTCTTCTCGGCGCCCTTCGTGAGTAGCCCCTGGCGTAGCAAGTCTAGGCTCAAGGCTGGGTCCTGAGCAAGATAGGTGGTAAGGATGTACTCTGTCACACCTTGTACCAACTCCTAGCCCTTGCGGGCCACTATGCCTTTGACAACCCTACGCAGCCCTGCAATTTCTGAGAACCCAAGGGTAAAGTGTCCTGTGGTTTCGAGGTGTTAGGCCCCAACGATGACGAAGCTGAGCCTGACCTTGTTCACCACGTCCCATGCGTGCTCGAAGGAGCTCTTCAAAAGCTTAGTGAGTGTTGTCCCCTCATTGTAGAGGATGGTGGACGAGGTCGCATCTTCCCCTGGCTCGAGAGCCACTTGGTCGGTCCATGAAGCAGCTGCTCGGATACGCGCAATGAGCCTCTTTTTTGGGCTTCTAGCTCCTCCTCGTTGTACTTGGGACAGCAGTTCGTCGGTCAAGTTAGGTCTTAAGACATTTGTGTTTATCTCAACGGTCTAAACTTATTTAAAATCTTTTACGTCCATCTCATGAAACTCATCATATGCTAGATCATTTGTAGGCCAAACACAAAGTGAGACAACCTAGGCTCCCACTATTGGTGTAAGTGGTCGACAATGGATATCACGATGAGTCTGCAAGTTTATTTACGTGTGTCAGAACTAAAAGAAACAACTTGTTCACTCACTAATGTCCATTAAAAAGCTCTCAACTTGCTCAAATCACATGGCTTTCTCCATCAACGGTGTTTAAAGTGGGCAACTGAATTTTTCTCCAGCCGCTGACCTGTTACTCTCTTGTAGTTTAGTGTCTCTTAATCTGGCTATCACTACTAGAGTACTGACTAGTTTATAGATTAGTGTCTGTTAATCTGGCTATCACCATTAGGGTACTGTCTAGGGGTGTGGATCCCCCTGGAGTTGGCCTCAAGCCCTCAACTCCACCGGGTGGAGTCAAGCTAATCCTAACCGTCCCAATTTTTTTTATACGGATTTGATGTAGCCATGTCAATCTTTCTTCCTCCTTAAATCATTGATCTCTCTAGATATTAAAAGGCTACACCATGGCCTAGTTATGTAACGCTAGTTTGGATTGGTCCGAGGCGAAAGAACGCAAAGTAGATTAAGCGGGAGGTAGTGCATGATGCCAAGCCTGAAGACAGGCAACACATGCTCATGGATCATGGTCACATCCTAGTGCTTCTTGATCTTTTGATACCAAGTTGTCGAATAAGATCTAGTTGATTTCTTTCTAATAAGAACGGAATGCCTAGTTGATCCATCCCAACGAATAGCACTGTTCTATCTTCCAACTAATCACTTTACTAATCACCCTATCAGTTAGTCCACAAATTAATTAATTGACTAATCACGCAGCTTAGCACACAATTAGTTGGGATTTCCCCCCAAATGCCAGACCACGAGCAGAGCAAGGAGGGTAGGCAGTGTGTTGAGCTCAGCCAGCCCAACCCCCAAAGTCTCGACGCGAGAGGCGAGATGCTGTCGTCTTCCACCTCCACCCTCCGCCTCCCCCAACCAACCAACCAGCCGCCGCCGCCGGCGGTGAGCCACCAATTCCGGTCGGCGGCCGCGTCCCGCCGCCCTTCGTCTGCGGCGGCGGCGCCCCTCCGCGCGCGGCCACAGCGCGGGGGAACCATCCGCGCCCTGGACGCCGCCCAGACGTTCGACTACGAGTCCCGCGCGGCGGGGCTCCTGGAGGAGCGGCAGCGGCTCAAGATCGCCATCGTTGGGTTCGGCAACTTTGGTCAGTTTCTTGCTCTCACCTTCGCGCGGCAGGGCCACACGTTGCTCGCCCACTCCCGCTCCGACTACTCCTCCCTCGCCGCCTCCGTCGGCGTGTCCTACTTCCAGGACCCGCATGACCTCTGCGAGTGCCACCCGGATGTGGTGCTCCTCGCCACCTCCATCCTCTCCGCGGAGGCCGTCCTCCGCTCGCTCCCCGTCCACCGCCTCCGCCGCAACACCCTCTTCGTCGACGTCCTCTCCGTCAAGGAGTTCCCCAAGAACCTCCTGCTCAGCTCGCTCCCGCCGGACTTCGACGTCATCTGCACCCACCCAATGTTCGGCCCGGAGTCCGCGCGCGACGGCTGGGACGGCCTCCCCTTTGTGTTCGACAAGGTCCGCGTCGGCGACTGCCCCGCACGCCGCTCCCGCGCCGAGGCCTTCCTCAACATCTTCGAGCGCGAGGGCTGCCGTATGGTGGAGATGAGCTGTGCCGAGCACGACGCGCACGCCGCCGAGACGCAGTTCCTCACCCACACAGTCGGCCGGATGCTCGCCATGCTGGAGCTCCGGTCGACGCCCATCAATACCAAGGGGTACGAGACGCTGCTCCGCCTCGTCGACAACACCTGCAGCGACAGCTTCGACCTCTACAATGGCCTCTTCATGTACAACAAGAACTCCACCGAGCTGCTCAATCGCCTGGAATGGGCCATGGATTCCGTCAAGAAGAAGCTCTTCGACGGCCTCCACGACGTGCTCCGGAAGCAGCTCTTCGAGGGCTCGCCGCACGCCCCCAACAACGCCTCCGTCCGGAAGTAGCCTCCTCCTCCTCCTCCTCCTCGGTGCTCCATGCTTCCATGGCTCCATGGTACTGTATCATCATGAAATGCTCTGTTACTCAAGTTAAGTTCTTGATGCTCATATGCATTGCAATGTGCAAATCTGCATCTGTTTTATTCCTTACAGGGTTCTTTGAACCATTTGTTCCTTGCCTTGTCAGTTGTGCTTCATTCCAAGTAATTTCCTCTTGGAAAAAAAAAGGCTATCATGGAATTATGATTATATGTATGAGGATGAAGAAATAAACTTTGGCATTGTCATGAAAATTGAGGAGTCATTATTAAAAGAATGAAATTTGAGGAATAAACTTTGCGTTGTGATGAAAATTGTGTCATCATGATGTAAAAAAAATGAAAAATTGAGTAAACTTGTCATTATGATTTGTGATAGACTGACAATGATACACGTGTGAAGAAAGTAGTTCATGAGCAAATTAACTTTGGCTTGTGTGTTGCCCAGGGTCTTGAAGCAGAGTAAATATCAATCCCAAATCACCTAGGCTTTTGGACTTTGGGAGTCCTTGTCGTCCAAAATATGGCAGAGTGTTAGTTGTGAGAGCGACCTTGTTTCTCTGCGACGAAGTTTGGTAGCCATCTCCTAATCAACTGTGCTGTTCACCTGGTTGGTAAGCATTATTAGAGACACTTAGCAAAGGGTTCTCAAATCCGTGTGCTCTGATTGTGTGTCATGGAAACCGGTAAACCACCTATTTCACATTGGTATGCTTTGAGCCCTGAATGATGCCATATTGCCATCTGTAAGTCACATCTAGATTTTTCTAGTAAGCAGTGGATCGTAGTTGGTGAGCACTTGAGGATTGCTCTTCTAATCTACTGGTGGTACTGCACTGATTCAGACCTTCTATGAAGACAAACTCCTAGTTGCAATTGTTTCTTAACAAAAAACATCTGGGCTTTTCATTGTGAGGAGAGCACAAAAACAATTCAGAATCATTTCATTCAAAACCCGCAAATTCAAACATGTTTTTAGTTTTGTTTCTGATGAATTCGCCTGATTAGTGAAGCATGCCAGAATTTCTTCATTTCAAAGGGACAGAAGGTTCAAAGGAGCAGAACCAGTGTATACAATAGCAGAGAAGAAAATAAACTGTTATTGTTAATAGAAGCTAAGAGGTCAGGTAAACACAACAAAACGGACCACCTAGCCTAACCATTATTCAGATGATGAGTAGTTTTCGTCAGTTCCAAATTTCTCTCCTTCGTGGTGGTGGTGACAGCTCTGCATCAGGCCCAGGTTTTATTATATACTCCACTACGGCAGATGATGGTTCATGGTAAGCTGTGGCACGTCGCTGAACGACCGTTGCTTTGCTTCTTGTGGCGACCTTTGGCTGGCTTGCTGCATTTTCTATCCTGGGTCCGGATCAACCAATTGACATTGACTGAACTGAGGCTCATGCATTGACACAATGACACATGTACCTGCAGAGTGGTAGTAGGTAGGGATTAGGGAGTTACAAATCACTAGTTGGATGATTGGATTTGGAGCTTTGATGATCAGAGCTTTATATTGTGGTGAACCAAGTTCAGAGTCTCACCGACAGGTCTGCTGGTATTCAGAGAGTCAGAAATGCCATATTTATGAGCAGCTGCTTCAGAGAGTTTTAGGTCTTGTTTGAAGGTAATCATGGTGGTTCGTCCACAATTTTCAGTCGAACCAAACTGAAATCTAGATAGAGCTGTTGCTAAGCCTGATGCTATCTAGCTAGCTACTCCATTTGCTACCAGCTTTCTTTCAGGATTGGGCCTTGGGATTTGCTGAGATTTGGAATCACCATGCGGCTCGTCCCGGCAAACGCTGCTGCCTGCTGGTGAGTGACGAACTGACAATGGCATCGTGGATGCGAGCATGTCAAGTTGGACCGACTGCTCCTGACTTCTGAGGCCCAGCGATCTTTCCGGCCGTCTGAGATTGATAATACAATGGCCCGTCACTGATTCATTTCTCTTCATCCAATTACTTATTATATAATAATAACGAATTAAATATTTTGACTCTCTGTGTTTGACAGGCTAAGCTTGTTCGGCATATTTTTCTGAAGAATTCCTAATGAAAAAAAGAGGCGTGTCAAATTCCTAATAATCTACAGTGATATTTCTCGTTGCATACGGTTCTAACCTTAAAAACAGATCGTTCGGAAACCATGAACCATATCTGGTGACAGTTCTGAACGTGTTAGTGATCTCTTCAGTAGTATAGCCACACTTGCTAGGCCCGCTCTAGTTATAGTTGCACGACAGAGTGGCTCAGAGAAAACAAAGCTATGAGCTATGATATTCTCATCTGGAGACGGCAAAATACAAATCACAAATTCAAACAACAACAGAATATGTCCTTTCGTAAGAAACATGTCCATTTCAAACAAGACAGAAAATCCTTACTGAAGTGCACAAGAAATATATATGTCTATATGTCACAATGTCACTCCGAGGCCTCTTGTTCAAATCATCGATGAAAGTTCTTGCCAACCAAAGATTACTATTGAGTGGCCAACACATGAGTAACATTACCTTAGAGATATTAGATCTTAATACTGGGAATATTCCTGGTCTAATACATAGCGCTAACAAAAACAGAGTAAAATTTTCAGTTATTGATGGAGAATGGAGGATTCCTATGGAGAGAATCACCGCAATGACTGCAAGAGAGGTTTTAGCAGCAACTGGAGTAATCGTGATATATAGCAACGGCTATGGCCAAGGATAGTACTGCATTCAAAGATAGCCATATGGATATATTATAGTGCGTGTAGCGCATCTGCAACTCAACTGTGGGTGTTCCAGCGAACACATGGCTTAGGACGGCTAACGACGAGATGAAAAAAAAATGCTGACCACTAGACTTTTATATATATATATATATATCCCATTCTCTTATAAAAAATAGGATCTTAGTCTTATTATACACCACACTTCTACATAATATTAGAGCGAATTTAGATATTTCGATGTGCTAGCAACCCATCTCTCTCGCCGGCGAGCCGACGCTTCTCCCCGTCGTAGACCTCCTCCCTTCCGATATTCCTTCTCTGTTTTTCTTCCCTCGGTCTCTCCTCATCGTCTCCTCCGCAGACGGTCTTACTCCTCCTCTGGTATGCCACTTTTCTACCACGTGACAAGGAGACGGCCCTCTTCTGTCTCTTTGTCTCATTTAGACCCACCTTCGCTTTTCACTCTAGCTTTTTCTCCTTACTTCGATGCTTTTCTCCTTCTCCTCATGCTGGCGCACCTCAGCGCTCATGGTCTCTATCGGCTAGACCTGTCCGCCCTCCATCGGCTGAACCTGTCCGCTCTTTATCGGCTGGCACACTTTCTGACACTTTCGGTTCTCGCCCAGTTCGACACGCTCACCTACTTCCGGACACAAAATCTCTCTACTCGCGTCCGCGCCACTCCGACACGTCCACGTGTCTACGGACACGAAAACTCACTTCACGGATGCGAACTCTTGTGCGCCCATAACCCACCTCTCTCGCGCCCGTGACCCATCTACTCCACCTAATCCCATCGGCTCAACACTCATCAGCCTACCTCGGCCACTCATCTCTCCCTATCGGCTCAACACTCCTATCGTCCTATCACGCTTGATACTCTCTCGTCATGACCACCAAATCGGCTCTTGGTTTTGGCACCCTTCCAGTTGCCAGATCCCTTCTAGCCATCATCGCTTTTGATAACACCTTGGTCAACCCTCCGCCGATGTTCTCCCTACCCTACACCGTCGTCAACGTGAAATCTTACGTTTCTATCTCTCTTGATCTCAATACCAACTATTTTAAGTGGGTTTTCTTCTTCAAATCATTATGTGGAAAGTTCGGCCTTCGCTCCCACATCGATGGCTCCGTCCTACCTCGGCCCGATAACCCACAATGGGACATCACCGAGTGCTGCATGCGCAGTTGGTTGCTTAGCTCGGTCGATAACTCCATCCTTACCTTGCAATGGACGACACCGATCCCACCGCTCGTGATCTTTGGATACCCATCGAGCGGATCTTTCAAGCTAACAAACAGTCATGCGCCATCTTTTTTCTTAATGAGTTTCACTCCATGATACAAGGGGACTCCTCTGTCTCCTCGTACTGTCAACGCCTTAAAATCAAGGCCACGGCCCTCTGTGATATCGATCATCCTATGGCCAACTCATAACTCGTCCTTGTCCTTCTGTGAGGACTTAACCTCCACTTCTCAAACACCGTCGATGACATCGTCAACTCCACACATCTTTCTATGTTCGTTCGAGCCTACGATATGCTAGTTCTTAAAGAACTTCGTCTAATCAACGACGAGAAAACTATAGCCACACCGCTCTCCTTGCTGTAGCCGATCATGACTGCTCCAATCCCATCGGCTGTCGACCACCGTGCACTATTACCATCTCTTGTGACTCTGATAGTCACGGCTTTAGCTATGATAATAAAGCCCGCATCGGTGACAAGTAATGGTAAGGACAAGAGCTACAGTCATGATGAATCCTTGAAATTGCTTTACTCGAGCTAGAGTTGGTGTTCCTTCGAAATGCCATCGTTGTGATTAATACTAAGCCAACGCTAAGAAATTGCGTTGAATTCGATACTATCGCAGCCCCCTTTTCCTCATCCTCTGCTTCAGATTGGGAACCATGTTCTTCCACATCAGCATCCCTCCGAGAAATACCACGAGTAGCATTGGCAGCTATTAGTGTTTTCTGTATCAAAATTCGTGAATTCTGCAGAGAGGAGAGATAGAAAAAAATAGTTTTTTGCTCAAAGTTTACGGATAATATGCTACTGCTTTTTATATGTTTGATTATTCATATTTTTTTAAATGCGAAAAATATAAGTCAGGTTTGAAATTCTTTTAACGATAAAACAAACCATAATAAAATAAATTATTATTATATATTTATTTAATAAGATGAATTGTAAAATATAGGTGGTTTAAAAGTTAAAACATCGTATAAAAAAACTGAAGAGAGTATAATATTACCAGAAAATGTACGTTTGCTTTGAAGGACAGCGGCATGCAAGGCATTTTGTCCAGCCGGTCCAGAGTAGGACAGCTGGTTGTCCCTCGCGTGCAAGTCCCGTGAGACGGCGTACCGGCGTAGCGCGACGGCGAGGTGCCTGCGCCGCCGTCTCCGTCGGGGACGCGGGCCAGACACGGCCCACCGCCTGCATGTCGTCGGCGCGGAACGCCTCGTGCAGTTCCGTCTCCCCAACCCCGTTCCGCATCCTCACGAGCGCCTTCACCTTTTCCTTCTCCTCCCCGCTGCCGCCACCGCCGCCTTCTTCCTCTTCTCCGGTCAGATGGGTGAGAAGGGCGAGCATCTTGGCGTTGCCCGCCCTGGCGGCACGGTGCAAGGGCGTGTCCCTCCTCTTGTTGCGTGCTTCCAAGAGGTGCCTGGGCTTGTCGTAGATCACCCTGGCGCTCCTCAGGTGAACGTCGCCGTCTCAAGTAGCAGCCACCACATGTAGTGTGGAGTTCCCGTCTGAGGTGACGCCTTGCAGGAGCGACGATGACGACGCTGGTGGAGAGCTCGTCGTCGTCGTCGTGGCCCTGGGGCCGTCGATTTCGACGTCGATGGCTCTGCTGTTAAGACGACGATCCTCCATCGGCGATGTGTCGTCTTGATCTTCTTCTTCGCTGTAGAGAAGGCGCGTTAGCCATGACATGCCGCCATGAGAAGCTCGGGGTTCGTGGGTGTGGGTGGAGTGGGTTCATTCTCCATGGCAGCCAAGCCAAGCTGTCGGATCTCGCTCAGCTGTGCTGCTAGAAGCAAATGAGTTCCAGTTGCAGCCTATGTTGCCGGGTTCCTCTAACTGCAGGTAAGGAATAAGTATAGGCATGCATGTACAAGAGAATTTACTTCCTTGTTCCATTATAATTATCACCATCTACAGATATTGTTATAATTTGGCCATTAATTATTTTTTAAATGATTAGATTATGATGATAAAAGTTTAACCTATAATACACTTCGATGATATCTATTAAAATATTTAGAAATTAGAAAAATAAATGGTGAAAGTTTAAATATCAACACTACTTAACAAAGTAAAAAGAAACGGAGAAAATACCAGTGGTATCATGTCTTTTTTTCAATCTATCTCAATTGGATGGCATCAAACGAAAGCAGTGACTTGTTTGCATCAGCTGCAAGGGCTGAGTGATTATTTAACTTTTGAGGATGGACACATGCAAAGCCAATAAAGAGCTAGCTACCACCAGAGATTATATATATATATATATATAGCCATCAAACACAAACAAAGCAACCTAGCTATCATGTCACTCCTCTCAGGTCGTGGATCATCTGTTCGTATAAATACTACACTGTTTGGCAATTAACGTTGTTGGGATTCAGAATCAGTTCGGCTCCTGCTCCGTCCTCCATCCACGGCTCCGCCAACAACCCTTGCAGCAAGCATCCTCACCTGGCGGCTGGCGTGGCCACGGCCTTGCAGCGTGGTGCTGGCCTCTGGTTTTCGTTCTCCCTCCCACGATCTCCCTAAGCGGAGTTCCTTCAAGCAAAAACTTCTTTCAAGCAAAAACGAGCTTAGCACATATCGTAAAACAATCTAAGCCATTAACATATGATTAATTATTTTAAAAAAATATGTTTATTTGATTTTTTAAACAACTTTCCTATAAAAAAATTTAAAAAAAATATTACGTTTAGCAGTATAGAAAACATGCTAACGGGAAAAAGATGCTTAGAACTCGACCGAGCATAATTTCTATTATTTTTTTAACCTTTTATTTGCACATCTGATATCCCAGTTAAAGAACGCTACGTCATGCCGCAAGCGTTTGGGGTGGCATCATTGTGTGGTTTAGGTTCTGTTTTTAAAAATAAAAAATAAAAAATTCGTAGGGACGCTGAGGCTGTGCAGAGCGCCATATTGGAATTGATTCAAACATCAGTGAATCATAGTGCACATAATGGTAATTAGTGATGAAACATGTGCATTGAAGACTATATCAATATTTAAAATAATAAGTAAAAAAGAACGAATTTAGTATTAGAATTAGCACTAGCCCAATAGGATGGGAATAACTTCATATTAAATTCAGGATATAGAAAACTAAAGCGTCCACAGTTCTTAAATACTAAAAAACCATGTTAGTTTCAATAGCCTGTTTGATTTAACAAAAACTTAATAGGATCTAGATCATGATAATTAGTATAGATTTCGGAGTATTCAATTAGTATAGACCAATTGATAGGACTAAATATGTTGATTAAATATTTTAGGGCACTGCCATGCGTATTAAAAAGTTCTTACTAACAAAATTCTCGACCATTCACTTTTATTAGTTGGAAGTTATAGAAAATTATGATTCAATCACATTGTAACTCATAAGTCACAAGTGTTTGTAAAAGTTTCTAAGAAAAAAATTTGTACTTATATATATTTCCAATATTTTATCGTCTTAAAATTTTATTTAGCTTGAATACAAATGGCAACTTTAATGGGAACAAATTTTGAGGGAAAAAAAGTGAGCCCATAGCTCCAGCCAAATAGGAATTCACGCTTTAATTTACTTGGTGCCATGCACGTTTATAACACAGCTTCAATGCAAAAACATGAACGTCTTCACGTAACTGACCGTACTGTTCAATCGGTTTGTACCCTTACACAAAAATCGGAGAGGATCGAGTGGCCCAAAAATCGAATGCAACCTGACCAGAAAATCTGTCCACGAATTGTATCAAAACTGATTTCACATTTTCTCAATACAGACAATTACGGCCGAAGAAGAATACTTGCATACGATAGGAATCGGATAAAGACTGCCAAAAAAAAACAATACGTAGAAAAGCTTAGGTTTTAGATGGGTTTTAAGAGGCCGAAGCCATGACATTACGTAAAGCATATGATTCTATAGTTAAGATAACACGATCTATTTAATCAGTTAAGATAATACAATCTATTTAATTAATAACTAGATTTTTTTAAAATTAATATAAAAGTTATTAGGAAATGTCCGATTAATATAGATATAAATTGATAGAGAGAAAGATGCTTAGTCGTCTCGGCAATGCTGCTGCCTGCTGGTGAGTCGTGGATGTGAGCACGTCGAGTTGGGTCGACAATCCATGAGGCCCATCACACCGCTCCTCCCTGCAGTCTGCAGACGAGCCCAGTGAACTTTCCTGCCGTTCTGAAATGGGTGGATAGCAATATATGCTCTGACTCCAAGTGCCCAACGATCCCAATCATATATGCTCTGACTAGTTCTACGGCATATTTTCTGATGAATTTCCAATATAAAGAGGCATGCCAAATACACCTTTGTATCACCCCAAATTTGTTTTCAATAATTGGCACGGTTGACTTCACCGTGCAAAATTTGACTACAGTTTATCTTACTAATAAATTCATAATATACCTTGAGTAAAGTAATTGCATTCTCCACGAATGTGACTATACGGCTTCTGTTCATCCTAGAAATGTAACCGTAAAGGGTAAACAAATATATTATAATTCACGCCATTGATCAATCAAAGATTATATATATCTTAACAATCGGTTCATAAAAACAATAATCGAGAAGATTAGAAAAGATGCCAAGCGTTAGGAAAGAGATCAAGCGTAATTAACGCCATGACTACTTTGTAGGTGATATCTAAATATAGGATAGTCTAACACTCTGCGTAGTCTGAACGTCGTAATTAGCCATAGGAACGGACATTCAGACTAGAAAGAAACTTGTGAAGACTGATGAAGCTAGCCCTTTGATGAAGAAGTTAGCGTATTGAGATGACATCGGCACTTGAAGAATGTAGACGGCTCTGGCAGTGACCTTGCCACGAACAAAGTGTAGATCAATCTCAATATGCTTTGTATGCTGATGCTACACAAGATTGGAAGAGAGATAGATTGCACTGATGTTGTCACAATAGACAACTGTAGCACGCCGAACAGGATGATGAAGCTCTTCCAATAACTGGTGCAACCATGTAGTCTCAGCAACAGTATTGGCGACAACCCGATACTCAGCCTCAGCACTAAAGCAAAAAACTGTGGCTTGACGTTTGGAGGACCAGGAGACAAGATTATTATCTAGAAAACCCGCATAGCTTGAAGTGGTTCATTGAGTCTCAGGACAGCCGACCCAGTAAGCATCAAAATAAGCCACAAGATTAGCCGAAGGAGAGTGATGAATCTGAGGCCCATAATTTAGACTGCCTTTAACATAGTGCAGAATGCGCTTGATCAAGGCCAAATGTGACTCGCGCGGATCGTACGTGAACAGACAAACCTATTGGATGGAATATGCAATGTTTGGACGGGTGAACATAAGGTACTACAAAGCACTGGCTAGACCATAAAAATGAGTCGCATCAGCCACTAGAGTACCATCTGAAGACAACTTGGCATTAGTGTTAATAGGAGTCGTGTATGGTTTGCAGTTCGACATGTCGGTACAGTCAAGGATATCAAGTATATAGTGGCACTGAGACAACTGTAAACCCTCTGCTCGGTGTGTCAAAGACATTCCTAGAAAATGATTTAGGGGTCCCAAGTCCTTCATAGAGAATTCAGTTATAAGAGCTGCAATGACCTTCTGAAGAAGTGCTCTAGAAGAGACAATGAGAATAATATCATTCACATACTACAATAAATAAACTACATTGGAGCCATGACAGAAGACAAATAGAGAAGTATTAGACTTGACACCAATAAAGCCCAGAGACTGAATATAAGTAGCAAACCGACTGTACCAAGCACACGGAGCCTACTTCAGACCATATAAAGATTTGTTCAGCCAAAAAACATGATCAGGGCGAGAGGAGTCCACAAATCCAGATGGTTGTGCACAATAAACTGTCTTCGATAGGGTCCCATGGAGAAACGTGATCTTCACATCGAGCTGATGAATGGGCTAGTTCTATGAAATAGCAAGCGACAACACGATACAAATAGTAGCTGGTTTGACAATTGGACTGAAAATCTCACTGAAATCAATACCGGGTCGCCATGTAAAACCATGAAGAACCCAGCATGCTTTGTAGCGATCAAGAAACAATATTGACACCAGGTGGAGGAGGCACGAGATCCCAAGTGTGATTTGCTTGAAGAGCGGAAAATTCCTCAATCATAGCGTAGTGCCAATTGGGATCCGAGAAGTCACCACGATATGTCTTTAGTATGGGCAACAGGGAGGTCGCCTGAAGATCAAATACCTTTTTTGGATGTCGGAAGCCATCTTTGTTGCGGGTGTGCATCGAATGCACATTGTCCACATGAGGGACATGGACAACACCAATAGGGGTGGCGCAGAGAAGCCAGGCAGTGGTCCACAGGCCACAGTCGATGGGGCCGCACCAGGCCCACATGGGGGTGAGACGATAGTGAGAGATGTTGGAACAGCGACAAAGGACGAGAGAGCCATACTAGGCTCAGGGGTCGGCAAAGCCGCTAGAGGCACGGTGGGGGACAGCTGCCCGATACTAGCAACAACCCGGGGCAAGCCGAGGGTAGCATTAGGTGTGACATCCGGTAGCTGCACCAGCCTCATTGGCAGCAACCTGTGGGGAGGTAGGGACAGCGGGGCTAACATGGGGAGGACCTACGGATGTACTTGAAAAAAAGGTGACCAACTGAAATAGGCCCGTTAGTTTCATCAAAATCAATAAACTCAAAGTGGGATGAAGGCGGTGCTGAGCCGAGTTCGACGAAAGGAAAAGAGGACTCATCAAACACAACGTGACGAGAGATGATGATGTGGTTTATGGCTAGATTAAGGCATCGATATCCTTTGTGTTTGGGTGGATAGCCAAGAAAAACACCAAGAAAAGAGCGGGATTATAGTTTGTTAGAGGTTGTAGTAGAAAGATTGAGTTATCATTTACACCTAAAAACACGGAGATGATCATAGGTGGGTGGGACACCGAATAAAGCAAAAAAAGGGGTGGAAGAATTCAGTGTTTTGGTTGGGTGTAAATTTAGAAGATAAGTAGCTATGTTAAGCACTTTAGCCTAATATGGTGAAGGAATGCTAGCCTGAAACATGAGAGATCGCATGATATTGTTAGTAATACGGATAATGTGCTCGGCTCTACCGTTTTGGGTGAGGTGTGAGGATATGACATGCGCAAGGTAACTCCCTTGGTGAGAAAAAAATGGCGTGAGGTTAAGTTGTCAAACTCTCACCCGTTGTTGCACTGGACAATTTTTACAGCGGTGCCAACCTGTGTAGCAATATAAGTAAAAAAATATGAGATGGTCTGAAAGGTATTCGATTTTAGCCAAAGGGGAAAAGTCCATGTAAAATGTGAGCAGTCGTCAAGAATAATGAGATAATATTTATAGCCAGAAATGCTAGTCATAGATGATGTCCACAAATCATATTGTATTAAATCAAAGTTCTTAACAGCACATGAATTGGATGTAGCAAAATGTTAGCGTACATGGCGACCAAGTTGACATGCTAACACAAGGGTTCTAGCTCACGTTTATTGCATGTAACTAAATGAGATAAAAAAAATTCGACACCTAAATGACCAAGACACCGATGCCAAAGGGTGATAAGAGTGGTGGCAACCAGAAGCACACGTGGTGGGACATGGAAGGAGTAGAGCCGCCCCAAGCTGTTATAGTGGATGATTTTGCTCCTAGTTGTTAAATCCTTCACTGAGAGGCTAAAGGGATCAAACTCGACATAACAAAAATTGTCAGTGGTAAATCGTCGAACGGATATAAGATTTTTAATAATGTTAGAAGAATCAAAAACATTATGAAGATATAAAGGATGCTCGGTAGAAAAACTAGTATGGCAGTGGAGATAACGGGCAGCTATGACCTATTACCAACAATAATATTAGGAGGACAATTCGATGAAGGGGGAGAATAGGAGGAGAGGGTACTAGATGAAAATGTCATGTGGGCATTGGCCCCGAAGTCCATATACCACTCACTGGACAGCGGAGAAGTAAGCGTCATGGTGCTGAAGGAATTAGTAAGCATCTGCTGATCCTAGTACGGAGCAAGCAGAGAAGGCGTCTAAGCACTAAAGCTAGGGGTCGGCGCGTCTAGCACGCCATAGTCAGGGGGTGCACCTAGAAGACTGAAGGCGTGTACAATGTCATGTGTGCCCTCCGCAGTCAGTGCATGATCAGTAGGAGCGCTAGCACTGGGGACGAAAACAGCAGGGTAGGAATGCTGACACTAGGGGCGCATGGGCGAGCACCAAGAACACTCGAGTTGTAGGTAGGCCACACCTGAAACGTCCTAGTCATCGGGTTAAAGGTGGTGGGCCATGCTGGCCCTCTCCGACCGTGCCCCTTATCGCGGCCACGACCCTTGTCGTGAGGGGCTGCGCGCTAGAGGGAGACGCCGTGGAAGGCGAGGTAGCAGCAACAACAGTTGAAGAGGGTGTCATCGTCCGTGGAGAGGCGACAGCGACAAGGACTTGTAAGGGCGCCTTGGATAGCATGTTGATCTCCTGCAGCATGAGATCGGAGCGCACGGTGACAAAGGATGGAAACGGGCAATGGCGTTTGATGAGAGCCGTCATGTACTCGAAGCGCTCGTTCAAACCGCGAAGAACAAAGAGAACAAGGATGCGATCCTCCATCGGGTGCCTAAGACCAACCAAGCCATCCACTATACTTTTGAGTTTACGGCAATACTCGGTGATAATGAGAGTGCCCTATACAAAATTTTGGAAATAGCTGTCGAGCATGAGGACGTGCATCTCCTTATTACTAATGAATTATTCCTCAATGTTCTGCTACATCTCGCAGGTAGACGACATGTCAGTGTGAACGACCCCCATCAGTTTCAATGTGATGGTGCTGAAAATCCAAGATTTCACCGTGCAATCCATGCATGCCCAATATGGATCGGCGGTGGTGGCGTCATCAATCTTAACCAAGACTTGATCGGCCAGCTCATATTTAACAAGGGTGTTGAGGAACAGGGCCTTTCACTTGGTATAATTCGTCGATGTGAGATCGAGAACGATGGAGATCATGGCCTTGATGTTGAAGACAACCACCGCCTAGGCGTGGAGCACAGTGGTGGCAGCGTGCGCCTAGGCTGTCACATATGCTTGGACGATCATGGCTTGGGCGGCTTTCAAGTCGGCGTCAAGCTACGCCCAAGCAGCGCAAAGATCCTCTAGATGTTTGATGGCGTCCTCGGTCGCCTTGATAAGGGTGCATCTGCCTTGGCGGCCTAGAGACGGGCGAGATTGACACACGCCGCCTCAATGACGATGTTTTCCAAGGCGACGGCATGAGATAGTCCCTAGGAAGCGAAGGCCATGGTGAGAAGAAGAGAGAGAAAAAGTGACGAAAGAGAGAAGGGCGGTAGCGGTAGGGACGCACACACAGCATAAGACCGACGGGATTGTTAGAGGTATGGAAACGAGGGTTGTAGAAGTATAGCGCGCTATGATACCATAAAAGCGAGCGATAATTTGATTAACCAAAATTTATATACAAACTCTTATATATCTTAACAACCGTATTGTGAAAATAATGATAAAAAAGATTAAAGAAAAAGCTAAGCGTTAGAAAAATGACAAGCTTAATGACTATTAGAGTCAAATAAAAGGAACGGTACAAGTCACTCTCATCGTTGCTGGTACAACCAACACGCGAACAACACCAAACGTTCAATCCACAGCTGTACTACAGATTTCTCTCTACGCTGGACTAATCAACACTGAATTTCCTGTGCTGTCATTGCTGTCACCATCGCAATCGCTCCAGTTGATGGGCAGGATATGGATCTGAACACTTCATCCAAAAAAAACAATTTGAACAGCTGGAGAAGAAACGGTGGAATCTGCATGCCGGGTACAGAGCATAATGCGAGGATCTGATTTCATCTGCGCGGTCATCTCTAACCTTGGCTTGGCTGAGCAATCCATGATCAATTCCATCGTCGTCACCGTCGCCGCTGCTCTCGATTCATTCATCGTGGCGACTGTACTGGCTGGCGACAGAAAACGATCGAAGGGATGGAGAGAGATTGCACGGCAAGACGCACGTCGCCTCAACCAACCGCGCGCTATCTCCTCTCTCTCTCTCCCTCACCGTAGCCTCTCAATCGTTTGCCTCTTGTTTTATTAATTATAGCCAAAATTTAAAGTTTACAATTTAAATTTTGATTTTTAAAGTTGATTCAAGTGCTTTTCATTATATTTTATTTTAAATATTAGCTTTTTAATCGCTAAAACACATATTTGAAAGGGTTTTCTATACATTATTATTATTATTGCCTAATTTATTTATTGGTCGTAGATTAAACAATCAGATTCTTGGGTATGAATGCTGATTGGACTTCAATTTAGGTGGTTGTTTGGGTGAAATGACGAAAGGAAAGGCTCTGTTTGTCGGTCCCAGTTGCTGCTGGACCATGGTACTGCGATCTGTGATGACTGGATAAGAAGGAAGGAAATGCTCAAATAATATCTCACTCACCTCAGTACCTTCCTAACCTACTGTCCTCCAGTAAACATGAGATCTTTCTCTGCTGCAACAGTGGTCAGGTAGTCACCAATGCTACAAGCAAAACAAAACAGCAACAAGTACTCCTACTTCTTAAGGAGATGATAGAACAGTGAATTTCTAGGAAACTAGATACGATAGGCACCGACGCCCCATCCTGTACGTTCCAACCAGTCACGATATACGTCGATATCACCCTAAATTTGGCATATTCTTGTACCGCAAAATAACATGACAATTTTGCTTATCGTTCTCTTCTCTCACAAGAATTTTAGATTTTCTAAATTATCTGATTTTATGATAATTATTTAATGGATAAACGAGTAAATTAACTTTTAACTTTAAAAATAGTAATTGAAATAGTGTGTATATATGTGTGTTTATAGGAAGAAATATGCACACGTTATATGAGTATGTAATTATACCGTTTAAAAAATGAGAAACTTTTTTTAGACATAAAACACATTCGATACATATTATAATTTAAAGAACATACATATTATAATCTATAATAAATAATCACAAGGCGTGCACGAGATTGCTACACGCAGCAGCACTAACGACTTTTCTCCGGATTTGATTGATAAAAAAGTGTGACTTCTCCCCTCCGGCTTTTAGCGTGCGTGGCACTTTTAATACATTTTCCACGACAAAATAATCTGCCGCGCAAGCCAAAACTCAGACACATCCACAAAAGAAATAAATGAAGTAGAAACACTACAGCAAGCAACAGCAGTAGACGCCTTCCAAGACAAGCTCAAACGCATCCACCAAGCGCCGGCGGCGAGGAATCGCTTCGCCGCGGCGGCGGAGTGGCCGGAGGGGAAACGGAAGGGATCGAGCGAGTGAAGATGACGATGCTGCAGCGGTGGTCGTCGTCGGTGTGGAGCATCAGCGACAGCGGGAGGCTGCTGTGGGCGGACAAGGCGTGGAGGGCGCACGCCGGGATGGCGTTCACGCAGCTCGCCTACGGTGGCTACCACGTCCTCACCAAGTCCGTCCTCAACGTCGGCATGAACCAGATCGTCTTCTGCGTCTACCGCGACCTCGTCGCCCTCGCCCTCCTCGCCCCCGCCGCCTTCTTCCGCGAGCGCCGGACCCGCCGCCCACTAACCCCTCAGCTCCTCGCCTCCTTCGCTCTCCTCGGCCTCACCGGGTACGTAGCTAATCGATCGATTCCGTGGTTCCTTCTTCTCCTCCCTTTCCTCCGTTGGAAAAAGGGTTTGAAATGGCTTCTTTTTTTTCTCCAGGATCTTCGGGAATCAGCTCCTGTTCCTGCTCGGCCTCAGCTTCACCAACGCCTCCTACGCCGCAGCTTTCCAACCCGCCATACCGGTCTTCACATTCCTCCTAGCCGCAATCGTCGGGTAAAAATTACTGCTGAATTTGTAAAACAAAAAAATCTCCTTCTGTTGTCGCCTTGGCTTCAAATCACAACTGAATTAAGCAAAATTCTGCATGTTCAGTGTTGAGGTGATCAATATCTTCACCAAGGACGGCATCGTCAAGCTTATTGGCACAGCTGTGTGCGTCTCCGGAGCCGTGCTGATGGTGTTCTATACAGGGCCCTCGTTGATTGGCATGGGAGGAGGCTCCAATGCTGTGGGTGAAAATGTTCTGGCCGGCCCATGGAGCAGCAATCCTTACACGCCTCAGTGGATGACATCGACCATGCTCCAATATGGTGTAGAAACCTGGCACCTTGGTGTGATCTGCCTGATTGGGAACTGCTTCATGATGGGTGCTTATCTGGTCATGCAGGTGATGCAAATTTGGGAGCATATGCTCTTAACCTGTTGCTTTCTTGGTGTGCTTAACATCTATATGTTCATAGAATGTCTTTGTTCTTGAGAAAAGAATATGTCTAGTGACAGCACGGTTGCTGGTTATTTGCAGGCTCCGGTGCTGATAAAATATCCCGCGAGCTTATCCTTAACAGCTTACTCTTATTCATTTGCCACTATCTTCATGGTGTTGACTGGGGCGGTTTCAACCAATGGGCTCCATGAGTGGGCATTGACAACAACCGAGATCATCGCTATTGTATATGCTGTAAGCATGCATATATTCACTTATGCTTATATTACATGATTTGTATGGCCAATGCTAGTATTTAGAGAACTCCCTAGCATGTTGTAACTAAATTTATTGGTTTGCACCACACAGGGAATTATTGCATCTTGCTTGAATTATGCAATAATGACTTGGTCAAACAAAATTCTTGGTCCTTCTCTGGTTGCCCTCTACAATCCACTCCAACCAGCATGTTCTACAATCCTATCAACTATATTTCTTGGTACCCCAATATATCTTGGAAGGTAGGACAGAAACTTTGGCATATAATCATGTAAAATGTGTTGTTTGAACATTGTGTATTGATGGTTTCAGAAATTTTTAATTCACTGAACTATAGTCACTCTGCATTGTGTTCATCTGTTGGTTTTGACACTCCCTCAGATAAATAATCTTCGTACTGGTGTTATTACTGGTAAAATATGATAGATTGATGAGTTTTTTACAGATAAAATTGCCAATATTTTTTTTTTCATTTCATTCCCATGCTATTTTATAGAAGTTTCTTTTGAGCCTATAAACTGTAAACTTTCAGTAAACTTCAAAGCATAAATAGTCATATTTATGTTTCTATTATACTCCTTTTCAGCCTTATTGGGGGAGTCTTTATCATTGCTGGTCTATACCTTGTTACTTGGGCCCGGTACAATGAGGCGCAAAGAGTACTGTCAACTGGCTATTTGGACCCTCTTCTTGCAGAGGATCCACCAACCCCCAAGGCACAGGAAAGTTCTTTCAGTGGCTCCATTGATCCTTAGATCTCACAGGGCAGACGAGTTGTCCTGAACAGCAGCAGCAGAATTACTTCATGTATTAATACAGTTCTCGCCTACACTTTTCCTACGTCAACATTTCCATCACTTTTAGAAACATTTGTTTATGTTCCATCATCAGGAAGATATTCAGAATACAGAGCTCATATCGTGAAAATAAGTTAGAACAGTAATCATTGTTCTGAGCTCATATCAATAGAGCCATTCTTTCAGCAATGGAGGTGCCATTGGCTAACAATGGTCAGTGATCCTCCAGCTTCAACGGGAGGAATAGCTTCAGTGATTAAAGGTACTGCCCTTGACCAGCTTGTTACTTATTGATTCTACTTATCGCATAATAGATCATATGTCTGTTCTTATCATCTGATGTAGCATTTGCCATACCCAGAAAAGTTACGCACCTAAAGCTACCCAAATATCGTACTTGTAGAGACACACTTAACAAAAAAACTGAAAATGTGTGCTTTCTGTTATTTTGGTGCAGAGATTTCACTACAATAACTGATCTTAGGCTTGGATTTGTGCTTTTTTCTTCAGCAGATTGTTCTCTAGGCCTGGGAATTCAATGTGATGTTGAGCTACCGATTACTATACTTGCTGCAAGACAACTATTCTCTGATGATGGGATCCAACTTATTAATTACCTTTGTTCAAGTTTGTGTCTTGAGAGCACATTACATTTAAGGAAATGAGTAAAAGAATTCAAGTATTGTGCTTTCGTTGTGTCTGTCTAGTAATGTTTGGCAGATTCATTTGTTGTATCTGTGATGTAAATTGTCAATATTGTCAGAAGTTACCTTTTGTATTACCCAGTGTAAAATATATAAACGAAAATATTATATGCAAATTATAGTCAAATATAACTCCCTTGCTGTCTTGTGCATATTCTTGTTGTGCATATCCTGTTATCTGGTCTGGTGGCATTGTAATATCATCACTGTGATTGCACAATTAAATTCTGGCATCTCAATTTCAGTAAACTGTACTGTTCAAACCTTAAAGGGCTGCAGCACTAGGTCATATCATCTGGTTCTGATCAAATTCAAATAATTGGGCAAACAAATTTCCAGACAACTTTACCAGAGTTTCATGATTTTCATCTAATGGGAAATTGCCTAAGCTGAAGTTTTGAGTAGTCAAAATTTTCCAGATAAAAACTTCATCAGAGCTTCATGGTTTTCATCTAAGGAACCAGCCTTGCAACTAACGACATTTTGGCATCGATTCCATGTCATACAAAGAAAACCGAAAGGCCTCTCCCATGCTTCAAGCACCATAATATGCCTCTCCCATGTTTCAAGCACCATAATATCACATCATTGCAATGCCTCCCTAGTGGGCACTGCACTAACTAAAGTCCATGAGCTTTAGAAAGGCATCTCACTGCTATAAAGTAGTAGTGCAAAACATCATTTTATGGTGTTAAGCCTCAGTGGTAGTAGTTAGTACTAGTCTAGGTACCAATCAAATGGACAAAAACTTGGTTACTCTAACAAATTAGAAGCTTGGAATTCCTTGTTTCGGCACACCGCTGCAATGGTAAATCCATGCTAAAACAACAAAATGACAACCTAACGATTAAATTACCAAGGGATCTGAGCTGACTACTCGATAAAATAATTTTCTAAGGAAAAGTAGGAATCTTGCTCAATAGTGTTGCAAATAGATTAGCATAGCGTAAGAAATCACATGAAACAAATGATGCAACTGTCATGCTAGTGAACTCTAATCAATTTCTCAAAGTGCTTAGAAGGATATGGCATAAATTCATCTGCAGGTTTAAAAGGATCATAATGGAGATTTAGTGATTCTAACATAAAGAAAATTGATTTTTTATTAGAGGAAACTAACCATATGAGGTGTGCATCTAAAATTCACAGCTGACAGAATTGTTCTTCCTTTTACAATTGAACCGCAATTTTATCAATCTGCAATTTTCTTAAACAGGTTCATTGTTCTTCAGTTCCACGTTGCAACTCACTACGTGTTAGAGCCAAGTGTTTTCAGGTGCAAATATAAGAAATCAGCATCTGTCCTTTTCTAAACAGGCATAGTACTCCTAATTACTGAATGCCTCCAAAGTAAAAGCAAACCAGTCATAGGTTCAACCCAGATTAACACACAACCACATGAAGCCTATTATCAACCACATGCCCTTTCCGTGATTCCAAATTTCCAATTCAAGCCCTTTCCTAGCTTAAGGTCAGTCAGTGAGTGAACAGATTTAGCCATCATATTCTTTTTAATCGGATTCAGGATTTAGCAATGGTTTGAGCAGCTATATAGAGATAAACATTATCATCCATTGACAGCATCATAGAGTGTGACACATAATCAAACATGCCGATGAAGATGCGATAGAACACAGTCACAGGATGTATAAATTATCACAAGGCATAACAACAACTAGTAAATGCAAAAACAGTAGAAGCAGCGGTAGTAAGCACACCGCACCGCAGCGCGCAGAGGACGGTTGCAGCAGGAAGCCAGGAAGCGGCGGCGGGCGGCGGTAGTAGTAGTAGATTTGGTGGGGGCGGATTCGATTCGATTCGATTACTTCTTGAGGCTGCCGCGGACGCCGGGCTTGGGCTTGGAGGTGGTGGCCTCGGCGGCGCCGGTGGAGGAGTGGAGGTTGTTGAGCTTTTCCGGCTCGAAGGGGAGCTTGGGGTGGCGCGCCTCGTGGTGGATCTGCATCGACTTGAGGTCGGGGGCGGTGATCTTGCAGAGCGGGCACTCCAGCTTGGCGTGGCCGCCCTTGTCCTGCCCGAGCCGGTCCTTCTGCCCGGCCTTCCCGCCGCCCCTGTTCGTCGTCGCCGCGTCGACCTTCGCCGCGATCTCCTTCGCCGTGTGCTTCTTCGGCTTCGCCTTCCCTGTCATCTCCTCCGCCACCGATCGCCTCCCCCCTCCGGGTCTCCCTCTCTCTCCGCTCTCGCGGTCTTGCCGCCGCCGCCGCGAGGCTTCTCCCTAACCCTATTTGTGTTCTGTCGTCGATGGGTCGGAGGCTGACCGAGTCGGCCGCCAATTATTAGGCCACATTGGGTTGGGAAGGGAGCAGCACACGGCTTTCCCTGGGTCCCATCCGCCGTCCAATCTGAGATCCACGGTCCAGATGCAGTCCTCCCCAGGACTCTCTCCCCTTGTCTGCTTTTGGCATACGGAATCACGCCGCCTGAGGATTAGTTCGCGTTTGCCTTAATTCTTACACTAATTTTGTCTCGCTTTTATGATGTCATTGAGCACCTACGGAACACATATTATTTATGCGAGGTAGTTAGTCTGTGTTCTTGATTCGATCATCCTTCACGTTTCATTGTTCCTGTAAATTTATCCACAACAAATCTAATCGGTCGTGATCTAGCTTAGTAATTTGCAGCTTAATTAATCTATAATATCTTCCTCTGAATCAGAAGCATCAAGCATTTGACAGTAAGCCACTTCAAAGTAGTAATTTGACTTAGAACACGACGACTTAAAAAAAAAGGTACTGTAATTCGTCCATTTTATGCTGGTTCACTTCAAATTGCCCGACTACGAGGCGATATAAGCAAGCTATTAAGTCAACAGAAACCTGCTCCAACCAAATTAGGGGTAGAAGCAAAGCAAAACAAACCATCTAGTAACAGTTCTACAACGACCAACAGTAGCAGAAGCTTCAGTGAATTATCATTTCAGCTCATTACATCGGCAGTTCGCCGCTGTCTGCGATGACAACTTTGCTCTTTGGCGACCCACTCTGCTGGCCCTCAGCTTCAATCTTGTAAACCACATCCATTCCAGACAGCACCTTGCCAAACACAACGTGCTTCCCGTCCAACCTAGCAGAAAAATGCAGTAGGTATAATCAAGAAAGAGTTTCAACAGATCAAAGAGCCTTCAGTACAAATTAGAAATAGTGCTGCCATGATTAGAAAGACCAGTGATGAAGTCATTACCAGCTGGTTGTTACAGTGGTGATGAAAAACTGGGACCCGTTTGTATCTCTCCCAGCATTGGCCATAGACAGAAGGCCTGCAGAAACAGCCAATCGAATCAAACGAGGAGTTGATGGTCTACAGGTACCAGTCAAACAAAGCATCTCTAGTCTAGTTAAAAAAATAATGTTTAAAGATAACCACCTGGTCCGGTGTGCTTGATCTTGAAGTTTTCATCGGCGAACTTTGTTCCATAGATAGATTCACCACCCCTTCCATCACCAAGTGTGAAGTCACCTCCTTGGATCATAAAGCTCGGGATAATTCTGTGGAATGCACTTCCCTTGAAGTAGAGTGGTTTGCCACTCTTTCCAGTTCCTTTCTCTCCTGTATAACAAAGTCGAAAGCACTACATCAAACCCAAATGACTTAGGTTATGTATAATAACCACAAGCAGGCATAAGAGAGAATGCTACTATACATATTTTAGTGTCATTCACCATCCAGAATCCCATTATATGAAGTAAATAGTGACAGGCTTTCATAATATTCTATAGTAGCATATGGTTGATAACTTGATATGATAAAACCTGCTGTATTTTGCATCAGTTTTTAACTAGTCAACTGCAACATTACATTTGATTGGCCAAACTTGATAATGACACAAAATCAGTGCATTCAAAAATAATTTTAAGTCAAAGTGGCAAAGCAATTCTAATTTGGTGCTGCAAATTTTACATACTGCCACTAACAAGCTTGCCATGGGATTAACCATCTGGAGATGGACGCATTTAATATATAAAGAATCGTATAGATTGTTGGCAAGCATACCTGTGCAAAGGGCTCGGAAGTTCTCTGTAGGGCAAAAAAGAGAGAATCATTAGCATTTGTGATGTCACAATAATTTTACTGTTGCCAAACTGAATGATAAGCCAATTGTACCTGCTGTTTTAGGAACGGTTTTCCCAAAAAGTCCCATGACAACCCGACCTATGGCAATACAGAAAAACAATACATGTTAACGAGGCAATCAGCTAACAGGCAAAGCATTATACCAAGAAAAGAAACTCAAGAAAGAACACACACAGATAGCACATTGACATTTGTCCTTAAACATCAATAATAGCAATAGAAAAAGCCAAATTTTCAACACAACAGAGTAAGCTTCTGGTCAATCTCAAATATTGATAACTCTAACTGTAATAACCACTGCATATGACATCAGCCGATCACGACGTTACTACACAATGGTGGGGCATAATTAATGCAAAAAAAATCTTGCTGTTTGCTAATGCTAGACACCTCAGAGTATGCATATCTTTTCTTCTTTTCACCTGAGGATCATATGTCGTGCTGATCTGGTAGTAGAACTAGAGAATTAGAGACAGGGGGTCAACACAAACCTGCAGGCTTGCCATCAATGTCGATGTCGAAGTAGACCTTGTGGGTGACCTCAGTCAAATCCGCCTTTGATTTCTTCGCCTAAAGAGCCAAAAAAAACTGTAAAGATAGATAGTACCACTCAAAATTCTAACAAATCAGCATATGTAGCCAATCGGATCCAGATCAAACAGATTCAGATACTATTAGCACAAGCACAAGTAATCAAATCAGAGAGAGAGAGAAAGAGAGAATATAGAGAGAATTAATCAGATCGCAGAGCACAAGCATCACACGACAGATACAGGGAAGGGGAGCAGCGAGGTGTGGATGGGTGTCGTCAAGACGGACAAGGTGGATGAGCACCTGGGCGAGCGCCAGGGTGGCGGCGACGAGCACGATCCAGAGGCACACCGACGCGGGGCGCGACACGGGCCTCGACACCGGGCTCCTCCTCCACCCGCTCCTCGCCATCTCGGATCTCCTCGCTCTCTCGCTCGCTCGCCGCCGGGGGGATGGATAGATCTGTGTAGCTGCTCCACTCTGCTGCAGTCTCCGCACTCGCAAGAGTCCACGAAGAAATAGCGAACAGGAGAGACGATGCGCTCTGCCTGACAGGCGGGGAAGGGGTGAGCAGTGGGGCCCAGATGTCAGAGTCTGGGTCTGTGGCAAACAAAGATCTTCGTGTTAGACTCCACATTGATCACACTCATTGAGATGCTTTTTGTAAGTTCGAAGTGCAGATTATTTTGTGATAAAAGGAGGTGATGATGCAGACCAAGATATCAAGAATGAATATTCAGATTGTAGAACGTCATATTCGCATATAACTCCATCTATACATATTAGTTTTTTTACACAGTCTTTTAACATTATATTTTAACTATTGATTTTTGCATAATATATTATCAACAATAACGAAATTGGCATCATATAATAACTTTTCTAAATACGAATCTAAGACATATAAGTACAAAAATTTAAATGTTGATTTAACTTTTAATGGTGGTTTATATTTTACACCAGATGAAGTATATAGCTTGCATATCTAGTTTGAATAGCCATGGAAAAAATATTCATAGAATGTCATTTTGGTTAGGTGCATCCCTCCCATTTTACAACAATTACACAAGCAGGTCACATTATAATCAACAGAAACAGGCTCCGAACAGAAACAGGGCACTAATTGCGTGCCACGCATATTACAATGGAAGGAATTCACAGTAAGTAGCTCGTTATTAAGCTTCAATTAATGGAAGATCACTTCAGTTCGCCACTGTCTGATATGACGACTTTGCACTTTGGAGCACCAGACTGACTGCCTTCAGCTTCAATCTTGTAGACAACGTCCATTCCAGAAAGAACCTTGCCAAACACAACATGCTTCCCATCCAACCTACAGCAGCAGCGCAAGATCAACCAACAATTTGATCGGCAGAGTTCTATCAAAAGAAAATAAAATTGTACGAAGACTAATGCAAAGGATCTACTGAAAATTACCGGGTTAGCTTTACGGTGGTGATGAAGAACTGCGATCCGTTTGTATCTTTCCCAGCATTGGCCATGGACAGAAGCCCTTAACAAATGACCAGCCAGTTAATCAAACGTGACGACCTGCTTAGTAGTATACGACTGGGATATTAAGAAATACAGAATCACCTGGTGCAGAGTGGTTGATCTTGAAGTTTTCATCAGGGAACATTGAACCATAGATCGAATCACAGCCGGTTCCATCACCGTTTGCAGTGTCGCCTCCTTGGATCATGAAGCCTGGGATGATCCTGTGGAATGTTGTTCCCTTATAGAAGAGAGGTTTGCCGCTCTTGCCAATTCCTTTCTCACCTGTATAAATGTGAAGTTTAGATTGCTACATGAAACTATAGCCAAAGAATCCACATTGACTTGGACATGTTCATTAACCACCAACAGACAACACGTAGTAGTACCAAATACGTCAAATAGTTTTCAGCCGTTACATAGAAAGGATGTGAGAAATATGTTTTCATTTCATATTTTTTAGAGCAAACTAAAAGGACATCTGGTTGCATATAGCATTTCCCCAAATTGTATCATTCCAAATGGTTTGTATGAAATTGGCAGCATTCTATTGAAGGAACATAGTATGACGGTTGGGAAGAAATACCTGTGCAAATTGCTCGGAAGTTCTCTGCAAAGAGCAGATGCAGAGGCCATTAGCATTTCGTGTCTCATACAAAAATAATTAAGTTTGCAGCTGTTGAAAAGAATAAGTAATGAAGTTGATGTTATATTATACCTGCTGTTTTAGGAACAGTGTCTCCAAAAAGTCCCATGACAATCCGGCCTATGACAATTCACAATACAGAAGAAACAATTTAAACACCAACGATCGTATCAGCAATCACCAACATGCATAAATGACACTATTGCCAGATTAGCAGGCAATAATAAAATTTTGGTTACGTTAAGAAATTAGGGAGTCAGGATGCACAAACCTGCCGGCTTGCCATCAATCGTGATGTCGAAAAAGACCTTGCAAGTGACCTTGGTCAATTCAGCTTCTGATTCATTCGCCTGCATAGGGAAAACAGAAACAAAAAAACACAGAGATGCCACCACATCAAACTTAACAAATAAAAAATCGAACACATTATCAAACTTAATGACAAATAAAAAAACCGAAACATATTGGAGAAGAAGGATGAGTAATCAGATCAGATTCAGGGAGGGTGTCAAACTAGTGACAGGGTGGGAAGAATTGAAGGTGGAATTCCGGGCAATGTTGATGAGCATTAATCGAGCACCTGGGCGACAGCGAAGGTGGTGGCGACGAGCGCGAGCCACAGGCAGAACGACACGTGCAACCAGCTCGCCGTCATCTTGGATCTCCTCCCGATTCCTCGTCGATCACTCGTCGACGTCGAGCCTGAGTATTTTTGCGCCACTCCGCATGCAGCCTCCGCAGCGCAGCACCTCCTAATAAAACTAGGGAGGATGCTCTGATGACAGGTGGGGCCAGAGCGAACGGTGAGGCCCGCCTGTCAGCCAGCGGTTGGTTACCAAATTTGCATTTTGTAACAAACTGCCTGAAGCTGAAACAGCTGGGATTTTACGGTGGGCATGAGAAGTTGTAAATCACTGGCCACCAATCATTAGTACAAATAAGATAGGAATTAACGTACGCTAATGCACACACAAAGCAGACAGTCTTTAGAATAAATAGAATCATAGGTGTATTACTAACATGCGAGTAATTAAGAGCGCATTCTGGAAACGAGTATGCTAAATCCCAGCATCACAAACAGCACAGATCCACGTCAAGCCCCAATAGTTTTGATTCGCATTGCACCTGGCTCAACAGGTTCATTACCACGTGCACACAAGGGCAGCACAACACAAGAACTGTAAATGTTGTAGTTCTTGCCAATATTACGAGTCATTGCACAGAAGAAACTGATATACAACACAAAAGGCCATCAACCGATGCAAAGTCTCTTTAAGCTTCTTTTGACTAGAGAATGGAGGTGTACATCCACTGTCAGTAGCTGGTACCAAAAAAACTACCATGCCAGCATGTTGCCTCACAGAGCAACACAGGGGATCTGCAATCCACACGTCTCACTCTTTAGACGTACTGGCTCCTGGGCCTTTCTTTCCACCATATTTCTGCATTGGAATTAATGTAGTTTAGTAAACGAATGTATTGTTGTACATTTACAAGATTGCATGGTGCAGCAGCTCAGTGATCTTCATTGGTTAGGGGATGTCTTTTCATGATGATATCTATTGCCCTCATGTCACACCATCTTGCCAAATTCACATAGCTAACTAAATACCATATATCACACAATGAGCCAACACACCAAGACAGTCAGTAGTTCCTACTCATAAACAGCATACGGTTAACTCTTGAATCTTAGTCACAGTAAGTACAAACTTAACCCTGCAATGAATCAAAAGGTACTAGGAATGTAATTCTTTCAGGGGCCTTTCTAATTTTTACTGCCCCCAAGGCATCACGCTATCCTGACTAGGACTAAATACACAAAGTAATGGACACTTGGAAGAAAACATATGGTGCAGTATGAGCTACTAAACTTCCAACTGGCAGAAGAAAACACTGTCAACAATGGGTACATATCATAAAGATCTCACCTGCTTTCCTATGCTGAATGGGACATACTTGTACTTTATCATATGCACAATTTGTCGCTTCATTGTCAGGACAAAAAGCACAATCCAGTAGCAGAGAAGTATGGGCCAGAAGACAGGAACGTCGAATACAGAGAAGAATGTCATCACAAAAGCAATACAAAAGGCTTTCATGATGGCATACCTGAAACAAAGTCAATTAGTTAACGTAGCTTCCATTGTGCATTTGATCGCAAATAGATCTTGCTGGCTAGACACGCCAACACATGCACACAAAGAAACCAAACCCATTGGCACTGAAACACCAAACAGGAAAATGTTTAATTACAATAGTAAGATGTTTCCCTTTGACAAACTTTGCAATTACTATTCGTGATCTTTTTAAGAAAGAAAACTGATGCTATAAAACACCAAGTGCCTATTGTTTTGCAAACAAGTGTCAATAAAGCAACATGTAAAAGCAGCTTATCAACTAAGTTCCATAAAATTTGTAAGCTTGATGAAGTTGTATCGTAATAAATTATCTGAACCTAAAAACAAACAAGTAAAACGTTATCACACTAGTACATCACAAGCCAGCTACTAAACAGGACATTAGCACACAAAAAAAATGCAACAGCTCCACTAAAAAATGCATCGCAGACTTTCCGGACATGCAACCTAATCTATTGCACTACAACCTGTCTAGTACAAGTAGTAACTCCAAAAGGAAGCCTTAGCAAGCATTTATAGTGAAGCATATCAATTTACTGCCTCATCATGTGCTAAATCAGTGGAACACATATTGGTTGGTGAATTTCAATCGATGATCCAAACAGTTCAGCAGGTTGAATCAAAGTTTCACACTGAGAAATCACATTTCTACGGTCCCTCCGACGAGATGCCATCTTTTACCTAAACGATGCACAGCACTAGCTAGCTATACTACTATGCCGCAAACGAGAAGAATCGAATTAGGAAATCGCATACCAGAACTTGAACTCGGGGAGGCGGCGGACGAACGGCTTGAACTCGTCGGAGCCGCGGGTGGGGAGGGCCGGGCCGGCGTCGAGCGCCACCAGCTCCGGGTCGACCATGGGGGAGAGGAACCCGATGAGGAGGTTGAGCAGGTAGATGCCGAGGCCGTAGGTGACGACGTAGAAGCCCTGCACGTAGTAGACCCGCAGCGCGTACACGGCCGCGGCCACGAGCGTGCCGGTCCACCGCCCCGCCGTGTGCGGCGCCGCCCGATCCAGGTAGTGCTGGAACGCCCTCGACGCGTCCGCGCGCCACCGCTCCACCGACCCGGAGGACCCGCCGCCGACGGGGGAGGGCTCCATGGGCCGCCGGCTCGCCGCTGGTTGGGGGATTTCGTCGGTGGGGCTAGGTCTCGTGGCGTGCGCCTGGGCGGATGGGAAGAGCGCTGCGGTTGGGTTGGGTTGGGTTTGGTCAAGCGCACGCGGAGCGGAAGCGGAGAGGACACAGGACTGGACGAGGACGCTTCCACATGCTGTAAAAGCAAAAGCGAGTCGCCTTCGCGTACCGACAATTCTATATTACTTTTCTGGGGTTTCCTACAAAAATTCATATGGTTTCAGGTCCCAGGCTTCAGATCGAAACAATATATACTGTTATATACACAATCTCCAATTCTAGCATTCCATAGAAAAACGAAAACAATCTTAAGAGAAAAGGCACAGAGACCTCATGGACGACGCGTCCGAGATTTTGTCATAAGAAACACGTTTAATAAATTTGTTAAAAAAAATAAATATAAATATAAGGCGATGGATCAATTACTTACATTTTCTTTCTAAGTTTTTGTAAACAGGAGACAGGAGGTAGAAAAACCGTTCCTTTTGAGAAGTAGAAAGCCGTTAGTTAGTGTTGATATAAATTTCTTTAGTCATCGTAAAAATATATCAGAATAGTGGAGCAGTGTGGTTGGGGCTGTGTGACAGTGTTATTACCACCCACACGTCAGTGTAATAGCACTGTCGTAATGAGACGCGAGGTGTTGTCAGTGCCCCATAATACGAGGTGAACCAGTGGTGTAGGTATGCTACCGCTACAAGATTGGTGAAGAGAATAATGCTAGAAATCAAGAATCTTATCCTGATCTGCGTCGTCTTCATCACACCTTCAGTATAAACGTTGGATGCCATGCTATTTTTAACTTTTGTAAACTCACTGAATATATGCAAGAATATACAAAACGAGAGTTCCTCTTGCTTCTATACAACAACCAGGACCATTTAAACATCACAGGAAAAGTATACTAATGTAATTGCAAAGTGAGTTTATGTAACTTAGTGGCCTATGGTGTAAACCTTTGTAGATGAACAATTTGTCATCCAACAGCTCAAGTCAGATGAAGTATGTGCAATCATTATCACTATTTGGACAAGTTGCCCTTTAGCTTTTCTTCGGTCTATATTATTTGCTGCTTGTTAGCCCACTGGACCGTTAGACTATATACATAGACCTGATTTTTTTATAGAGTTAAGATCTTAGTCTTACTATACATCACATTCTTATATGGTATCAGAGAGAGTGTAGATACTCTCCAACGGCTTACATCTCAGCTTCAGCATCATCGACTCTTTCACCGCGTACTTCAACACGGATTGGGCGGGCTGCCCTAACTCTCGACGCTCCACGTCTGGTTACTACGTCTTCTTCGACGACACTCTAGTCTTCTAGTCCTCAAAACGTCATACTACAGTGTCTCGGTCCAGCGCCGAAGCCGAGTGTCGTGCCGTTGTCTACACCGTCGCCGAATGTTGCTAGCTTCGCTAGCTTCTCCAGAAGCTTCGTGCACCTATCTCCTCTACGATCATCGTCTACTACGACAACGTCAGTGCTATCTATATGATCGCTAACCCGATCCATCATTGACGTACGAAACATATAGAGATATATATTCATTTTGTACGTGATAAAGTCACACTAGGATAAGTTTGGGTGCTTCATATATCAAAGACCTCCCTACGTCTTTGTTCACTAGTTTTCGCTCCAGTCTCTACGTCCGTTCCCCTCTCACTACGACTACGGAGGTATTAGACCACTGAACCACTAGACTATATATATATATATAGACCTGATCCCTTTTATAGAGTTGAAGTCTTAGTCTTACTTATATACCACATTCTTACACTGCTCTAGTTCCAATCTTCAGATGATCTCTGAAGTGAGAAAGCAGAAGTGCAAAACATACAAGTACTATCAAATATGGCATCAGAGCTATTTGAGGAATATACAATTGCAGAATTAGATAGCATACATATGCTATTCATTAGTATGCACATGACTGAATTCAATGTCCACATCCGAGGCAATAGAAAGGCAGGACTTAACACAAGCATGCCTAAGAGGTTAAGCGGAATGTATTTGGGTGATGGGCAAAAGGGGCAATTAGTCAAATCTAGCGAAAAGCGCCAGATATTGTTGGCCCCCAGGAGCAGTTCGTCTGATAGTAAAGCTATTAGGCCTTGGTATTATAGAACTCTAGAGCTCAAATGCAGCAGAAGTTCTGATATCTTCACATTAAATAACATGGATACATTCAATAGTATATATTTGATGAATACATTTCAGATTTTATTAGATGTGATGGGATAAGACTTATTCCCCCAGCCTTGTGTGTGCACAAGTGAGTTTTATTTACTGCTTCATTAGCGACAACTTTTCCTATGTGACAATAAAACGCCCATAAATTAACTTCAATCTTATTCAATGAAGAAAATATATTAACTGAGTTGATTCAAGCCATGAATGGAAATTTAACTAACTAATCTGCTTAACAAGGCCACTTTACTACAAAATCCAAATAAAAGGAAAAAAAATATAATGCCCAGCCTGTCATTCAGCCATTCAACTGCAGGCTCAAGAAAAATGATCAAATATAGATGCTAATGATAAGTACCACTGAAAGTAAAAATCCAACAGATAACACACATTATAAATCTATTTTCAGTAGCAAAGGAAAGAAATAAACAAATTAAGCATCCTATGTGAAAAATATGTCTAGAGTCAAATTGAGAAATCAATGGTTTACCTGTTCATATAGCATCCTTCACACCTGTCAGAAGTGTTTTCATGTGAAAGTGCATAATCTTTAAGGCCAGAAGCTAGAAAATCAATACTTGATGTGGTAATGGAATGATGAACATCATCAGAATCTTGTGACAGACAAACATTTCCTGATCCAACAATATCTGTTTGCTCAACGAAGAGATCACATGCTAAATTCTGTGCATGACAAAAGAGAACCAAACGTCCATTTAAGAGGTCACACTAAAAAAAAACAGAGTAAAAACAGATAGATGCTTCTAACTCTAGGCCTGTTTACTGTGCAATAACTAAAACTGAACGTATGCCACAACCAAGTAAATTATATATGCTTGAAGGAATGAAATGTAACCAAGTACTGAGGATGAATCAATGATCATCAGTTTTATATCCTTTGCTTTCAGTTATGGCTCAGGATAATACAATATTGTTGGTATGAAAATGCAGGCAGACAAATTTATGCCATCAGATGGCTGTTAAGAAATTCTTGAACACATGTATCTGCAGGGAACTTCAATATTAGGGGTTTCAGTTGTTTTTCCCTTGTAGCATAGACCAATGAACACTGCTTTGTTACTTTCCTATTTGTAAATTTTCTTAAGTTAAAAAGATATATAAATACATGAACATGTTCATGTATTTTCATTCACATTGGGTACAAAGGTACAAGCTTCCATATTAAATAGGGAACACACAAAGAAGTACAGCAAACATTGCTCTTCAGTATGTGAAAAAGTGTTCACACAATGCAATCTGCACATTCGATTTAGATGGTATAAATGGCATGAAATTTATCATTTTTCAACCCATAGGCCAGACATGGTACATAAGCTAGAGGCTTTGTAAATGACATAGTTGTTTGAACAAGTAAAACACATCCTAAGATAACTGCATCGCCACTGATAAGAGATAGATACACAGTTGCACCAATGTATATGGTCAGTATGGACGGATGGCAATTGGCATTTTGAGTTGATGATATGGGACTCCTAAAGGGATTAAAGGGCTCAGGATTAAAGGCACTGATGGTGAGTATAAATATGATCGGTCGTTATAAAAAATGAAAAAAAAAAGATAGTGAACAAAAAATGCAGGAAATTGTAAGGAACATACAGGTTACAACTTGAGAAAAAAGTTTAGAAATACTTACAGCTACTCTTAGCACAAATATCTGCAAAGGTAGCAACAGAAACATGCTAGTTAGAAAGTATTTGGACCAATGATGCAAAAAGAAATGATTAGCCATATAATGTAACCGATTATATCATATTTGGAAACAAATGACTACAGTAAGTCCGTAGCATAGGATTATTATCAGGATTCTATTATTGACTGGTTAACAAATCACAATGATCACTGTTGTTGGCTAAGGTTGGGCAGTTAAAATTACAGTGAAAAAAAGAAAAATATGAATGTCCATCAAAACAGACCTTACAGACAAATCCAACCAACCATAATATCAAGTCATCAATATCAGCTTCATTTGACAGGCAAACGCACACTTCAGTTCCACTGGGTTGAAAAATGCATAAATTATTCAACCAACCTCAGATTTCCATAGGTCACATCAAACTAACACAAGAGGACTTGCCTGAATATAGCATGACTTTTGTATGTTGTTGCTAGCTTGGTAAATCTCGCACCTGAAGATTTGTCTTCTTGAAGGTTAAATTGATAGCAATAAATAGCTTGTCTTTGATTCCTACAGATCGGAAGGTATGCAATAAACAATAGCCTTGTGTAAATCCCTATAATTAAGATAATAAAACAATCCTTTAAAACATATTATTTGTGTATTTGCATGGCAAGTGCAATTTCGTGTAGGGATACACAGGTGTTGTAACATGTACGTCAAAGCAGGATAAACTTACACAAATAATTTCTGAAAAATAACTGAAGAAACATAACAGGATAAGTAGGTAACATAAACATTTAACATTTCCTTCGACTTTACAATTACTTTTTGTCCAATAAAGCCTTTTGTGAACAAATTAGACTAACTGTACAGAACTACACTATACACAAAAAAAGGAACAAAAAGTCGAGCAAACCAAGGAAATGGCAAAATTCAAATTTCAGTTTGAACTGATCTGGAAACAGCAAAAATTTCAAGGCATACTAGTGTGGTTTGATCGATTTTAGTATGTACACAATGCTACCAACTTTTGCAGCTCTTATGCAAAAATTCTCGAGCTTGGTGTTTTTCAATACAAAAAGAGATAATAAAATGAGCACTATAGCATGGAACCATGGAGAAAAATGGAGAGCACAGTACAACTTAACCATATGATTTAGAATAAGGTGAAAGTAAAAAGGTTTTACTAGACAACAGGAAATGGTGTATGGCAGTATGGCACAAATGGAGCAGTGGATGAGAGGAACTATGTAAGACATAGATTAGGTACGAAGTATACCTGTAGTTGTGATTAAGAGGGTACCATCTGCAGATAAAGAGAAGCAGTGTGAGACAAAGAATAATGAACCTAAGAATAAGAACTACCGCAAACTCTAAACCAGATGAAGATACCAAGTCACAATATCAGGTATACTGCTATTGCTGAAAAGTGTGTCAGGGAAGAACATATATCCATCTTGCCATCAAGACCATCTACGCATGAACGTATCAAAGGTAGTGATGATATATGGTAAAAAAAGTCTGACGACTTGATGACCTCCATATCTCTTCCGTAGCCTCTAGCAGGCTATACTGAAGAGGGGATTTCCGAGATAACTCAGTATGGTTGTTTCTGATTAAGACAAATCTCTATCATCAAAATCGAATGTTGCTGATTAAAATATTTTTTTAACATCAGAATCGAACGTCTCATCCAGTCTGCAGTCTGAGGATGCTACAGACAAACAGGAAACATGGAACTTTTTTTAGGAAGAAAACGGAGGATTTGAGCAAAGAGCAGGTGATCACATACCTCATTTCTCTACAGGGGTCTCACGCGCCAAGGAATCTAGCTCCAGGAACTCCTCCAGCTTGCTCCCAACCCCAGTGTCTGAAACTGCAGCAGTTCACGAAATTGGAGACTGAAACAAACAAATATAAGCGGAAGGAAGCAAAACAAGGCACAATGGCGCAGCTGCACTACCAGATATACGGAAGGGCGAGGAACCAGCGGCTTCCGGGGAAAGCTTGACGGAGACCGTGAGCCGGCACGGCGACTCCGACATCCGGCAGCGCTGCACGGCCCAGTAAATCAACTGAAATCGAACGCGCAAGCCAAACAAAATGTCAGGTAAGGACTCGGAATCGTCCGCGTCCGGTAGGGCGAGGAGGAGGTGGAGGACCCCGTCGATGGAGAGGAGGAGGACGTCATGGATGGAACGGAGGAAGAGGAAGCGCTCGGGGAGTCGATGAGGGATTGGCGTACTGATTCTGCTGCCTGGGTGGACTATGAACATTCCAACGTCGGTCCCGACCGCGCTCGTCGGAGTTCCGCCGCCCTCCAGCTTTCTACCGTCGATCTCCGCCGCCGGTGAAACCCACGGTACCCATCAACACAATACGAATATTAGGAAGGGGTAAAGTGTAAATCAGTAAATGTGTGCATCCGCCACTTCTCTTTACTTGATCTAGGCCGAACGGTTAAACCCCATGGAGATTTGGATCGCTAGCGATCGTGGATAGACAGGTAGTATCAAGACTAGAATAGTTGAGTAAATTATACTTTCCACTCATATTTCATTTTATACTAGATTTATCACATACCTTTATTCTATAAGAGTAATATATTAAAATAATTTTTATTTTGCACTAGATTTCATTGGAAGAAAATTCTTCTAAAATATGGATAATATTAAAATTTTTGAATTTGGGCCATATTTGATCTAGTTCCATTCGAATTTTATGAAATTTCATTAAAAGTTTGTAGATTTGATGGTATATGTTGATATTAAGTGGAACTTATTTTAATATAATCTTATATAACCTGTATAAAAGTGAAAGCCAGTGGGAAGTGAAATATGATGCATTTTATTCAGTGAAAAGTGTTATTTACTTAAAAATCAAAATATTTTAAAGGGCTTGTTTAATAAATACACGTCGTTAGGCCCAGATTACGAAGGCCCACATGTTAGTTTACCGGTCAAAAGATCTCCTCTTCCTCGCCGTCGTCCGCGGACTGCTGGAGCGCCGCCGCATAACGACCGCCCCCTCGCAATCCATCTGCTGCCTTCGGGCGACCTCGCCGTCGCGTGCGGCAGCCGTTACAGGCGACCGCTCTGCGGCTTGCCCAGGGCAGGAGCTCCGCTACCAGAGCACAACCTCGGGAATATCTCACGTCTCCGGCTGTGGTTTGTCAGTTATCACGATGCAGGTGGAGCTTGCTGACCGCGCTGCGGCCCAGCCCAGCGAGACGCAGGAGACTCTGCCGTCATCCCCGCCCGCCGCTGCACCAGCTGCGGAGGACGCGCCGCTCTTGCCAGGCGGGGGTGTGCGGCGGCGGGTGGTGGTGAGCGAGCGGTTCCGGCAGCGCAGCGGATCCTTCCGGCGGGAGGTCCGCCGCGCGGCCGAAGAGACCTTTCTCCTCACACGACTCACTCTCATCCTCCTCCGCTACCTCGGGTACTCTCCAATTCCATTCTGATAGTATCATAGTATTGCGGCTAGTCTGCTATCACTTAACAACCTTGCGATCTGTTTGTGCTAGTGCTATAATTGAGGAAACTGTATTATATGACATGTTTAGGACTGATTAAAAGGATCATTACTAGGCTTTCTACTAAGATCAGATGCTAAAGTTCAGAAATATTCCGTTTTTGTGAAAAGAGCAAGCTAAGAAATATTTCATATGATGCTTCTGTGACTGAGAGCACGGGAGGATGGCCTTTTCGTGGGTTCTTGTTCTGTTCTTTCCAGTAACTTGACTGATTTTATGCAGGATAGGATACCGATGGATCAGGCAGTTCCTAGCCCTCTGCTGTTACACCTTCTTGCTCATGCCAGGTTTTATTCAAGGTTAGAGCCTTGCCATTACTCTTTTGTTGAGGGAGAGAAATTCTTGCCCTTGATTGGCACCTTTTTCCTTTGTTGATTGATTCGTCATGTCTTCATAAGTAGGATTTTAGGTTATATACCTGAGATCACCATTGCTCCCGGGAGGCTAGGACACCCCATCCCCTTAGTTAATGCTAGAGCTCCTGGCTAGTTTTCAAAAAGAAAAGAAAATATCATCGCCACTGAAAGAGTGTTTGACAGAATATGAGGTGGCCTTAACTCTTTTTTTTACGTTAATCCAGTTGTATATTATTATTTCTTCTCGAGCCAAGTTTGTAGAAGTGTTGTATATGGAGAACAACCAAGAAACAGGTATCTCTTTCTCTCTTTTTCACAATCCCTTGCTATGCTCATATTTGTGTTGTAATTTTTCTTGGTGTACTTGGTATAGTCATTAGCTGTTCACATATTGAACCCTGAAATTCGTTTCTGCAGGCTGGATTTATACATACCTACTGATCAAACAGGGTTGAAGCCAGTTGTGGCATTTGTGACTGGTGGAGCATGGATCATAGGGTGAGTAAAACTGTACAAGTATGTACTATCCTGAGCTCCAACTTTCTGCCTTTTTACTATCCGAAGTTCCAGTAAGATTTAGATTATGTGTTGACTCTATAATGCCAAACTATACTTATCACAACCACAGGTACAAAGGGTGGGGTGCCCTTTTGGGTAGGCGCTTGGCAGAGAGGGGCATCTTAGTTGCATGCATTGATTACAGGTACTCTAGATAAATTCCAAATATGCATAGAAGAATGATAGTTCATACCATTTTCATGGAGCATACCAATTATTTGTTTGCAGAAACTTTCCTCAAGGGACTATTGGTGTCATGGTAGAAGATGCATCTCAAGGGATCGCCTTTGTCTGCAATAATATAGCTAGTTATGGAGGTGATCCTGAAAGGTTCATATCTAAATGATCAAACTTTCAAACTTAACTGTTGCAATCACAAAATGGTTCCTACCAATGTATGCCCTGCTCATGCGCTGATGTGCACAAATTGTCATTAATAATTATGATAACAGTAATGGAAAGTGAGTTAGATTACTTCAGAGACATATTTCATTTTGGCTATTTATATGTTCTAGTAGTAAGCATCACATGATATAAAGAATATCTTACATATGGAATTTCTGAATACAGCTAAAGAAACAATTCAGTAATCCGATTTTGGTATGGCATATATTGAAGCATCTTGTCCTTATATGCTCTATCTACATGATACTTACAGGATTTATCTTGTTGGACAATCTGCTGGTGCTCATATTGCTGCTTGTACTCTCTTACACCAAGCTATTAAAGAATCTGGTGAAGGAGATGCTTCTGCTTGGAGCATTGCACAGCTAAAAGCTTACTTTGGTATTTCTGGCGGGTAATATCCTATTCTCTTTACAAGTAGGTGACATGCAGCAAGACTTATATATTTTTACTATGTGTATGAGAATGAGCATGTGCACACTATTTTCTGTATTCAGTTGTTTGTATCATCAAATATTGGCAACAGTGTGCACTGGAATATATCAGGTAGTCTGCTTAGCTTCTTTGTGAAGCAGATCTGTAATATGCTGCTCTAGACTTAAGAAATGAGAAGTTGCCCTTTTAGCCATAAGTGACATGGCAATTGGGCTTGCTCTATAAATACTATTGATGATTCATTTTAGCACCTTTGTTTGACAGTTAATATGCAATTTTTATTACATTTTTAGTACTGTCGTTAATGGTTTATATATACAGGGATTTTGGTGTATCGGACTTGACTGTTGATTTATGATTTCTACAGCTATAATCTTATTAACTTGGTCGATCATTTCCATAAACGTGGCCTGTACCGATCGATCTTTCTCAGGTATATTTTTGTTTACAGCTAGTAGCATAGTATTTATTCATGTCCTCCACACTGATTCCCCCATAACTATTAAACTATGTGAGCATATCATGTTGATTATCTTACACTAAATTCCATTCCAACAATATGTTTCAGCATAATGGAAGGTGAGGAGTCTTTGTGGAAATTTTCTCCACAGGTGATAGTTAAGGACTCAGCTGCTAGGTCTGCAGTATCTCTATTGCCTCATATCTTCCTTTTCCATGGAACAAGTGACTATTCAATACCATCGGCTGAGAGGTGGGTTCAACTGGGTTGATTGATTACATGGTGCATGGCAAATCTACTGTTTTCTTGTCATATTGATTTGAGATCATTAGATTGGATAAACCAACTATTTACTCATTCAATTGTTCTCTCTTCTGGGAGATAAATGTTTCTGGTTAACTGAAATGAAACTCATTTAAACCTTTTTGGCATTATTTTGTAATAATTACACCTTATGATAAAGTTTCTACATGCTGTTATTGACCAAACAAAATGAGATGACCAAACCAAACTGAGGGCCTTGTGTATTATAAGGAGTTTTGGATTTTTATAGTGCCCTGATCTTGTCTGCATCCATTTCAAATGAATTTTTCATGTTGTTTGGGATGCTGAAGAAATACATTGACTGGTTTGAACTTATTTGTTCTTGAATCTTGTTTGTTCGTAATATAATGATATCGCAGATCTCCTGTGTATCCGAGAAGAAAAAATAGACAACACTAGTGCAACATCATGTTGTTGTGCAATTGCCTGGTGGTGTTGAGTAGTTAACACTAGTTAAGAAGAAACAAGTGTTATCCTTTTCAAGGAGGGGATTTCCAGTGTAGCATCAATTACCATCTAGGTCTTTCATTTAGCAGCTTTAGTCACTTCTTGTTTGTTTGTACTCTTACCAATAATTTTTTTGTAACTGTGTTATCTGATGAGACTTCTCCTATATTATGGATATTACCATATTGGACTGTTGGTATTGATTGACTCAGTCGAAAAATGCAGCGAAGCTTTCGTTGATGCTTTACAACAGAATGGCGCTAAAGCAGATCTGTTCTTGTATGATGGAAAGACACATACTGACTTGTTCCTTCAGGTAATCCATTGTGCCATTAGTGGTCATTGGATGGGCTGTTTTGTTTAGACATGTTTGTTCTTTTTGGCTTTTCTGGTACTTTTCTTTCTTCTAGATATAAAGTTCTTCATTCTTCGATTTCCAGAATGTTGTTCTTCTCTATATTATGATTTCCAGAATGGTGATAACCTTTTGAGTTTTGATTGAAGAACCATTATGGTGGGTAGTATAACTAAGTACCTTTAGCCAATATAAAGGCGCTATTGGTTAGTATACAGTGTGATTGTATCTTTGTTGCTTAGAAGAGAAAGGACCTGCAGGTTCAACCTTTCAAAGAATTAGCCGTCTCAACTGTTCATCATGTATATACTGCATTGCTTGAAGTTTGTTATTGTCCCAACATGGGTATTGTAATTTGAATGTGCAGTGTTCTTATACCTGATGCCCTTTTCTTTGATTAATCTGTGATGTAGGATCCTCTCCGTGGTGGTAGGGATAAACTGCTCGAAGAGATTATTACTGTAATACACAATGACGATCCACATTCGTCTGCCCAGCATCTTGTTATACCCATTGCACGTCGCCTTGTTCCTGAATTCATGCTTATGCTTGCCGGAAGAGTTAGTCCTTTCTGATGATGCTGGCGATTAGAGATGGCAGCTATGTATATTCAATCCAATGATGCAGCCCATGGAAATCTGCTGCTCCCGGATTTGCTAGCAACTAGCCAGTTAGTGTACTGTTCTAAGACGCCAAATGTAACCATCGTTGAGTAGCTACCCACCAGTGTAGTGATCACAATACGTATGTCGTTCTCTTGTAGGAGTGATTAGTAGTGTACAGATCTTGCCTGAGACGTCTGTCATGGTTGTATTACATCTTAAGGTCTGGCTCATTATGCTTTAACTCATAACTTCGTACGAACAATATCTTATGAACCTCTGTTTGGACTTTGGAGAATGGTCAATCTGCGGAAGTTGTGAATTTTAAGAATCCTATCAAGATCTAACGGTTGACCCAAGAAAATCGTCATGAGATGTGTATCCTGCCTTTCTGTAATTCTTAGTAAACTCAGCTCCCAATAGAGTTGCTTTGCAGGACTCGAAGGGTGTTTTGTAAGACGTTTCATCTGCGCACCCTAAATATATCTGTCTGTTTTGTGAAAGAGTGCATGGCTCAGTTCTTGATCAATTAGACAGGAAATTTTGCCCCCATGAAACCATGAAGAAACTACAGATATGAAAGGTGAAGCTTCTTGATCTATGAAGAAAGTACAGATGCGAAAGGTGATGCTTCTTGATCTGTGAAGAAAGTACATATGCGAAAGGTGTGCTTCTTGATCTATTAGCACAACTCTTAACAGCACATCATAACCTTCACATGCCATTGGAAAATGAACATGCTCACATGGTGAAAAAGCTGGTCAGTCTTCATTCCTCCATGGACCAAAATCTAATCTAATGTTGCATCTGAATGAAAAGCCACGAGTAGCATGATGGCAAGGTAGGTGAACATGGATGGATCGTCCATGGGCATAAACTCGTAAGAGGATCGTCCATGGGCATAAGCTCATAAGAAGTGTGCAATCATCTATGGACTGACTGTTGCAGTGTCCAAAAATATTGGGCCACAACTAAACCGAAATACCCGCACACATAAGGCACAGTTCCGGTCTTGGGACGCACGAAATCGAAATCCGGTTTCAGGCTGACTCATATGGGCCTTATATAGGTCACGCTCCCATTACGGCCCAAACAAAATGGGCCTCATGTAAGCTGAAATACACGCGCACGGATTTATTTATTTATATATTTTTTATTAAAATATTATATATATATATATTAAATTTATAGATGTATACTCTATGAGAGTTTTTTTTACGACTGGACAAAAAAATCTGATATGTCAAGCATTTGTTAGCATATATTAACAGCGAGATAGAAGGGGCTAGTAAATTTATAGCTAGTCCTCTTATTGTTATAGCAAAGGGTGTTTTTTTTTTCTGTGGTAAGAGACCGCTTTATTAAATGAACATGCGAGAAATGAGGGGTATGTCATTTTTATAGTGACTCCTTACAATTCTTTGGTAGAGTGTTTTCTCCTTCTCAGGAGGTAGCATGTAAATTTGGTACTATCATGAGAAAAAAACGTCTTTTAACTAGGGCAGGCCCTAATATCCTATTGTTAACGTGTACCAATAAACATTTATTATGTCGGATTTCTTGCTTATTGATGCGTTTTTTTAAAAAAAAATGTGAGAGGGCGTTGGGAGTTTATAGCGTGAATTTTTCAAACAAAAATATGTTTTTAAAATATATCAATAAAAATATATAAATAAATAAATCCACGCGCACGTGAGTCTTAGTCCCATTCTTGGCCCGCACGAAATCGAAGTCCGGTTTTGGGCCGATTCATATGAGCCTCCCGTAGGTCGTGCTCCCATTACAACCCAAAATTATTAGGCCGCACGCAAGCCGAAAATACCCGTGCATGTAAGGCCCAGTCTATTCTTGGGCCTCACGAAATCAAAATCCGGTTTCAGGCCAACTCATATGGGCCGCACTTAGGTACGCTCCCCTTATGACCCAAAATTATTGGGCCACACGTAAGCAGAAATACCTACTCATGTAAGGCCTAGTCCCGTTCTTAGACCGCATGAAATCAAAATCCGGTTTCGGGTCGACTCAAATGAGCCTCACGTAGGTCGTGCTCCCATTACGGCCCAAACAAATTGGGCCGCACGTAAGCCGTAATACATGCGCATGTGAGGCCTAGTCTCGTTCTTGCGCCACACGAATTCGAAGTCTAGTTTTGACGCCACTCATATCGGCCTCACGTAGGTCACGTTCCCATTACGGCCCAAACAAATTGGGCTTCTCATAAGCCGAAATACCCGCGCATGTGAGGCCCAGTTCTGTTATTGGGCCGCATGAAATCAAAGTTTGGTTTCGGCCAACTCTTATGGGCCTCATGTAGGTTGCGCTCCCATACGGCCCAAATAAATTGGGCCACACATAAGCTGAAATACCCGCGCACGTGAGGCTCAGTCACGTTTTTGGGCCTCACGAAATCGAAGTCCGGTTTCTAGCCGACTCATACGGGCCGCTTGTAGATCGCGCTCCCCTTACAGCCCAAAAATATTGGGTTCAAGCCGAAATCCCCGTGCAGGTAGCCCAATCTCTGTTCATGGGCCGCAGGAAATCAAAATCCCGTCGCCGTGTGCACAGCCGTCTTGGATGCACAGTACGCCGGCGCCGGGCCAAAGACGACCACCACGTTGGCCGAGCGGCTGAGACCCGCTGTGCAGCCACGGGGCGGCACCGTCCGCAGCTGCCGGAGAAAGTTTCAGGCCCAGCCCTGGGCGCACCGCACGGCCTCGCCCTCAGCTCTGCCAGTGGCCCCGTGGGCCGCCGATACCGCCGCGACCTCGGGAACCTCGCACACCGCCGGACGGTTGGCCACGACGCAGGTGGTGATCGCTGACGGCGCCGCAGCGCCGCCGAGGAGATGCCGCCGTACGCCCCGTCCGCCGCTGCACCAGCAGCGAACGACGCGCCGCCCTTCCCAGGCGGGGAGTGGTGAGGGAGCGGTTCCGTCGGCGCCTGGACGTCGGACTCGCGGCCGACGAAACCTCTCTCTCCGCACACTCCGCTACCTCGGGTATTCTCCAATTTCACTCTGAATTTCTGCTGCAATTCTACACTCACAAATGGCATTCATCTTGGAATATTCGCATGACATGATTATTAAGCACCGAGCTCAAAGTTTTGAAATTTGCTAGGTTTACTGAAAATGAACAGTGCTTCAAACAGGAATGGACCACTGTCTCACTGACAACTGTTTCATATGCCATTACAAAAAGCATGGGTATGACTAGATCTCACTGGAAATGAACATGCCCACATGGTGCACAACCTGTCTGCTCTTCTTTTCTCCATCACTCCATGGACTAGTCTAGTGTTACATCTGAGTGATGATAATACATCAATCCATGCAGGGCTTCTATAAAAGACAGCATGATGGCAAGAAGAATAAGTGAACATGCCTGGGCATGGGCATAAGAAGGGGCCAATGATCTCAGACTGGTTGTTGCATTGTCCAAAGTTCAAACTTGCAGTGCAGCATTCTTCTTCTACATTCTCAGCATCTGGCGTGCCTCGCAGAAGTCTCACACCCATCATCATTGTCGTTGTCATCTCTGCACTAGGAGTGCATCCTGGAGACTTGTTCAGACAATCCATCGACGGTCCCTTCCATTTCTTCAGAGATGTCATCATCCTAAAGAGTAACAAAACAAAGAAGGGAAATGGAGTTACTACCTATGCAACAAACCAGTCAAATCTTTTTCTTTTCGCACAACATTTCTTACTTTCGATAGTGAATATATATGCTACTTTGCCTACTTATAATAATCATAGAAGGATTTCAGGTAGCATGGAAACAGTACCTCTGGGTATTTATTATCCTTGACTTCAACACACTTGGATGCACTAATGCTTGCGCTCTTCAGGTAGCTCCTTGAACTTAAGTCAGTAGACGACACACCATTTTGGCCAGCAGATCCATGCTGCTGCCCATCTCGTGATATTGGAGGGCTTACTGTAGTGCAGGCAACAGAATCTGTACTCCTCTCTTGGTCATTAGTGTTTTGTTGGTTATGACCATTATTAGATGCACCTACTCTCTCCCTGTTACATCCAAATCAATGGAGAAGTTAGCAAAATAATTGATATGAAAGTAAGGAGGTCTGCAATTTTGATTTCTCATTGCCATATTATATACCTTGGTAAGGAAGCATGCTTTCTCTGCAGTGGAGAACCTCTGTCTCCTTTGCTGTAGTTCTCCTCAAGGTGCGCAAACTGTCGTTTGAAGCGATCAACCCCACTGCAGTAAGATAACAGTATTAACAATAGCTATGTTCAAAGAAAAAGAGAGAGGAAACCATGTAACGACATGATAAACATATATTAGCTCCAAGAGCTTCTTGCATGAAGACTAGAGACACATGACCAGTCTTTCCTGTACTAATGCCCATGTGATTTTTGGGTAAAAGAAGCCTTGGAAGCAAAGACACCGAAATGAGAGAAACAAAAATATATCAAATATTAACTGATGATAGCACTGTAAGACAAATTATTTGGCAATTTTGTTGGTGTAAAGAAATATCATGCAGTATACATCTAACTTGCTCAAATAAAGGCAGATATTCACCTTTCTCATGTCAAATTTAAATCTTAAGGGAGAAAGAAAAATTAACGCAAGTATGCACCTTGGATAGAGGAAGCTAATCTGCTCTCCACCTTTCATATATTCTTGCAGCATCTGCCGATGATACTCCAAAATCTGTTCGTTTTTCATAATTATCAGTCTTCTAGAGCTGAAAATATATTATTGACAAAGTGGGAAACTTGAGCTATTGCTCTGTACCTCTCGATAAATTAATTCTCTAACATCATCTTTTGTCAGCTTCCGCCTCTCGAAGTCAAACTCAAGTTTTGAAATTGGATGTCTTGAGGGCTCACGTTCCACATTCGCAAGACTTGTGAAGTATGGATTGGCCAAAGCCTGAAGATTGGAAGAAGAGAACATAACATAACAATAAGATGAAATAGCTAAAAGTGTCCCAATGAAAAGTTTTAAAAAAAAACTACTTTTGAGGTTTGGAAAGGTTGTTATTCTATCTGTTGAGCTTACTTCTTCAGCTGAAGGCCGATCTTTAGGATCAAATGCGAGTAAACGCTCTAGCAAACGAAGTGCCAAAGGGTCAGCATTACGGAACTTCTGAGAAAAGGGGACAGGATGTTTTTTCCGCATGCAGCTTAAGTATCTCCTGGCCTTCTCATTTCGAATCTGCAGAAGCCATAGAAAGCAGTAAGATGATTATTTCTAGGGCCCTAATATACTAACAATGCACTTTTAGAAGAAAGAGCAATAGAAATAACTAAATGGATCCTGGAGGAGATACTTTACAGGCTATAAAACCCAATTGTTGCACCAATAATAAAGTTTGTAGGTGCATTGTTTCATCTTATTAGAGAATTGGATCTCCTTGAATGTTACTGAATAGGATGTTCAAGGAAAAACAGAGCATACAAGAATTGGTATGAAGTCAACATACCCTGGATAAGGTTTCTGACGATGGAGTTCCAAGAAGATCTGTTATAATATCTAATTGGTGCACAACATTCTTCCCAGGAAATAGTGGCCTCCCAGTGAGAAGTTCAGCGAATATGCACCCAATACTCCAAATATCAATTGCAGGAGTGTACTGTATACAAATTAGCCCTTGTTAGAAAACATAAAGCGCATGGAACGCTATGGCATTACAATCACACAAAAGAGTTCACAGTATACTGTTTTTCTACAAGAATGTTGCTCATCCAGTTTTAAGCAGCACAGTTTTTGGTAGAAAAAAATGTAAGTAAACAATTAAAGGCATCAGAAAAAAATATTTCTGTACTGTTAATCATAATTTTGTATACCTCATTTATCACAAGCTGTAAAGATTAAGAAAAAGAAAAACAGATGGCATGCTAAAAACAGCTAGACCAATTCACGTATGGTGCTACAAAAGAATTAATCCTGATTTTTTTTGTGACTATGCACCTCAGAGTTAGAAGACATTACTTTGGAGAAAAAGGAGCCACATAGTTCAGGTGCTCGGTACCACCTTGTTGCAACATAATCCTTCACAAAGTAGAACAATAGAATTAATAACACAAAGAGGAATGTGAAATCTCATAGATAGTGACAAGCACCGTACCGTCCAAAATATTGCTGAAGGAGCATCATTAAATGATGCCCGGGCAAGTCCAAAATCACATATTTTCAATTTGCAATCCGAGTTTGCCAGTATATTTTTGGGCTTTAGATCGCGATGAAATACATTAGCTGTGCCAATATAGATGATTAAGGACCACATTATCAGAAGAATATACTAGAATTCCATGTTAATTTGATAAATCAACACGATTTGTATGAGTTATATGGTGGTCAAGTAGGTTCATAGGGAATCAGGAATTAATAATAGCACTGATTTGCTTACCTGCATGGATATACTTGAGAGCACGGAGAAGTTGGTACAAGAAAAACTGGTGGTGCTCTGGGGTGAGGTCATCATTCGCTCTGATGACTTGATGGAGATCAGACTCCATGAGCTCAAAAACAACATAAATATCTTGGAACTCCCTTCGAGAAGGGGGAAGCATAATGTGTTTGATCTCGACTATGTCTGGGTGACGAAGCAAACGAAGGAGCTTGATCTCACGCAGGATGCGCGTAGCATCCGATACATGCTCAAACACATCATTGATCTTCTTGATTGCAACCCGCTCACCGGTGCGGGTATCTACTGCAGCAGCAACTACTCCATAACTCCCTTTGCCAATGACTTCTTGGATCTGGTACTGGCTTGCCTCTCCATACTCGGTGAAGAATTCCATTTCCACTGAGTTCTACAAGATCACAATTTGCAAGAAAATATTAAACTAACTAAAAAAATGGCTGGCTGGTTATAAAAAGTCTTCAGTAGTGGAATAGCCTAATGTGTTCTGAATCTGTACAACCATATGATCATTTCCCTGGGAATATCATGGCCAACCTAACAAAAATTGACATTGTCAGTACAGACATGTAGGTTTGTTCACGGATGAAAGGAACACATGCTCCATACCATGTGCAAGAGCACGACTTATTCCCAATAGAAACAGTCCGTACCAGCGATATGTATAGACCAGATCAAGTCAAAGCTGGAGTACTAATTAGTAGCTGATTGAGATCATCCAAAACCACAAGTGGACAACTTGGATATGAGCTCGTAAGGATCAGTATGACAAGGATGATGCGACCAATTGTTGAGAACTAGGTCCAAGTGCATGGAGAAATCCAGAAGAGGCCACAAGCTTTTACCCTTTTACAATGGTAGTGTTCCAATTGCACTTCTCTAAGAAATGGAGCATGTAGGAGCAAATAATATCAGAACTAAGCAACAAAAAAGAAAGAAACTTCAGTTTTAAGAGATCATTTCATAGATCACTGGAAGAACACGGGTCAACAGCCAAGATGACGAATCGGATCGCAGTTCATCAGCACCTATCGTTCTATCAATCAAAAGATGAAAGATTAGATGGAAGACGTAAGCTTTACCTGCACTTCAGCTGTATTGCACAGCACAGATAGAAAAGAGAACTGAACTAATGATATTGTACAGTATCTAAGTAATTTAGGTGCCACAAAGATCTGATCTTGGCTAAAAAGCTCCTCGTGACCACGAATTAAAGGATCACGAGAAAGCCTAAAACTTTCGCCCCTAATATGAAAAGCAAAATAAGCAAAGCAAGCACACTTCACACTAGGCCGCAAGGCACCTCACCTTCTTGTGGCTCTCGATGGGGAGCGGCATCTTGCGCTTCGGCACGCGGATGACGCGGAGGCCGACGAGATCCGGGTCCTCGACGACCTCGATGTCGGAGGACGCCGCCTCCTCGCCGGCGTTGGACGACTGGTTGGAGTTGGAGCCGGAGATGGACGCCGTGCGGCGGTGGAACAGGCGGCGGAATCCGTCGACGAGCGTGCCCCCTCCCCCCATCCCCTCCCCTACCGGCTCTCCGCCCGCAAGCTCCCCCGCGGCATTGGCCGGCCCAGCTACCTCCAAGCTCGCCTCCCTCTCTTATTCGCGTTCTTGGCTACTTCCAAGCTCGGACTGTTCCCGCGTCCCGCGCAACGAGGCTTGCCTCCTCTCGCTCTCTCTCTATCTCTCACCGCGCGAAGCGAAGTCGTCGGCAGTGACGGATGGCTGGATGCAGAAGGGACGCGAGGAGGAGGAAGAAAGTGATGCTGGTGATGGGGAAGAAGTAGCAGGATCTCCTTCTCTTTCACTTGTGCTTTTGTGTGTAAGACCGAGTGGCCGGACGCCCACACGGTGTGTGTTGATGATGTGGATAGCGCAAATCTAGAAGGAAAACGGTGCACCAGCCGATATCCATTTTGTACATGCAAATCTGGATGGAAAACGGTGCACCGGCCGGTTTCCATTTTGCCGTTGTAGGCAGCGGCAGGGAAATCCCAGCAGTGGAAGTACAGCTAGATTTTTGGTATTAGTACGATGTAGACTTGTAGTAGAATAGAATTACTAGGAGTGCATTACATTCACTGCTGTACTCCAATTTTGTGCAACTGGGTTATGGCTGCATCTGCACTGCACGTACATATTGGTCTAAACCAGGTGCTTGTGTGTTTCTTGCTTTGTAGGAAAAAAAATCTAAAATGGACAAGGCCGCAGTGCAGCGTCAGTCACATGCACGGTCGCCTTGCCGGCCGGAAACGGGACAGCTGGCGTGTTTTTTTAAAATAATATTACTTTTTTTAAATAATATTACTTTTTTCTCTAGATTTCTTTTCAATTCCTAAAAAAGTTGATTATTTGGAAAAATATTATATAAAAATTAAAAAGTCATTTATAATTAAAATAAAGAGAAAACATTATTTAAATTATTTAGAAATTACATATTATATTATGGTTTGTATTTACAAATGGACATGCAGATATACGAAACGCTAAAATTTCATCATGTTATCTAAATTCATTAAAGTTGTGGAGAATCATACTAGGAGCAAAGATGACAAAGAACATATGCTATTTATGGACTAAAAAACAAGAAATCATAGTGATTTAACATGGGCTATACAATTTGACTTAAACATGGTGAGATAGTCGAAGTCAAAAGTAGCATAATGAAAGAACCTAATATATGATTTTATTCATAATGATTTTATTATTGTGATGAATAATAAAGATCATATAATAGTAGATGATATTGGTATGGAACTAGAGGAGATGCTATGACACATTGAATTAGAAGTCATAATGGTGCTAACGAGAGACCAAGATAATTTTGAGGCATTGCAGAAGATGGTGAAGTAATCGTTGTATAATGAGTCAAAGTGTTGTGACAAGGACTTCTTCGTACTTCGTTTTGTATTGAAACTTTTTAAGCTAAAGGCTAATAACGATTGGTTTAACAATAGCTTCAACAACTTGTTAGTTCTCTTACCAAGTAAAAAAATTCATATATCATTTGTCATTAAATATGTAGAAGATTCACACTCGTGTCAATTATTGTATCCTATACCGCAAAGAGAATGAGAATCTAAATAATTATCCTTCTTGATACGCAAGTTGGTAAGACAGGTATTAAGTCTTTGAATAAGTAAGATGTTCATCCAATTTAAAGAAAAAAATATTTGTTATGGTGATATGGTACCTTACAATGATGGAAGATCGACTGAAACGTTTTTTCTTAAATTCTAAATTGATTCGATGGCATAAAGAAAAAATACAAAAACAATGAAAAGTCTAGGTAATCTAGGGATGCTGAGAAATATAAAGGATTTGCTAACGACTCAACAAAGGTTCGTATTAGTACCGATGGAATAAGTGCCTGAACAAACATATATAAAATCTGAGACAAGTAGGTTTTTATATCTTTGATAAAAGATATGAATGATCTATAAAACAATGATTTATAAATATAAGATGAATATATACATGAATACTTGGCACTGATAGCCATTGTTTTTGTTACTATCAACGATTTTTTTGCAATGTTTTCTCTATCGAAATAGATTGGATGTTTGGTTTGCAATGTTTTCTCTATAGAAATAGATTGGATGTTTGGTCTGCAGTAAACTATGTAAAAATAACTTACGTCATATAAAAAATTAGCATATATGTGTCGTCTATGGTTTTTAATCAGATAACATAAATAGCTAGTAGGATTAGCAGGTGGGCTAATATATATATATATTTTTATAAGTGTTTAATTACATACATTTCGTTCAGCGTGTAATAATCGATTTCATCCGTCTTTAAAAAATATTTTTTAAGTAGTGGTTGTCTACGGCATCTAATGCTGCGGAGAAGTTTACAACCTTCCTTCCATCTAAGCACAGTTGCAACAGCAGGTCGCATGCCCCTGTTTCTTCTAGTGCTTGATGTTGTTTATTCAGCTCCCTTACATTTATTCCCATGCTCTTACTCCGTGTATACTACTAAAGTATTAGCACGCCTAGTTGGAGACGATCAGGAGGACTGGAAGAGAATCAAGCAAGTGCAAATCTACAGGTCATCAGTGACCTGTACACATACGGATCGCCTCATCCTTCGATCCTTATCTGGGGTTTCTCCGGTGCACCTCGAGCCGGAACACGCCACTTGCTATTAACAAAAGTTGGAAATATATAGCGGGCGAAGATGCAATGAACCGAAGAAGTTACCAATGAATAGCGCCACGCACGCACGGCGTCCACAGAGCAGCCGTCAGAATAGGATACCTCGAAGGAGAAGCTTAATTTGACCATTCTGGTCCCTCGACCTCTAATCAGTGCTCATTTTAGTCCCTCAGGTTTCAGAAAATGTCTGCTTGGGTTCTCAGTTTGTACATTTGCTCCAAATTGATCCTTGTGTTGGCGTGGCACCATGACCAGCATGTTGGGACTTAGGGATTCAATTTTTGTCATCTAAAAACATTTTTTGCCAGCCCATACTTATTGGCGCTGTTAGGATTTGACCACACGGCAAATTACTATTGTCAAGCCACGGATAGTAGCGCTACAGCTTGCCGTGTCACTATTCATGCCTTCATGCTACTATAACAGATATAGCAGGAGAAGGCACTCAACCGAATGAACAAGGCCGCGCCGTCAGAAATTTAGAACCAAGGTAATTACAAGGAGAAAAGAATGGTTTGCAATTTGTTTCAAAATTTATGAAATTTTGGGCCCCGGCATGAAACTAGTTCATCCAAAGTTTTTAATTTTTCAAATGTTTATGAATTTAGCAATAATTATTCAAATCTGGTCAAAATTTGTTGAAAATTCAAATTATTTAGGGCCAAAATATTCTGCAATTTTGGATTTATGGATCCCCAAAAATTTGTTGCCTTTCCAAAATTGTTAGCCTTGGTGAAAAGGAATAATGATAAGCTTTTTTCTTGAAAAAGGCTACTAATCAGCTTGGTCCATCAGCTTAAATCAAGGGTCGGTTTCATCCCGTGACAGTTTCAGAAAAAAAACTATAGAGCATGTAACCTAACAACGTTAAGTATTTACTAAGATACTAAAATTGTTGCACATGATATTTTAGACCTAAGTTTAATAATTATGACTATTGTGGCTAACGGGTAAGATTCTTGTATTTCTGTCTAGACTAATTTTTTCCAAGGCTAATAATAATAAAATATTAGATAGAAAATAATTTTTATGTGTTTTCAGGCCTAAGGCTTGTGGGCAAACCTCCACAACCATCTTAAGCTAGGCAGTGAACCACTAATGATTTAGTTCCCTAGGTTTAAACTACTTTAAAGAGTCAATTGGTTTCTCGATTTTTTATTGGTGTGGCTTGAGATTGGGTATGGACGTGGAATAGTGTAAGGAAAAGAAGTAATGTTCTCTTTCTCCATCTCCCAACAATAATTATAAATGGTATTTCTTGAACCATAATCCAGTCTGAATGTTTTGCTTCACACAAACCTCAGATAAACAAGTCAAAAATCAGCATGGAAGATATTTTATATCCATTATTATTTAGTCGATGTTTTGGACATCAACATAATTTTCTATGCACAAATTTGATCATTGTTTATAAAATTAATAAAAATATAACTGCCACGAAGTGTTTTTCATAATAAACCTATTAATAATGTTTTCACAAAGCACATCTTAATCTCTCCTTACTAGAAATGATTCAAAATTCCATCTTTCACCGCATTCTAGCGGCCTCATCTATTTAAATAGTGAACAAAATATCGGGATCAATGATAAAAAGGCAAAAGGTGAAAAAGTTGATGAAACAAGTAGGCCCTTTTGGAACTAAGGACCAAAGGGACACGACCAAGCAAGTTGGAGGACCAAATCGCTCGTCATCCCGTCCAAAATCAGCTGCTAACTCCCCCCGCGCGAGCAGCCGATGGCCTATACCAACCTGTTACCACGAGCGCCCACGGGATATTCACCGTGCCACGCCGCGCGCGTCGCGTGCCGTGCGCCTGCCTAATCGCCGCTCTTCCCATGCTGCGACCGCAACCAAAACTAGTAGCCGCCTCTGACCACCGCCTCCGCGCCTGCGGCCTCCCACAAATACACGGGCCGCGCCGCACGTCGTAACAGCCGGACATGGCCATTGTTAAGCCGCGACCTCGCCTCGCGTTTCCGATCCCAACAAGCAACCTGCCTCCTCTTCTTCCTCCTCTGATCCTCTCCTACTTGTCATGCGATCGAGCTTTGCTCTGCTCTGACCATGGCGATGAACAAGTTAGTCAGCGCCGCGGTGAGGCGGCCCGGGTGGGCCGACCTCCCGCGGGACCTCCTCGAGTCCGTGCTCGGCCGTCTCCCCGTGCCGGACAGACTTCGATTTCCCGGCGTCTGCACGGCGTGGCAGTCGGCTGATGCGGCCTCCGCGACTGCCCGTTTTCGCGCCGTGCAGCCGCCGTGGCTCATGCTCCCGTTCAACCCGACGGCGCGTAGGCAGAGCCCGAGCGGCGGCTGCGGTGATGGTAAGTTCTTGGAGGCGAGGTTCTTGAGCCTCTCCGATGGCAGGGCGTACTCCATCCCGCAGCCGGCTCCGGCGGTCTCAGAGCGGCTGTGTGTTGGCTCGTCGGACGGCTGGCTGGTCACCGCCGACGCCGAGTCCGAGCTCCATCTGCTGAATCCGCTCACCGGCGCGCAGGTCCAGCTGCCGTCGGTCACCACGCTCCCGTTCGTCGACGCCAGCCGCGACGCCGACGGCCGTGTCGTGAGCTACGACCTCCGTTGCTGCTTCGGGGATGATGACAACGATGGGGACGAGGTTCTGGTACCGCCGGAGTCGTTTGCGCCCGACCGGCTCCGGTACGAGCTCTACGAGAAGGCCATCCTCGTCGCCCCGCCGCGGAGGCAGACGCCGTCGGGGTCTTGGGGTGGCTACGCCGTGCTACTCATATGCCAGCCTCTGTACCGTCTCGCCATCGCCCGAGCAGGGGACACGAAGTGGACTCTTCTCGACACGCCGTCACGCTGCTGGGTCGACGCCGTGCGCGCGTCCTCCGCCGCCGACGGGCATCTAGCGGTGTACACGCTGGACTCTGTGGGGCGCGTCGAGGCATGGGACATGAACGTCACGGTGGGCACGACGCCGGCGCCGCCCAGGGAGATCGCGCCGCCGTGCTGCTGCTCGGGCCGCGCGTGCTCCATGTCGATCCCCTGCACCAAATACCTCGTCGAGCTCTCGCCGGGGCACCTGCTCCAGGTGCACCGGCTCAGGGACAAGGCGCATCCGCGGTACAAGTGGGAGCCCCGGCAAGAGCGCATCGAGTACACCACCGTCAAGGCCGAGCTCTTCGAGTGGAAGGCCGGCGCCACCGCCGCCGCTCACGGCCAGTGGGCGCGGGTGGACAGCAAGGGCGGCGCCGACGTCCTCGCCGGGCGCGCGCTGTTCTTGGGCAAGAGCGCGTCGATGTGCGTCCCGGCGGATTGCTGCCCCGAGGTGAAGGGCAACTGCGTCTACTTCACCGACGACGGGCCGTGGTCGCACGAGAGGTGCCACGAGGTGGTGCCGGACGTCGGCGTGCTCGACCTTGCCGACGGGAGCTACAAGGTGCCCCGCGGCGCCGTGCGCGACCTGCTCTGGAAATGGCCGCCGCCGGTTTGGGTCTTCCCCTCCTGCACCAACTGACGAACACCAATCCATCTGAACTCTGAAATGTTCAGAGTTTTTTCAGACAATGTTCAGATATCTTCATTTCTTCAGCATCTGCAGCTCAGCTTTTTGTTGACCTGATTGCTTCTTGTAAAAAAATTTTAGCTTTCGAAAGCGTGGATGTGGTCAACCTCTTGTTGACTTGTTTGCAATAAGTTGTAAAAATGAATGTATGGTTGTCAGTGTGAGAACGAGGTCAATCTCTGGTTGACTTGGTGTAACAACAAATTGCTAGTTAGTTGTAGTCAAGACTGTCAGGATCACATTGTACTAATCTGATCCTGAAATATGAGTTCATTATTCGAGATACCAGTGCCGGCTGTGAATTGTGATGGACAAAACAGATCAAATTTCGTAGAAACTGAATAATTTCAGTGATATCGGTGAAAACTCACAATATTGATGCAAAGAAGAGGTTTTATTTTGCAAGCACTGGAAAGGCCTGAGGCCAAAATTCTATCTAGGTCCTGAAGGATTAAGGCATCGCCACCCGCGCACACCACGAATCCGGAGAGCCTCCCCGCCATGTGTGCAACCACGGCGCGCACGACCCGTCTGTAGCCGCCCGAGGAAGTTGGCGTCCATGGCGCACGACCCATCGGGCATCGCAAGACGGTGGCCTCGCTGCGTCGTGGCAGACTGCTGCTCGTGCGAAGGCATCACCTGCAGCAGCACAGACAGCAAGGTCGTCACATTCACAGACGTGTTGCTGGCCAGCAAGAGGTTCGAAGGCCGCATCTCGCCGTCGCAAGGCAACCTGGCCAGTTTGGTTTTCGTGCGCCTGAACCTATCAGCCTGTCACACGACTCGCTGTCCGGAAGCTTAGAGAGATAGAAATGTCACCGGTCAGCGTCGTTGTGTCACTTGACCGCTGCATAATTTCGGGTAATAATTGCGTGTCGTCGTGTGAGATGATCCTGCATTTACATGCATGTATATATATCTATGAATTGGGGTCGAGCTAACTAATTTTGAATTGAACGGCGTCATCTTCATAATTGTGTCCTTGCCAACAGTTGATAGCCTGGCCTTGAGTTGATCGATCTGCATTCAGGTGTATCAATGTCGTCTTCACCATGGACCATGACTCCATCAGGGGCCGCACCGTCCTCCATGTCGTCCGCCGGAAAGGAACCCCCAGCTAGCCAGAGCTGTGCTCCTACGCCGATGAAGCCGCAGAAGCCCGTCGGTTCGCCGCCGGGAAGTCGACGCCGTTACATACGTTTGTCAGTAAATTTGCCCCTGGCGCGGCGGGCACAGCTCCCCGGCCGGCTGGCACCTAATCATTCTTCACGGATCACCACGTACGATGGTCGTGGAGTCTCCGAACGAAAATATATCACGGGGGGCTTAACCCAGCAGCCACCGGCAGTGGCAGAGCTCCTCACCGGCTCCGCCGCCCGCGTCCCGCGACGGCCGAGACCACCTGAAGAGCCCAGCTCCTAGCACGGGGATGATTCGAACCGTTGGTATCAGATCTAACGGCATGAACCTTCCTAGGCCTCATCGAGCCACATAAAAAAATAAGGCTCATAAATTGACAGCCCAACAAAAATGGGCCTCACGTAAGCGGAAAGCCCTTGGCACGTAAGACCCAATCCCCTTCTTGGGCCACAAAAAATCGTAATTCTATTCCAGCATCCTAACCTACATGGGCCTCACATAAGTCCAATCAGTTTCGGCCCAACCATAATGGGCCGCATGTACCGGCCTAATATAAATGGGCCTAACGAAAAGAGAAATTCCCGCGCACGTAATTCACAGCCCGGTGATTGGACCGCAATAATTAGAAACCCCGTTTGGGCCTAACTCACATGGCCCGTACGCTAATCGTGGGCCGATTCCTCCCTAGAGCGGAAGAGCCGCGATCTCCAGATTCGCCGGACGAGATCCGCCGTGTTGCGCTTCGTCCGGCCAAGCTCCGCCCCGGGCTCCGGTCGCTGGCGACCTCGCAGTGTGATGGTCGACGGGTGAATGCAGCCGCCGCGTTCGCCATGCCTCTCGTCTCCGCAACCGCTGCCGCCTCCTTCCTCCGCCCCATGGCGTGCGTGGCCCTCGGCGGCGCCGCCTCGATGCTCGCTGGTAACCCGAGTGATGTTTGGCATATTGGACAGTGATTTTGTCTCGGGGAAGTTGGGTTTTATTGAAATTTTGTCAGATTATAGCGTTGTCTTGCGTGAACGCACAGTCGCTCACACCCATCAACACTTTGCTGCTCCCCTTCTCTGTATTCTCTCGGAGTTGATTGTTTGTGCTTGGGCTAATATCTGAATCTGTTTGATCTGGATCCAGGCCTAGATGCTAGAATTATGGGCACTAAGAACCTACTTTGTGTAAATCATATATCATGGCTCAACCACCTTTTAATGATAAAGGTGTTTCCCCTTATGATTGACTTTGTTTATTCACACATGGAAAGTTGTCGAACAAGATTATGAAACGACCAAAGCGCACGCAGTCATCGATTTGATTAACTCCAGTTTTTTGTAGCCTTGTGATTGACTGATTGTAATCCCACGACAGATCGGTTTGATACTCTGGGTTGCTGGCCAATTTGTACCAGATAGCCCCACACACATGCATCCCATGGGGCATTGGAGCTGGGCTCATGGCTGTCTGAATCTGATCATGCGACGTCTTATATTCTTCGAAGTCGCAAGCAATGTTGCTTTTGCTTCAATTCATCAAGCAAGCTCCATTCTGCAGCCAGCACCAGCAAATGTGCATCAGAAGCAACAGTTCTATTTTCAGTACTACGACATAGTTCAGTATTTAACAAGGACATCTCTATTAAGAAAAGAAAAGCAGAGCAGATGAAAGCAAAGGTCCATCCATTTGGGGCTTATATAAAGAAGCCCTTCACCTGCCACAGAGATGGACTCTTGAAAGCAACCTTTTCATCGTAAAAACGACGACAGTAAGCTGTGCTGTCTCTCTCGGTTCTTTTCTGAGTTCTGATACAGTCATACGGATGGTAGTACATCTCTACAACTTCAGACAACGGTGCAGAACTGAACGAACAATCCAAATGCAGGCATAGCTTCAGTGTATTATTAGTCATGGAAAATTATTTGGTTTTCCATTTGGTGAGATTGATTGGAGAGCAATGCCTGCATTGCTTGTCGAGTGATTGGTCAATTGGTTACATATACAGGTTTGCTCTTGCGTTCAGGTTGATGAGAATGACACAGCAACGACTAGGGTGGATAAAAATGGCTATTTTTTCCTATTAAGTTTCATGTGTCCACTACTATACAGTTGAGCTTCGTAAGTATTCGTTAGTATTCCATCTGGTTTTTTAATAGATTACTGTTTTTTTAATACATCACACTGTTAACTTTTAGATATATGTTTAATAATTTATCTTATTAAAAAAACTTATGTAATAATCATTTATTTTGTTATGGTTTAATTTATTATTCGAATTAATTTAAATATAACTTATCTATTTTATATTTATATAAAATTTTTAAATAAGATAATAGTATTAAAAAATTAATGGTCATCCATGAAAAACTGAACTGAGCGGTACAAGCTAAGCTCTAGGTTTCAAAGATGCCAGCATTACTTGATTATTACCACATGATTTGAGATTGATTTAGCATCATCGTGGGTGAAAGAAAGAAAGAAAGAAAGAAAAAGCTTATAAATTAATCCAGCCCGGTTGCGTTGGGTTCCGGCATTTGCAAGCTAACGCGAAAACGAAACACGTGCCCGCGCGTTCGTGCATGGACACACACCACAGCACCCTGACAAAATTCAGTTGCGAATGAAACCTGCAGCCATCTCGCAGCCGCAGCGAGCAACGCTGAATCAACGCGGCGAATGGATGGAGCCACCAGCTCCTGTAGATTCATCCATTATCTAAAAAGAAAGAAAAGCTCCGGTAGATTCATTCCATTTTTTTTCTACACTACTGTAGGTTGGTACTTGGTAGTAGGCTCAAGCGTTTGGTAGATCCGCGATACAATTGTTTTGTGGCTAACGCGTCAAGTGAATGGAGTAACCAACCTCTCCTCGTGAACCACGAGGCGGCCACATATACAATCGACGCAAAGAAAAAAGCAAAGAGAAACACCGTGCAAACGGATGGATCGTCCTTTATCTGCCCCGGCTAATCGGCGGCGAGCGATCGGGTTGTTGTCGTTGATGCGCTGGGGCAGTGGGCCACTACTTGCCCTCCCCTGCAGCTGCAGCGGCCGGCTCTGCTTTGCCGTTTGCACTGTGTTGCGGCTGTAGGAGTGAGTGGTTGCGGCGTTGCGCGCCCCGGCCCCGTCGCCTCCAGTGATCGAGTTCGTCAACCGAACCACCCACCAACCTCTTCTTGTCGCCCCCGCCTCGCCCTCATCCATTCGACGCCACCCCGACCCCGCCTTTAATACTACCCTTCTTCCGCAACCTCACGCCCGATCGCTTGCTTCAGATCCAACCCACCACCACTGCCTTGCCGCTGTGCGGAGAGGGGGGCGCCCGCGCGCCGCCGCGGCGAGCCGAGCTGGCGATGAAGCATCATCTGGCGAGGGGGCGGCCCGAGCCCCGGCGGATGGGCAACGCCGCCATGGTCGTCACCATGCTCCTCTCCCTCTGCGTCCTCACCTACATCAAGGCCCGCTACTGCTCCACCCCTTTCCGTACGAATCTTCTTCCTCCTCGGCTGCTTCTTCTTCCTCCTCTTCTTGATTGATTCATGGAGTGATGTGCTGTGAATCGTGGTGGTTGCAGCCAAGGCGGCGGAGGAGCTGGAGGTGGTGGAGATCGACGAGGACTACGACAGCACGAGGTACAAGATTAAGGGGCCGATTGGGGAGGAGGACTACGACCCGAGCAGGCCGACGTGCTACGAGACGAGCAAGCGGTCGGAGCGGTGCGCCGCCGTGGGGGACATCCGCGTCGACGGCAACCACTCCAAGATCTACATCAGCCCGCTCGACAAGGAGTGGAAGACCAAGCCGTACGCGCGGCGCCACGACGCCGTCGCCATGGACGACGTGCGGGAGTTCACGCTCGTCCCCTTCGGCGGCGCCAACGACACCGCCGTGCCGCCGCTCTGCACCCGCAACCACTCCGTCCCGGCCTTCCTCTTCTCCAGCGGCGGCTTCGCCGGGAATCTTTACCATGACTACACCGACGTGCTCGTCCCGCTCTTCACCAGCACCAACCACTTCGGCGGCGAGGTGCAGTTCTTGCTCAGCGGGATCAAGGACTGGTGGCTCGACAAGTTCACGCCGCTGTTCCGGCAGCTCTCCCGGTACGACGTCATCGACGTCGACAACGACCAGGAGGTGCACTGCTTCCCGCGGATCTTCATCGGCGCCACGTTCCACCGCGCCATGGGCATCGACCCGGCGCGGTCGCCGGGGGGCGTCACCGTCGCCGACTTCAAGCGCCTCCTCCGCCGCACCTTCCGCCTGGAGCGCGCCGTCGCCTCCCACACGGGCGCGCCCCGGCGAGACAAGCCGCGCCTCCTCATCATCTCCCGCAAGAGCTCCCGCCGATTCCTCAACGAGCGCGCCATGGCGCACGCCGCCGCGCTCGCCAAGTTCGACGTGCGCATCGCCGAGCCCGACAACCACACCGACATGCCCAACTTCGCCCGCCTCGTCAACTCCGCCGACGTGATGATGGGCGTCCATGGCGCCGGCCTCACCAACATGGTGTTCCTCCCAAGCCGCGCTGTGCTCATCCAGGTGGTGCCATTCGGCGGCCTGGAGTGGCTCACCCGCGTCACCTTCAAGGACCCAGCCAAGGACATGGACGTCAACTACATGGAGTACAACGTTTCCCTCGACGAGAGCTCGCTGAAAGAGCTCTACCCAAGAGACCATTTCTACCTCCAGCATCCATACGATGTGCACAAGAAAGGCTGGGACGCCATCAAGACGGTCTACCTCGACAAGCAGAACGTGAGGCTCAACCTCACCAAGCTCACCAACACGCTGGAGGAGGCGCGCAGCATCTTGCCCTGACCATGGCTGGGAGCTTGATGCTGATGATGCTGATGGTAGATAGGAGAGCTCGATCGCCATGGTTTCGAGCTCTTTTGGTTTTGGTTCGCTTCTTTCTTTCTCTTCTTGCTTTGTTCTTGTGGCGAGATTCATTTCTTTCATTGTTTTTTGATAAAAGGAGGAGACGAGCAAGATCGTGTCATAGACAAGTGTCCAAGGTAAATTTACACATGAACTTTGTAAATTGGTTGTTGTCGATAAAATGTCAACACGAAAAAAACTAATTATTTGTCTGTGGGGAGTGATGAACAATTCACTTTTGCCACCCATTGTGTTCTTCCAAGATTTTAGCAAGCTTTAAATCTGGGAGCCTGCCAAGCAAATGCCAATGATCGACAATCTGAAAAATTGAATGATCAGAGCAATTTTGTAAACAAGGCGATGTTCAACTTATATTGAGAGAAGATTGGAAAAAAAAACAAATTTCAGCAATTTCAACCTGGCCTTGAAAAAAAAATCAGAGAAATGGTTAACCATGCCCCCCTTATTCTCAAGAACATAGTTTTCAGACATGCATTCACTTAGGATTTGTTCGGAGGTTTGACGTTACCTTAAAAGCACCTAGAGGCTTAAGCACCCACTGACATTATGTCGTTAGTGTAGCTTATAGGGTAAACTGAAACACTACCTGTACAGACAATGAAATGCTCAGAGTTCACCTGAGAAGTCAGTTTGCAAGAACTTTAAGAAGGCGAACCCTGCCAAACAAGACCTTAGCCTATGATGCACCACAGAAAGGTCTTAAACAATCCATGAACCCATGTACCCAGCAAGCTGCAGCGGTTGTTGAACTGTTTCCCACAAGAAAAAGACTGCACGACATGACAGTAAACCAACTAAAAGGAGCCACTTCCCTCTCATTTCCTCAATACTGATTACAGAACCGACCAAGAGATTAATCAGTACAAACGTGATCATTAGATGCCATCAATCATTTGTGGAAAACGCCCAAATAACCGACAATCGTGGCCTTAATCATAGATATTGCCTATTTACACATTCTCATTTTTCTTCATTCTTCAGAAATGATCGGTAGTATCTTTCTGATAAGAGTCGATTAACCCACGCGGTTAGTAGGTGAGGTTTTGGGATTTGGAAACAGCTCAGCTTCCACGATAATCTCCACATGGTAGGAGCTACCAAATTTCTGTTGCTACCTCGCCTTTCACGGTGCGATCATTGAAGCTACCGAAACCAGAAAGGAAGCACTCTAGAATCATCGCCCGTAAGCAAAGCACTCTCTGCTTTGTAGCTGATAGCTCAGTCTCACCAGCTCATCTGCTCAAGGGTGCCTGTGTGTTGCATTTCATGGTGACAGAGGTACAGAAATATAATTGTCTATGCAGTTAAAACCAGCTGAGTTTCATCAACTACTTATGCTCAACGTAAAAAAATACTTTATCTGCAGCTGCCTCCTTTCTGCTGGGTTTCAACTTCCAAGGCTGGAATTTACATCTGAGCTGGGATTCGATAACCAGTGCTATTTAAGTACTTCTGCAAAAGCCTCATCTGTTTGTCTCATCATATGTAAAATAGTGCTATTTAAGGACATGTTTACTGTTCAGCATACATGCAATGTCTTTTTAAATTCTACACTGAGATGAAGGCTTCGTGGTCAGAAATATTTGTCTCTGCTTTTGCCCGGTTCAGCCCTTTGACCTCTCATACCGAATCGGGAGAGGAAATGTAGCTTTTGGATGCCATCAATTAAGGTGGTTTGTGCACGCTCTTCTAATATATGCACTCTTAATTGGTCTTGTATATTAAGCTAACCATGCAGGAATGCAATTATGCTATGCGTCCATAAGCTCTGACTCAGGTCAGGTGCTGCTTTATCAAGTGCTTTACGTGCTGAAGACTTCTGGTCCAACAAGAGAGGGACACATGTATAACAAGTGATAACATCTGAGGATGCTGAGTGGCAGAAAGTGAGCTAAAAACACGGGCCAGGAAATTTAACCATGAACTATCATATTCACTGATCGACAAGAAACAAAGAGACGACAGAGAAGAAGCGATAACAGTGATAAACTAAGCCGAAGGTCCGGGATGATAATCTAAATACCATTGTGCATTTATGTGTTTTAAAGATAAGTATACAACTTTTGAATGGGAGGGCCTGGGAGGAAGTTTCAGAGTCTCTGTGGACTTCTTTTGTGCTCTGCCATCTACCAGGATACGTAGGAAAGTATGGGCTGAGTTATTATCAATGAGTTGCTAAAATCAGAATACTTTGTTTTAACATAAGAAGGCAAGTGTTAATTTTCAAAGATGTTGACAACTTATAATGGTGTGATTTATCCTATCTTTTCTTCGTGAACCTTGCTTTTAGGAATGCACAAAAGCTTTCCGTATCTTTGCATTAAAAGGAGGAAATTCCTGAACTTCTTTTCGCCTTATACATGTATAACTATGGGAGCAGTAGCAACAGCTAAAGCATGTTGGAATGTAACATGGTACTTATCGACTTTCTTTAAGATGGAAGCTAGACTAGCATAGTAACTTCCTCAGGAAAGGAACATCGAGTTTGGTAGAACAATGTCTCATAACAGTAATTTAATGATTAATCATGTTTGTCATCAAAAGATTATAAGCGTAGCAATCTGATCAGGTAAAGAGGAGGGATATGAATAAATTTGCAGTACCCGTGGTTTCATCTTTTGAAAAAACTTTTCACAGTTTCTGAAAAAACTTCAATCTCAGTTTCTGATGGTTTAGTTTCATCTGCTCCCACAATCCCACTTGAGCAATAATTGTAGAATTTTTTTTAAAAAAACTTTTTAAACATGGAAATAGAACTGTGTTGAAAAAGATGGCTAGGAGTTACCTTTATCCTGTGTCGAAGGGCGAACTATGCGGTATTTCATTCACAGCTCACCATATTAACTATACAAAAGAAAACAAGTCACATGCCCAATCAGTTGAACTTATTGAATATACAACAAACAAGTCTCAAATAATTAACAATATCAACTACTCTATATATAGTACTATGATGTAAATAACTGCTCTTGTGGTGGTATAATCAAAACTAGTGATATCCGTATTCAGGCCAATGTCGTTCTTCCATCTGAACCCTGAACTCTTGCCCGGGCCTTTTTCAGCCTATAAAGAAAACAAAAGTAAATGCATCAAAGACAAGTTAGCTATAGACAAGATAGTAAGACAAAGCAAGCATATCATGTCATTTCAGTACAGCAGGAATGAGTGGTGAGGTAGGTCCAATAGGTATGTCATGCGAATTCAATCAAACCAGACTTCCATGTCATACCAAGCCAGTTAGAAGGGAATGATTGATATGTATTTCTCCATGCAAATAAATTTCAGGGGAAAGAACAATTGCAAGTTAGTTTCTTGTGACAACTGACAAAGCAAAAAACCATCAATTCATAGATATCAATGATGCATCCCCTTCCCCAGCCCCAATCCTCACTGAGGCACTGAGAAGCATTCTCCAGGTGTAAAGTCCTGCGCTACTTCAGCAATTTCGTGGAGGTTAACATAGCTACTGCCCAATCTCAATTTTCATACTACTGGAACAATGCATACGCGTGTAACTTCCCTCTGTTCTTACTGGGCTAGAGGGAGATCTTGTGCCTTCACTTTTAAAAAAAGGAAAAATATAAGCACCAAATCCTTTGACTGTAAAGCTCATAAGTTTAAGGGTGTACCTCTTCATTCCAGCCTGTACGAAACAGCATGACAACCAGAGCTAAAATTTGTTAGCTCCTGTCGCGCCACCCTCCCCGTCTCCTCCCATGTTGGCATCGCTTCCTATAATCACGCCGACGCCACCCTCCCGGTGTCATGCCTCCTTTCACGCTGACACTGTCCACTTGGCCTCCTCCCGTATCGGCACCACCCTTTCTAGCCATTGCCTGCCCCGCCGCCTACACCTCGGCGCGTGCATGAGGAGAGGGACATTGGAGAAGAATGATGGGAGGAAGACAAGAGAAACAAGGAGGAAGGAAAGGAAAAAAGAAAAGAACAAAAAAAAAGAAAGAAGAGAAAATAAGTGGGACCCATGTGGGCCCTACACACACTCTCTCAGCCCACCATAGACCCTGTCCACCATGGACTGCACTTACCTATTTAAGGATAGGTGGACCTACCCGTCAACTAAGGAATATTCCCTAAAATATTATTTTTGGATTTCTTTAAATCCTTCTCGAAAAATCCTTAAAATTTTAAAACTTCATATCTCCTCCTCATCCATAAGTCCGATTAAATTTGTTGAACTTCCAAAAAATTTCTAAAAATTATGATTTATCTCATGGCACTATTATTTATTTAGTGTTATTTTATCTTTTTAGGGTTTTATTTGGGTTTTCCTTCCTATTGTGCATATTTCATCGCTAAAGAATTATCGGACATCGATTATGAAGAGTTCCCTATCAACCAATACCAAGGCAAGCCATCCTTTGATTATATTTCTCATATATTATAAATGTTTTTATTTCAAACATTCATGTTTAGCATACATATTGATTTGTTTGGCCATTGCTTCACATGCACAGGACCGACGTACCTACCTATTAGTTGCACTATTTTCGATAGTACCCCGATAAACCAAATCCTTTCTACCCTACCATACTGGAGCCATGATACTTGTGCCCTTCGGATGCAGGTGTACATTCACACTATATCTTATATTATATTATAAATATATGTGCTGGATTATCCTTATGAAAAACATGGGTGGTGAAGGGTTTGTAAAACTCGACTTTAGGAGTAAGTGATTTTGGAAAACAAAAAGATTTTATGGGAAAACTTGTGATGCAAATCCTCTCCTGTGTGGTTTGGTTTTATAGTCGCGCTCAAGGACCAATTTCTTTGGGATGTTCATCCGAGCATTAAATCATTGACCACACGAGTAGCATAGAATGCTACTGACAGAGTAAGTAGCTAAAACATATGTATCATGCATATTAACAGTTGAGGAATGACGGGATAGGAAGACGAAAGCATTCTCTTAGGATGAGGGTTTGTCTTAACCGTGAGATGTGATTAGCACTATACGACGTGTCATGAGTAGAGGAGGTCTTAAGATTGGTCTGATACTTGGTTTCAAAAAGTGATCCAACTGTGTAACATAGGATATCTATGGGTTGGTTATGGAAAAGACTTATAGTAAACCCTTCTTTGTCGCCTATGTATTAGCCCACATATGCTAAATAAAGTGGGATGCTCATGACATATGGGTAAAATGTGTAACCTCTATAGGGTTTAGTTAAACTATTTAAACAATCGTATCCATGGCCATAGGAGGATGTGAGGTGTTTCTCGTAACGTAGATTTATTTTGAAAACATGTTTGATAAATTGATTCTTAGGATGGGAGTTGTTATTAGAGTTCTTCTTTATGATGGATGGCCAACCTTCGTGGTTGAGAACATGTCTATATGACCTGGGGTATCGGATGACACCATAGGGCTAAGATGGGCAAGTCAGGATGCGGGCCGAGAAGGTTGGTTATGAGGCCGAGAAGGCTATGTTTGGATTGATATGTTGAGAAGAGCATACTCAGAACCAAGAAGGGTGGTTAACCATGAGACTTGGTTAACGGTTGGTTTTGATAAAATATTGATTTATGTATTTGAAAGAGAAAAGAAATTGGTGAAGTAAAAGAAGTTTTAGTTACTAAAATATGGCATTTTTTGCTCGAGATGTTGTAAAGCTACTTGTGAACGGATGAGGTGAGATGCCTCTCTCTAAAGGAATTTTTAAAATCCACACTTAGAGTTTTAGAAAATATTTTAAATAACTAGTTTACCAAATAAACCTAAGACTTCCTTGTACTTGCACATTTCCCATGACATGCGGAGGATGAAGGTACTCACCCCTATTATTGTTATTTTTCTCTCCTTAGCTTAAGTTCAGGTATAAGATGAATATTGGAATTTTGTCCCTAGACCCAAACTACTCCTTATGGAGTGGTGCCCTAACTCCGCTAAGTTCTACTATTGCTATCTTTGATTAATGTTTGTAACCCAAAGATTACATAAAACTGTAATAAGAAGTTATATTATATTTATAATGTAGAAAATCTTGTGTTGATTTATTATGTTAACATTGGTACTAGCATAGTGATCTTAGGACTAGTACTTATTTCGCGGTTCCGTAGTGGAATATCTTGTCATTTTTCTATGGCACACCCCTCGGCGCCATTGATATAGTGGCATAGGGGTGGGGTGGGACACACGCTAAAAGTTGGCTGATATTATTAAGTGTTAATTGTGACTCGGTAGTCATGCGTGCAGTAAGAAGTGAAGTCACTAAAAGTTTAGTCGTATACTACCGACAATAAATAGTGAAAACAATATAGTATTATAACATAGTAAATGATATAGGTACATAAAATCAAAATAATGAATATGAATATAAAGTAGTATAAACAGTAACTACGGTATAATGTACTACTAGTCTAGAGGCTACCCTCTATCCCTCTTCGTTCTTCTGCTCTGCTCTCACATGTTACCCTCTAATTTTGGCCTGTGTCTCATGTCTCTTTTCAGTATAAGAGTTTCCAATGAATTAGGCGCTGGGAATCCCCAATCAACACGCCTGTCAATCTTATTTTCAGGAATCATGTGCCTAACCGAAGCCATGCTTGTAGCTATCATCACAGTTTTGGTACGAGATATGTAAGGTTACTCGTACAGCAATGAAGAAGAGGTTGTGAAATATGTCGCAACAATTATGCCAATTCTTGCTATATCTGACTTCATGGATGGAAAACAATTCACACTATCAGGTTTGGGATAAAACACACATCCAAATATGCGAATTCTGCATTTATCACATAGTGCTTATACTCCCTGTTTTTTAGTCATACATGTAACCAGAATACTAGATTGTATGTCTGTTTACATTGTTACCAATCTTGAAGTTGGTTGTTTTGCCTCATTACAGTGCCCCTTCTACTATCAATAAATGTCCTTGAATTGTTTATATGCTGCACGGGGTATGGCACGCCCCATATAAGAGCTTTACTGACGTGCCATGTACAGTCCAATTAGATTCAGTACCACTCCAAAGCCAAACTATTTTACTATGTAATCTACCATCGATGCCTGCATGAAGAGAAATACTAGAGAAGTTTTAGCTAGTGATTTACGAGAAATGCTTGTACTGTAAGTACTATGTAGGAGTTTTACTATGCAAGCTCCCAGCAATACTTTTGTTAAACAAGGGTGGCCATATAAGTACCACGTAGAAGAGTGTTAGTTCATGTGCCATGTTCTGGGGAGTTATGTAATCACTTGACAATTTAGACTTGTTATTAATTCATGATATTTCTACATAATTTAGTTTTTTAAAAAACTCGCCAAATATTTTATTATGTCACGTCCTTAGTAACCATGATGCCAACAATCCTCAATATTACTGATTGTAGTCACCATTTGTTTAATTTATCCATGACTCTGAAGGTGCTGCTAGAGGGTGTGGCTGGCAAAAAGTATGTTCTGTTATCTACTTGTGCGCTTACTATACAATCGGTATCCCTTCGCCTGTTATTTTTTGAATTTGTTCTGAAGATCGGTGGTAAGGTAAATTTTATTTTTATATACAATTCTTGGATGACATTGTTTTGTGAGTTCTGTCTTAATCCCACTCTGAGTTGGCTTTCTGTGTAGGGGCTTTCGTTGGGAATAATACGTGCCATGACAGTGTGGCACTAGAGGGAACGAGAGGTGGCGTCGGTGTGGGATGAGGCGCGGCGTGCGGAGGGCAGCTTTAGCACGGTCGTGGCTAGAAGGCGTGTAAGCGATGGACATAGCCGATAGTGTGGGCGCGTAGGGACTTGGGGTGGCACGGTGAGGAGAACGACCTGGGCGGGATTTTATAGGCGACACTAAGGGAGTACGTGGCTACTTCGGCGAGTTTCGGGGTGACCGACGTGGCGACAACAAGGAAGGGGTGTGGACCTAGCATGCACATGCAGGGAAGCGGTGGCGAGGCCTAGTCCATGTGGGCGGTGTGCCAGCCGTGGTAGGGAAAGCTTGGCACAAAGCGACAGCGGTAGGGCCTAGCTGGCGTGGACGGTGTGCCAACCGTGGTAGGAGGCGCTTGGCGCAGAGCGACAGCGATGGGGTACGATGCGGCATGGGCACACTTATGGTGCGATACGTGGCAATGACAACCTCAGTGCAACGCAAGCATGATGCGGCATAGGGTGGCTACGCGGGTGTGTGCACAAGTATGGTGTTGCGCCAAAAGCCTAGCGTGCGTGGCGTGGGTGGCTAGGCAGTGAGGGACAAAGCTGACACATGGGCCCTATGTGTTGGCGAGAGAAGGGAGGTGGCGGTAGCTAGTAGGTGGGGCCGGGTACGTGGGCGGCCTTGCGAGCGGCCCCGGTTCGTCACCTGGCGAGGGGCGCGTGTGCACTAGCGCGAAACAACTAGGCCATGGGCCATGGCTGTCGCGCGTGAGAAAACAAGGAGAGGTTGGTTGGAGGTTGGACCGGGGAAGGAAAGGAGGAGATATGGCCTAAATGCATAGTGACATTTTGGATTTTTTCCAAAGATTGTTTGAAAAGGATTTTAAGATGTGGAGTTCAGATTTGAATTCAAATTGAAGATTTGAACTTATAAAAGTTCAAGAAAATTTTGGAGAGGATATGCTAGGGTATTTCTAAGAGAATTACTCAAAGGGATTTAAGTTAAAATCTTTGGTACTTAGGTACTTAATCACGCATAACAATTTTTTATAAATAGGTTTTTTTATTAAAAGTAGTTTTTAAAGGCTCGAAAAATCGAGGCGTTACAGCGTGTGACCGTCACGTCACTTTCAACATAACCCGACAGACAACTTTTAGTGCGTAACTGTCATGTCGCTTTTAATACAACCCGATGACCAACTTTCGGTGTGTTAATGTTACATCACGCTCAAAGGATTTTTATAGGTAGGACACTTTTCACGTGTAAATGTCACATCGTTTTCAATAACTTTAATCATATCTTCCACATATAGCACAACCTACATTATATAAAACCTCTGTATGCATGATGAACCTTAAGTTTTTTTGTCAGCTAATACCCTTGCAAATTCCATATCACCCATCTCCTATAACATCAAATAACAATGGCTTGTAAACATGTTTTCACTAAGGATTTGAACTTAAGAAGGGATCTTTTGGCTTAGGTAATTCCATCTTGGTGCGGCCATCTATTTTACATATGTGTTGATGGATGACAACTTATGATATTTTAGGACCTCAACACTTGTAGGAGGATATTCTTTCAATGACCAAAATATTATTATAAGGTATAGATTATATGCACATATTTTTCAGTTGTTTCTTATCACAATATTTCCTTCAAACTAATTCTTTCTTTACCAGATTCATAGATTTATGTATAAGGTTGATATAGAAAATTCAGTATATGACCTAGCTGTTGATTCTCTAAGGTCCATTAGTTTTCCCTTTAAAATCAAACGAATAGTATATGAGGAGAAATAAAAAGTACAAATGACATCGGTGAGCCAAATGGTCAAACTAAAACCTATAACTTCTTTTACTACCTCCATGACGGGAGCGTCCTAAGTATGCTTGCGGTAATCGTTACTAAGTGGAGAGGTCAATAAGTGTCTTACTTTTGGTAGAATGTACTTTGTTTGTTCAAACATTCTTGATGGCGATTTTGTTATAAGTTTGCTATAAATCTCTCTAATTTACTACAATTTTGTTCTCACTATGACTACAATAGTTATATATGCACTCTTTTCCCATATGAACCGTTAAGAAATTGCAAACTCAAACAATGGATAGATATAAAGAAATCACCATACAAATCTATAGAGATTATACAACCTAAAATAATTGAACAATAAATACAAGCTTAATAGAGTACGAGCGAAGAATCAACTCCTCTAGCAACGGATAACTACAAGTGGACAATAGACGATGATATCCACAGGTTCTAATTAGACATCCGTACCATGTTATCCGTTGTATTACTTATATTACATCTATGTCATGTCTATATTGTGTAAACCTCTCAGTAATCGTGTAATGTTTTTATCGTTATTATCTAAATAATGTTCATGTATGAAACTATTAATCGTCCGGCCCTCTAATTAATAGTGTAATGATTTTCTAGTGTTAACGATGAGTTATTACAAAATCAGTATCTTAATTGTCTTTTACACGTACTCCCAAATTTTCTTTATAATTAAATTTCTAAATAAAAATATATTTATTTAAAATATTTTTTATATATTTATATGGAAGGTAAAAAACAATCTAATAAAGTACATCAAGAAGACTAGCTGCAAAATTAACAGCCCCTCACCTTCTATAGCTAGGCTTAAACATTAAAGCAGAGGGCGACAAGGGTGCTTGCAAAAACGGTTGCCCCCCTCCTCTCTCGCACGCCCTACGAGCTTTATATAAGTGGTATTCGGTAAAAAAACGCTCTTAGATAGAGCGGCAAGAGGGCTAACCATAAAGTTACTAGTCTCTATCATCCTACCATTAATGGAGACCAATAAAAGTTTGCCACATCGAATTTCACATCCTTTAGAGAACTTTTTTTTATTAAAAAATCATCTCAAAAGATATTAGGTATAGATGTGTATTTTTTAAAAAATATATATAAGTAAAAAAATTCTAATTTGAACGAATTTCCTTATTTGGGCCATGAAAATCCCTATTAAGTCATATGGGCCTTGGCTTCAAAACTGCGATTGCTCTTGTAGTCTCACTTAGGGCCTCTTTGGTTGGCGTCTACTTCTCGAAATATATTGCTTTTGTCAGAGTGTTAATCCAGCTTGCAGTTTTCATTGGTGTCTGCAGTTGTGTTCTTTGTCATGACCAGACAGCAAAACGGCGCAGTTTTGAGTTAGTGTATATGCAGCACAGCACGCAAAGTCTCAGCCGCTATGAATATGAAAAGTTCAGGATTAACAGTAAGCAGTTCACTTATGAACAAATAATCAGCTATTTTATATAAAGTGCACAAAGTTCATCCAAAATATAAATGCATAAAGTACGTACTTGCAATCTGGGCAATCTCCCTACTCATTTTGTTGCGTTTGCTCTGCGATTCCCTCCCCCCCCCCCCATGGGCCCCTGTGCTATCAAACAAGTCCCTTTTGCTAGAGCAGAATCATGAAATGCCAAACTGATAGATCTGAGGGGTACTTATCACGCTTTTTATTCTTTTTTCAGATGTAGCCTTGCAATGTAATGGGTCTGACTCTCTGTATTCATCCAATTTTTTCGAGTGATAAATACCATTGGTTGGCACATGTCACAAATGGACTTCACAATATATATCTGGCAGATTTGCCACTTGAGATTCAAATAATCAAAATCATCGCAAACAGGAGGTTTTGTTGAAATCTTGTTTTCTGAATTCTAGCTGTTTCAGAAAAAAAAAGCATAAAGACGAGGAAGCAACGTCAGTTCTCGTGAAGAGGAAATAAAAATGACAAAAGGAAAGGAGACGAATAAACGTGGTTTCCATGAACTGCCCGGCTGGTTCAACAGACCAAGGCTTGATTAATTAATTGATCACTTCCAAATCATGTAGCGATACTGTTCTCCACGGCCACTATTGCTGCTTTCTCGCTGGGTCCATCGATTAACAATTTGGTTTGTTAATTCCCCTGGACTTAACTAATCAAGTTGCCTACCAATGTACTACTTGAAAATGTGATGCATTTATGGATACCAGCACCAGAGAGGGAGCTCTCTCTGTTTTGTATATGGTTGCAAAGCTGCTGTTCTTGTCCCTGGTGTTTGAGTTGTTGCTGCTGCAGAGAGATGAAGACAGCTGTGAGGAGCAAGAGCAGGGGCTCTTTCTGCCACCCTCCTCTGCTCCTGCTCATTGTGGCAATCCAGTTCTTGGTGATATACTCACCAACCCTTGGTCAGTACATGGTGATGCTAACCACAGGTATGCAGTGATAATACTCCTTTTTGTACTGTTGAGTTTTGTATTATGATTAGTACTGTCAGAGAAACCTATACAGTCTGTATTGTCCATGCTGAATCCTGCCTGTGCTTATTTGGTAACAGTAGCTGAATCCTTTCAGGAAAAAAATGTTTGTTTGCATAAAATGGTAACAGTTATTGAACGATGAACTGATTAGTTTGTCGACAATGTCCATCATGAATTCGTGATAGGCTACTAATCGTGCTAGGATATCAGCATCTGTTGTTATTTCACTGTTCTTGTGATCGAAATGGGGAACTGACACATTGATAGTTTGTTCTGCAGGCAAGCCAGGGTTTCCATCAATGTTAATTGAAGGTAGGAGGGGCTTCAAACGAGTAGGTATGTGTCACATAATCTTCAGAGTTCAACTCTACAATGTGATTCATTTCTCCAAATATGTCAAAGAAGCAAAATTTCTGACGTTAATTCTGAGTTTCGGGAGAAAGATTGTGATTGTGTTTGCTGGATGAATTTCTTGATGCAGATGAGTTCATTCCGGAGCCTCACCTGCGGTGCGACTTCAGCGACAATAGATCCGACGTCTGCGAGATGGACGGCGCCATCCGCATCCTCGGCCGCACGTCAGAGGTGTTCCTGGTGGCGCCGAGGCTCACCTCCGTCGTCGCCGGTGGCGGGGGCGTGAACGCGACGAGCTGGAAGATCCAGCCGTACACCCGCAAGGGCGAGAACCGCGTGATGCCTGGCATTACGGAGGTGACGGTGCGGCTGGTGACCGCCGACGAGGCTCCGCCGTGCGACGAGTGGCACGACGTGCCGGCGATCGTGTACTCCAACGGCGGCTACTGCGGCAACTACTACCACGACTTCAACGACAACGTCATCCCTCTGTTCATCACGTCGCGGCACCTTGCCGGCGAGGTGCAGCTGCTGGTGACGCAGAAGCAGAGGTGGTGGTTCGGCAAGTACAGGGAGATCGTGGAGGGGCTGACAAGGTACGAGCCGGTGGACCTCGACGCCGAGCAGCGCGTCCACTGCTACCGCCGAGCCGTCGTCGGGCTGCGCAGCCACAAGGATCTCAGCATCGATCCGCGGCGAGCTCCGAACAACTACTCCATGGTCGACTTCAAGCGGTTCTTGATGTGGCGGTACGCGCTGCCGCGGGAGCACGCTAGCCGGATCGACGAGGATCCCGGGAAGAAGCCGCGGCTGCTGATCATCAACCGTCGCTCTCGCCGCCGGTTCGTGAACCTGGACGAGATCGTGGCCATGGCGGAGGGGCTCGGGTTCGAGGTGACGTCGACGGAGCTGCACGCCCACATCCCGGAAGTGTCGGCGACGGTGAACTCGTTCGACGTGATGGTGGCGGTGCACGGGTCGGGGCTGACCAACCTGGTGTTCCTCCCCATGAACGCCGTGGTAGTCCAGGTGGTGCCGCTGGGGAGGATGGAGGGGCTCGCCTTGGACGAGTACGGCGTGCCGCCGCGCGACATGAACATGCGGTACCTCCAGTACAACATAACGGCGGAGGAGAGCACGCTGTCGGAGGTGTACCCGAGGGCGCACCCCGTCTTCCTCGACCCGCTCCCCATCCACAAGCAGAGCTGGTCGCTCGTCAATGACATCTACCTCGGCCAGCAGGACGTCCGCCTCAACGTCCGCCGCTTCCGCCTCGTCCTCCAGAAGGCCCTCCACCTCCTCCGGTAACGACGACGACCACCACCACCACCATCGCCATGATCATACAGAGTTACAGGCACGTACAGAGATTAATTACAAGCAAGGCACGTCAACAGCAGATGGATTAATTACAGATTTACAGTGGTAGCTGATGTAGTTTATTTAATTGATTTTGGTGGTTGCGCAAGGTGGCAACATTTTTGTATGATAACTAATCAATCCTTCATCTTTTTTTGGCCTTCCGTTGCGAGCCGTGTTGCGACGTGCGTACGTGTCTTATTGTAAGCTGGCCTGCTGCAATTAGCTGGCTCAACGCATGTGACGCTACCATCCTTTCTTGTACAAGACTATCCACCGTGCTTGGGAATCATTTGTACCGTCGATCGCTTATAATCTAATGCACTACAGTAAAAAAAAGGTGCCATAAGAAGGTAGCTTAAAACGTGGGCTAGGTATTAACTTAAGCATTAGATGGAAGGTTAGAATAGTAATTATCAATTGGTGTGGTTAAGGGAAAATCCGTACGACCCGTTTTTCTCTTAGCGACTTCTCTTTGATTTTTCCTTTCTCCGTCCCACTGCTTGGCTATGAGATGTAGTCGATTCCTCCGTATGTATCTATCTGCCTGTAGATGATATTTGTGTATGTGAATGAATATATCTGTTTCAGATTACTTTCTTGTTAATTTCTCGGCTCCCTTGCAATTTACGGAGGCCTCATCTTGATTTTCCTTTCTTTCTTCGCATGGTGCTCTGATCTGGAAACATTTGGCTTAGAATTGAATTCAGTTTTGTTGAAAAAAAAATTGATCAAATTTCAGTTAAACCTCGGTTTGATGAAAATTGCTCTTTGAGACTTTGGTCTGCATAGGAGCCGCTAAGCAGTTCAGAAAAAGATCATCAAGATTGGAACAGGGGGAAGGTTGGGGATAATAAATTCGTATGGACACTTGCTACTTAAAAATGATTCTCTCGAGTTATATAAATTATTGACTGACTTGGGACCAAGCTAGTCACTTAAGATTGCCCTAGAAAATCAAATTTTGTAATTTAACTACCACTCACACAAGAATTTTGACGCTTCATCCTGGCTCGTCTCATTGTAAATATAAGCCCAGTGTTTTTGTGATAGACAGGCCACTGGCCTGGACTGTATATATATAGACCCGACCCCTCGTATACACTCGGAGGATTCATAGTCACTGTATATTTTTTACATGGTATCAGAGCGAGTCTAGATATCTCGGCGCGCTAGCTTCTCCCTCCGGCGAGCCGACCCTTTCCTCCTCGTCGTCGACGTCTTCTTCCCGTCGCCGACTCTCTTCCCGTCACCGACTCTCTTCCCGGTACTCCCCTCGCTTTCTCGTCTCTATTTCTTCTTCTCCCCGTCTCTCCCGCAGTCACTTTTTCTCCGCCCTACCTCCGTGCGACCAGGCGACGGTCTCGATCCGCCTCCTCGTCTCGCCTCGCACCCGTCTCCGCTCTTCCTCTTGTTTCGTGCATCTCTCCTTCTCTGACGCCGGCGCACCTCCGCGCTTGTCGTCTCCATCGGCTGGACTTGTCCAGCCCTCTATCGGCTGGAAACCTCCCTCGGTTCTCGCCCTTTCCGACACGCTCAACGGCTCTCGGACGCGAACCTTCTCCCCTCACGTCCGAGCCAGTCCAACGTATCCACGTGTCCACGGACACGAATCCCTGCCTCTCAGACGCGAATATATTCTCTTCGCGTCCGGTCACTCCGTGCCTTTTTCGCGTCCGCCCTACTCCTTGGCCTCCACGAGTCCACGGACATGAATCTTCTCTTCACGGACATGAATCCTCGCACGTCCGTGACCCAACCACTCTCTAATCTACCCACTCTGTCCTCACCTACTCTGCTGCCTACTCCCCATTGGCCAACCACTCCTCATCGGCTGGCCACTCCTCACCTACTCCGCTGCCTACTCCTCATCGGCTGGCCACTCCTCATCTACTCCGCTGTCTACTCCCCATCGGCCAACCACTCCTCATCGGCTGGCAACTCCTCACCTACTCCGCTGCCCACTTTCCATTGGCTTCTCACGTCCTTGATCGGCTGATCCGTCCTCTCATCGGCTTCCCTCTCCCATCGGCTTCTCTCTCCCATCGGCTCTTTGCTCCCGTTCTCCCGTCATGGCCACCGAGTCCGTCCTCAGCTCCGGCACTCTCCCAGTCGCCGAATCTGCTCCGGCTCTCGGTGCCACAGACCACACCTCGGGCACCACCTCGCCGATCTTCTCCCCTCCCTACGCTGCTGTGAACGTGAAATCTTACGTTCCTATCTCCCTTGACCTTAACGTCAATTATTCTAAGTGGGTTTTCTTCTTCAAATCTCTCTGTGGAAAATTCGGCCTCCGGTCCCATATTGATGGCTCCGCTCCACCTCGCCCCAATGATCCTCAGTGGGACATCGCCGAGTGCTGCGTACGCAGCTGGCTGCTCGGCTCGGTCGACGACTCTGTCCTCGACCTCGCCATGGACGATACCAACCCCACTGCCCGGGACCTCTGGGTGGCTATCGAGCGGATCTTCCTGGCCAACAAGCAGCCTCGCGCCATCTTCCTCCTCAACGAGTTCCACTCCATGGTACAAGGCGACTCCTCTGTCTCCTCGTACTGTCAGCACCTCAAAGTCAAGACTGCTGCTCTCCGGGACGTCGGCCACCCTGTGGCCGACTCTCAACTCGTCCTCGCCCTTCTACAAGGCCTCAATCCCCGCTTCTCCAACACCGCCGATGACATCGTCAACGCCACACCTCTTTCATCGTTCGCTCGGGCTCATGACATGCTAGTTCTTAAAGAACTCCGTCTGGCCAATGATGAGAAGATAATGGCCCACACCGCTCTTCTTGCCACAGCCGATAATGGCTGCCGAGCTTCTTGCGCTACCCCTTCCTCCTGCAGTCCTGGTGGCCCTGGCTCCGGCCACAGCAACATAGCCCGCATCGGGAAAGGCAAGGGCAAAGGCAAAGGCAGGACCTGGCAGGGTCCGACGCCACCACGACCTACCTCGGTCCCTACCCACCCTGCCGGTCCCACGGGCCCGTGGCTCTGCTACAACCCCTAGGCGACCCAGCCCCAGCCATGCAGCCCCATCGGCTGGCAACCTGGAGTTCTCGGCGTCCATCCCTAGGCTCACTTGGCATCAGCTCCCGTTCTGCCGCCTCAGCCGATGCTACCGACCCCAACCACCCAATCGGTTCCCTCCTGGAACCAGGCTGGCCTCGTCGCTGCCCTCAACCAGATGACGCTCCAACCACAGCACCCTTGGGTGCTAGACTCTGGGGCGTCTTCACACATAGCGTCATCGCCCGGTATACTTCGCTCCTGTCACTCCTCTTCCTCCCCTTTTGTCACTATCGGCAATGGTCACTCTCTTCCTGTCCAATGCCGCGGTGACTCCTCTCTGTCTACATCCACCACTAATCTCCTCCTACGTAATGTTCTTATTGTCCCTTCTCTCATTCACAATCTTATATATGTCCGTCAATTCACACGAGATAACCACTGCTCCATTGAATTTAACGCGTCTGGTTTCTCTGTGAAGAATATCCCAACCCGGCGACAGATCCTTCGCTACAATAGTGGTGGCGACCTCTACACCATTCCTGCTACGCCGTCCACCCCACACGCCAGCGTCGCCCTCTCCACCAACCTTTGGCACCTTCGCCTCGGCCACCCCGGCCCCGACGCTGTTGCCACCCTCCGTCACAGCGCCTCCATCCGATGTACTCACAGCAGCTCCACAGTTTGCCACTCATGTCAACTTGGTAAACATGTACGTCTGCCCTTTTCTAGTTCTCTCTCCTGTACCTCGCGTCCATTTGAACTTATACATTGTGATGTATGGACGTCCCCAGTTAAAAGTGTCTCCGGTAATCAGTATTATCTCGCTATACTTGACGATTACACACACTATTGCTAGACCTTCCCGCTCATCCACAAATCCGAGGTCGCCTCTCACCTTACTCACTTCGTCACGTACGTATCCACTCAGTTCAACCTCCCCATCAAGGCTTTACAAGCCGATAACGGTACGGAATTCATCAACCATACCATTACAAACCTCCTCACCTCGCAGGGCATCCATCTCCGGCTCTCCTGCCCCTACACCTCTCCTCAGAACGGCAAAGCCGAGCGCCTCCTTCGCACCCTCAACAACATCAGTCGCACCATACTACTTCACGCCCACCTACCCGCCACTTATTGGGCTGAAGCTCTGGCTACTGCGATGTACCTTCTCAATCGGCGCCCATGCTCCTCCGTTCATAACAACGTTCCCTATGCCTTTCTCTACCGCGCGGCGCCTGACTACTCCCACCTTCACGTTTTTGGGTGCCTCTGCTACCCAAATCTCACCGCCACAGCTTCCCACAAACTCGCTCCATGCTCCACCTCTCACAAGGGATACCGATGCCTCGACCTTTCCACCCGACGGGTCCTCGTCTCTCGTCACGTCATTTTTGACGAGACATGGTTTCCCTTCGATCTCCTTCATCCGAGATCCTCCTCTAGTGATCTCGACTTGCTCCTCACCCACACCGTGCCGACCAGGTCTTCCCCACTGCCCTCTCCATCGGCCCCCTCATCGGCCGCTGCTGAGGATTTACCCGTCACATCTCCCACCACTACTCGGTCCGATGTCTCCACCATCGGACCCCCATCGGACCCATCTTTATCGGCCAATACCGATCCTATTTATCCTTCAGCCGATACCGTTCCCTCTCCATCGGACACCCCACTTCCATCGGCTCCTCACTTTCCATCGGCTCCCCCCACCCTATTGGCTCCTCCCACCCTATCGGCTCATCCACCTCTATCGGGCCGATCGGAATACTCGGCCCACCCGACCTCATCGGCTCAGGCCGATCTAATCCCTCCTTTTTCTCTTGTCTACAGTCACCGACTCGGAGCCGATGAAGCCCCCACCCGACCAGTTCTTCCCATTACTCCCGCACCCCCATCGGCTCCAGTTCCCTCCACCTCTCACATTGTCACCCGCTCCCAGACCGGGTCTCTCCGACCCAATCCACGATACGGTCTCTCCACCGTCCACAGCTCTATCTCGCCTATCTCGACGACTTCTCGCTCAGCCTTGGCCGACCCTCAGTGGCGCGCGGCCATGGCCGACGAGTACAAGGCCCTAATGGACAACGAGACCTGGCGCCTCGTTCCCCAACCTCCCGGCGTCAACATTGTGACCGGTAAGTGGATTTTCAAACACAAATTCCATGCTGATGGCTCCCTTGCCCGTCACAAGGCTCGCTGGGTAGTCCGGGGTTTCTCCCAACGACCCGGTGTCGACTACGACGAGACCTTCAGTCCCGTTATCAAATCCGCCACCATCCGAGTCGTCCTCACCTTGGGTGCCTCTCGCTCCTGGCCGATCCATCAACTAGACGTGAAGAACGTCTTTCTTCACGGCCACCTGACAGAAACAGTCTACTGCCAGCAGCCCCCAGGCTTTGTCGACCCTTCTTGGCCCGATGACGTCTGTCTCCTTCAACGCTCTCTCTACGGCCTCAAACAAGCCCCTCGTGCCTGGTACCAGTGCTTTGCTGCCTATCTTCGGCACATTGGCTTCGTGGCCTCTGCGTCCGATAATTCCCTGTTCACTTTCCATATCGGCTCCGCCGCTGCCTATTTACTCTATGTCGATGACATTGTCCTCACAGCGTCTTCGACATCTCTCCTCGACCAGATCATGGCCCGACTCCACTCTGAGTTCGCCATGACCGATCTTGGTCCTCTCCACCATTTTCTTGGCATCTCCGTAACCCGTTCCATCCACGGGCTTTTCCTTTCCCAACGCCAGTACGTCATCGACCTCCTCCAGCGTGTGGGCATGGCCGATTGTCACCCCACGGTCACCCCAGTCGACACTCGAGCCAAACTCTCCGCCGCCGATGGCGCCCTCATTGCCGATCCCTCTCACTATCGGAGTCTTGCCGAGGCTCTCCAATACCTCACACTCACCCGACCCGATCTCACGTACGCTGTCCAGCAAGTGTGCCTCTTCATGCACGCTCCGTGCGAACCTCACCTCGCGCTGCTCAAGCGCATCCTACGCTACGTGAAGGGCACCCTCTCCAGCGGGCTGCATCTCAGCTCCAGCCCCATCGACTCCCTCACTGCGTACTCTGACGCGGACTGGGCAGGCTGCCCCGACTCTCGACGCTCTACGTCCGGCTACTGCGTCTATCTCGGTGACACTCTCGTATCCTGGTCCTTAAAATGCCAGACTACAGTGTCCTGCTCCAGCGCTGAAGCCGAGTAACGCGCCGTCGCCCATATCGTCGCCGAGTGCTGCTGGCTTCGCCAGCTTCTCCAGGAGCTCCGTGCACCTCTCTCCACCGCGACCGTCGTCTACTGTGACAACGTCAGTGCCGTCTACATGACCGCCAACCCGGTCCATCACCGACGCACCAAGCACATCGAGATCGATATTCATTTTGTCCATGACAAGGTTGCATTAAGACGGGTTCGGGTGCTATATGTACCATCGGCACATCAATTTGCTGATATAATAACCAAAGGCCTGCCCACGTATTTGTTCACCAGTTTTCGGTCTAGTCTCTGCGTCCGTTCCCCTCCCGCTACGACTGCGAGGGGTGTTAGATAGATCAATGACCTGAGCTGTATATATATAGACCCGACCCTCTCGTATACACTCGGGGAATTCATATTGTTTACTTTCTACATTGTCAATCACGATGCTTCGTTTTTATCAGGGAGCATCAATAATTCTCTCCTTTTTTTTTCTCCAACCAGTATCAAGTTATATAAATTACTCCGTATTGACTAAACACCGAGCACTAGCACCGCCGCAAGTCCACGACGCCATGGAATGCCCGCCGTGGCTGCTGGTTCCGCGCGCTGCAAGGCAGTGGCCGCCGGCGAGCAATCCGCTGAGGCGCTGACCCCTCCTTCCCGAGGCCGACGGAATCCGATTTTTCACCGGCGTTACCAGTCCCTGTCCTTCACGATTTTTCCCTACGCTAGAGAGTTGGGAATTACCGAACTTCCCTGATTAATGCCTTTCCTATTCCTAATTTATCCTTTAAAAATTATGGGTGGTACTTAATTGGTTTAGAAAGGTACCTCTAAAAAGGCTCTTCTTGTACAGTGGTTAATAACTGTAGGTACCTTGCGCCTAGCCATTGGTTGAGCCTTCAAGCAGTTTACTCTGGGCCAGCCCATAGGGGTGGGAAATTTAATTATTCGCCGTTTTTACTATGGTTCTTATTGAATTGCCACCGGCGAGAGTTTTTCTTAACAGCCTATTTTCGCTTACGTAACACGCCAACTCGTGCTATCAGCATGAATCGACACGTAAAATATCTATTTTGACCGTTTCACATGTCAACAACTCCGCTTCCTCTCTCTTTTCTCTGTCTTCGTGGTCGGCGACAGGCAAGCAAGCCCCATCCGACCATGAGCAGCAGCAGCAGTGCGAGCCTCCCCACAACGGAAAGCAAGCAGACCCTATCCATCAATGCCCGGTGGTAGGCAAGCAGCAGCGTCGCTCTTGACGAAGGTGGCGCAGGTGGCAGGGACACCACCGAGGAAAGGTGGCGCGTTGGTGGGGTGCGATGCGTGGCACCCACAATGGCGTCATCGAAGAATAGGAGACATGTGATACCTCCTCCGATATTATTGTCACTTCCACAAACAAGGGGTGGTGGTACGGCGGCGTGGGGATTCTCACGACAGTCATCGGCAACGAGGTGTGATCGCGGTAGATGGACATAGGCGCTGTGTGGCTGGTGAGTTGCAGCAGCCTCCTACCCGCTGCTAACACTTGATGGAAGAGGAGAGGAAGGCAAGGAGAGAAGAGGGGAGAGGATGACATGGTGTAGCGATGAAGGAGGCAAAATGGACATTTTATGCGTCTATAGCATTAACTAAAGCGATAAATTATTAAAAAAAAACTCTCTTTAATGATATTTTTTTAGGAACGATTATAAAAGTGGTATGTGAATAGTGACACTTTTTAAGGCCTCTTTACAAAGCGGAAAACATAAAATACAGGGATAAAAAAACATAGGAATTGAATGACTTGGTTTCCTGTACGAAGATAAACCATATAAAAAAATTTAAAAGAGGTGTTTGATTGCAACATAGGAAAAACACAAGATTGTAAGAGATAAATGATTTAAAACATGAGCTATAAAATTCTTGGTTATTTTTCTCCAAAATCTTTGTAAGATTGCTGGTTCTATATGAATTTTAAAAGAAAAGAAAAGATTAAATACACTCTCTTAGAAATATTTCCTATAAGATTGGAATCATCCAATTTTTCTGTAATCTTCGTATGAATCCAAGAGGGCCTTAAGAGTGGCAAATACTCCCTCCATTCGTTTTTGATCGACGCAATACCAACCCAAAACGTTTTCTGATTTGATCGTCGTATTTCACCTCCAAACCGTTTTTTTCTCGGAAGACACAGTTTTGTCCCTTCGTTTCGCGTGCACGCAGGATGTCATGCACTGAGCACACAGGCAGGCCGTCTTAATTCAATCGTTGGTCCGGCACTCATAATGTCATGCATGCCGCACGCAGAGCGGCAGCGCGTGCGTGGAAATCGGAAGACGGTACGTTTTCCCAAGATGAGATTAGTACGGGAATTAAATGCACTAGGGGGGGGGTTTAAGCTCTCCTTGGTATCGGTGAAAAAAATTACACGACGAGCATACACGTATGGAGGGAGTGGTTAAATTCGCCGGAAGAAGTTGGACTATGTGTGTTTCCTCGTAACGACCAGATCAATCTACCGTTCTCTGTTGATTGGGCTCTAAACAAAATAAGGCCTGGTTCTCGCAAAGCCGTTGCTGATGCATACCACAGATTCAGTCAAACGGTCAAGGTCCAATTCAAGCATTGAAATCTCACGGATTGCTAGTGAACTCCTGGGAGTTTGGCCGGAGTAATTCCTTCTTCGCATTGGTAATGACTCGGACGTGTTGTGGGCGTCACCATGCACGCGGCTTTGATTGCTCGCGCTTCCCGGTGGACATCGTCCTCCTCTATAAAAGAACACGCCCGCTCGACGCAGCATCACGCACACCAGCTAGAGTTCTACCACTAACTTCTTCGACTGATCAAGCGAGAGAAATGGGTGACAAGGTGGCGGCGGAGGTTATTGCGAGTCAGGCGGTGGATACAGTGGTGGGCACGCTGGGGGCGGCGATGGGGCAGTCAAGTCAGGCTCCGGCGGCAGTGGGAGCGACGGCATGATGAAGGCTCCCGGCGGCGACGGGTCGTACATCTCCCGCGCCGGCTTCTAGTCCAACCAGCAGGGCTACTTCCAGGGCCTCCATGGGGATGGCAAGTAGAGGTTTGGAGCGCTCCAAAGCTAAGGCTGCTAATTAATCAATGATCAGTTCGCGATTATGCTCCATGCATGGTGGCTTCTAAATAATTTACTTATCGCATCTGAAGCCGTCAACTTTTCTCCAGTTCTATGATTTGTAATGGATTATCGTGGAAATTTAAGTGAAGGCTTTCGATAATTGAATGTCTTTCCAATTAGTAGTTTCAGTCAAATCCCCCGTGTTCTCCTAACTTCCCTGTAGGGGTTCACAGTGAGATAAAAGACATCTATGTACCTCTATAGTAGACTTAGTCCACTTGACATGAGGCCCACTAATTAATAACCTATTGTATATGGACTAGGTGTCAGATTACTAGGTCTTGTCATTTTTTTCTTTTCTTCTTCGTTCTTTTTTTTCTTTCAGCAACATGAGACGTAAGGACAGTGATAGCACTCCTATGATAGCTAGAGTGGTAGAGGTGACAAGAAGTTGACCTCACCATAGGGAGTTTGTCCTCACGATGGCGACAACTTGATGAAAAGAGAAGAGCGAGGTGGTGATGATTAGTGGCGGAGAACAAGTGGTGCGCACGATCTCAAGTTGCTTGGAGTGACGGCGGTAGCGTTTGGGATGGTAATGATGGTAGAGTTCTAACATTGTTTTGAAATATTCAAGGGTGGCGTGAGTTGGATGGAGTAGGGTCAGCGTGGAAAGGCGATGAGTGCGGGGCTGACACCCAACGACGAAGACAAGGTATAAGTGTGAGCATGAATTGACTAGCTATAGGTGGCGGTAATTTTGATGACTTGTAGGGCTTGAGATGGAGAGGAAAAAACAGAGGAAGGAGATATAACAGAGGAGGGCAAAAAAGGCTCGAGGACACAATAACAACTGCTTGGTCTTGCTGAGAAGAAAAAGGCAGAGGGTGAAACTATAGATCTGGAGCTTGGCTATTTGTTTAATAGCTGTTTTCAATAGTTCATGATATATCAAAATATGACATGTATTTTTCATCGGTTTGTTAAGCGTTCATCGCGATAAGATGAAACCTGACCTATGGAGAGTCTGCGACTTTTAATGAAAGAGTGTATTATCTTGTCCTGTTATTTCGCTTCTTAAAGTGCTAATGTTGCGTCTGCTTGTCATGTAACCGTAACATAGAACCGTCCTGATTCCTTGCTAGGGGTAAACATAGAACCGTCCGATGGTGACGAGGATAGTGATTAGTTTCAGTATGCTCTTGTCCTAGTTGGTTGTTTTGTGGATTGTTTGCTAATTACGGACGTTATCTTTTGGTTTATTCGTGTTGTTGTAACTTCCGCTGCTACACTTTTTGATGCAGGGAGGACTTATGTATGATGTACTTTACTGCATGTTTTAAGTACTTCCTATGTTATCGATTGCTGAGATGATATGTGCATCAGTTAGCCGCTACCTAGTAGCTAATTAATGCTAATTTCTGAATTCTAATAACTAAGCACATATATGAGCAAGGTATATGGATTTTCTAGAATATATCTATTGATTCATCCATCTTCAAGCACAGGACTAAGAGTATATCCTGTAAAAGAACCGATATGCTCAACTGTACTAGAATTTCTTTTGTTCAGAGTTCGGTGCCCCAAGATTTGTATCGTGCCTAACACTAGCGGTGGAATGTGCCAATGATAATATACGATATAAATCCTAGGGTGCCTAAAGCAGAAATAAAATCGCCAAGTTATCTTTGGTGCCTATCAGCTGTTAGATACGTAGCTAAAAAATGAAATTGTGAAGTTATCTGAATAATCTTCTATTTTTCCCCATTCTAATTACATCGGACAAATTATTTTGATATAGATGGTCTAGAATAATGCTTATTTTTCGGTCCATCCATGTATGGGCCAGGATTGCCGGCTTCCCAAACAGGCCCTGAAAGATTAACTAACAAGCCTTGATTTGTCGCAGCTCGTAAACACCACCAGATTGAGCCCGAGCGCCGTGCACACCGTCTCCATGGCGGGCGGCGCCTGGCTGTAGAAGAAGTCCAGCTGCCCGTTGGTGGTGAGCACCTCGCCGACGCCCATCAGCAGGTACTGTGGCGCCTGCCACAGGATGCTCGTCGGCTCCATTCCCGTCTCCGATCCTCGGCAGGTCGGGGATGCCTTTCTTCCTCCCGGTGAGCTTCCTCGCCGCCGGCACGAAGGCGCGGTCGTAGAGAGGGATCATCACGATGGTGTTGAACATTTTGAAGGTGGCCAGCGAGGCCGGCGGAACTCGGAGGGAGCCGACGCGGGCGTCCATCGCCATGCCCTGCTCGACGAACGTCGAATTGGTCTGCGCCGGCCCGGTGTAGCAGAAGAGAATGCTCGCCCACAGTGGCAGCATCCTGACGAGAATCTTGAGCTCCTCCACCTGTGTCACGATGCAGAGCCTCCATGGATTTCGCGGCGCGGCGCCCGCCGGTTCCTCGTCCGAAGCCGTCACGATGGCGGCCTTGTCGAAGAATCTGATCACGCGGATGCATCTCTCAAGAATCAGTTTGCTGTGTACAGTGACTGCATCGAGGAGATATGGGAGACAGGAACTAACCGGAGATCGGCGGTGTGCTCGATCCCCAGAACTCCTTTCAAGGCGGAGGCGTCCTCTACCTACAGCACAACCGTCGTTCAACACACACGGCCTACCAAATTAGGCCCGTCAACGTGGACGGCCCATAGAACCAACGTGAGATCGCTTTAAATATGGGCCTAAACTTTAGCTCTAGGCGGAACATATGGGCTTTCTGTGAGGCCTAAATTGTTGGCTTGGGTTAGAGGTCGATGGACGGAAGGCCCAAAAGAACCCATGAGGTTTGGATCGCTATCTATTACTAGCTACCCATATGGGCAGAAAACTTCATACCGAAACCGAGAGCGTCACAAACGAGCGCGCGGCGCGGTGGCGGTGACATGCCGCCGGCGCCATGGCCGACGCCTCTCTCCGTCAGGCAAGCCGCCGAGCTCCACGCCCGTATCACCACCTCCGGTTGCCTCCTCCACCTGCCGTACGCGCACCACCTACTCAACTCCCTCGTCAACTGCCTCCTCCCTTCCGAGCCCCTCCACCTCCGCTACGCCCTCCACCTGTTCGACCGAATGCCTCCCTCCACCTTCCTCTTCGACACCGCCCTCCGCGCCTGCTTCCGCGCCGGGTCCTCGTCCGGGGATCCGGAACACCCCTTCCTCCTCTTCCGCCGGATGCGCCGCGCAGGTGTCCGCCCAGACGGCTTCACGTTCCACTTCCTCTTCAAGTGCTCTTCCTTCCGCCCCCACGCCCTCCTGTTCACGATGCTGCACGCCGCCTGCTTGCGAACCATGCTACCGTCTGCCGCGCCGTTCGTCGCAAATTCTCTCATCTATATGTACTCTGAGCTTGGGCTCGCTGGCGATGCTCGACGGGCTTTTGACGGGATCGCAGTGAAGGATGCGGTTTCTTGGACAATGATGATCAGTGGGCTGGCCAAAATGGGCATGCTCCATGACGCGCGGCTCCTCCTGGCTCAAGCTCCAGTGAGGGACGTGATCTCATGGACAAGTTTGATTGCTGCCTACTCTCGTGCCAGTCAAGCCAACGAGGCTGTCAATTGCTTCAATAACATGCTTTCTGATGGCATTGCACCGGATGAGGTTACCATTATTGGCGTGCTCTCAGCATGCGCACAGCTCAAGGATTTGGAACTGGGCCGTTCCCTGCACTTGCTTGTCAAGGAGAAGGGAATGTTGACGAGTGAAAATCTTGTGGTTGCGCTCATCGACATGTATGCCAAGTGTGGTGACTTCGTTCATGCACGAGAGGTTTTTGATGCTGTAGGTAGAGGCCGAAGGCCTCAGTCATGGAATGCTATCATTGATGGGTACTGTAAGCATGGACATGTTAATGTTGCACGGTCTCTATTTGATCAAATGGAGGTCCGTGATATCATCACATTCAACTCAATGATTACTGGGTACATCCACAGTGGCCAGCTTAGAGAAGCATTACTATTTTTCATGAATATGAGGAGACATGATCTGCGTGTTGACAACTATACGGTGGTGAGCCTTCTAACTACTTGCGCAAGCTTAGGTGCATTACCACAGGGCAGGGCATTGCATACTTGCATTGAGCAGAGGCTGGTGGAAGCAGATATATACCTTGGTACTGCACTTCTGGACATGTACATGAAATGTGGGAGGGTCAACGAGGCAACCTTTGTTTTCCAACGGATGGGCAAGAGAGATGTTTACACTTGGACTGCTATGATTGCTGGTCTCGCATTCAATGGGATGGGTAAGGCTGCTCTGGAGCATTTCTACCAAATGAGGTGTGATGGCTTGCATCCCAATTCAGTTAGCTACGTTGCTGTTCTGACTGCCTGCAGCCACTCATGTCTATTGAATGAAGGCCGTCTCTACTTTGATGAGATGAGAATCTTGTACAATATACATCCTCAGATTGAGCACTATGGATGCATGATTGATTTGCTGGGACGCAGTGGGCTTTTGGATGAAGCAATGGATCTTGTTAAGACAATGCCCATGCAACCAAATGCTGTCATATGGGCCTCCATCTTGAGTGCCTGCAGAGTCCATAAACACATTAACCTAGCTCAATTTGCAGCGGAGCATCTTCTGAAGATAGAACCTGATGAAGATGGTGTCTATGTCCAGTTATATAACATATACATAGACTCTAGAAAATGGGAAGATGCGTCAAAGATAAGGATGTTGATGGAAGAAAGGCGAGTTAAGAAGACTGCAGGTTATAGTTCTATTACTGTGGCTGGGCAGATGCACAAGTTTGTAGTTAGTGACAGATCACATCCACAGATATTGGAGATCTTTGCAATGCTAGAGAAGATCTCACACAGGTTAAAGTCGGCAGGCTATTCACCGATTACATCACAGATAACAGTGGATGTCGATGAGGAAGAGAAAGAACAAACACTGCTAGTACACAGTGAGAAGCTGGCGATTGCTTTTGGCTTCGTTAGTCTAGCACCGAACCTGCCGGTTCATATTATAAAGAATCTGAGGGTATGTGAGGATTGTCACTCTGCAATCAAGTTGATTTCCAGGCTTTGGAACCGGGAAATCATAGTCAGGGACCGGAGCAGGTTCCACCACTTCAGAGAGGGAGCATGTTCTTGCAACGATTTTTGGTAAATACCATTTCACATTACTACATCTTTTTGGTGAAAAAACTGAGCTTGAGGAGCATTGTAAACAGTAGTTCTCACCTAGTCACCTTAGTTTGGAATTGCATTTGAATTTCTGATCACCAAAAGGTACTCTTTCTTCTCCTTAATTATACTCTTGTTGTCAAGTTGATACTCTATTACGAGTAATATGATCTTGTCAAAATACCAGTAATATGGGTTTCAGGAAAAAGAGGTCAGCTATGTCACTGAAATCATCACAGCTGCGCCTCTCAGTTCATCCTAAGGCTGGTACTTGATGGGCTTTGTGGGCCGTCAATTTTTTTATGGGCTGTCGCACTGTCTCTGGGGGCAGTTCAGGGGCAAGTCGGAAAGCAAAAGGCAGCAAGCCAGCAGCAGACAGAAAGGTCGTCTTCCTCCTGCCGCCCAGCCGCCGTAATGCTCGTATGCTCTTATGCTCAATCCCGTCGTCTCGGGCTGCTCCCTCACTGAGGTAAAAATCCAATCTTGCCTACGCATCCTTGTCCGCCTAAAAGGAGGAGCATATTCTTCTGTTTACCGGTTTGGATTGCGCTTCTTTTGGTTTTGTTTTTTTCGCCCTAATGTCTTCTGTATGTGGGATACTCGATTCTATGCCAGGATGATGCAGAAATGCCAACCGAAAGAGAGCATATGATGGTTGGTGACGGCAGCGACAGTGATGAAGCCACCGAGTTGATAAAATGATGTTCTCAAGGAATACTGCTGCTGTTTCTTTTCTCCGGGGGTGCTCGCTGTTTGCTGATGTAAACTGGAACGGTATCTCGTGCTCTTGAAATTCTTCTGCACCGGCTTTCTCCTCGTCACATTCCTCTCTGTTCAACCCGTCATAGTCTGTGGCGATGGCTGTTCGAGATGTCGCATCCTTGAACCGAATGATCACTGGTTTCATCCGGGACGGCCTTTCTGATCGGGCCCGTGCTGTCTACAGGATGATCTCTGCGGGCATCAGGGAGACCCTCATACCTTCTCTACAATACTCGGAGTGTGCAACAACTACGAGGGACTGCAGCTACATGGCCGGGTGCTGGCTCTAGGACTGCGTTGCAACCCGTTTGTTGGATCTGCGCTTGTTAACCACTATATGCATGTCGAATCACCACATGCCGCCCTCTCATTGTTCCGGGAACTGCCACTGCAGAAACACAGTCATGTGCAATGTGATACTGCGTGCAGAAATATAGACAGAGACCCTATTTTCTATATAAGGGGGTCGGTTCTATATATATACAAGTCTATACAAGTCTAGTGGTTTAACATTTTACCGCAATCGTAACGGGAGGGAAACAAACGTAGAGATTGAAGCGAAAATTGGTGAACAAAGGTGCGGGAAGTCCTTTGGTCATGATATCGGCGAACTGATACGTCGAAGGTACATGGAGTACCCGAACGTGTCTTAAAGCGACCTTGTCATGAACGAAGTGAATGTTAATCTTAAAATGCTTCGTGCGTCGATGATCAACCGGATTGGCGGTCATATAGACGGGACTGACGTTGTCGCAGCAGACAACGGTTGCGGAAGTGATGGATATACGGAGCTCCTGGAGAAGCTGGCGAATCCAGCAGTACTCGGCGACGATGTGGGCGATGGCGCGATACTCGGCTTCGGTGCTGGACCAAGACACTGTAGTCTGGCGCTTGGAGGACCAAAAGACTAGAGTGCCGCTGAGAAAGACGCAGTAGCCGGAGATGGAGCGTCGGGAGTCAGGACAACCCGCCCAGTCCGCGTCAGAATACACGGTGAGAGAGCCGATAGGACCGGAGTTGAGATGTAGGTCGATAGATAGTGTGTCCTTTACGTAGCGAAGGATACGCTTGAGTAGCACGAGATAAGGTTCGCGCGAGGCATGTATAAAGAGGCACAATAGGATACGCTTGAGCAGCACGACGCATCAGTTCGCCGACATCATGACCAAAAGGCCTTCCCACACCTTTATTCATCAGTTTTCGCTCTAGTCTCTGCGTCCGTTCCTCTCCCACTACGACTGTGGGGGGTGTTAGACCACTGGATTTGTATATATATAGATCCGACCCTCTTGTATAGAAAACGAGATCTCAGTCTCACTGTATACTACACTTCTGCAGTTTGATGCTGAATTGCCTGTCCTACTATTATGCCATGAAAGGGTGCTATCAAAATGGAGAATGGCTAGAACAAGGCAGGCGACTCCATGGAGTTGATCTCAAGGCTGGGTGGATTCCATTCAACATTTTCTTGTCAAATTCTCTTGTAGATCTTTACTCTGCAATTGGAGATTCAGTGGACACAGAGTAGGCACTGAGTGATATCCTGCCTGAGGATGCCATGTCGTGGAACTCCGTTGTATCAATGTATGCTGACAGAGGACATACAAAGAAAACAGTTGATTACTTGAGACAGATGCTTTGGCATGGCAGGATGCCTTCAATTCGCTCATTTGTTGGGCTCCTTGCTTTATCTAACAAAACTGTGGACCTCCAACTCGGGGTTCAGATACACAGCATTGTTCATAAGCTTGGATTCAGCTGTAGTAGTGTGCACGTGCAGACTACACTCATTGACATGTATGGGAAGTCTTGTTGTTTTGACCATTCATTAACAATATTCAATGAAATCCCAAGTATTGCACTGGAGTGCTGCAATTCATTGATCACATCATCACTCCGCTGCAATATGTTCGATGATGCTTTGGAGATATTACATTGTATGATTGTAGAGGGAGTGACACCTGATGATGTGACTTTCTCTGCAACTTTGAAGGCCATATCTTTATCAGCTTCATCAAATTTAATCAGTTGTCAAATGGTGCATTCTTGTCTTGTTAAACTGGGGTTTGAAAAGGACATGGCTGTGTTCTCCTTGATCACTGCATATGCCCGTGCTGGTCAACTGAGCAGTTCATACTTGATATTTGAAGCATTGTTGGATCCAAATGTCATGCTTCACTGCTATAATATCTGCTTGTGTTTGATACGGAGATGGAGCACGAGCAATGGAGCTGTTCAATAAGATGGTTAGTAGTGGCCTGAAGCCTGACAATTTTACTTTTCTGTGTGCAATTGCAGGATGTGATCAGGCAGGAATGTTTGAAGAAGGACGCCTGATGATTGAACTCATGAGAACAAGCCATGAGCTTGATCCTGATGAAAGACATTTTGCTTGCATGGTCAACCTTCTCAGTCGAGATGGTTTTGTAAAGGAGGCAATGCAAATGATGGAGCAATCCCCACTGAGACACTATACCAAGGCATGGAGCTCGCTTCTACAGAGCTGCAAAGCACATAGTGAAAATTTGCTGGGAAAGAGAGCTGCAAACATGCTGATAGATGTAGGGAGAAAAGATCCAGCCACCACTTTGCAGGCATCGAATTTCTTCTATGATATTGGGCACAGGGAAGATGCTTTAAGGACTAAAGAGATGACAAATGTAAAATAAGTGAAGGGGAGCGGTCACAGCTTAATTGAGGTTAGTCACGGAGCTTAGCACTTGGAATTAAAACCATATCGGCACCATAGTTTGAGGTAAACATTTGCACAGCACAAGGAGGTTCTCAGTGGCTCAGACTGTATTACTTCGCCTATTACTCTGCTTGTGTGGTAAAAGATGTTCGTGACTTTACCAAAAAAAAAGGAAGTTCGTGACAAGGTGCCTTTTTTGTTTGTTTGGGCCTGGAATCAATGGTTAAATCGTGTAAATTTAATTGCATGTTATGAACACTGATCTGCCAATTGAAGCTCTGATTGTTCACGCAGGTGTGGACTTGCTTTTCTATGCTTACTGATAGTACAATCCAAATAGTATTTATCTGAATTCCACTGGTATTGATCCAGCTGTCTGCCTGATCCATTGCAGGAAACTATTGCTTGCTGCATTTGGCGGTGGAGGCTAACTACTGTTTTGAGCACAAGCATTAACTTTCTAGTGCAGGCCGGTGGATGAAGTGAGCGTTGGCGTGGGGTAGGGTGTGTGTGTCAACTGGCAAGAGGATGGCCGGTTTGTAACCTATCTGAAAAGAGCCTCCACTTGTCCCTTTCTTTTCCTTTTCTTGTGTCCCCCTTGCAATTTCTTATGTATCAGTTAGCAAGTTCATAAGGGAATCTTTATATATTTTTTTCTCCCACTGCTAATTGCATCCAATCATCGAGCACACTTTCAGTTAAAGTACTTTCATGGCCTAATTGGAATGAACCGACAGCAATTCATTATTTCTGTGCAAAAAGCTTCTCCATCACTGGCAAGCAGTATCAGAAAAGGCTCCCATAGAACTGGCGCAGAAGTGGCTCTGGTGCCCCAGATTACAGAACAGACAGAGCGCTCCTCTTCTCTCCCCCACTCCCACTTGAGCCCACCACCACTTCCCCCTCCTTTTCCCTACTCTCCCCTTGCTGCATCTCGAGCTGGTAGCTGGCCACTCCGCTCCTCTCCCCTTGGTGATCTCCTCACCTCCAGAGCTCTCTCTTCTCCGCCTGAGATACTTTCGCGGAGCTTCAAACCAGGGCAGGCATGATCCGTGAAGTGGCCTGAATCTTGCGTTCTTTTCTGTTTTTGTTTGCCGATGTTCGGCTAATGCCATCACTGCGTTCTTGCGGTTTTTCAGGGGAAAGGTTGAGGAGGGGATTAGGTTAGGAGGTTTGGAGGAAGCGCGGGCGACATGTCAGGAGCGGACGCCGACAAGGTCTTTCTTTAGCACATATTAGCTCGTCTGTAGTTGGTTCATGTAGAACGCCTGTTGATTCTTGTTGCCTTTGCTACTGAATTCCTTTGTTCCTGTCCACTGTGTTGAAATCTTCAGAGGATACAACGCCACTCAAGTTTGATTTGCTTGCTTATAGTGACAGTTGCATTCTAGGGTTTGTGATCACCTGCCAACTAGTTGGTACGGTCGAGGTTAATGTTGATTTGTGATACCCTGCCAGCGAGCTTGTAGCTTCTAGGTTAATCTTATATGTGCACATATCTTGTTCAGGCTGCAATGCAGACTAGCAGACAAGGTCGGTTATTAGGGTCTTATGGATATTCTTTGCATTCGTTTCATCCGAAATTATGCTTAGGAACCACCTTTGGATAACTCTTGTTGCCAACAACTGTTTTACAGGTCCAGGAACTTATACATTGCTGCCTCCAGCTATACATGGACAAGAAAGAAGTTATTGATGCCCTCTCCCGTGAGGCAAAGATAGAACCTAGTGTTACACAGCATGGTAATCCTCTTACCTTGTATGCCAAAAGTTTCATTTAGCTTGCTTGAAAGTTGGTCTGAAAAGTTGGTCTGAGGTTTCTATCTTGTTGCATGCATAGTTGGATGGGTTGCTACCTTGTTGCAGTTTTCATTGTGGAATAATGGGCATATGCTGGTTCATATACCATAAATATGATTTTGGCAGAAGCTGTATCATCAATTTTGTAACAAGCACTGCTATATGCATCATAAATATACTTTTCCTAGATTCCCGTTGGTGGAAAATGCTGCGTTTCTCTGAGAATCTATTAGATTTCAGGAGGGCTCCGTCAAACAAAATGAGAACATAACTAGCAAACCATTTATGTTTATCTTGATTTGTTCCTCTTTTTTTGTCATTTCTATTGTTAACATCTGGTTGATTTTCTGTTTCTTTCCAGTTTGGCAAAGACTCGAGGAGACTAATCGGGAGTTTTTCAAAGCATACTATTTGAGGTTGATGCTCAAGAATCAAATAACAGCCTTTAACAAGCTTCTTGAGGATCAGTTAAGGATTATAAATAAAGAATATCATTTAGGGCCTTCTTCTATGCCACTTTCTAATGGCTCCAACTCAAACTTATGTAAGACATTTTTTTTCAGTCCTGAGTTTCTGGAAATGTCTGACTGATATGTCCGTAACTGGAGTAGCAGACCATCATTTAAGTGATCGTAGAATGATTAACAAATAATAGTTCTTTGGGATCCTCAAGATATCCATGTTTCTGAAAATCATCTTATCCAAGTGTAAGCTCAAGAGATTTTTATATATTAGGTGAAGTTGACACTATTGCTAAAAGACAGATATTTGCTTGTCTTCACTTTCCGTTCTTCATGTTTTTTTTTTTGTTGGCAGGGGTAGGTATATAGTTGAGCACAGACTGCTCTCTTACTGGTTTGTATCATTTTAACATGGCCTTCTGTTTTCCTTGTTTCAGTGAAGCAAAATCCATGCTTTTTAGCAGAGTCTACTCCCATGCCAGCAATTCCAGATGGTCTAATGTGCAATGGAAGTTCAAGTGGCATAGTAGATCGCACACAATCCAGTGATCAATTAATTTATGCTGGTAAAGACATTCATAGCCTTCAAAGTGGCATGGATGCTTCCACTTTGCTACCAGTGCAGAATGCTAATCCTGTGCTGTTTGGTGCGGACAATGGGATGACAATTAAGATGGAATCAGGCTATTCTAGCAATGGTAATTTTGCTTTCTGTGGGAATGCTTTCCTGGAATCATGCCAGTCAATAGGTGATGCATCTGGTGGATCCTTTAGTAGTTCAGAGTTGAATGGGCAACCTCTGGATGATTCAATTTTGGATATTGAATCGTCATCATTTGGCTTCTTGAATCAGCTTCCCCGAAATTTTTTTTCAGACCTACCAGAGGATTTTAGTCAAAACGCAGGTATATCGTACTGACCATGTTGATTTATTTTGCTTTGAAATTTGAGTATCGGTTTTGTTTCCTCGTACCTTTGTTTGATCTCTGAGTACTTATCATCTTGCAGAAATATTAGACAATTATGAGAAGTTACCATTCCACCCTTCTGAGCAGAATAACTTTTCAGATTGTACAGGTGGTGAACATACAGGTAATCATCCCCCCCTTCCTTTCCTGTTCACAGCTAGCCATCACCTTGTGGTTGTGTGCTATCAGTGTGCTAATCTTTATCAATAAAAAAAAATGCTGTTTTCCTGTATGGCTGATCTTTGCAATGGCATTCTTGTGTTTGCAGGTTGAGCAACCACTGGCCATCTGTACATACATGCTTGGGCAGGGAAATTTATTAGCCTTTCCTTTGTTAGTTCCAGTATTCTAATGTGACAAGTTTGGATGAGTTGTCTCTCCCATATTCTTGCTGATGGTATTGTTGGTGTGTGTGTGTCTTGTACATTGATGTGGTTTTATAAGATAACCATTAGTAGCAGTCTGCTGAATCCTCGGTCTATTGATTGATGGGTTCATGTTCTTGTCTGGCAGGTAGAACTGAAATTTCTTTTAATTCCAAGTGAATGCTGAAATTGGGGTTCTCTTGTCCTACCGCTGTATTGGCAGGGAATCCGTACAAGCGATTGTGTTAACGCTGTCGGGATTTGCTCTTTGATTTTTCGTACGTACAACTACCTAAATGACCGTGCTTTGCAACGGATCATGTATGTCTGCCAGCCTCGCTAGTAAGATGGTGGAAACGGATCACTCGAGAGGCTGCTTGGCTCGATCCTTAAACTTCAGTTCAAGATTTGGCAATAACAGGGGGAATGAATTGATAATTGCTGACCTGATGCTTGATTAGCTACTGCTGTTAATCTTCACGACAGGGTGACAATCAGATACTGAGATATGAACTACTGCCGTTGGTGGGCTAGGTTCCGTTGGGCGTATGGCCCTCCTTGTTCGCATGTACTGCCGCTTGGGCGGATGGACCACTGCCAGCGGCCTCGTGCGAATGCATCGTGGGCTAATCTTTTCAGCATTTGTACGAGGTGGGGTTTTGCACGTACAATGCCGCAGCGTGCACGAAACTCTTCTTTTAAACTTAGTAGAGATAGGGGCACTCTCAGTGTGAGAATGGTGATTTTACGGTGGTCTCTATTGGTATGGATGACAATAGCGTTATATAAGAGTAGTTTGTTGTCATTGACGTCATATAAAAATAACTCGTTGTCTGATTAATTTCGTCAATTTAGCTACATCATGGACGTAGCATTGCAGCCAGTGGGTTCCATTTTAAAGCGCGCCAGCCTACAAAATCGCGTTTGCGCAACTATGACCTCTCTCTCTCTCTCTCTCTCTCTCTCTCTTAAATGTGCTTAGATGATGTTTTTATTAATTAGCTAAAATTTTCAAGAACAATCAATAATATAGATATGCTTTTGTAGGACATACTTTGCAAGAAATGTAGCTATAACATTAATGGTTTTTATCTTGATTTGCAATAACCATTGTTACCAAGATAACTAGTAATTTACCATGCTTTCGTGTGACCATTACCTATCTTTTTGTTTTTAATTTTTTATAGTAATATTGTAAATAAGTTTGTAAATAAATTATATAGTACAAAATGTACTTAAATTTATTGATATGAATAAACAATATTGCAACAACAAAAAATTAGCCACTCATAAAACTTCTATTTTTATGTTGAAATTTTTTTCTGAAATTACAATGTTTATGCCAAATTTAAATCGAATGAATTTACTATATGCATGCTGTCATATCAAATTTACTATGTACAATTTCATCATATTAAATTTACTATGCGTATATTATACTAAATTCAAGTTTACCATATATATATATATATGCATGTCATAAATTTTATACATTAAATGTGAGAAGGTAAATAAGGTTTTTTTTTTGCAAAATGCCCTAAACTAAACGGGTAAATTGTAGACGGGATTAACAGCATATACCATTATTTTTTAGGATCATTTTGAAATTTACTATTAAGATAATGATTTTTTTGTAAAATATACAATTATGTCGTGTCTTATTTTACAATTAGGGTCAAATAAAGTTATGAATTAAAATTAAAATTTGATGTCAATTACTTCACGTGAGTTTGGCCGCTCTCTGTTGAATATAACCATCTTAAATTTGGAATATAATTAAATTTATATTGATTTGCAATGAAGAATATTTTAATGATAACAATTAGTTCACCATGATTTTGGTGAACTTGTACAATTCATCGTAAACCGTATTTTCCATGGTAAACTAAATCTAGATTAAAAATCCTGTATACATGGGCATTATATTTGGTAGTAAGTGAAATAAACCTCCAAACCATATTTTAAATATTTTTAATTTAGTGGTGCATAGTACTAACTAAGCTAGGTAGTTTGATTTTCCTTTTTCTTTTTTTCCTCTTCGCTTCTCCTTTTTCTTTGCCCGTTCTCTTGCCATGTTTTTCCGACACCTTACTTATTTCTTGATGGTTCTCTCTCTCTCTTATTTTTTTAATACGTGGCTGCACTCGTGTCTCCTGTTGGTTCTGGATGCTTCGATTGGAATCCTTGTAAAGAACTCTTTTACATTGCGATTATCTTTGCCAACAATGGTTCTAGTTATTCTTATGTTTGTTATATCTGACGGACACTGTTTACTAACGACGTGGCGCATCCTGACATCATTTTGGGGTTGGCTTTTCACTTAGAGAGATTAGAAAACAGAGGATGGACCTCGCCGTCCAGCCACAGATTACTCAAACAAAGGGACAGCTGATAAATCACCCTGTATGTAGCCTGTTTCTAGCTTGTAGTCCAAGTGGGAAAATTATGCTACTGAATAATATGCAAATGCTATTGTGATAAACAACCGGCCCGGTGAAAAATAAACACCCGGTACGGCACATTGACACAATTTTAAGCACATTGGTACGCACGGCCGTTGGCACGCCAGAACAAACTATTTATGACTTGGCCCGTTGTCAATGCCTGCGCTTCAGACAACTAACAGAGGAAAGCTCGTGAAATTGTCAGACCAACAATATGTGGCGCAGGCCATGTTCACTTTGGTTTCGTGGTATTTGAACTTGTGTATGTGGTTAGATCCGTAAACTTAAATATTATTATCTTTAGATAACTAAACTTGCTAAACATATCATCACTGCCGGTTCAAAATTCGAGCTAGCACGCCACATATTACTATCATGGCATCACCATTAACCCTGTGAGCCCACTCACATATTTTTTTCTTTTTTCTCCTTTTATTTTTTACTTCTCCTAGCTATATATTTTTCTTTTTCTCTCTTGTGCTTTGTTAGAATGACAAGTTAGGGATGAGAGCTTGATGGCGATAGCCCAAGGACAAGATCAATGATAGTGACCGCACTAAGAGCTCGAGAGCACATTGATAGGAATAAACTGAACATGACAAATAGGAGCAACATTAGAGGCACTGTATGGCTATGGCAATTCTCAATCGGCAAGGAGAGTGGCAAGGATTCCTGCTCACGAGGGGGTGGCACTAAGGAAGTTTCAAGAGACTATAAGGCTCATGAGGGCTCGTGGTAGAGGTTCGAAGGAAGGGATGGTAGTCATAAGAGCCTCGATCTCCTAAACCCTTAGCCCAACACATCTCAATCTAAACGTCCTTGAACCAAAAATAAGTCCACTTTACCTCCCTCATATTTGATGAACAAAACATTTTTCTAAAATTCTTTTAAAGATTGTCTATTATAAAAAAATGTTTTTATCTTTAAAAATCCATATCTTTTTAAGAGTCCGTTCAACTCTAAGAATTTTTTTAAAAATAAGATCATCTAATAACACTGTTAGTTATATATATTAGATTCTTATTTGTTTTCTTTGTTTTTGTTTTGTATCATATAGTATCTAACACTGAGTAGCAACCAGTTAAGTTGTTTATTGAAAAAGGACAGACTAAGTCAAGTCACTATCCCATATTTTAAATTAAAATATATTTTGTTTGTAAACTATGTATGTTAGATACATGTTATCGGCTACAACTCGTAAGTCGATCCAATAGGATATAAACCCACTTAGTGCACTTGCCTTCCTTGTTTGTTAATGATCTTGCACCCTTGTCATGCATTGTTATCCTATAGCTTATGCTCGTTAAGCGAGAGAATCGACAACACTTAAAATTTGACGATGGGATAAAATGGGTTTGAAAAATATTTTGAAGTGCTGACACTCGTGGTCGAAAGTTTTATGAAATAAAATGGTTTTATAAAACTGGGTCATGGGTATTCATCGCTTGTGTATCCTAACTTTCACATGACACATAAGGACCGATTCTTTAAGCAATTTTACCGATCATATTAAAATACGATCACATGGATGAAATGGGATGTCCCTATCCAAGTAATTAGTAGACCCTATATATGTATGAGAGTCAATAGATATGAAGCTACCGAGATGGCATCCGGGATGCACTTGCGAGATCCTAAATACAAAAAGCTTGAGACTTGCTCGGTACTTGACCTGCGACCATTTCAATTGACAATCGGTTATCTTGGAAATACTTTACAAAAGACTTGTCGCGAATCTCTCTTCACGAGGCGTATCTAATCAATACGTGTTAGGTGTTGGGAGCAAGCTCGTATCATATGGGTAAAGCGTGCATCTTTTACAAAGTTTATACTCTATTCGAATAGCCGTGACTATGGTTATAGGTAGATGTAATATGATTTTTTTAGCGTAGTTTTGTCTTTTAAAAGATTTGTGAAATATTAGTTGTGGTTTGAGAATTGTTACCAGAATTAACATATGTGACCAGTGAAAGACCTGAGTGGTCTAAAACAGAGTTGTATGACCCCAGTGTGTCACATGGCACTAGAGTAGAAGTTGGATAAGATAAAGTTGAGATGTGGTTGAGAAAGAAAAGAAAGTAAAAATACGGAAATAGAGATTATGTGCATGTTCCGAATTGAAATCATGACAAGTCGTTACAAGTTGACTTATGAAATAGGTTGAGACACAAGTCTCTTAACTATAATTGTGGTCAGTTATTGTAAGATAACTCACGAAATATATTAAGATACGAGTCTCTTTTCGATAACTTGAATAGAATTAAAACACATTTGATTACAAAACAAAGCCAACTCTATTTAAAAACCCTTACATGGTATGATAATTTCTATGACTTGCTATGTATCTTGTGTACTCACTTTTGCTATTATATCTTCTACAGGAGTATATGAAGACAAAAATCTAGCCATAGAAATGTTCTTTCGTTGAGTCGTGTTTATGGGTTTAGGTCTAACTTTTCTTCTGCTGCCGTCTTTTGCTTGTGTCACGTTGAATGCTCAAGAGATTTATCAAATAAATAAAAATAGCTTTCACGATGATCTATCAATGTCATTTCTGAATCAGCTGGATTTTTAGGCCTGAGAGATGTTTCGTTTTTGCTGATGTATATATTGGTTAGTTGGAGAAGTGCGTTATATAAGCTTATTAAATTTTGATAACACTAAATTGTATGATTGAAAATGGTAACAAAGTAAACATCCCGGCAACACCGTTGGCCGTTAGAAGAACCGAATTAAGAACACATCACTTCCAGGAGACGACTTCTTCGTCAACTAATCAACGTCCACTAGGGCCAATGAATCGGCCAGCTGGTGCAAAACTCCACTCCATCGTTTAGTTTAGTCTCCGTTTCTCACTTGCATTAATTTGATCATTCAACGTCTGGATCTGTCATGCACCATCCAGCTGGATGATCTCTACTGGTTGTATATAGAGTACGTAACTAGTTTAACTTAATTACCAGCCTGTTAATACATGCTCTCTGCAGCAAGAACCAACCTGCATGCAGACGAACTAATTAATAATTAAACATTGACCATGCTGCTGATCTTCCTCGGCCTAGCTGCGCTTGCTCTGCAGCTCGCGACGGCGCTGCCGGAGCCGGGGTGCCCGACGACATGCGGCGGCGTCGCCGTCGAGTACCCGTTCGGCGTCGGGCCAAACTGCTCGCTGTCCGGCGGCTTCAACCTCGACTGCGTCCGCGACACCCCACAGCTCCGCCTCGGCGCCGCGGAGCAGCAGAAGGTGAGGGTGCTCGGCGTCGACGTGCGCCACGGCAAGATCCGGACGACCACCGCCATCGCATCGCAGTGCCTGAACCAATCCACCGGCCGGTTTGTGAACAGCTCATTGGCGGGCCTCGACGTGGCGGCTCTGCCGTACCGCTTCTCCGACGAGGACAACCGGTTCTTCGCCGTCGGCTGCAGCGGGCTCGCCCTCCTGTACGGCGCGGCGTCCGGAGTCAACGACCAGGTCGTGAGCGGCTGCATATCCACGTGCTTCGGTAACGCGAGCATCAGGAGTGGCTCCTGCTCCAACATAGGATGCTGCGAGACGGTCATCCCCAAGGGGCTCAGCTCCTACCAGCTCTTGGTGGGAAAATTGACTGGCGGCTCGCCGGTGAACCGGTGCATGTACGCCACGATGATGGAGGCGGCAAGCTTCCGCTTCGAGGCGGCGGACGCGACGACGGACGGGTTCTACCGCAAGAACAACGGCACTGTTCCCGTTGTGTTCGACTTCGTGGTGGGCAACGAGACGTGCAAGGAGGCTCAGATGAGCAGCAGACGAGACACCTATGCGTGCCTCAGCAATCACAGCGTCTGCGTCGACCGGCTTGATGCCCCCGGCTACGTGTGCAACTGCTCGCGTGGGTACACGGGTAATCCCTACCTCCCCAATGGATGCATAGGTACGTATACTTGCATGGGAAACTATTCTGATCCCTGTTTGTATTGGGCACTCAATTTTTCTCACCTCTGATCTTGTTCCAACTATTCCTGCTCCGACCATCTCAAAAAAAAAGAGAAGCAAATTAACAATAAATTCTTCTCCACAAATTCCGTAATTCGACGATTTTGAGATGTGGGGGTGGGAGACGAGTGGGTGATGAACGGACAGTGGCGACGAAAAGGGAGTAAGGTCATCAGTGGTGATGAGGAGAAGCAGATTCTCTACGGTTACTGCACAGCAGTAGATGCCACTGACATACGAGACCAGAGCGAAATAGACCCATATGTTAGTGTTGTAGTAACTGTAGACAAGAGGAGAATCCAGGAGAGACCGCCCATGCTCTACCACTGCCATGCCATCACAAGTATGAATCGTCGAAAACGCTCGTAAAAATTAGCCAGCACCAAAAGTTGCTCTTCGTTCATCGTCAGGGCTGCACTACGCACGCTGGCTCTGCCTACTAACGAGGGAAGCTCGGTTGGAAAGTGGTATTGAAGATGGACCAAGAAGGGAGAGGGAAGATTAATTGGGGAATCGATAGGGCCTATATGTACATATGTTCACCGGGAAGGTCTATTCGAACGTACTAGGTCCAAATCGTCGCAATAAAAAAAACTTAAGGTGTTAAATTCTACTTATCATTATTTGAGTCAACTTCAATTTCTTGGTATGCAGATATTGATGAATGCGGTCCTGAAAACCAAGGGTGTCCTACCGGGATGATCTGCATTAACTTCCCTGGCGGATACAACTGCTCATGTCCAGAAGGAGAGTACAAGAGCAACAAAAATGGAGTATTGTTCTGTGAACCTGATCAGAAACGGTCTTCCATCTCAGTCTCGGTGATCATAGTCATTGGTAATGTAATTATTTCTAATATTAAAACTTTATACTACAATATAAATATTTCTGGAGCACTAATTTTAAAGCATAGAAAGACATACTCCTTATATTCCTAAATGTAAAGAATTTTATGTTGTTTTAGAGAAAGTAAAGATAGAGAAAAAGGACTCTAGTGCCCTTATTGTCATATGGAGTAGAGAGTGGTTGGGGGTAAGGTGAGAAAAAAAAACAAATATGAGGTGATTAATGGAATAAATAGTATGCAAAAAATCCCTTATGTTTGTATACAAAATTTGAATAGTTAGAGATGGAGGTGATATGTTTTGAGCCAAATCAGATATTTGGGAGAGTAATCTAACCAATTTATAATTCAAAATTTTAGCACCGAGATGATTGGAAGAGAATTTTTTTTGTTTAACATAATCTAACCAATGATGTAATAACTGCAACAGTGTATGCCCCTTCATTATCTCCGTTAATCTGCGTGCGAATTAATATCAGTTTTTTTATTTGTCACTCGTCTAATTTTTTCCTTACCTATCAGTCAACTAAACTTACCCAAGTCAATAGACTAAACATGCACAATATATAGCACAACTTTGACACAACCAAACATGTACAACCTTCAGATTGTTTTTTTATTACTGGGATTAATCTAGATGTATTTTTCTGCTTATATAGATTATAATTTGTTGTTACATATATATTGGTTACTATGAACACCAAAGCATATATCTGTTTTTGAAAATTTTGGGCTAGAACGTTCTTTGGTCCAGCAGAAGAAAAAAAATACAAGTACGAGTTTTTAGATATTGATCGAACTGATTGATAGATAAGAAAAAGGAAATCATTTTAACAACTAGTTGACCCCTTTAATTAGTGCCAACTATGGCGTCGTCATTGAACAGGCGTTAGCGGCGGCCTCGTTATCGCCGTGATAAGCATCTTGATCACATACCTTGTGCGCCAGCGACGAGCGCTCGCCGACGTCAAGCGCAAGTACTTCGAGCAGCACGGCGGCCTGCTTCTGTACGAGGAGCTGAGCTCAAAGCCGGGCAACGCCTTCACCATATACACCGAGGAGCAGCTCGACCAAGCGACCAATGGCTTCCACGACAGCAACGTCCTCGGCCGCGGCTGCCACGCCACCGTCTACAAGGGCATTGTGCCCGCCGCCGGCGGTGCCGGCGGCGACCTCGTCGTCGCGATCAAGCGGTGCAAGGTGATGGACGAGACGAACAAGAAGGAGTTCGGCAAGGAGATGCTGATCCTCTCCCAGGTCAACCACAAGAACATCGTCAAGCTGCTCGGCTGCTGCCTCGAGGTCGACGTACCCATGCTGGTCTATGAGTACGTCCCCAACGGCACCTTGTATCAGCTCATTCATGGCGCCGTCGTCTCCTTCGCCACCCGCCTCCGGATCGCCCACGAGTCGGCGGAGTCGCTCGCGTACCTACACTCCTTCGCGTCGCCGCCGATCCTCCACGGCGACGTCAAGTCCTCCAACATCCTCCTCGACGAGAGCTTCATGGCGAAGGTGTCCGACTTCGGCGCCTCCATCCTGGCGCCCACCGACGAGGCCCAGCTGGTGACCATGGTGCAGGGCACGTGCGGTTACCTCGACCCGGAGTACATGCAGACGTGCCAGCTCACGGAGAAGAGCGACGTGTACAGTTTCGGCGTCGTCCTTCTCGAGCTCCTCACCGGCAAGAAGCCGCTCTGCCTCGACGGGACGGAGGAGGAGCGGAGCTTGTCGGCGAGGTTCGTGGCCGCCATGAGGGAGAACAGAGTGGAGGAGATACTGGACGAGCAGGTGAAGAGCGAGGCGAACGGCCAGTTGCTGGAGGAGATCACGCAGCTGACTCTGGAGTGCCTGCACATGTGCGGCGCCGACAGGCCGGCGATGAAGGAGGTCGCCGAAAGGCTGGGCGGATTGCGGAAGCTGTTCCAGCATCCACGGATGCAGCACGCCGTAGAGATCGAGTAGGCGAGGTGTTTGCTCCACGGCTCGCCGGAAAGTATCAGCTTCGAGATGGTACGGCGCCACTAGTAGCAGCGGCCAGCGAATACTAAACTCGATTGAGATCGAAGCGTTTCAAGTTAGTATATCCTTTTTTTTGTGTGTGTGAAACACAAGTTAGTATATCTGGTTACATGCAAAAGTCATTTTGTCCTTGGAATTGTATGGGTGTATACATTAATACATATGGTAGCTTTTTTAAAAAGATAATGAATAAATCGGCCGCTGTGTTAAGGACACAAATTCAAATCTGCTTCATTTCAGGTAATGAAAACGGGGGCCATGCCCTAGTTCAAAAAAAAGTATATTAAGGGCACACAAAGCCTGACATGGCATACAAAGCCGCAGTTTTTCAGGAGGGTTACAGAAACTCCTGAAAAATCCTGATTTAATTTTTTCTTGAATTCCTCGAATTCTTTTTCCTCCCATGGATAATTGTTTCATCGACAATTTTACGGTGCTCATATCACGGTTTTTGATATGATATTGACATATTGTACTGTTGTAGTGTTGTAAATAAAGGATATAAACAGACGCGTCAATTGCTTCCAAACAAAAGCTATATAGACATGAAAACAAAGAAACTTTGCTTGATTTCTTCTACATTGCAAATAATCTCATGGTATATATATACGAAATGATGTGTTTTACTTCCCACGGAAAGAGAAAAAACAGAGCCATGGCTATTCTCACATATTCTGCATGAACTGAAGATTCAGTTACAATACACTCTTAGAAGATTCACAGCCGCCAAATCCATATCGTCAGTTTTTTTTCTTGGCCAAAACATTCTTGTATTGACACATCAGATATAGACCACTGCTTCAAGGAAGATGCTACCCCGCTCATTTACTTGTCAGGCATTTCAATTGGCATCAGAAATTCAGAATCCTTTGAGCTGGTCACTCAACCCGGCTAAAGCTATCCATTTCTCCAGTGTCGTGGCAGACGACACAAACGCTGACTTGGATGAATCGACATCACTCTTGTTCACTGCAGCAAGAGGATACATGTAGACATGTAGTGTTTCAGATTCAGATTGGCACAACGAATTAATCACTGAAAGATTCTGTTTATGACAAACGAAAAGGTTTTCAAATTGAAAAGTGGAAGGAGCTCAAACTTCTGATAAACTAGTGGTCTGCTGGCAACAATAGCTAATTCAACTATCCGAGTCTAGAAACAGAGCAAGAACAGGTGCAAATATACCTGATGTAATCAGGGAGGCCAAGGAGGAATGGAAGCTATCGACCATATTTTTCTCCTCTGGGCTAGAGCTGAACTGTTGCATAAAAACAGTGTTTCTGAATCAGGTGAAAATGTTCTTGATTTGAGAAGAAAATCATATTCAGAGACCTACATGTAAGAGAGGAGACAATGAGGGCAGGATGAAGAAACGAAACCTTGGTGAAAGCTGCATTGATGTTCTGAACCCACTGAGCATCAGAGTTTGGGCCTAGGACACTGCTTGCTGCAGGGAGGTCATTCTTGTCAATGGCCTGCCCTACCTTGCTCAGCTTGTAGACGAGATCCTGCAAAGTAGCCTGTGGTTTGTAATTAAAACTAGAGTGCTATTAACAAATCACAAGAGATTACTAATTGATAATTGTTGAGGAGATTAGCTAGATGGAGTAAAGTGTTCTGATGAGCCGACCTGTCTCGGTGCCAGAGGAGCTGATGATCCCCTGCTTCTGGAGCCGCTTGTTCCTGTCCTCCTTGACGCGCTCCAGCAGTTCGATGTCGTCGTCGGCCTCCAGGACGGAAGCCCGCGCGGCGCCGGCGCCATCGCCGGAGAAGGAGGCGGCAAGGGCGGCGAGCAGGCAGGACGCCAGGCCGGTGCGCCTCCCGACGACGACGACGCGCCGTTCTTGGTGGCATTGGCTACTGACAGCCACCACCCCTCTGAACGACGTGGGTTTGTTGGCCTTGGATGCAGAAAGAAGAGGGTGCTGCAGCTGCGCTGGCGCCTCCGCCCCCGCCGCCTTGGACACCGCGGCGCATCCGTCAAGTGACCACGCATCGGTAGCAATGGCCACCATCGGGCGATCGATGAGAGAGAATTTTCAGTAGAAGCAGCTAGCAGAGGAACGAACAGTGTGCGCGCCTGCTTGACTGAAGCAGAGCTCCTTATCCTTACAATCTTGGTGCAACCACCGGAGCCATGCACGAGTTAGCCGTGGACACCAGCAGCGTTCTAATTTTGAAAATACTAAAAATGTTGCGTGGCACCGGAATTCGGAATTTTGGAATGAAACTTTGTGATATATTTGAAAATCCTAACCCTAAAAACGAATTTAGATGGAATTTAAATTCAATCGAGAAATTTAATTTTCTCCTGTTGGATTTATTAAACTTGAATATCCATAGGAACAACAAAATTTGAGGAATTTCAGGCACAAAGAAATCGAGATTTTTTTTATAATTTCTGTAATTCTCTCCAGAATTTTTAAACTCTGGACGCAAGTACACGCCCATGTCATATTGTACACTCACTTTATTAGTTAGCTTCTGTTACGAGCCTCCTGATGTGCAAGTTTGCACATAGCTAAGGAAGTTCAGCTACCCTGGTCCTGCACCGTGAATTTGTGCAAATACAACTATTTCATTTCTAAAAGAATTTTCGAAGAGCGTGTACTTAGGCACATTATTGAGCACGAATCTAATTTCGGTACATTGTTGCCACCATCTACTGGCACGACACACTTCTCTTGTTATCCGCTACTACTAGTGACGTCACCTCGAAGCTGATACTTTCCGGTGAGCCGTCGAGCAAACACCTCATCTCCTCGAGCTTGACGGCGTCCTGCGTCCATGGATGCTGTTGCAGCCTCCGCGGTCTGCCCAGCCTCTGGGCGACTTACTGTCTTAATTTAAAATTTTATAATTAACAATTCACTCTGATTAAATTGGTTTTTAATGATGTGTTTTTGTCTATTTATGATCAGACAAGCTGATTGGATTGTGGGAGCGTGCACGAGTCAAAAACGGTTCTGTACTATCACGGTCGAACTGGAGTGTGGTCGGATCGACCATTCCGGCGGTGAAGAATTTATGTTTCGGAATACTCAACTCTAACGAGGAGTTGGTTTCGAATTGTTTTTACGTTTTTTAGTAATTTTTTTATGGATAAGTCTTATATATATGTGAGAAGAATGGCGCGGGATCTAGTCCTATAGCATTTAATGTCCTCCGTCACGTAGGCAGATACGCATTATTTTAGCCATCGAAGAACACATTGGCACACATATGTACACCATTCGGTATTTCAGTCAGAGGGTCTGCTCTGATCTAGGGGCTGTGAGTTTATTCAGGGTTTTGACACGGAACTTGCGTAGTGTTAAGCTTATTGTTAGACTATTAGATCACTGAACTGTATATATATATATATAGACCTGACATTTTATATAGAGTTAAGGTTTTGTACACCATATTATTATATGGTATTGAAGCAGGTCTAGACATCTTCGACGCACTAGTATCCTTCCACCAATGAGCCGACGCTTCCTTCCTATCGTAGACCTTCTTTCCGATATTTCTTCTCTATTTTCTCGTCTCGGCTCTCTCTTCTCACTATCTCCTCCGTAGACGGTCTTCTTCTTCTCCACCACCCTCTCTCCTCCCTTGTTTTCACCATGTGACAAAGCGACGGTCTCCATCCGCCTCCTCATCTCGATCTCTCCACCCACTAGGTCATCGTCTCCCGCTATATCGTCTTTGACGAGACCTGCTTCCTCTTCGATCTACTTCATCCCAGATCCTCGTCTAGCGATCTCGACTTTCTCTTTACCAATACCGTGCCCTCCCGATCCTCTCCATCAATCTCACCTTCGGCCCCCTCATCGGTCGCTTTTGAGTACTTATTGTTCAGCTATCCTACTCCTCTTTGGTCCGATACTACTCACATCGGACCTCCATCGGCCCCACCACTCTCATTGGCTCCGGTTAATCCTGTTTCTCTCTCATCGAACACATCAACCCCATCGGCTCCTCAGCCTTCATCGTCTCATACCCACCTGTCGGCTCATCCATTGACTCTCCCCTCCCTATCGGCTACTCCACCTCCATCGAACTGCCCAAACCAATCGGCCCATACACCCCTATCGGCTCAGGCCGATCTAGTTCAGGCCTTTTCTTACACATACAGTCGTCGATCCCGAGCCGATGTCGCCCCTCTCCAACCAGTCCCCACCTCACCTCCCACACTCCCATCGGCTCATATCCCCTCCACATCTCATATGATTACCTGATCACAAACCGGGTTCCTCCGCCCTACTAAGCGCTACGAGCTCTCAGCAGCCTATTGTACTATCTCACCTATCTCGACGACTCCTTGTTCAGCCCTAGCCGACCCTCAGTAGTGCGCGGCCATGGCCGACGAGTACAAGGCCCTCATGGGCAATGAGACCTGACGCCTCGTCCTTCGTCCTCTCGGTGCCAATGTTGTAACCGGTAAATGGATCTTTAAACATAAGTTCCACGCCGATGGATTACTTGCCCGTCACAAGGCATGTTGGGTAGTTCAGTGTTTCTTCCAACATCTCGGTGTCGATTACGACGAGACCTTCAGTCCCATCGTCAAACCTGCCACCATCCAGGTTGTTCTCACTCTGGCTGCCTCGCACTCTTAGCCAATCCACCAGCTCGACGTGAAGAACGCCTTTTTTCACGGTCATCTGACGGAAACGGTCTACTGCCAGCAGCCTCCAGGCTTCGTCGATCCCTCTCGTCCCAACAACGTCTGCCTCCTTTAGTGCTCCCTCTACGACCTCAAACAAGCTCCTCGACCCTGGTACCAGCGATTTGCTGCCTACCTTTAGCACATCGGCTTTGTGGCCTCCGTATCCGATAGTTCTCTCTTCGTTCTTCACATCGGCACTACCACTACCTATCTTCTCCTCTACGTCGACGACATTGTTCTTACAGCGTTCTCGCCGTCCCTCCTGCACCAGATCATGGCTCGACTCTACTCCGAGTTCGCCATGACTGATCTCGGACCCTCTCCATCACTTTCTTGGCATCTCTGTCACTCGCTCTTTTCACAGGCTCATCTTTTTCCAGCGTCAGTACGTCATCGATCTCCTCCAGCGTACGGACATGGCCGAATGTCACCCCACGACCACTCCGGTCAATACTCGCGCCAAGCTCTCCGCTACCGATAGCTCTCTCGTCACCGATCCCTCCTAGTACCGGAGTCTTGCTGGTGCTCTTCAATACCTCACCCTAACACGGCCCGACCTCACCTACGCCGTCTAACAAGTGTGCCTCTTAATGCATGCTCCGCGCGAACTTCATCTAGCGTATCCTTCGCTACATGAGGGCACTCTCCAGCGGCTTGCATCTTAGCTCCAGTCCCATAGACTCTCTCACCGCGTACTCCGACGCGGACTGGGCGGGCTGCCCTGACTCTTGACGCTCCACGTCCGGCTACTGCGTCTTCCTCGGTGACACTCTAGTCTCCTGGCTCTCAAAACGTCAGACTACAGTGTCTCGGTCTAGTGCCGAAGCCGAGTATCGCGCCGTTACCCACACTGTCGCCGAGTGTTGCTGGCTTTGTCAGCTTCTCCAGGAGCTCCGTGCACCTATTTCCTCTGCGACTATCGTCTACTACGACAACGTTAGTGCCATCTATATGACCATCAACCTGATCTATCATCGACGCATGAAGCATATAGAGATAGATATTCATTTTGTACGTGACAAGATCGTACTAGAATATGTTCGGGTGCTTCATGTATCATCGGTGCACCAGTTCGCCGATATTATGACTAAAGGCCTCCCCGCGTCTTTGTTCACCAGTTTTCGCTCCAGTCTCTGCGTCCGTTCCCCTTCCGCTAGGATTGCGGAGGGTGTTAGACCACTAGACCACTAGACTGTATATATATATATAGACCTGACCTCCTATATAGAGTTGAGGTCTTACTCTTACTGTACATTACATTCTTACACTCATTAACTCTTGTATATTAACTGATTAGCATCAAGCAAGCCTCACCAGTTTCAGGTGTACAATATCTCTTCCAAAAAATCAGTTTGTACAATATAATCCTTGTTATTAGGTGTTGATGAATTATGCACATAATTACACTAGCCTGATAATATTGACTAGGCAAATAGGCAGCACCTAAGGTAACGCAAAACATAACCACGTAACATGACAAGACTACATATCACCAGAACCAGCTTGTGCGGCTATCAACAGCTTTGACTGTGGTGGCCACCAGAGGCATACGCCCATACATGGCAGAAAATGTATTCAGACATTTTGATCTCTGCAAATCATGGCCTTTCAAACTACTAATACCTCTTGATCCAATCTCGAATATCCTTCCTGCAGTAACATCAAGAAAGTGAACTTCAGTATGGCCTCCTGAGAGCAATAGCAGCCAGGCTATTCGCATAGCAATATATTTTACAGCAATTGGTCCTTGTTGGTTTGTTGCGTGAGTATAACATTGCTTCCGCATAGTTCTTGCTGATTCAAGTAGTATGAAAAGTAACTGACAAGCATATAAACCTACTCCTTTATCTAGAAAAACTGAGACATATAACAGGATAGCAAAGTTTCAGAAAAGCTCCCCGCCAAAAAAAAAAGGTTTCAGACAAGCTACATTGATTTGTTGTGGCTCATCTTCCAAGAGGAAACTCTCAATACAGGGAACAAATGCAAAGCACTCTTGCATGATATGAACTAATTGAACTAAATAGGGGTCTACAAGTTTCTCCGTAGAAGATGCAATATAATTTCAGTGCTGCACAAGGATGAGTACTGACCTTGAACCCATACTGGTGGAGCTCCAGTTACATTTCCCACGAGAAAGGACATTGCAATATCCTCACAATTCCTATCAATCATTAGTAAAATTGTGAGACACACTAGTATAATAATCATAAGGCCATCAGATAGCATTGTAATGCCCACAGCTGAAGAAAATTTCTGAAGAGATGTTGCTGTAGTAAGATATGAGTTGCACCTGTTCTCATTCACATAATCACGAATAGTCGGGAGCATGTGATTGGTATACAGATCCAAATACTTCCTGTGGAAAAAACTTGCTTTGGAAAGAACCATGCTATAGGTCCCTGTCCACCAAACTGACCACCAGCTTCCATATCTGTATTCCTTTGTATTACTCCCCTGCAGAAGCAGACACTCCAATTGACATAACTAACTTCCTCAGTATATCCTTGTAAAAATTCAGCAGTAACACCAAGAAGTAGCCACTTGTGTATCCAAACTCAGCTAGTGTACAGATTACTCAAGATGCACCAAAAATTCAGATAATACTCATGATGCACCAAAATTTCAGAGATTCAGATATTATTCATGATGCACCAAAAATTCAGATATTACTCATGATGCACCAAAAATTCAGAGATTCAGATATTATTTATGATGCACCAAAAATTCAGAAATTCAGAGATCAATCATGATGCACCAAAAAAAAAATTCAGAAATGGTCATTATTGTGCAGTGCATTTATGAATACCGGGTCAGCAAGCCAATGCATCCGGGGCACGAAGCCCACCATTGCAGAGGGCGCGCTCTGCCACACGCCGAAGGCGAACCGCAGCGTGGAGCATGGGACGATGAGGTCGTCGTCGACGGAGAAGACGGCGTCCGTGGTGAGCCCCTGGATGGGCCTGAACCTGTTATTGAGGCTGTCCTCCGTGTTGATCACGAACCGCGCCTCCGCGCCTCCTCCTTGCCCGCGGCTGCAGTTGAGGATGCTCCCGCGAAGCTCCTCGGTTGTCTCCTGCGGCTCGCTCCAGACGACGTGGACGGCGTCCACGCCGGCGCAGCCGGAGTAGTGCGCGACGGATCTCCTGAGCAGGTAGTAGCGCTTCCACGTGTTGATCACCACCGCGTAGCCCCCGCCCCCGCCGCTGAGGAGGAGACATTGGAGCGGGATTATCGGCGGCCATACAGAACAGCAGAGCAATTAGTGGATGGAGCAAGGGGGGCGTGCGCTCACCGTGGCGAGGCGGCGTAGGCGGTGGCGACGAGGTCGGGGCGGTGGAGTGTGAGAACGAGGGCGAAGGTGGTGGTGACGGCGGCGACGGCGAGCAGGCAGGCGGTGAATCTCCCGGGGACGACAGGCGGGTGGCGGAGGGGGAGCGGGTACCGCCGTCCGGAGAGGTACCTCCTGTCCGCCGCCGCCTGCAGCTGCTGCAGCAGCAGCTTGGGCATCATCCCCGGCACCGCCTCACAGCGCACCCTCACAGCAACAATGGCAGTGGAGGCGAAGACGAAATGGCGACGCGCGCGCACGGGATCGAATCCGATTGGTGCTCGCCTCTGCTCGGAGTCAATACGCTTCCCTCTCAACACGTCATGATCTGGGTTGGTCCGTTGAGTAGTGGATGGGGTCTCGCCGGCTTCTGGGGCTTCTTTTTTCCTTTCAAACCCCAGCAAAAACACGGCAGAGGAGAGGAAGAGGAGAAGCTTCTCGCAAAGCTTGTGGTGGCGGTGGCGACGGCGGCGGCGGCGAACTCCACAGCTCCACGCAGCCTGTTTTGCTAATCTGGTGTGATGCTCTCCCGCCTTTGCAAATTGCAATCACGCTGGTTAGCAAGTCTACTGATAGTCTACTAGTACTAGAAGGAAGTGACAGTTGCCTTCATTTTTCCTATTATGTGTTGGTGACTGAAAAAAGAGTTCAAGGACAGTTTCTGATTATACTACTTTGCAATCAATTCAGTTCAGTAGTTTGATGGCTGCAAAATTCTGCCGCCGACATTGACATGTTCTGGCTTTCTTTTCTCCACTTCTGATGTCATAGAACTAATTTGCCTCGGATAGTTGGATTTTGATGAAATTTTGCGATAACCGAACTAATCTCTGGTAAAGATTACTCTGTTCTAGAGGAGGCTAAGATTATGTTTTTCGTATATATTGAGTTTAACATGGCCAAAAAAGAGTGATAGCTTCAAACTCAAGACTGTAACTAGTTATATTCTGTTTGCAAAAGAGGTTATTGCGTAATGCAAGGGACTATTCCCTCACATGGTCACATGCAGTGCAAGCCCCACATTGAATAACAATGCACTTCGATTAGCATGGACAAATTTCGCCTTGTTATATCCTCCAAGTCTTCTCTGCTCCGGAGTCCGGATGTTTTCCTCCTTGAGACGTAACAGCTAGTTAGATTACACAGATACTAATAAGGTTGAAGTGGTCGCTAAATTTGAGTGTGTTATCTAAATCTTTAACCTCTTAAAATATGTTTTAGATCTCCGGGAGTCACACAAATTTAAACAAGTTTCAACCCATTCCATACACTAACATATTACAGTGATGCCTACGTGTCACTAAAACTCACATATCACTCATATAGAAAAAAAATTAAAAAACCATTTTTCTTCTCTCTCCCCCTAATCTCCTGTTAGATTGGAGCACAGCTACCATATTGTCGTTGTCGTCAGAGTTCAACAAGACCACAGGGATAACAACGATATCATTTTTTTTCACATAGTGCCTCTACTTGCTGGCTGCACTCCCACTCCATGAGGATTTGGTCTCTACCAAGCATGCTGGGCCACCCACGTTATCCTTCATAGGCCCCTGCTCCATCTTCATCGCCGTCAGGAGAGGAGGGATGAGGGCTACCGCTTCTCCATCCTAGCCCTGCACAAAATTAAGCCACTACCTCCCTCAACGCTCGCTCGGTGCTTGTTTGCTCTCCTCGTCTCTACTGTACATCACCTTTAGATCCTATCTAACCACCAACCATCTATATCGGCTACTTCAGCTAGCCTCGCCTTCAACTTCGCCCCCCGTAGTTAGGCCCCTAGGAGGCCTTGATCTCTGCCGCCATGGACTCTCCTTTTCCATTTGCCACTCCCAATTGCATTATCAACTCCACCATTTATGTTGCCGTTGTATGGATCTCTATCGTTGGCATCACTTCTTCAAGCTATCACTCCCCTCCATCGGCCTTGTTGACGGGACCCTACCCCACCTCCTCTCTGACCTCTGCCCTCTTGTTCCGATTTGCTGAGTGAGACGGAGTATTTTATTATTTTTATGTTATTAAATCTAAGTGACATGTAAATTTATCGTGACATGTCAATGCACTAAATAGATTGGAGCACATTTAAACTTGTGTGATACTAAAATAAGTTTGAAAAATAAAAAATGCAATATAAAAGTTTTAAGATTTAGATGACAAATCCACATGAGTATAGAGATCGTCCTACGCTTCTCTCATACAATGATGTGATGCATGCAGTTGACCCTTGACAGAGACGCCGAATCCACATGCCGCAACAGCAGAGTTGCATGCATGTTGTAATTTGTAAACATTATCGAGATTCCACATGATGTAGAATATAATTACAAACACTGTAGCAGAGCAAAGCAAAGTCCAGCACGATCTGCATCCATAATATTATGTCATCTATGCATTGATAAAAGTCCAAACATCTGGCATCCAGTTTTCAACTAGAAAAATAAAAATCAAGTTCGTTTCCTAAAAAATGTAGCAGACGGTACATTTTGGTTGGTATGAACCAATGCCAGAGGTTTCAATTCATCTCTTATGCAAACTGTGTGTGGAGCAACAATGCCAGACAATTTGCAAATTTCACAAGGTTGTTAGAACATCATCCAGAGTGTAGTTCAGGAGTCAAGGGATAATTTGCTGATATCCACTCCAACACCGTGGCTGGCGACCTTTTTCATCTCCAGTGCGGTTTTGTAAGGTGGTGCAATTGGAGGCTGGACTGGATCCAAACTCTGGTAGGATCCGCCCTCTGTGCTTCGAAGTGGGTAAGAACGATCTGAATCATAACCACTGAGATCACCGCAGGCCAAAAATGGGATGTAGACCTTGTTTGGTCCCTCTAACCATCCGCTTCTGCAGTCTGCACATGACAAAATGGGATGAGGCATCATGTGTCATGTATTGGGATGGCATTTCGGAAATGACAATTTATATTTCAAGTTTTGTGCCATTACCTAAATCATCAGCCCCTGAAGGAGTCCCCACTTTCTCTAGCAGGTGATATAAATCTTTTTCCTTAAATCCTTCAGGAGGTGAATAATTCTCACAAACTGCAAACGCCTCTGTTTGACAGGTGGAAAGCTGATTATAGAACTTCACACAAATATTCCAGGAACCAGGAAATAAGAATTATGATCAATAAAAAGTAAGTGCAACATCTATACTATGAATGATTCATTTGACATCAAGTTAAATTGATATAAACCATAGTGTAGACTTGACTGAAGAATTTACCATAAATACGTAGTAAGCAGATGTATCAATTTAATTCCCCTTTAAAGAGACAGACTTACCAATGCTTGAGTTCCGGCTACTTTTGGGCTTTGCAAAGGTAACTTGTGAGAAGAACAGTTTCAGCTGCATAATGTAGTGACAGTAAGAAATACAATATTTTTCACATAGCACCTCAAGCATACATCGACGTATCTAACACAGTCCATAAACTATGGCATTCTTATTCTTCAAGCTTTTAAGTATAATAACAGCATCGCAACAATACCAACAAGAGGCAAGCAGTGGCAGGAATAGTCCGAGAATATAACCCGAATAACCTACGTGCATTAATTAACTACAATTAGATCTTCATCCTGATTGCTATACTGCTTTGGCCTTCAGAGATGGAGAATTGCAGAACAATGCAACAACAGTACATGAACACGAGTACTTGACAGATAAGAACCACACAAGCTGATGGTGCATATACATTTGTAGACACGATTTAAAAACAAAAGTACAAAAGCTAAAACAGAAGAGGTGATCACCTGGCAATACAACAGACTTGTATCTTTACCGCGGAAAATCTTTGCAACAAATTTCCCACCAATTTTAAGTACATGAGTCACAATTGTCAATGCCTAAACACAACACAAAAGAGTACATCAGCCAGACCAACTAAAACTAAAATAAGGCAAAATATAACTGAAACAAGCACAAGAAAGAAATAAGCAACAAATTCTTTGCCAGGCCAGCCGAAGGAGGCCACCAATTTCAGTAACATAAGAAATAAGCAATAAATTCTCTAAAAGTCAGTTAAAGAAAGTCGAACCTCAACATAAACAAAAGGAGAACCATCATACAAAAGTTAAAACAGCTTTAATTGAGACAGTATCTTGTGTACAATCCAAATAGTTGCCATTTGCCAAAAAAGAACTCCGATCTTAATTGAATATACAAAGGTAATGAACTGAACTAACCGCCAGTATAAGCTGGGACTGAACAAACTCGTCCATATCATGAAGGCCGGTAACTGTAATAGCCCAAAGCACCATAATAAGCATGAAACATGCATGGCAGTCTAATAACATAAACAAATTGGATACAATAAGGGGCAGCACCATCATACCATCAGGAGCACCATCGCAGATGACCAAATCTGCTTTGCATCCATCAAAATGCCTAATAACCTAGTAGCAAAATTATATCAGTTGCAGCAAGCCAAACCACAGGAGAAATTACAGCAAGCCAAGTCCCTATGAGAAAAGCTATCTTCTTTTCCTAACTCACCACTTCCGCTGTTCGAGCATTAGTGATGTCCCCTTGAACTTGTATGACACCTTCTATCGGAGCCATCGGTTGCAAATCAATGGCAACAATAAGAGGAATGTCACATTCTCTAGTATAAACCCCCATAACAAAGAGGCAAAATAATCAGATGTTAAGAACAGAACTATGCTGGAACAGACAGCGGCACATTGACTGACATTAGTACTTACTTGCAATCAGGAGATTGTTTTGCTGGTACATACAGGTTGCGGCTCAAAACCTACAAGTGTGATTAGAGACATCAGCAAGAAGTACCAAACCTAACCAGCAAACTTAGGCCTGTATGAGCAACCAGACACAGGAATACCTGGCTCCAGCTTCCGGGAGCAGCGCAAAGATCAACAACACGCTTCACTCCTGCGAAAAATTTCGCATCTTTCAGTCAGCTCGTAGATGTTCATTCATGGAAGCAAGTGGCAAAAAAGGTTAGCGAACGGGGTGAGGTCAGGTGAGACCGTGGAAGATGTTGAACTCCTGGTCGATCTGTAGGAGCTTGAAGGCGCTACGAGCTCTCCAACCCTCCTCCTTCGCCTTGCGGTAGTAGATGTCCTGAGAGCAACCGGCGGCGAGCCCAATCACACACACACACACACACACGGTGGTGGAGAAACAACGAAATAAGGCGGAGAAGGACGGTAAGGAACAAGCAGAAGGTAGCGTACGTACCCTCTTGTCTTTTGAGGCCTTGCCCATCGTGACGAGGTGTCGGAGCCGGGGGGGAAGGAAGGAAAGATACGGCGGCGGCGGCGGCGGCGGCGGCGGCGGCGGCGAGGAGTCCTTGGTTTGGAGATGGCGGCGACGGAGGAAGAAGGAACGCGCGAGGAGTCGAGTAGATGTTGGGTTGGGCTCGTCAGGTGATGGCTAGTGTTGGGCTCATTTTTCACGCCCAATCTTTTTTTTTTCAATTGTTCCTTTGCAATTTTGCGTACTCATTCAAATTGGTGGGTTTTATTACAATCGCACAAAATCTGTGCAAATTCTTTTAATATTTGTGAATCTTATTCCGGATGTGAACGGTGGAGTAGAGCAAGTGTGAGATATAGTTTTTTTTTGAATTTTTTTGTATTCCAAATGGTTTTTTATTTGTATCACACATAGATCGCTAAGTTGATAAAGAGCAGTGAAAATCATATACCTCCAACTTAAAATATAATCATTTTTTAGTTTGCATGAAAATTAAGAATGTAGTTATGATGGTAGAAGATTATGATTAGCTGCATCTCGGTTTAAATTGAATTGAGAAATAATTTCACCTACCTTAGTTTTTTTTTAAACCTGTCCAACTGATAAGGCAACGTACGACAATTCGATCTACAAGAGATAGATTGTACCTACGTGAAAGGATAAGTATACTTATGCTGGCTGTGTTGTGGCTTCATTTGATCCTCGGATGTCAAAGTTGCAAACTAGAGGATCTGAACAGGTCATGGAGAAAAATAAACACTATGATGATCAGGTACGTTTGTTACTATTGTTGATCCATGCAAAATCATGTCCAGCTCCTCAAGGAAGTTGTGATCCATATTGTGATCGTGGATGGGAGTTAGTGAATCATCTGATGGACTGTCAAATAAAAGATTGTTCATATCGATACTGTAGGAAGTCAAAGATGGTATCTAATCACTATAAGAATTGTATTAACGGCCATTGTCCTGTTTGCTGCAAAGCAAAAGAAATGTTGTATCGCTCTTCTGAACAGGCATATAAACAGAATCCTCCTGAACCTACACTTATTACTCAGCTCAATATGAATGAAAGAATTGTTGATAGGGTACATGGTGATAGAATGGACATTGACCTGGTGGCAGTTGAAACCTTTGATGACCAACCACCAGCAGCAAAGCGTTCAAAGTTGTAGCCTGTCTCCCAATGCAACCAACAATGCCCCTGTTCGTAAAAAAAAACCCAGGGTTTATGTTTCAGGAAGCTCATTCTAGACAGCTTGATCAGAACAAAAAGATTGCCCCTGATCAAGAAGTAGACATGGGACTTGATTTGTGACCTCAACAAATTAATTTAATCAGCTGCTCTGGTAGTGATGAAGAAATTGGTGCTGCACGAAATGCTGTGATTCTTGGTGTTTTAAACGAGATGCATTGTCATGTCCAGCAAGAAACCTTTGTGTCTGACAAAGAGAAGAATGTGACTGTTGCTGATGTTAAGAAAGAAAACAGGCTCTATGGATGTCACGATCTCCAAAACTGGGAAACCAAAGGTAAAAGGTGTTTCACTCATGGAATTGTTCACTCCAGAACAAATACATGAACACATCAACAGTCTAAGGCAATGGGTTGGCCAGGTATGCTACTTGACCTGGACAAAATCTCCACTATGTTGTGGTATCTTTCTGTGCGGTTGTTGACATTTGGATGAATTTAAGATGATGAAAAGATACAGCTAAGTGCTGGTTTACATAAGTCGTAAACACTACATTCATACCTGACAGACTTTCTTGCAGTCTTGTGCACCCTTTTTTATCCAATATTCAATTTAGGAAATTGAATTTGAATATAAAAGCTTCATCTGGTTTTAATAGTTCTGGTCTGAGCTGGAAATTGTTGCCTTGTTTTGCCTTGCACCATGGCCAATTGTGCCTGGTGTTTTCAAATCCCCAGCATTGTATGTCTTTTGCTTAATCTATTGTTTGAAATCATGTTTTACTGCTATCACAAATTTGCAATGAACCATATTGTATGCATATGCAACGATATGGATTTATGGTGCTATGAAGTATATAAACTATACACTCGATTCCATTATTTGACAGTAAGGCTAAAGCTGAAAATAATCAAGTGATAGGATATTATGAAAGTGAGAACTTATGCCAGCTTTGCAAAGTTGAAAAGCTTAGTTTTGAACCTCCACCAATATATTGTTCTCCTTGCTCTCCTTGTGGTGCTCGGATAAAACTAAATGCATCATATTATACTGGATCTACTGCTATGGCCCACCTTCATTTCTGTATCTCGTGTTACAATGCGTCTCTGGGCAACACAATTGTGGTGGAGCTTATTAAAATCTTAAAGGCAGATCTTGAGAAACGAAGAAACAATGTCAAAACAGAAGAAGGGGTAAGCATGTCCTTTCCCCCTTTGTGATGCCAGTCTTTTATCTATATTGATTTTTGCATACTGATTTATTCCTATTGATTGGCTGAACAATGGGTTCAGTGTGACAAATGTGAATGCTGGCAACATCAGATCAGTGCACTTTTTCAATGCCAGATGAAATGATGCTGGAGAAGTAGAATATACTTGCTACAAATGTTATAGTGAGGAGTTTAAACGTGGTTTGCGCATGCCTTTACCAGAGAGTGTTGTTCATGAGGCCAAAGATCTGCCAAGGACCCTGCTTAGTGACCATATAGACGAACGACTTTTTAAACTGACTCAAGGGTGAGAGACAGGAACAGGCAAATAAGTTAAAAGACAAGTTTGATTATAACTAGTTCTGGACTTCCAGTATCCATAGGTTTTATTGTCCTATATAATAAGGTTTGCAAGAGGGCTAGTGCTACATTTTTACTGCTCCCTTCATTTTAAAATATAATTATTTTTAAGATTTAAAATTTATACCATAATATAAGTTTTTTTATACTAATTTTAATGCACGAAAATCCATATATTTTAAGTCAATCGTGTTTGGGAGAGGAGGGGAATCTAAGAAATTTAAAAATCAAAATTTGACCATGGTGACTAAAACTTAACCTAAACAACATAAAAATACAGAGTAAGTAGTATTTAGTATGCTATATTATAAATTATCGGTAGTGTTTTATGTGCGGCATTCTAAATTCAGCATATGCCACTAATATTCTCAATAAAATATTGTATTTCTAATTTTTCATATCTACAAAAATATATTTCTTCTATTTTGTTCTATCTTTCTCCCAAATTTTCCACCATGTTAGGTTCCTGGAGCGGATGGACTTGTGGTCAGAGTTGTTTCATCGGTGGACAAGAAACTGGAAGTTAAGCCACGTTTTTTCAAGATTTTGCAAGAGAGTAATTATCCAGCTGAGTTCCCTTACAAGTCTAAGGTGATAAAGTGGTCAGGTCATTTGAAATATGTAACTAAAATTAAGAAAAAAATCGTCTACCATGAAATTCTGGTAATTCACTATGCCTGCCCTAAGAGTTCTCTTCAAGATTTTTTAGTTTAGATTTGCCAAGAAGAGGAGAATAGTTTCCTAATCAGTCATTCACTGGACTACTCATTTTGGTAATTTATTTTGTCAAAATCTAGTACTAGTTTTTTTTATGGATACAGATAGGTTATCTAGAGTACTGTCAACAGCGTGAATTCACCGGCTGTATATATATATATATATGACCCCTAAATAGAGTTAGAATTTTATTCTCATTGTACACCATATTTCTATATGGTATCAGAATATGTTTAGACATCTCCGATACGTTAGCATCCTCTCGTCGGTGAGCCGACGCTTCCTTCCCGTCGTAGAACTTCTTCTCCGATATTCCTCCTCTGTCTTCTCGTCTCCGCTCTCTCCTCCCCGTCTCCTTCGCAAACAGCTTTCTCCTCCTTCACCGCCCTCTCCCCCCACCTTTTCCATCACGTGACAAGACGATGGCCTCCATCCACCTTCTCATCTCATTCAGACCCGCCTTAGCTTTTTTCTTGCTTCGGCGCACCTTCTCCTCCTCTGACACCGGCGCAACTCTGCACTCGTCGTCTCCATCGGTTGGACCCGTCTGTCCTTCATCGGATGGACTCGTCCGCTATCCATCGGCTGGAACCCTCTCAGTTTCCGCTTTTCCGACACGTTCATCTGTTCTCGGACACGAAACTTCTCCATTCGCGTCCGAGCCACTCTGACGTGTCCACGGATACGAATTTCTACTTCCCGGATGCGAACCTCCTTTCTTCGCGTCCGTGCCTTCTCCGATTTTTCGCGTCTGCTCCACTCTGTTGCGTCCACGAGTCCACGGACGTGAAACCTCCCTTCACGGATGCGAGCCTTCTCACGCCCGTGACCCACCTACTCTCTCTCACTCATGACCTACCTACTCTACCACCCACTCCTCACTCAACTACTCCGCTACCTACTTCCATCGGCCAACCACTCTCTTCATCGGCCACCTACTCCTATCGGCCAACGACTCTCCTCATCGGCCCTACCTCATCGACTTATCACGCCCCATTACTCTCTCGTCATGACCACCGAGTCGGCTCTTAGTTCCGGCACTCTTCCAATCGTCGAATTTTTTCCGGCCATCGGCGCTCCTGACCATACCTCAAGCATCACTTTGTCGATCTTCTCACCACCTTACGCCATCGTCAACATGAAATCTCACGTTCCCATCTCCCTTGACCTCAATGCCATATTATTTTAAGTGGGTATTTTTCTTTAAATCACTATGTGGAAAGTTCGGCCTTCGTTCTCACATCGATGGCTCCGCTCCACCTCGACCCGATGATCCCCAGTGGGACATCGCCGAGTGCTGCGTGCACAGCTGGCTGCTTGGCTCAGTCGATGACTCCATCCTCAACCTTGCAATGGACGACACCGACCCCACCGCCCGAGATCTCTGGGTGGCCATCGAGTGGATCTTCCTCGCCAACAAACTGTCGTGCCCCATCTTTCTCCTAAATGAATTCTACTCCATGGTACAAGGAGACTTATCTGTCTCCTCGTACTGCCAACGCCTCAAGGTCAAGGCTGCTGCCCTCCGTGATGTCGGTCACTCTATGGCCGACTCACAACTCGTTCTTACCCTCCTGTGAGGACTTAACCCCCGCTTCTCAAATACCACCGATGATATCGTCAACTCCACACCGCTTCCTACGTTCGCCCGAGTCCACGACATGCTAATTCTCAAAGAACTATGCTTGGCCAACGACGAGAAGACTGTGGCCCACACCGCTCTCCTCGCCACAGCCGATTATGGCTGCTCCAACCCCATCGGCTGCCGACCACCGTGCGCTGCTGCCACCTCTAACGGCTCTGGTAGCCATGGCTTTAGCCCTAGCAACAAAGCCCGCGCCGGTGGCAACGGCAAAGGTAAGGGCAAGAACTGGAGCGACCCGATGCAACCGCGCCCTGCTCCAGTCCCTACCCCGTCTGTCAATCCCATGGGTCTGTAGCTTTGCAACAACCCCTAGGCACCCTAGCCCCAACTACGCAGTCCCATTGTCTAGAAACCAGGGGTTCTTAGTGCCCATCCTTAGACTCACCTGGCATCGGCTCCTATCCTACCGCCTCAGCCGATCCTACCGTCACCATCCACCTAGTCAGTTCCCTCGTGGAACCAAGCTGGCTCCGTCGCCGAGTGTTGCTGGTTTCGTCAGCTTCTCCAGGAGCTCCGTGCACCTATCCCCTCTGCGACCATCGTCTACTACGACAACGTCAGCGCCGTCTACATAACCGTCAACCCGGTCCATCATCGACACACGAAATATATAGAGATAGACATTCATTTCGTATGTAACAAAGTCACACTAAGACAGGTTTGGGTGCTTCATGTACCGTCAGTACACCAGTTCGTCGATATTATGACCAAAAGCCTATCTACGCCTTTGTTCACCAGTTTCGTTTTTCTTCCACTGCGACTGCGGAGGGTGTAACTGATCTTTCTTATAGAGTTAGGTCTCACTGTATACCAGTTTTCTTTTTTTTTTATCAAGAGCGTCTTTGCCCAACCTGCGAGTGTAGTCTAGAGCCTGTCAAGGTTGTGTTCCTATGGTAAGTCGTAAGAGTAGGTGTGTATTAATTGTCTCCTCCCCTCTCTCTTTTTTTAACTTTACTCCTCTTAATACAATGATATGCAAGTCTTTTGCGTATTCCCGAAAAGGAGCGGGATTGAATTGATCACATACTGGTCGAATGCCCAAAGGCTGTTCAGGTACTGTGGATGATCTCAGCCAGTGCATTTCAGCTTCAGGTACCACACTGCTTCGTGTCCAATCAGGAAAGTTTGATCTTTAGTGTTACAGAAGTAGGGAAGATAGCAAATTCAAGATGCTGAGGCTATGCAAGCATTGTGGTACTAGTGGCATGGATGATTTGGAAGGAAACGAACAATTGCCTTTTTAATCAAGAGAGCAAAGCATGGTTTCATTTAGTGAAGGCCATTGCCAAGGAAGCTAAGGTTATGGACTCTATCAGGAGCACAATTGCCTATCCTGGTAGTCTAGAAGACTAAATAGGCAGATATATGGTGGTCACAAACATGAGTTGAGATTATAATTTAATTTCTCAGTGGCCTACTGCGTGGGGTAGTTTGTGGTATCCAAAGTTCCAAACTAGTGGGGTAGTTTGTTGTATCTAAACTCTGACTTTCAAGGATTAATAATAATGCACAGTCTTTTGCATATTCCTGAAAAATCGTTGCTATGGTTGCTTTTGAACTGATGAGTTTGTTGTTGCAGGTGTTATGATGCAGAGCAGCTGCTTGAAGAGGAGAGTCACCCAAGTAATAGTAGATATTCGCATATACTCCACCCAGTAAGTAATCTGGAAAACGTCGAACTCATAGACATCAGTAAAGAAACAGAGCAAATAATCACAAAATCTCTTTTACTTCATATCATTGCTTAGGTTGAAATTGCTGGGGTACCTGAAGATACCAAGGACAGAGATGTTATGTTGGAAAATGAGTTTTTTGACACCAGACATGCATTCCTGAGTTTTTGTCAAGGAAATAATCATCAATTTGACACCCTCCGCCGTGCGGAGCATTCCACCATGATGATACTATACCACCTTCATAATCCAACTGGACCAGCTTTTGTTGCCACGTGTAATGTCTGCAAGCACGATATTGAGACTGGTCAAGGGTGACATTGTGAAGATTGCCCAGACTTTGACATGTGTGCTTCATGTTACCAAAGCATGGAGGTGCCAATAATCACCACAAGTTAACAAATAATCCATCATCTTCAGAGCGTAATGTTCAAAATAAGGGAGCTTGGCAGAAGCGCATTCAGCAGGTGATTTCTATTTTCTGAGCAAATTAAACACCAAGAAGGTTTATTTATACCTACACATTTTCGTTAGCTGCATCACAGTTCGATCATCCTGGGAATGGGTCGTTGATATTCACAGCTCTATACTATTGTTTTCACTGCTAAGTTATATTCTAATTCCGTACACTTAACCGCTCCATATTTGCCCTATTCTCTTCAAAATCATGCCTGTGCGCTTTTGGTGCTATAGTGCTACACAAAAGGAAAATAGCGAGGTATATGCTTATGTTTTGCTCGACAGTTACGATATATGCTTTAACTATGCTTACTGTCAAGTTCTTGTTCTTTTGGGGCACAATTGGTACAGAGGTTATAATTTATACTATTTTTTTTTACTATATGAGCTAAGTGATCAATATTTTTTCTAGCTAAAGCTTTTTTTTTGCTGAAAAAGACAATTTATTGTTTGTGCTATCCATTTTCTATATTAACCCCACGAAGGAAATTGTCTTAAATTTATGATATTTTATCCTTGGTCCTGCAGGCACGGGCAATGCTTGAACTTGCAGTGCATGGCATCATCATGCCATAATCCTAGTTGCCAATACCCTAACCACCGAAAACTTAAGGGACTCTTTCATCATGGAGCGCATTGCAAGATACGACTATCTGAAGGTTGTACACGATGTGCGAGAATGTGGCCTATAATTCGACTCCATTCCCAACCTTGCACACAATCAGATTGTGCTATGCCAAGATGCCGGTAGGCCTTCTCCCCCTAGTCGGCCGCTCACCCTCTCGTTGCCCCATCTGCATCTATTTTCAATCTTACGCCATTACCGCCTAGGCTAATATTGTGTCATCGTGCTTTGCTTCGCCACAGGGATTTTAAAAGTTACAAGAGAAAACTGGACCAGCTGTCCGAGTCCAGGAGGGCTTCTGTAAATGATACAGTCAAAGAGCTGCAGAAGTAGCTCACCATGAATGAAGTAAAAAATTATACAAACAGAGAATCACTGTTCTCGGTAACGAAGACACCCACATTCTACCCATTTGGTCATTTCTAGCCATGGTATTTTTTGCGCGCCTGACTCGAAGTGACAAGATGCATTGCAGCTAGTAATTAATTATATAGCTCGCTTAACTTACTGCGATCCCCTGCTTTGGAAAGGTCTATAGGAAAGATAAACAGGGATAATCAGCCATTCCATTTGTTAATTCCAGTCCCTACGTTATTCTTAAATCCCTGTAAGGTGAATCCTTTATTCTTTTCTTTAATTCTCTCTATTTAATATTATAAGTTGTTTTGAATTTTTAAAATATTTTTTTAAGGAAAAATATAGTAACATTTACATCACTAAATTATTTTTATTAAATATAACATTTTGATATTTTGATAGTATGTTTGTTTTGTATTAAAAATGTTGCTGTATTTTTTTATAAATTTAGCACATCTAAAAATATTTGATTTTAAAAAAAATTAAAATGATTTATAATATAAAATGGATGTAGTATATAAATGTTGGATCTTGTACTCTCTTCTCTTCTCTACCGTTATATCCCTCATATTTCTTTCGCACTGTCATTGCACACCTAATCTCAGTTCTAAAGAAGTGACGTTAGCTTGCTTTCATAACTCATAGTTGTGTTTGCCTACACCTTATCTGTTAGACAATGGAGATGCATAAAGAATATGAAAGCCTTGTCCTAATGGAAGGAACTGAATTAGAGGCAGAGGAGCGGCCTAGAATTTCCGAGATTCATCCAGATTCCTCAAGGGCCAGCGCATTTCCACGACATCCACTTTCTGTCTCCATATACAGCACCAAGTGTAACGCGTGCTCTATTTACAGATTTTTTTTACTGGGCAACATTAGCTATGGTAAAAATTCTAGTAAAGTTGGTGCGTTTGGTTTGCTACGAATTCTTTTATACTCTTATTGTCTGTTTGTTAGCGTATTAGCCATAGTTAAAATTTAAAATTTAAAATTTAAAAAGTTAATTTTTAAAGATTTTTCATCATTGTTTACTTTTAACTATTGGTTTTTAAAATATAAATATAAAAGTTTCTTTCTTTATTTTTTTAATACAGCTTATGCATCACAAATATATATCTGGTAAATAAAAATTCTCCTCTTACGTTAGCCAAATTTCTTATATATAACAAAAAAATTGATGCAAAATAAACAATAACAAAATTCGTTGGCGTTGCCAAAATTCCGGCCAAGCTGGCAGTCAGTAAGGCACGGCAACCACGAGACTACGAGAAGAGTAGGAGAGAGGCGTGAACCCAGCATTGCCACGTCGACCCACCACCCGCGCCTCGCATTTTATCCGTTTCGAACTGCTGGTGTCGCGCGCGGCGTGGTCGCCCCCGCGCCCACCACTTGTGACGGCGACGCCGCCTCTCGCCGGCGTGTTCTCCTCTCTCTGCCGCCGCGGGCCCCAGCGAGCGAACTCGCAACCGCAGCCACAACCCGGAGCCCAGCACGGCAGCCACTCAGACCGGCTTCGGCTTCCCCCCCGCTTTATCACCGCCCGCGGCGGCAGCGGCCTCCGTCCAGTGCAATCTCGCAGCCAATTCACCTCCTCACCTCCGCGCGCCGGGTTCTACCCATGGCTGCCGCCATCGTGGCCGCGAGGGCGCCTCCGGGCGGCGCCACCGTCATCGCGTCGTTCCACAACCACCACTGCGCGTCCCCCACGCGGGTGCTCCCGCTGGCCGCCGGCTCGTCGTCCGTGGGAAGGAGATACCACCAAGGCGCGTGCTGCTACGCTGCGAAACCCACGCAGGTGGCTGCTGAGCTCGACCAGGAGGGGGCGCCCGAGCCGGCGGTCGCTTCCGCCAATGCCGCGGCGAACGCGAAGCCGCGAAGGAAGGCGCGATCCCGGCGCGGCAGGAAGGGGAAAAGGTCGTCGTCGTCGTCCGAGCCCGGCACGACGGCGGTGGTCGACGAGGAGACGGAGGTGAAGGAGAAGAAGAAGGGGGAGGATGGAGAGGAAGACAAGGGGAAGGAGAAGGTGGTGGGGCTGGACCTGGACGAGGTGATGGCGGTGAGCCCGGTGGGGTTGGGGCGGCGGTCGCGGCAGATATTCGACGAGGTGTGGCGCAAGTTCTCGCGGCTGGGGCAGATGTCAAGCGCGTCGTCCACGGCGCTGGCGGAGGAGGAGCAGGCCGTGCTCATCCGCGGCGGGCCCATGTGCGAGTTCACCGTCCCCGGCGCGCAGGACACCACCGTCCTCGTCGTCGGCGCCACCAGCCGCATCGGCCGCATCGTCGTCCGCAAGCTCATGCTCCGCGGATACAATGTCAAGGTCAGCTATACTCCATTGCTAAATACTCCATAGTAGCTCAATTCAAATCATATCGGCACTGATCTTACTGCCAAATGAACATTCCAAGTGTGATTTAAGATATCGCTGCTCTGATGATTGCCCTTACTAGAATTAGCATGATCTGTGATGTTTCATATTTCCAATGTCTCTGTCTAGAATCCAGATTGTTTCATTCCATGCCTGCAGCTTCAAAGCTGAAGATATACTGAAAAGTGACAATTGACGGCTTTGAACTATAGTTCCTGATATCCTCATCTAGTTGGTTCTTGTCTACTTCATCCCCATTTGCTAAATGTCTAGGATTTAAGTTCTGTGTTGAATATGACAATGTGTACAACATGTAATATGCACACATACTCTCAAACAATATACAATAGGAAAATGAACACTGAGAAACAAAGAGCGATCAATAGCAAAGGATTTTTTAAATACAGCTCATTGTCCCATGGAAAATTGGAAAACATTTCGACGTTGGCAATGGACAGTGAACAGTGATGTTTCAGAAAATTTGCAAAATTATCAACTGATGATGATTACCTGACCTTTTTATACCATGGTTAAACATTATAACAGGCTTTAGTTAGAAGGGATGACCCTGAAGTGCTAGATATACTCCCAAGGTCGGTGGATGTTGTTGTTGGTGATGTTGGTGATCCTTTAACTGTCAAATCAGCTGTATCAGGTTGCAGTAAGATAATCTATTGTGCAACTGCACGCTCAACTATTACTGGAGACCTAAATAGGGTTGATAATCAAGGAGTAAGGAATGTTAGCAAGGCTTTCCAGGTATTCCTTATAACCTCAATTTATCGTATTGCCAGCTAGTAACGTTATTGCCTCCTTGAAAATCCCTAACTGAACTCTGCATTACACTGCAGGATTACTACAATGAATTGGCTCAGCTTAGGGCTGGTAAAAGCAGCAAGAGCAAACTCCTGATTGCAAAATTTAAATCTCCCAAGGCTCTGAATGGTTGGGAGATAGGCCAGGGATCTTACTACCCAAACACTTTTGCTTCTAGGTTTGATGAAGGTATCGATGCGTCATTTGAATTTTCAGAGGCCGGCCAAGCCGTTTTCTCAGGTATCACCTCTTGTTACGTAAATTTAGTACATATTTCTCCCCAAATGCAAAGTTTACACGTGCTGGTTTCTTTTCCATGTCAATTCTTATGAAACCACCTTTTATCAGGATTTGTTTTCACAAGAGGTGGATATGTTGAGATATCAAAAAGGCTCTCTCTTCCCCTGGGATCTACCCTTGACAGGTATAAGGAGGTTTGTATATCTTAGATTTTTTTTCATGTATATACACCACACTGAAGTCTTTGGCATGTCATTCTTTAATTGTATGCAAAGGTATGACGGCTTACTTTTTTCGGTGGGTGGAAATGGAAGATCATATGTTGTTATTCTTGAGACTGGTCCGCTGGCTGACACCTCGCAGAGCAAGAAGTATTTTGCTCGGATGACTACGAAAGTAGGATTTTGTAGGGTAAGTAGTGTTCAATAAACTAGCTGTATGATCAGATCAGATGTTTGTACTGCCATCTAGGAAATCAAAGCATTCAGGAATTGATCCCTTTTGCCTTCTCTGTTTTCCTCAGGTGAGGGTACCATTTTCAGCTTTTCGGCCAGTAAACCCGCAAGATCCTCCCCTAGACCCTTTTCTTGTGCATACACTAACCATTAGGTTTGAACCAAAAAGGCAGGTTAGTAAAATACGATGAAGTTCTTTGAACTGTCACCATAAACCAATAATGTAGAGTTAATCAAAACACGAATGGTGGCTTAGCATCTAATGTGTTCTGCAGAGACCTGGTGATGGATCTCAAGGTGCTATTGACCCCAGAAATTTTGAGCTTATAATGGAATACATCAAAGCCTTGCCTGTAAGTTATTAAGTTATATAGACAATGCTGATGTAGAAAGTTTTTTGAGATATCATACTTTTGGAAGCGTCGCACAAATAATCCATATCCCCATGAGCTGATTAGAACGCCCCCTAATAGCTATTTTCATTCCCTTTCCAGTTTAATTCTCAACTTTCTTTTATTTAAATACCTCAACATTCCCAATGATTATTTTAGTAGGGTAACATGCCCTATTTTTTTGTCAGAATTGAATTGCCTTTTTCTATCAGTATATTTAAAAGGCATCCTTTTATTTCTTTTGCAGACTGGTCAAGAAACAGACTTCATTCTGGTATCATGCTCAGGTTCTGGGATTGAACCTATCAGAAGAGAACAAGTCCTGAAAGCAAAAAAGGTTTTACTTTTCATAACCATTTAAAGTACTTACACCTCTCCAATTCAAATGTTAATCAAATTAGTAAGGACCTTTGTACATTTCTAGGCTGGAGAGGATGCATTGAGAAGGTCAGGTCTTGGATACACAATAGTACGCCCTGGTCCACTGCAGGTATGGTGTATTAATAGACCTACTGACAGAAATGCTTCACTTTGAGCTCATGATTTTACATTCTGCTTTCAGATTATGTATTAGCCTAATAGCACTCTACTTCCATCTTATGTTCAACAATAATTAAAACAAAATGTATTAGAACATACTACCTGATGCATGCTAGAGAGCAGTATTTGCAGACTGTCATATGCATTTCATCAAAACCAGTTGCATCGTGATCATTCAACTTTTTTTCCAGGAAGAACCTGGTGGTCAACGTGCATTGATCTTCGATCAAGGAAACAGAATCTCGCAGGTGAACCTTCATGAACTATAGGAGTCTGCATGTGCCATAATATGTGCATAGCATCGTACATAAAGAACTGATCTTTCTTGTAATATAGGGTATCAGTTGCGCCGATGTAGCAGATATTTGTGTCAAAGCATTGCATGATTCCACTGCTAGAAACAAAAGTTTTGATGTAAGCGATGTTCTTCCACTTCCTTGTGTACAGGATGATCCAATTTTTTTCAGTGTTGCAATACTAATTTGTTATTATGTACTCACTTAGGTATGCTACGAGTATGTAGCTGAGCAAGGGAACGAACTATATGAACTTGTGAGTTTTTCTGAAACCACCACTGATGGAGCTCTTAATCTCCTTTCTCCAATTGAGAGTTACACTCCCAATTTTAATCTATTTGTACTGAATGTTTCTGCAGGTGGCTCATTTGCCAGATAAAGCTAACAACTATCTTACACCGGCACTATCTGTTCTAGAGAAGAACACCTGACTGATATGTTTCTGAGACTCAGATATTTGCCATATAAATCAAATGTGTATACTTTTCCACTTGTGAAGCCATATGTTTTTTTTTTCCTCATAGAAGCCGTGTGGAGTTCACATGATATGCCACTTTGGCCCTTTTTGTAAAGATGATCGACAAATTGACTTCAGGAAACAAAATTGGACGACTGTAATGATATATTCTTCTGTTCTTATTACTTGTTTACCTTCTCCCTTTGAAAAGGTAAACTTGTACATATTTTAATCAATAAAATGAGACCAAGTAGTCAGGCAGAAATTAAAAAACAAAAAAAAACAAAAGGACAACCTTTGAAGCAAAGAAAATAGTTGTTTGTAGAGGCGGTTGGTGCTTCTTTTATAATCTGTCTACAGCTTATCTTGATTCCTTAGAAGAGTCGGGTTAACCACAGTAAGTCCAGCATGCAAACCTGACCAACTCCCATTGTAAGCTGCAAAATGTTCAGACAATTTTATCATCTCATTACTCCTGCAAGTGCCACATCCTACAAACCCAACCACATACTCATTTTCCAGCAACTATTCAGTTTTTGTTCCAGATTTGTTTTCTGCTCTCGCAGCACTGCTTCAATGCTCTGAATTCTGGTCATAGTTTCTGCTGTAAATTCGTGTGAGCAATGAGTAAGAAAATTTTACTTGTAAGTACATGTTGAAATTGGATGTGTAGCAGGTAAGGAAGATGGAGACAGAGAAACGCAAGCCTCTAGTCCGCTAAGGTGGGCGTCGCCATCGGGAGAACTCAGGCCACAAGAATTCGTCCTCTCCGAAAACTCTCTCCCTGCTGCTGCATCTCCTCCTCATCTTCTTCTCCAGCCGTCCAGGTACGTGCGCCGCCACCTCATCTCATATTCTTCTTGTACAAGATTTTGCAAGAACCCGTCAACCCCAATTCAATCTCCGGTCAATCACAAATTGCGAGTTTCAAACCGAGACCCAGTTCAATCTGACTTCGAAAAGATCAAATTTTGCTCTAATTATACGGTGTGGTGGAAGCTAAGATTGTTCCCTGTAATTGACCATGTCAGGGAAATCCCTTTTTGTTGGTGTCGGCATTGCAGCTAGGCCATGGCGTCCACCGTCTCCTTCTCCCCGGCCAACGTCCGGATGCTACAGGGCAGGAGCTGCCACGGCCATGCGGCGTTCGGGAGGTGCTCCGCCGTGCCAAGGACCGGACCGAGGATGCGCTGCACGGCCGTGAGGGTCAGCAGCGAGCAGGAGGCCGCGGCGGCCGTCAGGGCGCCTTCGGGGAGGAGCATCGAGGAGTGCGAGGCCGACGCCGTCGCCGGGAGATTCCCGGCTCCCCCGCCGTTGGTCAGACCCAAGGCCCCCGAAGGAACACCTCAGATCAGGCCTCTTGTAAGAACCCCATAGATTTGCAATGTCATTGATGCTTCGCACTGTGATTTCAGAGAGACTGAATTTTGGACCTGTTTGATATGTGTTCAGGACTTGACAAAGCGCCCTCGTCGCAACCGCAGGTCGCCTGCTCTTAGGGCTGCATTCCAGGAGACCACCATCTCACCTGCCAATTTGGTGCTCCCGCTGTTCATCCATGAAGGTTAGTGATTAAATCTATTGATATGGATGGTGAACAGATGCATTTGGGTTTGATACATTGAGCTTATTTTGTGATGGTCTTCAGGGGAAGAGGATGCTCCGATTGGAGCTATGCCTGGGTGCTATAGGCTTGGTTGGAGACATGGGCTTCTTGATGAGGTATTGAGAGTAATACGAATTATCTAAGAATTTTGTTTGTCAATTGTTATGCATTTAGAATTTTAGTGGCCCTGTTGAAGAAGATAATCCATGCGCATTTTCTTATTGATTTGGATTAATAGTTGTAACTCTTAAGTAGTTACCAATCTTCAGACCGTAATGTGTTCCATACGATCACTCTTATATGCAGGTCTACAAGGCATGTGATGTTGGTGTTAACAGTTTTGTGTTGTTTCCAAAAGTTCCTGATGCATTGAAGGTCTTTCAACGAATATGATTCATTGTTTGTTTTATGTGTATTAATCTCTTGGGATGACTTAATGCTTTTTTTTTTTCCTTCAGTCTCAATCTGGAGATGAGGCATACAATGATAATGGTTTGGTTCCACGGACAATTCGTCTGCTCAAGGATAAATTCCCAGACATTGTACGTAACGTGTCCCTCATTAATGACTTAATGTGCAAGTCTATATTGTGGCCTGTACTTTAATTGCTTATGTCTTTGCTGTTAATAATATGTCTGATTTAGGTTGTCTACACGGATGTTGCTCTGGACCCTTATTCATCTGATGGTCATGATGGAATTGTCAGGGAAGATGGTAAGGAAAATGGCCACCTTTTGATCTTGCACTACTTTTAGAGTGAGAGACATGATATGTTTTTACCCATTGCTTGGGTTTTGATGATAACATAGAAAATATATTAGTTACTCTGAAAAATATCAATGTAAAGCTATCATAATGGGAGTTTCAATAGCTGGTACTAAATTAGATATAACCAAGTAGTCTAGTTTTCGGTGTACTAAACTGGTCAGTTTTTACCACACCACAACGAAACTAGGTTTTCCTCCATTTCCCTCCAAAATGTTGCCAATGATGTATCTCCATGCCCATACTAACCTTAAATTGGAGCTAGCTTCTTTCATGACCCTTTATTCCAGATAGTAAACCATACAGTTTTCAGAAGATTGATTGCCAGAAGTAATTAGCTAGTTGATTCACAGTTTCTCCTCTTCAGTAATCACTGTCATAATTACCGAAAACTACTATCCACAGTGTCAATGTGGTTTTTGGATTATGGTGTGTGGTGATGGTAGAGTTTATATTTTATATTACAGTTCAAGATAGCAATTTTCATTTCTATTTTCCAATCCAAGTACTTAGCAGAGTTGTATGTTTTCCAACACATTTTTCTGTGGCCCCACCCTGATTGTTGGATTGTTTCCTTCTTATACCAGGAGTAATTATGAATGATGAAACAGTTTATCAGTTGTGCAAGCAGGCTGTTTCACAGGTCAGTCTCTTCTCTTTATATGTTGTTTTTATCTTGATCACGAATACCTTCATAAGTGCTACAGTTGAGTAACATAGAAATTACTTTTCTCAATAGGCACGTGCTGGTGCCGATGTAGTTAGCCCTAGTGACATGATGGATGGCCGTGTTGGAGCAATTCGTGCTGCTTTGGATGCTGAGGGTTTCCATGATGTCTCCATTATGTCATATACTGCAAAGTACATACCTATGTCATTCATGCCATCATATTATTCCTAGTACCCTATAGCACTGCACCTTATGTCATATACTGTCAATTATGTTTATGCAGGTATGCCAGTTCGTTTTATGGCCCTTTCCGAGAAGCTTTGGATTCAAATCCAAGATTTGGGGACAAGAAGACGTATGGAGCTTACACTGAATCTACTATTTCCATCTATAGCATACAGTTTAGTTACTTAATATCTAAATTTACCATCTTTTTCGTTCTGAAGCTATCAGATGAACCCAGCTAACTACAGAGAAGCACTTCTAGAAACTGCAGCAGATGAGGCAGAAGGAGCTGATATTCTTCTGGTAATTCCTCGCTCTGCACAGCAGTGGCATATTACCAAGATAACTTATTTACATATTGCTTCTAAAACTACACCTCCTATTTAACAGGTAAAACCTGGATTGCCATACTTGGATGTCATCCGTCTTCTTAGAGACAATTCAGCATTGCCAATCGCTGCATACCAGGTCTGTTCATCAGGCTAATCAACACTGATGTGAAGTTCTGCTTTTCCGGCCCTTTTCTTGTATATTTCCAATTTCCCCAAAAAAAATCAGATTGTCCTTGTTTACTGTCTACATCTAATGCCATTGATGAACTCATGTTAGCATTAGCGCTAGCATGCCATAATCTTTCTCTAATCCATACCAGAGTCCTTCATGTTTAGTTTTCCTTGTTAGAAAAATACTTAGTCCATGCATGGTGAATGTGTATACCTGATCTTCTACTTCTTTGAGCAGTACCATTACTACAAGCTGATCAGATATCAAATTGTCAGTATACTTGAAAGTCAAAATTGATTTCATTCTTATCTTCTGCTTTTTTATTTTTTTAAAAAAAAACATTTCTCTTTGTCTTGAAAGGGATACCTGATCTTGTATCTCCACTTTGACGTTCTGCATAGTTTGATCTGTTTCTCTGAAAGCCATATACTTTGGCCTGTTCCACTTAATATGAAGAGTGCTGTGCTTTGATATATATGGGCCTAATGATCTTTGGCCTGTTCCAATTAATCATCCAGGTCTCTGGAGAATACTCCATGATCAAAGCTGGGGGAGCACTGAACATGATCGACGAAGAGAAGGTGATGATGGAGTCGCTCATGTGCCTGCGGCGAGCCGGCGCTGACATCATCCTGACCTACTTCGCCCGTCAGGCCGCCACCGTCCTGTGCGGCATGCGATCCAACTGAAGTAGTAGGTCAACTCTGAAAAATGCTGAGCACCTAAAGTCCTAAACCCAGCCAGCCTTCCCCGGACATCTCTGAACCATTGCTTGCGTGTAACCCAATGGCATCATCATCATGCGAGGCTTCATTTTGCATTCGAGAGAGAGCGTTTGTGTAGTCATCAGTAGTGCTAGCTATGCAATTATCGTTTCTCCAATAATAGTATTTTGTATGCCAACGCCTTAATTGGTCTACAATTTGCGGTGAGGAAATAATAGTCTGTAATTCTGTGCATCTCATTCTCTGTCTGAATTCTGAAGCAAATTAATCAAGCACACGCAGGTTAATGAACTACAGTACAACTGGGAAGAAGCCCAAACTGCCCACCTGAGCAATTTGTAGTTGTGAGTGCTTACTACTGCTATTATGTAATCTTAGGGGCGAGTGAACAGATGATGACGATGCAACAAGGCACAAGCCCCAACAGTAGATCACACGGATACATGAGCCAAAAACGCCATTGATTCAGATCTCAAGCCACACGCTATCCTCTAGTCGTTTGCTTATTGCGTTGTCAGCCATTGATAAAAATTTAATTTTAATTTTGATTTTAGGATTTTTTTCTATTATAGTATACTTTTAGCATTGGCTTTTAAATAAAGAATAATATAGGTATAAATAGATTTGTTTATTTTTGAGTGGAGAATAAAAAAGAAAAGGAGGAATATACGAGATGAGATATGATTAATTGAGTATTAATTATTTTAAACTTAAAAAATAGATTAATATAATTTTTTAAAGTAAATTCCTATATAAAATTTTTTGTAAAAAAAAGTTACGAAATACATATGCGAAAAAGCAAAATAAGATATTGAAATTGATTATTTGCTCACGCTATGAAAAGTATATGGGAAACACTAAAATAGATTACTATGATTTTTAAACTTTACTATATAATTTGTTTTTACAAAATGCACAGTTTAGCATTTTAAAAAGCATATTTACAGAAAACTAGAAAAATCTTCTCTTTTTCTCTCTGCCTCGAACGCACCCTTAGTCATAAAGAGTATTAAAATAGATTATTTGCTGCACGTTGCGAAAAGTATATCGGAAACGCAAAAAACTGTTTACAGAAAATCAGGATAGAGAATTTTTAATTTTTGACCGTTACACACATGCTTAGAGATTCACGCACGCTGGTAGGGAAGAAATTTGTTTTCACGTGTGGGCGAGGCAGGGATCAAACTCGAGACGTCAGGGCTGTAAGCTAGAGACGCTAGTCAGTGCACCCTGCGCACGTTTTTGACTTATCTGTAAATATAAGTTATATTATAAATACAGTATAATTATAATATAATTACGCCATAATTTATCATAGTTAATTTTAAATGTTTTGAGGGATTTTTAAAAGTTATATAGCTAATTGGTGGACCACTTATTTTAAAATAAATTGTATACCAAGTTTATTTTTTAAATCATTTAATTTACTTTAGATAATCGATTCGTTCGATAATCTAAATCAAGCCAGACCACGTGTTCCTAGGCCCTGTCCCCTCCCAAGTAATCATCCTATGCTATATTATGTTCCTTCCTCGTTAATTAATCAGCAGCCGCCAGGTCAGCCTGAGCCTCTTGCTTTGCAGTTGCAGAGACCATGGAGAGCAGCCGATGCAACACCCAAATATTACTGGACCCGCTCCTCTGTCACGTGAAAACGTACACGACACGGGCCCCGAGTGGTAATTAAAAAGGGTAATACTAGGAGCCTCCCCTGGTAAAGAGATTCACTGCACCCGTCCTCGGCGAGGCTCCGCTCCAGTAGTGCAGTAAATGGAGAGCCAACCGCCACCACTCGCTGCTATGCCACTACGGCAACGCGAAGCATCTCGAACGGAATGGCTCATCAAGTCTCTCGCTGCTGCTTCCGCTCCTGCATGTGACGGTGTCGGCGACGGCGAGTTGCCGTTTGACCGCTCCCATCCATCGCCGCCCCCCAGTAGTGCCAGTAACGGTGGCTCCTTTAGCTAATTCGATCTTTAGCAAGTGATGTGATGGGATCGAGTGAGTTGGGGAAAAGATCATCGAAAGAAGCGAGTAAAAGGGGGAGACGAAGAAAGAAAGAATCCACAGAGCCTTTGAATTCAATCTGACCAAACAACCTCAAAGAAAGAGAAAAATGGAAACTGATCATACCCAACAAGCTACGTACTACAGTGAAAGATGTACCGATGATACGACGACGACCGGCCGTGGAGGCGGCGACCGATCGATCGATCCACCATCAGATCAGCTGCACGCACGTACTGAGCTAGCGACCTAGTTGTACGGCTTCGATGGCGGCGGCGGCGACGAGTATGACACCCCGTACACCGGCGGGAATGGTAGCTTTGCTGGATCCGCGGGTGGTGGCGGCGACGAGTATGCCACGCCGTGCACCGGCGGGAACGGCAGCTTCCCGCCTTGTGGTGGTGGTGGTGGTGTTGACCAAGAAGAGCTTGGCGGCGAGGATGGTGTTCCCGGGACGGGAGGGTGGTGCACTGGTGCCTTCGACGTCGGCGGTGCTGGTGTGATGCTGGGAGGCGGCAGCACGTAACCCGGGTGCTCTGTGGGGGGAGAAGCCATGGGTTGGCCGGGTGGCATGGATGACGACGGCGGCTGGTAGGTGGAGGATGGAGGCGAGCTGTGAGATGGCGGCATTGAGGATTTGGGGCTCTCTCTGTAGGTCGGCGGCGGCATAACTGGCGGACCGGAGCTCCCCGGCGGCGACGGGTGAGATGGGGCGTGCGAGCCCGGCGGCGTCCGTCTCGGAGGCTTGTGGTGTGGCCAAGGCGATCCATGAGGAGCCGGCGGCGTGCGGCCACCTGGGCGCCGAGTTGGCGGCGGCGCTGCCTGGCATTGCACCTTGCTGCAGTCGAACGGGTGGGCGGCCGCGGCGGCGCACTGCGCCGGCGGTCGCTGAGCGGGAGCGCCAGGGATGCAGTTCCACCTGCCGTCGGCCGTCGCCGCCGGGCACCCCGGCCGCGAAGAGAAGAAGTTGCCCTCGTAGGTGAAGTTCTTGAGGCTCTGAAGCCCGCAGATGCTCGCCGGCACGGCTCCCTCGAGGACGTTCCCTGCGACGTTGAGCCGCTCGACGGCGGCCAAGCCAGCGACGCTCCCCGGGAGCGGGCCCTGGAGGTGGTTGCCGCTGACGTCGAACACCGTCACCTTCCTAAGCATCCCGACCTGAGGCGGGACGCATCCGGTGAGCTCGTCGTCGATGAGCACGATCTCGTTGAGCGTCTCGGCCATCCTCCCAATGGACGGCGGGATGCATCCCCCGAGCCGGTTGTGCGCGAGCACGACGACGGACGCCGGCGAGTTGCCAAGATTCGCCGGGATGGGCCGGGTGAGGCGGTTGGAGTTGAGGAAGATGGCGTCAAGCGGGCGGTCGAACAGCGCCGGCGGGATGGACCCCTCGAAGTCGTTGAACCTGAGGTCGAGGTACCTGAGCGACGGCAGCGAGAGCACCACCTCAGGGAAGCCGCCGACGAAGCGGTTGTTGCTAATGTCGAGCTCGTGGAGAAGCCTCAGGTGGAGGAACGTGTCCGGCAGCACGCCGCAGAAGCGGTTGGAGTTGATGTGGAGCAGCGCGAGGTCGGGGAGCCCCTCCGGCAGCGACGCCGGGATGTACCCGGCAACGTCGGCGTGGTTGAGGTCGAGCCCGGCGACGACCCGCACGCGGCCGTCGGTCGGGTGCGGCGCGCAGTATACGCCGGTGTAGCTGCACACGTCGGGGCCGACCCAGTTGGCGGTGAAGTTGGCCGGGTCGGAGAAGATGGCCGTGCGCCTCCACGTCTGGAGCGCGACGTAAGCCTGGCGGAGGCGCGGGTTGGGGAACACCCACGCCGGCGGTGGGTTCACGACCACCACCGGCGCCTGCGCCACCGCCAGCGCCGGCGCCAGCGCGACGAGCAGCGCGAGGAGCACCGCGCGCCCGGTCATAGCTAGCCTCACTCGCGCGCCTCTTGGCGGCGGCGGCGGCGGAGGAGGAGGAGGAGAGGTTTAGGCGGAGGAGTGGAGTGGGGGAGTGATGGTGGCAGGTGGCAGCGCGGGGTGGCAGGGGAGGTCACATGGCGACGGTTAACGCGGCGCGGGGGTGCGTGGGCCGGGCCGGCCATGGCGGTGGTGGGGCGCGTGGGCTGGTGCTGAGGCACGGCAATTCATGGATGGCCGTTTTTGTGCGGGGCTTCGCGTGGTTTTGCTTGGTTTTCGCGCGGCGAGATCGGACGCGACGCGACGCTGCTTATGAAAACGGGGTCTCGACACAATTATGAATTTTTATACCTATCAATTTAACTATTAAGTAACAACTTCAATACAACATTAATAAAAATTTAAATTTTATATGTAGCTAGAAACGAAAACAGTCAGAAATGATTTTATTTTTATATTGTTTTTATATGTACGGTTTTCACGGCTACATCACATGGAGATCACCGAGCTTTACAAGGTAAGCTCTCGGAGTGCAAAGTCCCAGACGTGAGTGGCCTATGTGGCTCCCGCTTCTGCGGCGTGACATGAGGAGTTTTTTTTTTTTTGGTGATATCCTTCCTACTATTCGTGTTACCCGCAACCGTAATCTGCTCGTCAAAGCCATGTGGTTGGGAAGGGACTTTGCACGGGGTTCGTTGATTTTTTTCTGTGCTTCCGGCAAATTAAGGAGACGATAACACGTACGTTTTCCTACCGTTTGTTCCCCTCTTTGATTTCGATCTCTATTACTTACACGGTTTTGCTTTGATCACCTGATTAGATGATCAACAGTAGCATCAAAGCTAATCGCTAAAATCCAATATTAATTAGTAGAATCTTGGGGGGCCATCCATATTGTTCTGAATTGACATGTTGTGCCTTTTTCTTCTCAATGTCTACACTACCGCGAAAGCCATTGCCCATCGTCATCAGGTAGTTAATTTCATAGTGTGTGATCAATGGATGTGATTAGGGCCAGGTCCAACATAAAAAAACAATCGAACAATCACTGAAGCTTCCCTTGGTTAAAAAAAAAGAGGAAAAAACTGTCGTGTATTTTGTTTTATTAGGAAGATCTAACCAATGATTTAGTTTACTAGAATATAATTTTATAATGTTGTTATGAAAGTATTTTCTTGGAATTATACTTTTTATCACATAAGTGATATATTAATAGGGTAATCGTTGATCGAAATCTTGTTTTAACAAAATAAAATATATCTTATATTTTAAAACGAAAAGATTACTGCTCTTTTGCATTCAGTGCTCCAATGTTTATCATTGATTTTAAGCATGTAGAAGTAACTATAGTAATTGTGAACATATGTATTTAGTGGGAGATTGTATAGTCGTACAGAGGGACACATGCATGTATTGGAAGCTTGGAGCTTATCGTGTCATCCGGTCTTTTTGGTTCAATTAATACATGAGACAGTATTACTGGTGAATTACAATGGGCCAATTCGCACGGATGTATGATTGGATATTTGGATCATGGCAATGCGTGTGTTTGCATTGTAACCAAAGGGACCACGGAATGATCGGACCAGATCAGCAAACCAATCCCAGACCGCATATGCTAGTGCCCTACGTACGCTATTACGCTTGATCATTCAGGACAGTGCTTGCGCATTTGCTGCGTCCTTTTTGCAACGCCTTTTGGACTTGATCATTTGCTACGTCACTGTCGATCTCTAATCCTAACCGTGGCCTTCATTCAAAAGGGGGAAATAAGAGAGGATCGAGCAGTGATTTCTATATCAGCCAGTCCACAGCAAGGTCTTTCTTTCTTGACCTTCTTTTAATCTACATAAAAAAAACAGGCAATGCAAATTGGTCCATATATAACGGTGAATCTTGGAGTTCGCTTCCTTCGCTTCTGATTCGTAAGGAAGGGAGAAACTCAGTGATCTTTTGGGGGGGAAAAAACGTAGTTAGCTGGTCCCTGAAAAGAGCAGCAGGAACAGAGTAGTAAAACAGAGGCAAATGAAAGGCATTCTCTAGAAACCGGAGAGAAAAAAAAAACATTCCAACTTAGCGCCCGGCAGATGATTAATCTCATCGTACATATTAGTACTATCGGATGTCGGCGTGTCGGTCTAATTCCATAGAAATGAACGTGCATGAATCATGAATGCTTCACTTGTTTTTTTTCTTTCCTGAATTATTTCTCACCGTAAAAAAATATATGCCGTCCTTGCAGTTGCAGATGGGGAGACACAGGAGCAGTGTGGTTGGTGAGGAGAAATTAACAAGGTCTAGCACGTTTGGACATTGTCACATTGAGCAGTGGTATCTGTAGCCTGTAGCTAGTATACGTACCTGTACGTGATGTTCACCCGGAGAAGCGTGGAAGGCCCTAGTTGCATGTTAGGCAACTTCGCCGGCTGGATTAGTGATGTCTACTTCTGGTTTACAACAGCACAGCCCCTTCCTAGGCGCAGCTAGATCGTATAAGGGCATGAACACCACTTGACTGCATCAATATGCCATATAATCTGGCAATGCATCACACTTGACTGCATCAATATGCCATGAAGTCTGGCAACTACAATAACAGGCCAAAACGTCTAGCATTAGGTCACAGATAAGTCTAATAGACGGCATGACGGCCTAATTGTATGCCTTACATCACACACAAGTTTAGTAACAGACAACTTGATATAACATTGCATCACAGTTTGTCAGATTCCCATGGAGGAATAAGAAGCAGTAGACCAGGTGTAAATTTCTTTGGCTTGACCTTTGCTGATTCCTGAGTTGAAACATTGACAAAAGCTTTCCCAGAAGTAACCTTAATTGAATCACTTGTAGAACCCTGAGATTGTGGCACGGTGACATGCAAGTCCATTGGTTCCTGCAAATCATAGAATTGTTAGCTGTAAGTGAAGTCAAATATAAATTGAATTCAAATCGTGCTAGATCTAGCTAACCTTTTGCTTTGAAGGCACTATTTTCCTTGACTGACTTGCAGAATTGGTGTTAGTAGTTGTATGTAACTTTCTTTTCCTGCTTTGTTTAGAGCTTTGTTGTGTGTCCGAGAGCACTAAATTATCAGCTGGATTTGCAACTTGGTGAGAATTTAGTGTGCTAGAACCTCCTCCATGATGCTTATCACAAGTGGATTTGTTGTGGCCAATTTGCTTGCACTTTCCGCATCTGATAATTGAGCCAATCCTTGACATTTTGGTGGCTTTTGCTGGTTCATTATGTTCTCTTCTCGACTCTCCTGGCATCTTAACATACCCAGGAGCATTAAGTGGCTCTCTACCATCTTCTGGCCAGCTGCTCATGTCCTCTACTGGTTCAAGGCAGTGACTATAAATTTTCCTAAACTCTTTCACCGAGTAACACTCCACAATGTACTCATCCAGTGATTTAGTTTTTAAAAAAATGCATGATATTGCATGAGGGCATGGTAATCCTGACAGTTGCCAATATCTACAAGAACACTCCTTCTTATCTAGGTGTACGGTGAATCTATTGTCATGATGTTTTACTTCAAAGCTATCAGCTCCATTGCATATTACATGACAGAAAACTGACTCGGTGATATATACATTTAATTTTTTCAGAATGCTTGGGCAAATTGATGTGGTCCATGTACTTGATATAGTTCTCTGATCATGGATCCTAACCATTACTTTTCTTCTAATTGTCTCAAGCATTGTGATTATTGGAAAGAACCTAGCCTCTAGAATCCATTTGTTGAAGGACTCGCACATACTGTTGTCAACTAAGTCACAGTTAGAGCCTAACCTGAACCATGCTCGACTCCAATGCTGTGGATGGGTATTTAAGATGGTTTGTGCTCCAGCGATTGTAGGTTGTACCAGCTTTGTCTTTGCCAAGTTAAACAACATTCTGCAAGGAGCCTTGGCACACTTCCAGAACTTCTTCTGGTGTTCCTTGTCATTGAAGGGTCTCTTTAAGTTAGCATATATATGCTTAGCACAGATCCTGTGTTCAGCTTGTAGGGCCCATTTCTCCATAGCATTACTAATTTCCTAAGGAAAGCATATATGTTAGTAGGTACATTTGCATCTGTAATAATTCAATACTGGACAAAATATAGATGGAAGGTAACCTTCCGATAGTCTGATATGAACACCCAGCCAGATCCATCACAAACTTGCAAGTCATTGCACAACAAGCCACAGAACCAGTCCCATTCTTCATTGTTCCCCTTGTGCACCACTGCCCACGCAACTGGATACATCTGATTATTGGCATCCCTTCCAACAGCACAAAGGAGCTCACCATTTGTTGCTCCCTTGAAGTAGCAACTATCAAGTCCTATCACTTTTCTACACCCAGCTAGGAAGCCTTTCTTACATGCATCTAAACATATGTAAATCCTTTTAAAAACAGGTGGATCCACACCTGCCTCTCTATTCACAACAACAGTGCTTCCAGGGTTACTTCTAAGTAGCTCCAGCTCATAATTATACAACTTTTGATACTGCCACTTAGTTGCATCCATCGCTTTCTTCATCGCAATGGATTTAGCTCTCTTCAACTTGGAGATGGACGGATCAACAAACATCTCTTCTTGTATTGTTGCCTTCATGTGTGCTAAGCTCCATGAGGGGTTTGCAACTATAAACTTGCCATATTTCTCAGCAATTCTAGAAGAAGTCACCAACTTGTTGTCTCTTCTAAAGGGGCATGCATGAGAATTTTCTAGTGTTGCAATCTGCCAACCGTCAGTCCTTGAATTTTTTGATAATAGACAAACCCATGGGCAGCTAGGCCAGTCACATTTTGCCCTCACCCTCTTAGGATCATCTTTGATAAAGTTGATCGCCTTCCTTTCAGCCAAAGCATGCGTTGTAACAGCTTTCTTGAACTGTTTCTTACAGCTAAACTTCATTCCTAATTCAAATGTTGGAACACCAGGCTTCTCCTTGAACCTTGGGTACTTGAGTTTTCTAGTACAAACCTCCCCATCACTGCCATCGTCTTCTACTGATTCTTCATCATCACTATCAACATATGGGCTGTCATTAACATCTTGTTCGGCACCAGCTTGCACAGTTGTGTTGCATCTTTGTGCCTCAAAAACAACATCATCCAACTTATCTACTTTTCCTGCCTTTAACTTCTCCTTCAATTCTCTAAAATGCTCGTGTATCTCTACAGCCTCTTGATCATCATTTGATGAGCAATCGTCTCCAAGAATATAATCACTGTCGCTCTCTGAAGCTGATTCATCATCAGCTAGTATGGACTTGCATGCCACTCCTATATTGTCCATTATGTTGCAGGGTGATAATTCGTCCAATTGGATTTTTCCTTGCCACCTGTCTTGAATTTCTGTTATAAAGACACTGCAAAAAAAAAGAGAGATAGATGGACAATAAATAATAATTAACCAAACATAAAAAGATAATCGCTTTATCCTAGAACCATGTAGCAGTGGATAGTAAACATAGATTTTTTTATTCTGAAATTAAATGGCAGGAGCTCTACCTATTCAGTTAAGGAGGGCAGAAAAGTAAAAGTGTAAAACATAGCTGATGTATGTATGTCTTTGGATTAAAGATAAAAAGTATCAACTAGCCGGGCCCATATAATGCTGCTACAGATTTCCAACATGCAACAACCTTACTAGTCCTATAAATTTAATTTACCCATCCCTCATCCACAAGTTCCCATAAAAAGTATGAGCGATTGCAACTAGAAATAAATTTGCACCTGATAAACAGCAAATACAATTGAAATCAAAAGTTGAGAGTTAAATGCTCAGCAATACCTTTCAGCGTATACCAGCGCAAATATAGAAAGTATATATAATCAATAGTAGTAGCTGGGATGGAACTACAAACCAAGATTCTGGATTGTGGAATTGTGTTAGTGAAGAAATGTATATGAGGTTGATTGATCCAAGCTAAGCAGTTAATCGTGCCAAGAAATCTAAAAAGCCACAACCCACTTATCCCAATTATTTCCTGGAAATACATGTGACATAGAAGGGTTCTCAACTACTGTGTTTCCAGCAACTCAAAATCATCTATGGTCCTAGTCCTACACCATGCAATATATATTAGTTGAATGAAAAATGTTTTGAATCCGAGAAACAGCTTGCAAAGAAAATACCAAGAACCTGACCTTTGCAACACTAAATTTCTATTTGGATTCTTATCATTTGTCTATTTTGGAAAAAAAGTCATTCATGTTCACCCTTTGAAAATTAATTTATGGAACTCTTTAGTGCTTTGTTTTGCACTTATCTTCAGCAGAGATAAAGATATGCAGCTTAGGAGAAGGCAAGAAGCAATGTTATCTCCACCAAAGATCAGTTAGAAATAATCCACCAAAGATCAGTTATAAATAATAGAAATCTGCAACCAGCAGTTGCTGTCAGAGGTAAAACATTAAGCTGATCAAACACATGACATACAGAGTATTTAACAGAAGACTGTAGTTTACCACTCAGATTCTCAGAGAACTCTAAAATATATTTTAGGTGTTCTAATATTTCCAGTATCACCAACGATCTTTTGACAAGCATGTTTCAATGTAGAACCTCTTGACTATACAATAGCACTACTATACCCGAAATGCCAAAAGATGAGAAGACCTCCGGTCCCTTCCTCTACCTTTCTACCCCCTTCCCTTTCTATCCCAGTAGGCCAGTATTCCAAGACCTATTGAACACTAGAACCTAATATCTTCATTCACGTTATTATATCCATCTTATTTCCTTTCTTTAGTGCATATAATTTCTAAACCTGTCAAAGATGAAACCAAACATGCCAAACCTTCTATATTGAATGTATAGTTATATATAGTCTGCTACAAAGTTCTCCTTTACATTTTCACAAATTGCTTCTAAAATGTTAGCTACCACTTCACAAAAAAAAAACACAAGTGGTAGGGGTTAACTATAGAAATCATAAGCTCCGTTTTACCGTTTCCACAGGATCTTTTGCTAAGTTCATATGGGAATGTTGCTAATAAAGGTAGATGCTTTGTCACATCAAATACACTAAAGAACTCAAGTTTAGACTACAAAAGACCAAATTTCAGTACTCAACTGCTGTAAGTTTAGGCATTTCAATAGTAAAGGCACAAGCATGCTACACATTAGTGAAAAACATGGAACATTCTTGCATGTGTCAAGATTTTTTTAATAATTAGCCCATGACATAGTAATCATTTGGAGCAGTTGGGCATTGGCAGAAAATAACATGTCATATCCAGTTGAATCTGCATTTTCTGATATTAGAAAACTATTGGTTTTGCCTTATTTTTGCACATCCTCTATGCATGTCTAAATAGATCAAAACTCTAAGGTGTTCCACACATAATCATATCAATTCTAAATAGATCAAAACTCTAAGGTGTTCTACACATAACCATATCAATTCAGACTTCAGAGTGAAATAAAAACAGAAAAATCGAAGCAGGAATTTACCTCACAGCACCCTTGCAACAGTGCAGGCTCCACTCCGCGTCCTTACAGTGAACCCCAAACCCGGAAGCTTTGCGTGGGTGCGGATTGGAAAGAGGGCTCGCCGAACCGAAGGAGAAGGGGACCGAGGCGGCTGCCTAGGGTTTTAGTTCCTGCTACGAATAAAAAAGGGATTAGGGTCTTGGAGGCGGCTCCCAAACAGCGGATATAACCGGATCGAACGTTCTCACCTAGAGTTCCCGGTCGGAGCAGATCTCCGCGGCTGCCGCCGTTCCCCCGACGGCGGCTGCTTCGGTGGCACGCGAATCCCTGACGGACGGCGCGCTATTTGGCCCGCCTCACCTACGCCTCGGTGCTCCGCGCCTTGGGTGTCGAATCTCTGGAGCTTCGCGGCCGGCCGACGGCGAGGATCGCCGCGGGTGCCTCACTCACGCGGCGGGCGGGGCGGTCTCTCGGCCATAGGAGGGAGTAGCAGTTCCTCTAACGCATTGCTTGGCTAACATGTGGGCCCGCTATCAACCAGGTCCACATGTCGGCCACAAGAGCCAGGGTTCCCTTACCAAACCGTTTGGGGAGGTTTCCACCGCCACCGGGGTAAAGCGGTTGGCATAAATTTTATCTCAAAAACTTAAATTTTCAAATCTCATATTGCAGTAATCGGACGATAAGGCATGATAATCACGATTTTAACTTTAAATAAAAAAATCATAATATTATATTTGCTCTTTTTAAAATTTATCACCGGGATGTGAATTTCTTTTTTCTTGCCACTTTTATCCATCTAATCAGCCCGATCCAATAAAGCCACTTCATCGGTCACCATCGCACCATCCAACATAGCCGAGCAGTAGCAGCACAAAGAGATCAGCGCTAAGGCACGACCACGTGCTCACCAAAAGGGCTTGGAGGAGGCCGATTGCACAATGGATGTCTATAGTATGGTCCCCTTAATGTTGCCGATCCAGCTTCGTCTATTTCGTCAGCAAACTGGCACTATCAACAACAATGACTCGACGGGCCATGTCATTGTCCACCAATCGTCTATCCTACGATGGCTTAGCTTCCTTGCTTCATGGATGCGTCATCACAACGTGACCATGTCCTCGTGCATTAGCTGTTCATCCCCATAACGACTTAAGAGCTCTGGCTCGTCATCCCATAATCTACAACAACCTCCAACGCGTATAGTTGCACCTGCTACGGGTCACTGCCACTATGACAAGAGCTTGCTCTGGAGTTGTTGCACTACAAATGGCCTTCCTCTATTGCCCTCTTGCATGCTTCCAACCGTCATCTATGTCGTCGTCCCCCTTCCCCCTCAACAACACTTGTGATGCCCGACATAGATGTATCCACTATCTCAGTGCTTCATCGTTAGGCTCACCTTATGTCAATGTTAAGGTTAGAGAACTGTGATGACATCAAGGTCAGCGACAATGGTGGCAAATGAATGGCTGGTTATAAATGAGACAGAACGATGAAATTCACATCTTAGCTATAAATTTTAAAAAAGCACGTAAATTAGATAACAAATCTCAAAAGGCGTACCTATTTAAACATTATCCGACCAATTAGATGATGATAAACTACATCATCTGGAAAATGACCCGACCAAAACTGATCAAGGCAACATCGTTGTGCAATCCTAATTTAGCTAGGAAATGCCCTACCCTGATACAGGTTCTTGGACAGTAATCAATTGAAAATACGTCAATAGAAAAATGTAAAAGGAAGTTAATCTCTAGGATCAAGCGGCCTAAACAGGATAGATCGTAGTCAACAGAAGTGCTTGCTTCACATTAGTCTGCATGACAATTATGTTCAATCGGACGGTTCTGATTGTTTCCGTGTCGAGGGAAGAGGGCGAGTCGAAGGGCACATCAGGATCGCCCGATCTTAATCGGATGGGTAGCAAGAGCGCGGACCAGCCGCTGCTGATCCTGCAAACGAACTTGTCAACTTGTATCCCAAGGTCCTACTGCTGCTGGGGTGTCGGATCACTAGAAAGAAGCGCTGATATGTTGCACGAAAATAATCATATGGACAATACAGTGTTACCCGGCCATCATTCAATATTGCAATAATTACTGTTTCTTATTACAATTACTCCCAACAAGTTTTCGAATAAACAATTACAATTAAAGAAAAAAGAAAAACATACTAACTCGGCAGGCAAGACTGCAGTTAGCTGGTTGTTAAGTTCTAGTTGCCCACATCCATGTTCCAGGACTAAATAAGTGGGTATCAAACACTGCATTGGTTCATCAGCCTCCCTTCACTCTTGGCAATTCTCTTGTTTGTTGTACAGTTCCTTTGTATCGTCATGAAGCTGCAACAAAACAGCCAGAATCAACGCCCACTGATAAATGATATACAAACTGAAGGGAAAAAGAGTACAAGGCGAGTATATTTACCTCAGGCAAGAAAAGTATGACATATGGTGGCAACCCAACTACAAGGAAGTCAGATCATAGCTGAGTAGGTCATGCCTCAACAACAAAAAAAAAAAAAACACCTTTGAGTTCTTAAAACACATGGCTAACGTGCCTCTGAGGTGGTTCATCCAGCGGTATCTGAAAGCGAGTTCCATGTGATTTTAAATAATAGAAACTTGGCAAATATAAAGAAAGCATAAGATAGCAAGTCAATGCTTGTTCAAACTCTAGATAAATGCTTAAGAATCAGACATGAGAAATGTTTTGCTCTCACAAAATTAAGACAGGAAGATGCACACTAAGCAAACATGTAGGATGTGTAGACATATCTTTCTAAGAAGCATAATCTTGCACATGCCATAAATTCATAATCTAGACCACAGTTAGTGTACGATGTCAACTACTAAATGAACATGCATACAACACTTAGGAGGTACAGAAATAACTACGAATGTTCCATACCAGGAATAAAGGTTGTAAATGAGCAAACATTTTTAACAAAGAAAACTATGAAAATGCCCAAGAGAAAAGTATTCCACACCTTCCCAATTGCCCATTTTTCCTTCAACCAGATACTATCATCTTGATTTTCATTTTTGTTGTTCCTGTCGAATATAAACAAAGAAGATTAAACACAACGCAAAGCTAAGGAGATTAAACACAATGCAAAGCTAACTTAACAGAGGAAATGCATTCTTGCCAAGTATACATTTATAATTATCACAGAACTTACTTAGCAGATGCCTCATTCATCACACTAGTAGGAGCCATCATCCCATTAAGCAACTCTTGTGATTGCCTATCAATGTCTCTGTGCTGAACAGAGGAAGCAGAAGACTGCTGATAGCCTGCAGAGGACTTTGAAAAATTGTTGATGCTGGAACTGCTCGAGCTTTGAAAACCCCCAAATGGTTGTCTCGAACCCTGGTTTCCAAATACGCCTGAAAAATTCTACAAGTTAAATAGCAACCCAAGAAAATATTTAATAATTTCCAGGAGGGATGGAATCATGGAACAAATGTCTATAAACATAGGTGCAAGAGAAAATGACCAGATGTATTTGAATAGATGTTTTTAAAATGCTTAGTCCACAATACCTACTACAAGCAGAACTTTTGAAAACTTCGTTTTGACTTAGGTGCAAATGTATCCCTCAATCAAATAATATTTATAATTTCACTAGGTGCAAGCCTATATGCCATCTTCTTCTATGTAACAGTACAAATATCTGGTAAATGAATCTTTCAGCAACATACTCGAAACTCCAAATTTCATTTGAGAACTGCCAAAAGTAGGGGCAACATGTGGTGCTGAGCTTGGTTGACCAAAAGGACTACTGGTTGGCACTCCTGGTTTGGTGGTTCTGCATGAGAGGCAGTCATTTAACACACATCAGAACCAAATGAACAACGCTAGAAAGTTGATCAACTATGTGCAAAGCATTACAATTGTGGCCACAAAACTTTTTAAGCGCTGCTTTCTGATTAAATTTGTCTTTCTACAATAGATTAGCACCACAATCGCTGAGTATTTTCCAAAAGGACTAGCAGAGTAGTACCCTGGCCCAGGCCCAAAATTAGTTGCTGCTCCAATTTGACTGAAACTACTGAACACAGGTGGTCCATTGGTTTGAGAAGCCCCAAATGCTGAGTTGTTTTTCACTTCAGGGAAGGAACCCATGGTAGAAAAGTTTGGAGTTTGCAATGGACGTGCACTGTTGAGCAGATTAGTAAACTCCATTAACTTTGCATTTTGTAGATTTCTTTCTCCCTCAACCTGAAATAATATAACCAAGAAATAAGAGTTTGTTTTTCATGAATTCCAAAGGAACAAATCAAATTTACAGAGATCAGACCATGTAAGCAAAGCAAACGTAAGTAGTGTTCTTTTGGCTAAAATCTACATATAGAACTCCCAATGAAGTTGGGAGTGCTGGAAAATGGAAAGCTTACTATTGATTGCAGAGAATGCCCTTGCTTGCCTTCTTCATAGGCTTTAGCTCTTAGTTCCTCGAAGCTAATGTCTCCCTTAATATCGCAAGGACCACTGATGTAAACAAAAGTGCATGATTAAGTGCGCAAACATTGGGCATGGCCTAGAGCAACTTTTGAAGGCTTGAAGCATAGGACAGGAATTATTTACCTTCTGAGATGAGCATAACAAGTAAGCTTCCAAATAGGAGCTTCATTCTTAAAATCCTCAGAAATTTGTTGTCTGCAGAACTGAGGGTCTTCACAGGAGCTGGAAAACAACAATTTTGGTGATTCGCCCATACCCAAGATTAATCAGGTGAGATCAGAAGTAAAACATATAGATTAAACAGGTGAGATCAGAAGTAAAACATATAGCATATGGACTCACGTGTGGGCAGCCTGTGCCTGCGGTGGCTGTGCCGCTTCTGCTTGCTTCGTCGGGGCTGAGGGGTCCCTTACCCACTTATTTTGAAAAGGCTAATTCAACAATTCATTAGTCATACGCAACACATCCCTATACATGGCAAAACTGTGCAATTGAAGATACTATCTTTTTTTTTATTAGAGCTGACAAACCTTCGCAGGGGGAGGAGCATTTCGTGACTGGGCATTGGCGCCTTGTACCCCAAAACCAAAAGGATTGGGCTTCTGCTGCTGCTGTTGCTGCTGGAACTGTGAGCCGAATGCCGGCTGCTGCTGCCTGCTTCCGGTGCCAAATCCAAAAGGGTTGGGTTTCGCCTGCTGCTGCTGCTGTTGCTGGTGAGGGGAGGCGTGCAAGTACCTACACTGGGCTCCGTACTTGCAACTGTACGCATCATTCAGAAACAAGCATTGAAAATCAGAAACACGAATTCGTACACGAAATCCACCGGAGCAATCGGAATCAACAGCTGGTAATCAATCAATGGCGTGGTTCTCCCGAAGAGAGAGGAGAGAATGAGGGATCCCTTACCTGCCGCGCTGGAAGTTCCGGCATATCTCCTGCCGCCGGCTCATCGCCGGATTCGATTCTACGGCTCCGCTTTAGGGTTTAGCGCCTCCCAACCGCCGCAACCGCTTGATCCTTCCACCGCCACGGGATTAGCTCCGCTCTAGGGTACGCGACGCAACACGTCTCGTCTGCACGAGGCCCTTGCTTGCCGCGGGATTTCACTTACCGCCCCCGACAAGACGCAGCCGCCGCCGGGGAGTCGGGGAGAAGCCGGAGTCCAGGTAGACTTTCCCCTCCTTTTCACAGGCGGTGACGGCGAGCAAAGCACCTACTGGGCCAGTCAGGCCGCAGCATCTTCAGCCCATATCAGGAAGAAAAAAGTCTTATGTTGCTCCCTTAGCTATAGGGCAAGTTCGATTCGTATACTCAACGTAAAATCAGATATGATGGTCTCTCAACTATTAAAACCCGGATCGATTTAACTCTCTAAGTTCGATTCACGTGTCACTTTGATTACGTAGCGCTTACAATCCATTCCAATAAAAAAATAAAATTAAAAATTAAAAATAGATAAGATCTATATATAAATCTCTTGAAAAAAAAATTAATAAGTCACATGTGTCTTCACTTTCTCCCCTCCCCTCCTCTTCCTCTCTCAGCCACTCCACCGCGGCACTGGGGACAGCATGGCGTGGCGGGGGAAGTCACTGCCGGCAGGATGGAGAGAAGAATGAGGCAAATTCACTAGTCCACTCAGGGAGGCGGAGCTCCAGACAATGTGACAAGGTGAACCAAAGAGCCTTTAGGTGGCGGAGAGAGGCTTTGTCCAACTTATCCGATTTTTCCCACCGTCCTAGCCAAGTTATAAATTCTTGATTTTAAAATTTGAGTGTTTAACTATAAATAGAAATATAAATTATAATTATAATTGATGAAGAAGTTTTTAGGTATAAACAAATGAGGTGAAATGGCAGTGTTTAGTTTTAAGAGATAAATGAATGCTTTGTGTATAATTGTATCGACGCATTTTGATGCAATAAAGTTTATTGAGTTATATTCTTTAAGTTTCATTTTTTCCATAAAAATTTATTTTTTTAGTAATTTTCTATCATTAATTCGCTCTGGTAGATCCTACACTTCTCCTAGCAGTCCTTCCGGAGCTCTGTCATTTTGGTACTCACCATATTTTTTATTGCGTTTTTAATAATAATAGCCTCACGCTACATAGTATGGAGATTGGGTCAATGCTCTACTTAATCGTCACGTCAGTGTAAATCACTCTTAAATCAGACGACGGGAGAGTAGTTTTGCACGACTTCTAATACTTACGATTAGAGGATAATAATTGGACTTGGCTAATAGTTGAGTGAGTAAAAATGGACTTTTTTCTATCAGTAAAGGGGTTGCGTTGGCCCGTCCCGGCCCGGCCTAGATAGACTCGGTCCAAACCACCCCGCGGCGGCGGCGAAACGCGCCCCGCCCGCGCAGATTGCGTTGGCGCCTGCGCGCCTCGTCGGAGACGAGGAGCTGCAGCTTGGCCCGTGCGCCGGCCGTGGTGACGTTGGCGCTGGCGGCTATCCTCTCGACGCCGCCGCCGCAGCCGGAGACCTTCTCCAACATCCCGCCCACTCTCTCCGGTAAGCAAAATCTCCTGCGGTTTTTTCAGTCCACGCGCGCCCCTTGCTGTGTTGGATTGATGACAACGCGTGGGCGGTGGGGGATGACGGGCAGGCGGCGACGGGAAGCAGCAGGTGAGGATCAAGCGTCCCAAGTCGGCCAAGGCGCTGCAGTGCACCTCCAAGTGCGTCACCACCTGCATCCTCGGCGGCGAGGGCCTCCTCAACGTCGTGAGGTAGCAGTAGCCTCTCATAGTTTCATACAGCCTGAATTTTCACTGACCCAACCTGCCTTTTGCCAGTTAAATTAGCTGAATTACTGTTAAAACTGCATGTCTCTTGTAGTGTTCAAGGAACAATTCCGCAGCCGGCAGTACTGGTACCTGTTCTGTCGTCATTACACCACTCGTAAGAGAGCTCGGTTATGCAGTTCTACCATGTGAAACTCCAATCTGACTGTACGTGTTTCATATGCAACTAGCTTGGCAGAGTGCTCGGACGTTTGAAATCTCATCAAGGATGGAGAAGATGGGTAATGAGGAAAGCTTTCACCAGGAGATGCAGCAGGTAGCTAGGTACAATAATACAGTTAAAGCTAACACTTCATGACAACGCAACAATCTGCTGCTCTAACATTCTCGAGCTCTTCTGATAGTCTACTAGTTCAGCATTTCAAACCAAGGCAAGGCATGGATTCAGGGATACTTCACGACTGAATGTTACACAAGAAACTGAGCAGGCTCCTTAAGATCGTCCCGTGAAGTTGCGGTGAGAACAATTAGAGCAGGAAATGCAACACAGAGAAACACCATGGAATTAAGCATCAAAATATGTTATGGATTTGTTCTTTTACTTTACTTGATTATACATGAGACCAAATGTCATAGCGGGGAAATCCAATACACTTAAGCTTATACATCTTGTCAAGACCATGAGCAGTAGGCATACAACAGCATCAGTGAATTCCTTTACTAACTTCATTGTTTATTTGCTACCATACATACAATGTACAACATTTTTCGCTAAGTTCGACAAGAAATTGAGGCAAGATAACCTATTAAGACATGCTGAAGATTTACATCTGACATCCAAAGATACCAATCTGAATTCAGTGTTATACTTATTCAAAATTTAACCAAACCTGCATTTCCAAGATCACTGGATGTACACTTGCTGTTTAAGAAATAGTGTTACCCAAAGACTTGCTTGCTGCAATAGTTTGTTTCCTGTAACCAGTAGGTTTGCACAGGAGACTTTGTCACTGTTTTCTCATGTTAGGCTGTTAGACATGCAAATATGTCAGTACAAGACGTGTAAAATTGTAATACATTTTGTTACAATTAGGCATTTAGAGTGAAATAGGGTAACAGGGTTGTAGCTTACCTTTTATTTTATCTGGATGAGAAGAATTTAATGGTCCCATATCTGGCAAGAAGAGGTAGCGAAATCGAGAATCAAATGGGATGATGCCAAAAGTACGGGTGCCCAAGAGACTTTGCCGCCTTTGAGACATGCAGTGCTCAACAAAAGTAGCTTGCTGCTGAGGTAGAAAATGCGATATCCAGATAGGGAAGCTGTTATCGTCAACAAAACCACGGGCAAAACAGTGCAACATTTTAGGGACCAGAAGTTTCCCCTTTCGACTCACTCCTACTGATGCCCTAATGAAATCACGCTGTGCATCTTGGAGTTCTTCCCTTACATTGCCTGCTGTATATATCTTCACCTGTAGTGATAATTAGTGCTTAGTTATCATTAAGCTCAGCAGAGGAAATAACCAAGATGCATGCCATATTAGTTGATACCAATGAAGGAAGAAACAAGTGAGTGAGCTAGCTAGCTTACCGCTGGAGAAGAGTACAATCCACAGCTGAGAGCAAACGTCAAGAGTGGCTCAGGTGCCCCAATGCAATACTTTTTCCGCTCCTCTGGCACCTTTATCTTCTGAAGGGCAAGAAGCAGAGCCATAAACAAAAGAAAGAAGCTATCATCAGTTTGCATTGGTAGAGAAAATGTAACAAACAAGCAGCTCTGTCAATTGGATGCCAATTCACATACCAATTGTGGCCTGTGATTTGGAGCCTTCATCTTCAGAATCACATACTCAATGAATGCAGCACTGAATGAGTGCCCTCCAATTGTATATGCAGCCTAAAATAAATCAAAGTTAATATTATTCTTCAGACAGATGGGCAACATCATACATTAAATGGGTGTATCGAAAAGTAAAATTAGTGGTGTGTTCATTACTTCAAACACCAAATAAGGGGAGAAACAACTAGCAAATAAGAATAAAGATTTTTAAGCAAACCTTTTGCATTAGTGAAAACAATTTTATGTCGCTTCGTGGAACGCCATAAGCAAGATAAGCCTGTAAAATAGATAAAAACAAGCACCGTCACTCATTGTAACAAAACGTTATATACAACTAAAGTGAATTTGCAAAATACGCACATGCATCATCAGTGCATTGTATAAATTGATCCAAAATGCCAACTTAGCGTCATCACTGAGATGAATTGGGTTTACTTCTGCCAACTGTTCAATCAGCAATCTGCACTCAGATAAGTGCCATTAGTATGGATGAGTGAATCCAAATATTAGGAAGGAAAAAAAGAATAAAGAAAGCAGGAATGTTTCCTTCTTGTAATCAAACAAAAATAAAAGAAAATGGTGGTGTTTCCTTGAGCTTAAACAAGTATGTTACCTGAATTTCCCAAGTGATTCTGCAGCATACTCAAGTTGTTTCTTCCCAACTGACATCCACGAAACTTCAGCCGCTGCACCGTAGCTCCCGATGTCAGCCCAACTAAGCTTCTCACGAGATTTGTACGGATCAAACACGGTCTCTGAAGCTAAGAGATTATTGTTGTAGTTCAAATCGACCTGAGGGCTCTGTACCCAAGAAGATATGGAAGATGGTTCGGACAGCGACCAGAACGCAGAAATTGAATAGTCCCCACTAGGAGATGGACCAGACTGCTGCTTTTCCGTCGAGGGAGTCCTTGAGGCCTCCCTGCAGGAATCTGACAAGGAAATGAAGATGTTCTTCATGCAACGGACGATGTCCTCGGACAGCTGGTTTGGATTGCCGAAGCATTTAGATGAAAGCTGCCTCTGCAGTTTCATAGCTGAGTCGTGCAGAACAGCATAGGGATAAACCTTGTCCCCTTTACTGGACTTTTCGCTTGCTGCGTCCTAGTAGCAACATGAATTCACACAGTTAAGCATCAGGAGCGTAGGTTTGTACTCTTATCTGGATTTGTTGCACATCTCAATTATCAAATCAAAGGCATGAAAATCTTGGAAATTCATGTCCGCAGCTCTAATTTCCAAGATTTTAGTCACTGCTTATGATGATTGACAGTAGACAGATTATTCAGCAATTTATATACTGAAGATGACAGATTATTCATCTCTGTATATACGGAAGAGGACAGATTATTCAGCAATATATATACTGAAGATGAAAGGAGAAGGGGAGCATAGCATACATCTGATTCGGATTTGGCGGAGCGTGGCTGAGGCTGCTGCGGTGGCGGCGCCTGCTTGAGGCGGTACTCGACGAGCCTCCTCTCGTTCCGCTCCTGGATAAGCTGAAAATGCAGCGAGACCATCTCGTCCTCCAGCTTGGAGATGGTGCCTTCCAGGATGGAGATGTTGGAGAGCAGCTCCTGTGCCTGCAAAACTCATGGAGCTTCGGAATCAGAACACGCGGCAATCCAATCCATAGAAAGGCAGATCGAAATGGCGGGTGGGGGTGGGCGCGCACGTTGGTGGGGAGGTAGGACATGTCGGCGAGGGTGAGCGCGGCGTGCTGGAGCGCGTTCTGGAGGATGGCGTGCAGCGCCGTCTCCTCCTGCAGCGCCTTCTGCAGCTTCTTCACCTGCACGACGCCACGCCCCGCCATTCCTCTCATCTCAGCCAAAAACATCCGATTGAAACGCGGGCAGCAAGGGAATCAAATCGAAGGAGCACTCACGTCCCGCTCGAGCTGCGACCTACAGGAGGCGGGCGCGGAGGAGGAGAAGCCCCTCCTGCAACCTGGCGGCATGGCGCGCGATCCTGCAAGTCTCCCCGCTCCCGGGAGAGGACGGAGCAGCCGAGGTGGAATGGAACGGAGCAGCGGAGGCGTATCTGGTGGCGGCGACTGCGACGATGGCAGTGTGGGTAGCGAGCGGGCGAGAGAGAGCGTAAAAAACTTCAAATTTTGAAATGGACGCGAGTACGCAGTAGTGGGTGGCCAGGCGCGTCGCGTCGTGAGCCTGTTCCATCAAGTCCAATAGTATAAGCGAACGAGAGCTACACGAGCCAGCCAGGCGGCGAGGTGAGCGTGCCTGCCCCGACGCGCGTCCGTTCCGTTGTTTTATGGTCACCGTGGCAAGCGCCAGCCACACGGCCTTCCCCCCCGCGCCGCCCGACGGCGAGACGGGGCCCAAGCATCGACCCGTCCACCCACTGTCACGGTTCCAGAACACCAATTTTCCGTCATTGCTGTGGTACAAACCCTACCATTAGCCTGGCCACAAAAACAAGTATAAATTAAACCCATGCTAAGCTAAGTTTGTTCTGACGTATGTCAGAGGGTCCAGCCCCAATTACTTCCATGTGAATCCAATGGCGCCACTGGGGCGGTGACCTTGCGACGGGGACACGGAGAGTGGTGGCGCGCGCGGCAGAGCCGCATTGGCAGACGCTGAGAAGGGTCAGAGAGAGTGGAGACAGTGAACACTCCTTTCCTTCTGGTGAAAAAAAAAAGGAGAAAAAACTCCTCCAGCTGAAACATGCCAAAGCCGGTCGGCTCAGTAAAATATACTATTAACTAATAACACTAGTACTAGTTTTATAACTATACATAGGATTCTAGCTATAAATATAAACATTTTGGCTCAGATACAATGCCAAAAATAATTATATTTTAAGATGAAAGGAACACCCGGATATAATGACCATACCCTAAATGAAAAGGGTAATTTTAACACAGGTAACGCCACCAAAACAAACTATGTTCACTTGTCGTTATCCATTTTGTCACATGGTTAAACTATAGAGACGAATCAGATTGAAACGAAACCAGGTAATTCAACAATGAAATAGTACAACACTAGCACTAAGACATGTTTTACCAGTCTTCGGTATAGTAGGCATGATGCCGTAAGGACCACAAAAAGGCTGAAAGCACTGCTCCAGACCATGCATCGTCACTTGTAATAACAAGTGGTGCGCGCTGCTGTGATCCAATCACCCAGTTGACTAATGAGCCTACCATGCTGAGCCCCAGAAGCACCGCGTACGCATGGCTCAGAATGGGCGAGACGAAGATTGTAGTGGATGTACTCCATCTTTTGGAACTTCTCTTGCTCAGGATATGGCCTCTTCACAACATGCAGCTGCTCGGATATGCTCCAGTCGATGTTGTATCTGGAAGCGCCGAAGCATGTTTGGCTTAAGACCCTTGTTGCAAATGTTTTCAGCTCAGGGGTGTCAGTCCCATGTGCAGACCACCAACGAACTGCAATTTAAGTAAAAGATGGTAAGGATGTATTCCTTTAATATGAACAAAGCAACAATAGCATTGGTTAGTGTTTGCATTAGTGTAACACAGGACGGAACCAGTTTGAGGGGTCATGAGAGTGAAGACAAACCAGAAAGATAACTTCACTAATGCCTAAGTAAAACAACAGACAAAACCACTTGTTCTAAAGGTAACCTTACATCAATAAGAAAAGGAGAGACAGTATAAAAGGTGCAAAGTAGTCCTCGATTTTTTGGATCAAAGGGGATACTGAAGCATACTGTTTAAAATTACTCCCATATGTGTTCTGTATATCATTAAGGTGGAGAATGGAACCTGATTTTACTATGTTCACAAGTAGACTAACATTAATTTCTTATATACAACATTCTGAATTTTTTTTAGAACTACAACAACATTCTGATTTTTAATAGATGATATGATAATCTTTGTGCCATTTTTCACATAATAAATATGCCCTTTTCAGATCTCATGATAAATTAGCACATCTTAGTTAATAAATGCACATGCCAAATTACAGTTTGCTGCGTCTAAACACTGAACATGAGCTCGTAATAACATGTGAATTAGGGGACATTTTACATAAGAATAGGTTCTACTTTACCTTGTGGTATTTCCATTGTTTGCTGAATTGCTGAGTATGAATCAAAAGGAGCTGATTTACTTTGATATATCTCCATTTGTGCAGCCACTTTCCGAGGATCATAATGATTTTTGGCCAGTCGGCTTACACAGGCTGTGGTCCCGCTTTTGATTTCAGTATCACAACTGAATCGCTCTGTGTAAAAGATCCTTGGATTCAGAACATAACAAGCAGCATGGACTGGGGTATGCAAGTAATGATCCCACATGTTGTCAATCATAGGCCAATAATCACCATGTTTATCTATAAGATTGCGCTTTATGTCTTCTTTTGCACAATCCATAGCATCATACAGGATACCTATTGGGCAATTATCAGCTTCCAGTTTGTACAACACAGTGACAAGTGGATCCGTAAGCTTCACAATATCAGCAGCAGCACACCAAAATGCATTATCAGTCTTTACTATTTCATAGACATGTCTGAATGAACTTCTAGAAGCCCAATCAGAGGATGCCCATTCAGGCAAGCTAAACATCTCCACTAGATTTATTCTCTCAGAAACTAACTTCCCTAATGTGATGAACATTGCCACAAATTTTAAGTTAGAACTGCTCAAAATCTCGCCACCCTGAATATACTTCCCTTTCAGTTCCATTGGCACTGCATGGCTATAAATAAACCTGGTAATTTCCCTTGCCTTGATTAGGACCTCATTGACATGAGTTAGTGCTGCTATGTTCTCAAGCAGAAGGTTGATGCAATGGTCAGCACATAGTGTGAAGAAGAACGAGTGGCCAAATCTCTTTAGCACTGCATGCTCTGCAGCTTGCATATGTGGTGACGCATCATTTGTGATAATCTGAACAATGTTGAGGACACCAACCTCTTCAACCACATGTAAAAGCATAAGTGTTAGCTCATCCACATCATCGATGATATCAGAGACATACAAGGATTTGAGGAACAGCATGCCTTTACTGCAATGCACCAAAACACTTATGAAGCTTTTACCACATGGACTCTCCCAACTATCCAAAATTACACTGCAACCACTCATTTCCCAGTGTTTCTTGAGATCCCTTGCACAACATTGAATTTCCTTTAGTTGCTCCTCCATAATTGATTCATAAGTAGGCAATGACACCTGGGCCCAGGCAAGCACATTAACCATGTCCTTGAAAGATGGCAAGTGGAGAATACCAGGCTCAAGTCCAGCTTCAAAGATGAGCTTGCCTATTGACTTTGTAGCCTGAGAATTCAAGTAATTATTATTTGACTCCATTGGGGATTCCGAATCTTGCATCTGTGATGAAGAATTCTCCATAGAGAAACTCAATGGATTAATTCTTTGCCCTGAAGATATTTCCAATTGCTTATTCATCACACAAGGATTTTGATATGGAGGCACAGTAACTTCTATAGTCCGGCCTCCCTGCTGATATGAACTTGCATTGCAAGAAACATTAGGGGCATTTGTTTGTGCAGTTTCCCTGGGCTGCAACAAACTATTTGTGCAGTGAACAAAGCAACGGTGCCCATTAACAGAGTCTCCTCGATCTGTTCTGGATGCAGTTGGCTGCAAAATTGGTTGGCAGGCTTGAGCAGATGTGAGGGATGAATTTCTTACTGTAGGAAGCTCAGAAGATTTAAGTTTTCCTATTTTTTGGGCAATCCAATCTTTCTTGCGGTCCTCAACCGAAGTCCTAATGCTTTGCCTGACATTGTCAGGTACTAAGTCGCAAGGAGAAACGTTTCCCCTGATGCCTGCTAAGTGGTGCTCCAGACGGTTGTATGAAGTAACCACCTTCCCACAGTAATTACAGCTCACCTTCTGAGTTTCCTTATCAATAGTTTTACCATGCTTTTCCTTTTCAATTTTCCTTGTCTGAGAATCTTTGGTAGCGCAAACCTGAAGAATAGTTATAAAGGCATATTATATAATGCAAAATAACTAAATGTCTTATTTCCAACATTATCCAGTGTGTGAAGTTTCATAAGATGTCAGATTTAATCTGCTCTCTCACCAATATGATGGCAAATGATGCAATACTAAGATCATACAATCTACCATGTAAATAACACATGATAAGCAATAATTTCTGAAGAACATTAGAGCCAATCCGCCCAAAACTTTTTAAGAAAAAAAAAAGCAAATGTGTTGTTAAGCATCAGACGTTTGAAGTTCAAACAAGGTGTTATTTGGTGGAGCAGCATGTTCAATTGTTTATACAACTTGCCTCAATAAGAGCACAAACACATAATCATATGGTCTACATTCTGACACATATTTACAAAAAGATAAAGGAAAAAATTGTGCTCTCACATTACAAATATTTTGTCACTAGGGCAACATATCCTTGGGCATGAGCACAATGAGTTAAAACTTTAACCGTAAACATGACAGATCAGTTCAAGAATCTGCCATTTTCATCACGATGCCTCCCGTAAGCGTGTAAATAGATCGATAAATGGGCATTGTACCTCTTTAGTCTACAGTAATGACAACTATCGGTAAACATGGAAACTACCTTCAGCGTCAAAAGTTACATCCAAAAAAAAAATAAAAGCTAATATCTACAGTAAAGTACCTCAGAGGCACACATGGGCGCACAAAAATTACCTTTTGCAGTGAAACAAATTCTCGAAAAATGTATAAAAGATGTACGATTCTGCGCCCATCCAAAGTTGTTAAGAACTCTATTATTTGCCCCCATTCCTGGAAATGCTCGTTTGCTAAAATTCTCCTTTTTAAAATGGATAACCTAGCCGTGTGATCTCTCACCCTAATCGACTCAAACGCTTTACAGAATCCAACATTGTATAAACTAATCAAAACCTAAAAGTAGTAAAAAAAAAGGCTACTGCTTCTACACGCTCCGGTTGGTTTCTCCCCTAGCATACATGGGCTCCTACCCCTACAGACGGCCATGGATCACAACCCGTCTCTCCCGCCAGAACCCATTCCGAAATCCCACCATCCGCGAGAGAGTTTTTACCATTGCCTCCTCTTCTCCCATGCGCGACCGAAGCAAAGCAAAGGGGAACAGCAACCGGCCACCCCGCCGCGCCGCCTCCCTCGGGCGCCGCCGCCGACGATCCCTACCCTCCCCGCGACCCCTCCCCTCGCTCGTCGCCTCCTAGGGTTCGAGCAATTCGCTCTTCACACGGATGGAGAGGAGAGGTGGCGAGGAAAGGGGGAAATTCTACTTCTGGGCGAGGCTTTTGTAGCAGATGATCGAAGCGGGTTTTGGCGTTTTGCCGTTTCAGGCGAGGTCGAGGGGCATTTCGGTAAAATACTAGAAAAGGACTAGTTGACCATAGCTTGACCGCATTGACCATTCACACTGACTCTCTCAACTGATGCTTGATGCTGCTGCCGCCATCAAAATCTCCAACATTAGCAGAATAATCAGTTCGATTAAGTACTTGTTGCAAACAAACTAATTCTAGTAAATTGAAAGTTCATTTTGATTTGAGTATTTATCTGCTTCCAAATGCAAATTCTCATTCCCCAATAGTCCAAATTATATACAGTGGAGACTAAAGTTCTCAAGAAGAGAGGTGCATTGCATCATGCAGCTGAGAAGTTCTGGCCTTCTTCTCTCTACACGAGCTATGAACACTGGGGCTCATCCTCATCATCGTCGGCATGAACCCTAGCTCTCTTGCTGCCCACTGGCGACGGCTTGCATTCTGTCCTCGGATGGCTGAGGTGGTGAAGTGGCGGCGCCTGCTTCGGATTCAGCATTGTTCTTCTGTTTTGATGTTGGTTTTGGCGATTCCGGTTGCGGTTCGGATGGAGGTTTCAGTGAGAGTGAGCTGCTGCTGGCCTTCTGTTGCTCTTCCAGTATTCTCTGCAGGTATCTTGCATGTTCTTCGATTCGCAGCTGCAGTTGCCTATGCACCTGGCGATAAAATTGTGTAAATTATAAGAATTGGGGATATCTAATTAGGAGTATTTGTGATTTGTTTTAACTTTTAATTCAACTCTTTTTAGAGGAGTTGGGGACTTGTCCCATCACTCTTTTATTTTTTTTAACATTTACATTTATTGGTTGGGTGTCTATCGAGATATAACCCATTTCCATTATCTAAAAAAAATCTAATTACGAGTATTTGTGAGCAGCAAGTTTTCTTGGCTATTTTATACTTTGTTACGTAATGCGAACTGATTTAACTGAAAATTTGATTGCTGAACACTTGCAGCATATTTGATTTTGACCAACTCAGACTACGTAATGGCAGATGGAGAATGATACATTTCAACATCAGATGGATTACAAACCCTGTATTCTAGAATGTCTGATACGCACCTCTAACTGTTCATGAAGCTGCTTCTGAACTTCCATTTGCATTCGTAGAGCTTCTGCCACTTGTAAGTTCCTAAGATATGGGAGAATGGAAGCGATGTTATAAGTTTATAAGATCACGGTGTTTGCATTTCTGAATTCTGGCGTGAGCAATTAGAGGCCTTACTTCTTTTTGCCAGCTGAATCAATTCCACTACTACCTGACAGAGCTTTCTTATCCTCTGAGGAGGCCTTCTTGTCTGCATAGAGCATGCATCAGTATTTAGAATGACAAAACAGAAAATCAGAGAAACATCTCGTCATAAAGAAGTATCAACTACTTAGGAACTATTTTCTCAGTTTACCTTCCTTAGTCTCTGGAAGATATTTTGCGAGGCGATACTTCTGCAGAAGGACAAGGAAATTGCAAGGAAAAAAATGAAAATATAGAAGTACGCTTGATTTTCCAGTAAAAAGGGTAAAGGAAAATATAGTGATACCTGCAAATGAGACTTTACATGGTAGATGGTCAGGCCTTCTACTTTCATTAGTTTCAGCACACCCTTAGGAGTTGCCTCTGCATGAGATATTGAAATGAACCATTTAGACATAACCTTACAATGATTCCTTTTAAGGTATTAAAAATTGTAAAGCATTTATTGAAGTAGAATGACCACCCTACTTTCAGGTCCTTCTAGCTTATTCACAGCCTCTACAAAACGTTCATGGAGCTCCAGTGTCCACCTCAACCGTGCCTTGTTATTCGTTGCAGATCCTGAAGATGTCTGAGGCGAGCTAAGCTGGACTTTCACCGGAGATCCTACATTCTGTACACTCTGGTTGGAGCAAGATGATGCTGGAAGTGATGACAGTTGCGGCGGCGTGCCATATATGTCCTGAAAAACATGATGTAAGAATTATCTTGTAAGAAGATCAGTGGACTATTCAAGTTACAGTGAAGAAATGCGGAGTATTTCATTATCTCAAAAAGTGAAGAAATATTTCAGCAAGGGAGTGAATAAACTCACATCTAACCGAGGGCTCTCCTCATTGTCAGTGATGGCAATTCCTAGCTGCTCAGACAAGAACTGGAACTCCATCTGCTCAGCAAAAGCCATGGCATTGTTCTCTCCATGGAAGCTGCCATCAGAAGCATCTCCTCCAGAGAGATTGAGGAAGTCCTTGAGATCATCTGACTGTTCAGGTTCATCATGAGCATTGCCAATATCATCATCACCACTAAGGAGCAGGGAGGAGCTGGATGAGTGCCCTGCTGAAACCTTCTGCTCACACTTAGGAGGGTGAGGCAGGAAAGGTAGAGTGCCCATTTGCCGATATGGCTCCGAGTCCGTCGACGACGACGAAAACAAGCTTGTGCAGAAGGTTGAAGAATTTGGGTACACTGGCTCTGAAACATTGGGATGCGAGACATGCGACAGCGGGCTTTCGGGTTCAGATTCATAGCTTCTTTTCTGAAATGGCAGTATATTTGGCAACCTTGATGATCTGGCCATCTCAATCTTGATGTTTGACGACTGACTGGTGGATGACCAATTGTCATGCATCAACCCTTGATAATCCGGTTTAACATCGAACAGTTTACGAGCTGAATGTTGTGTGGATGGACAGGTATCCACTATTTTGTCCGGAGCAGTAATCTGCTTCACTGCAACAACACTATGGGAGCTCATGCTGGTTCAGTTGATTGATGACTTGATCATCCACTGGTCAGTAACATCACAATGGATGCTTGTTGCAAGACTTCAGTGAGAAAAACTTCATACTCAGCGAAACATATTCAGAATACACATATTAAATACTTCTCAGATATGCATACATCAGAAGCTTGCTCATGATTAAAAAAAAACAAACATTTGTTTGAATAAATGGCACGTTACACAAGCGAAGGTTATGCATCTCAGGCTGAGCGCCTGATGTATTATGCCGAAATATTTAGATCTGAATTAGCAAGCATTTCTAAGTCCTAGCAGTATAGTATTGCTTTAAGATAAATACTCAGAAAAAATAGTTCCCTAGAAAAACACTGAAAAATTATATATATTTGCTTACGAAGAAAAAGAAAACGAGAATTCACAAAAAAAAGGTTTCTTCTCAAAAGAACTCTAAAAGCTGTACATAACATTACTGGTCTGTTGACTACACTACATTAGTTTTCTTAAATGTCTATCTGAGTAACAGGATTTTATTTCCAATACATAAATATTCACATAAGGAACAAATATGAGCTGTGTAGAAGGAAAAAAAAAGAGACACGAGATTCTCATATTCGACACTCTATTTTGAAAAATTTCCCGTGTGCAGGGAGAGGGTGTGCCCTCTTGTCTGTCCGAGTGAAGCACTGCATACACAAACTCTGACCAGGTGCCCAGATTCACAGCATCAGACATTCAGAGCCCGAGTGAAAACTACTAAAACAGCATCCAATTCTTGGAACACTGCCAGAAAATCGCACATGACTTCAAGACATATCTCATATGTAGTGCAAGAACCGAAGAAATTCCAATGGATGCATAGGAAATGAAAAGGGCAGAGGTGAACAGAGTCTGAAATGGGAGAGGAGAAAATCAAGAAATGAGCTCTGTTTCCCTACCAAATTCAGCAGAAATCATCGATGAAAACAATTGAATCTCGCAAGAACGATACCAACAACTGAAAGTCTGAAACGCCTAGGCCGAAGCCAACGAACAGAGAGAACAAACAAGCATGCAGATAAAAGGAAGGATCTTTGAAATCTCAGCCTCACCTGAAAACCCAAAGAAGATAGGAACTAGGCTTGCAGGGAGATTCAGAATCTGGAATCTGCCAATCCTCTCATTCCACTTTCTCCACTCTCTTCTCCCTCTATGTAAGACCAAATATCTCTCTCTTTCTATCAGCCTCACAGGGAGGACTAAGCCCTATATCTCTTGCTGTAAATCATTTAGACTTATGCAGCACTATCTATTTTCTGTTCTACACAAACATGAGGTAATTTACATCCCTAAAGAACACTAACTTCGTTCTAAAAGACTTTATCTTTATTTATAAAATTAGATATACTCGTCTACATTCGTAAAAAAATAATATCTTTAAGGAAGGAAGGTAATAGCTTATATTTAATTACATAGGCTTATTAATATTAGACATATATATGTAGCCGACCTCCTTACAGTAAACGGTGTCTCTCTCTTCACTCTTACATGGTACCAGCGCTTTGCCGCTAACTTTTGACAACTCGGTTTCGTTGCCTATCTCCGACACATCTTTTTTACTTCATATCGGATATGCCACCGCTTATCTCCTCCTATACGTCAACGACATCATCCTCACGGCATCCTCGACTACCACCCTATAGCATATTATGGCATGACTTCACTCAGAGTTCGTCATGACGGACCTTGGTCTCCTGCACCACTTCCTTGGTATCTCCGTCACGCACTTTCCCGATAAGACTATTTCTCTCTCAACGCTAGTATGTTGTGGATCTTCTCCAATGGATAGGCATGGTCGAGTGTCACTCTATAGCAACCCCGGTCGACACTCGTGTTAATCTCTTAGCTACCGACGGCCCTCTCGTTGCTGACCCCTCCTAGTATCAGAGCCTTGCCAGTGTCCTACAGTACTTGACGCTTACACGACCTGACCTCACCTATACGGTCCAGCAAATGTGTCTTTTTATGCATGCTCCCGTGAACCTCATCTCGCGTTGATCAAGCGCATTCTTCACTATGTAAAGGGCACCTTGTCTACTGGCCTCCATCTCAGCTCCAGACCGATCGACTCTTTCACCGTGTATTCCGAAGCGAACTGGGCGGACTACCTTAACTCCTGACGCTCTACATCAGGCTACTGTATGTTTTTCGGTGATAACCTGGTCTCTTGTTCCTTCAAGCGGCAAACCACGGTGTCCTATTCCAGTGCGGAAGCCGATTACCGCGCGGTTGTCCATGCAATCACTAAGTGTTGTTGGATCCGCCAACTCCTCCAGAAACTTCATGCACCCCTCGTCTCCGCAACCATCGTCTACTATGATAATGTTAGTGCCGTTTATATGACCACTAACCCGATTCATTATTGCCACACAAAGCATATCGAGATCAACATCCACTTCATTCATGATAAGATTGCTTTGGGACTAGTTCGGGTGCTCCACGTACCTTCAACGTATCAGTTCGCCGATATCATGATCAAATGACTATCTGAATCTTTGTTCACCAGTTTTCAATCTAATTTTTATATCCGTGATCCTCCCGCTACGACTGCGAGAGTGTTAGACATATATATACAGCCACCTCCTTACAGTAAACGAGGTCTCTGTCTCTCTCTCACTTTGTCTGTTCACTCCTACAAATAAGATGTATATTTTCTTAAGAACATAATTTCCTAATTAAACCATTAATTCCACCCTACCATATTATATTATATTGTATTATTCTAAGCAATCGCACTAGCTAGTTAGCTAATTGTAATATTTTGCCAACTGGATGTACATAACAAAACTTTCTCATTCAGGCAGATAGCTTCCTTCTTACACTGTTATTCCATCATTCCATTTTTATTGGATCCTGACCCCACCATTAATCCACTTGCATGGAGGGAAAATATGAAAGCAAACGCACACTTACCTACTTGATTTGGTGACACGGCATCTTTCAACCTCGGCCTAGGATTGGTAGATGCAGATCCAATAAATGGACAAGATTAGTTCAGCAGGCTATAAATTTACGACATTGCCCTTCTCTGCTCAATTAACAAAAGACTGAGGGATAGATATATATATATCTCTTCAAAATTCTCCTGTCACTGCTCAACAAATGATTCAGTGATTCTCTTTCTCGATAGCCCTGTAGGACAGAGAAATCCAGATATAATAACTTAAACGCAAGAGATTTATGGGTGTGATCACGTAGGAAACACATGTCGAACAAATGTCGTGCTTAAAGCATACACATATTACTGTGCCACAAAGTATATTGGCATAGCAATTTTGTGGGTATATCTGGTTGCTGGCTAAATACCATGCTTGGCTATGGATAAAGAAAATATATAGAAGGATTATTTTATCATATTAAATTACATGAAGTAGTAGATAAAAAATATAACAGAGTTGATAGAGTGATAGATTCAGCATCATCATCACCATTACCTTCTTATAAAAAAAGTATAAATTACTCTTTGAAACAAAGTAATCTCATAGATATACAGTAGTATAATGTGATAGGGCATTCCTTGACCTATAGTATAAGATCTAAGATGGATAATAGTGCCAGTTACTATACAGGTAATGGGGCATATCGTCAAGTACGATAATGGTAATCAGGTGTAACCCATCAAATTTAAAAAAAATTAAATATTGTGAGAAAATTTAAAACTTTTATGGTTTGCCGCAGCTATTGTGTAGTAACCACACCCAATTCAAACAATTTTGATTTTTTAAATTAATTTTTATCTGATTTTTTACAGCAGTTGCAGTTACCACGATTACCGCGCGCGGTAAGATAACCCAACCCCCGATAAGGTAAACCTAATATAATATAAAACTTGTGAAAAATGGCAATCATCCTCTCGCCTATATACGCGCCATTTGGTGAGGTGAATGCATCCATATCTATCTATCTCAGCCGTCATTTTTCCTAGCTCTCGACGTCTTGGCTTTTTGGCGCTCGTTTTCTACCTGCAGCTGAAATGCATATGTAGGCGGCGCCTGGCCAGGGTGAAGAACAAAAGGAATATGCGGCGGCATATCGAGTACGTCGTCGACCAACTTGCATTGCTGGTGTAGCGATCGATCGATCGATCGAAGCAAGATATGTCACCATACCTCCTGTCTTTCTCATGCATTAGCTAGCTAGCTAGCTAGCTAGGGCAGGGCAAACGATCAAAATCGGGGAAAAAAACTTTTCCCAGTTTACATGCCGTCGTAATCGTTCGCCCATATACACATCGCGTCGCTGCTATTTAATCTCGTTAAAACAACAAGGTAGCACATTTATTATGGAATTATCGAGTACTTTTGTATAGTTTTAAGCTTTTAATTGAACTAGTGGTGGCATATTTATCGAGGCTATTCTAATTTAATTAGACCGATAATGATGATGATGATATGCTTTGTGTATAAATTACTTTATATTTTCTGTATGTACGATGTGCTGATGACATGGTCATAAAAGAGTTGCTAGATTCAGAACTATGCTCCGTAGGAAGCATGAAGGCAGAGATCTGGAATTATGGAATCTGGACAGCTGAGAGAGGGAGAGATCTGGTGAATGGGAGTGGGCAGTCATGTGGATTGTGGAATCTGCCAAGCCAACGTACCCGAAAACAGCCTGAGGCTCCTTGGCTCTGCATATCATTTTTTTTCCCTGGAAACAGATTTGATACAGCAAACTAGTGGATTATAATCTTGACCGATGGAGTGGTACAAGAGCATATGCGAGAGCATCTAATCAAGGTGCATGGCGGCAGGTGTGGCTAGCAGTGTAGCTGAAGCTAGGCCACCGTTGAGCAGAGCTGGTCCCTCTCCCAGGAGCGGAGCAGCAGACAAGCGAGCTCACTCAACGCAGTAACCAGCAGCCACTCACTCTCACAGTCGCTCTCGCTCTCGGCGGAGCTGGTCCACTGCCCCAGCCGATCGCGCAGCGCAGAGGAAATGTCTCCGGTTAAAGTTTTATTAAATATAAGCACCGATTATATTTTAATAATACATTTGTTTTGTATTAAAAATATTGCTGTACTTTCCTATAAACTTAATCAAACTTTAAAAAAAAGGTTAAAATCGGCGGCCTGTTACGCCGGCAGTAAACATGCCTGGGTCCATTCTCTTGTGGAGATGGCCCCTCGATCACCTGCAAGTGGAGCACGACGTCATGGGCAGAGGTGACACACGCACAGACACAGTCTCACACAGTGCAACAGAATCAAATACCGCATTCATCCGCCTGCAACTTGCATTTGTTCAGCCGAGGGAGAAAGCGATGCGCCGGCTGCTGAGAGCCAACCGTTCTCTTCTCTTCTCGCCATTGCTCCATTACTGAGCTCATCTAAAGCTCTGCCTCTACTGACCATGACATGAACAATTAAATACGCCTGCACTTGTACATCTGATGCTCTTCTCAATTGTGACGTTCTCTAAATTAGTGGTCGCCTTTGCTGTGTTTGTTTGTTTGTTTAATCTGATTCTGATGATGCATCTCACTCCCCACTGTCCTTGGAACAGTGGGCATGGTGATGCGTGGTGTACGGTTGCTCCAGGCCAAAGCATCTCCATAGTTTTCATATTATAGTACCCGTTTTGTTTTTGCCTCTCTGCTTTTCGTCAAGTGTACCTAACTGAGTGACTGCTATAGTGCTAGTACTATAATCAAAGCAAACCTTTATTTGTTCATTGCTGTATTTGGATCTTTGCATCTCTTCTTCACATGGAAAACATACTGTGGAGTTCTGATTGGTGAGCTGCTACAGTTCTACTGCATCAGATGCACACAACACAAGCCGGTTTGGCCAAAACTTGTTGCGAGTTGTGAGTTCTGACTCATGGGCCTGGAAACCTAAATAAAAAAACCACAGAACTGGCAGGCTTACAGCTTCAGAATTTCTGCTCAATTGGTCTTCTAAGGCTGCCTTCTGAACAGGTTATTGGTTGTACTATCATAAACTGTCAAACGTAATATTTCATATAAAAAATAAATTAATGTTGCTTAAAAAATCAAACAAATCTTTTTTTTAATTTACAGTAGTTAATACTTAATTAAGTATATACTAATAATATTTTTTTATTTTACGTGCCAGAAAAAAAACTTCGCTACCGCTGATTGAACTGACCTTAAGTTCAACGCTGGTGCAAGCATGAAGGTAGCAGCAATGAAATACACACGGTGCATATTGCAGTAGATAAACTTAGCTACGGTTTTAAATTATCTCCTTTAATATGAGCACGCTTTTTAAATGGTTAAATGGTGTATTTTTTTAAAAAAATAACTAATACCTAATTAATTATTCACTAATAAATCTTCTTGTTTTCCGTGATGATCTTCATCTTCTTTCCTCACCTTCAAACACACCTTATGACTGAAGAAGTCTTTCAATATGTGAAATGGCTATAGTCTATGGATTAAGCCATCTTTCGATACATGATGATGCTTTCAACCAAGCTTGCAGCTTGCTATCTATCCTTGAGCTCTTCTTCAAACTTGTGCAGTTTCTCCCGAATAGGTGCAAGAACGGACTTCAAATCCTCACTGATTTGCGCCTTGTTGTCGGATGAGAGGTCGTTGTCATCGGTAAAACTTATTTGCACCTGAAAGGAATAGACAAAAAAGGTACCATGTGAACTCTGAAGTGAAACATAGGTAAAACGGCTCCTTTCTGCAGATGATAACATCGTCAGAATAATCATTTTAAAAGGGCACAACTGAAGTAGCTCAGGACAAAGATAGATATATGTTCTCCTCAGAATTGCACTGCTAAAATTGTTATAGAAAGCAATTATGTGCCTCCAAGTCTTCAAGCTCGCCAAATGAAAATTCTGGAATATCCAGATAACCTTTCACCTTCTTGCTTTCTCCCTTAATTAACCATTCACCTGAAGAATACTCCCATTAGCACCATTTCAGCAGGAGATACCCACGTAAAGATGTTAGCTCTAGAATTAAAGGATGCTCTACCTTTAAATTTTAAGCCCAGCTCATAAGTGTAGCCTACTCTCTTCTTATTACAGACGGTGACTAGAAATGCCTGCCAAAGTAATTAGCACATTGATTTCAGGAAAAACTGTCGAACATGTGTTACACTGCAAACTGGACTGGTACCAAAATTTCAAACAGCAACATTCCATCCATGGGAATATCGTGTAAATTGCCATAAAAGTCAAACAGCAGGTTCACAAAGATATTTCTACCACAAATGGATTTGGAAGTTGGAACTTAATTAAATGAATTAAATTCAATTGTATGGAACCAAATGGGGTCTAAGAAAACAAAAGCATTTTTCCCTATATGGATTGTAAATGATACATTCAAGGACATGGCCCCCCATCAGCTGCACATTTTTTTGTTCTCGGATATAGAGAACAAACATCACTACTATATAGCAAAGTCAGATGTGCTAAACTGCTACTGAATTCTCCCATTGGAATGAAAAAGATCCTAAAAAAAGGTTGGACTAAAAAAGTGAGAGGAAAGTTTGTGAATCTCCCCCAAGGGATGCTTGCCCACCTGTCTGTTACTAGCATGTTGCAGAGCTCCTACATATTGTGGACACATCTTTGGTATTCATCAGCTCCTATGGTGTCAACATTTCTAGGAATTCAACATAAATAGGGTGAATGCTGACAAATTTAAAATTCTTATGATAAATGAATACATTAATATTTCTATCTTGTATGTCAAATCCTCAGAGGATTATTAACTTTGATATCTTCCAGCAGTGTCCTTGTCAAGCTCAACGATGTCAAGATATGCAAGGATTCCCATAACAGCTATAAACGAAATTTCCTCTTAATGTTAGCTTTCAATGGTGTCCAAAGTTAATTTCATGGGTATCTAAACATGTAAGAGTTCCCCTAAAAGCTCATTAAAGTATAATTAACAATAGACAACATACTCTCAGAAGTAACATTTCTTTTGGTTTAATTATCAAAGGAAATATTTTCAGGTTCAGTATCACACAGAATTAAGCTGGTAAAACAATTGAGTGATATGACAAAGTATTTGTGATGAAAAATATCAAATGGCTCTGCTATATACAGTACTCACATCGCCTGAGCATTTGGATACTTCGTAAATAGATGCCTTCCCAGTAGAGAATTCCAAAGGATCTAATGATCCCAGCAAATCCTGTAGTTTAAAATTATCTAAGAACACTCAGATGAAAATGTGTACAATATAACCATTGGATATGTGGTTTTCAAGCAATTAACTGCGGTGCTACGGCACCTTAATCCTACTGTTGGCCCATGAATTGAGGTTCTTTTCCTCCCAGGTTCCAGCCTGCAAGCAGCACATAAAACAGGGGGATTGCTTAGATATATAGTCACTGAGCTCACCTGCTTTATTATTTCAAAAAAAAAGTTACTAATATCTTCCCTGTGCACTCATTTTACCAATTTGATCGATTGTTACAAAAAGCATGCATTAGCACAGCCTAATCAAATGGCGCTGATAGTGAACATAGAATGGCAATACCAGAAGTAAGCATTACTAGTTGACGATACATTCTAGCGATTCAGTTTCTTGGCTGCTTTTGAGGTTCTGCCTATTGGGGATTACTCCATATAGTAAGACTAGCATGGATAGATCGATGTGAGCGTAACGATTAGCTCTCGAGCATCAAAGATATCACCCTTCATCCCATCGTACTTGATACTGTCAATTTTCCTTTCAGATTTCAGATGCAAAACAACTACAAAACCGCACCTTTCTCCCACCAGGACGCTAATCCAGATTCCCCGATACTACTAATCAACCAAAACCAGCAAAGCAACATTTTCCCCCCATTTCCTTATCAGATAACGCGGTACAACACGACGCCGACCTGGCTCCAGACGGAGCCGAGGGTGCTGGGAGCCGGGTTGGCGGCGAGGTCAGCGACGTCGATCTTGCGTGGCGCCGGCAGCGGCGCGGCGTCCCCCGTGGCCTCCCGCACCCAGTACCTGTACGACGTCGCCTTCTCCACCGCCTCCGCCGCCGTCTCCTCCATCTCTAGCCCTCGCCGCCGGCGCACGCGAGCACAGAGGCCAGAGCTCGCCTCCCTCTCCCTCGCTTGTTTGGTGGGCTGGACCGGGCGGCTTCGTCTTCGCGAGAGCCAAAGCACACACTCGTCTTTTGACTCGTTCAATTTCTTTCTATTTTTGGGCGCTCGACTCCAGGTTCTTCGGGAAGCTTCCCCACGCACGTGCACATGAATCGAAGCTAAAACACTTGGTGGTTTAGATTAAGCACTAGCATTGGAACACGGTTTCGTGTTAACTAACAGCTTCCGTAGATCCGAAGAACTCCCAACTGAAAAACTTTTCCTTTTTCGAATCCGTCACGTACTGAAATTCCTCATCCTCTTGTATGATGAGCAATGGTGCAAAATCAGCATCGATCAACCGGTGAATTGTGGTGAAGAGATTGCAGTCGAAAAGAACGAGAAGCTGCTAGTTAGATCGATGGACGCCAACATGCTGAGAAGCATGATGACCGCGGGCGGCGGCGGAGACAGGCCGACGGCATCAGAGCGTCCGCCGTTGGCCGCTGCATCGATCAGGTGTCCGTGAAGCCGCTCCATTGCGCCCTCGTCTCGACTCGCGACCTCGCTGACAGCTCGACACGCAGGCCACAGCCACGTGACGAGTCCACACGATCAGGTGTTCCAGTTGAGGTACGTTCGTTTGCCCAATTGCTCCTAATCCCTTTGTTGATCTATGGCAATTATATGTTTAATCAGTGTTGAATTTGCTTTTGCCCCCAATTTTTATCCTTTAGAATACAAGATTTGAAACTCTTCTGAAATTCTAAATTGGGATTTGGGAATTCCACACGCTGCAGCTAGGGCAGTGTGACCTGAGATTAAATATTCAGTGAATAATCATTATCTCAAATTCTCAACTAGGTAATTTACGAACTTTTTGATTTTAATGTTGAATCTAGTACGTCATATTTTCGGTAAATTACTTACTAATTTTTCTGAAATTTCAGTGGCCTCATGTTGCCTAGAAAAGCACGCATCTGGCAGTGAGCAAAGAAAAAAAAAGAAGAGACGGGTAGAAGAGTTGATACAGTCACAGAGAGAATCTATTGATAAATTTTTTAAGAGTAATACAAGCACTTCAAGAAATCCTGATGAGTGGGTGATAGTTGACGTGGAGGAGCAAACTATCAATCCAGAATATCAAGGCCCGACAGAAAATAATGTTGGCATCAACACGAATAATAATAATGTGACTGATCATGAGCCTATATTTAATTCACCTGCGATGGAATCTACTAATGTAGATGAACCAGTTTTTACTTCTGATATGTATGGTCCAGTAAATTCGGACAATCCTGATAACAAAGCAAGCAAGGGACATATTAGTGGAGAAGGGTCTATTTGAGAAGAAAATATTGTATTTCCTTTGGATGCCAACTCAAGACATTTTTCATACACTCATTATTCTAGAAAAATGAGCAATGAAGAGGTGCGTGACAAGAAATGGTTATAGTTGATATGGCAATTAATTAATTGAAAAGTAGATTTCAAGAATTCCAATCATTCGATGGTATATTCAGATTTATAATGAATTCAACATCCTTGAAGTCATTGGATGGTGCTGAACTAAAAGAGTATTGCACTAAGTTTGCACAAACTTTTTCTTTGGATGGTTCCTCCGATGTGGACGTAAATAATCTAATTTATGAGTTATGTGTTATGTAGATTACTTTGTCAGATAGGCCAATGTCTGCTATGGAGATTTTTGAGTTTATCAGAGAAGCAGATTATTGTCCTAATATTTTCAATGCTTATCGAATCCTATTTACTATGCCTGTGACCGCGGCCTCAGCTGAAAGAATCTTTTCAAAGTTAAAATTATTGAAGAATCATTTAAGATCCGTAATACGGTTTGACAACTTTATGTATTAAGAAAAAAATAATAGATAAGATTAATATTGATACCATCATCAACGACTTCGCATCTGTACAAAATTTTAAGGTGACATTTATAATTTGTTTGATAAGAATGATTTTTTTGATGCATTAAAATGTATTAGAAACATTATTATTATATTGGAGGGTCCGTCTTTTTTCTTCGCTCCAGGCCACCAAATTGACACACGCCGCAGCTGGCCTCGTAGGAGAGGATCTACGTCTCCCCCCTCGCCCTCCTCAGGATGCTCAAGCACGGTAATACTACCGCTTCATCACGTGCCACATGCATGCGTGATTGATCGTACTAGTAACTGATCTTGATTAGTAGTAGTAATTTGCATCGTTAATTAATCACATCGCATGGATGGGTAATTATATTGCAGCGAGGGCGGGCGTGCCGATGGTGGGTGAGTTCGTCGACGAGTACACGGTGACGGTGACCGACGTGTTCGCGATGCCGCAGAGCGGCACCGGCGTGAGCGTGGAGGCGGTGGACCGCGCGTTCCAGAGCGACATGCTGGAGATGCTCCGGCAGACGGGGCGGCCGGAGATGGTGGTGGGGTGGTACCACTCCCACCCGGGCTTCGGCTGCTGGCTCTCCGGCACCGACACGGCCACGCAGCAGAGCTTCGAGCAGCTTAACCCGCGCGCCGTCGCCGTCGTCATCGACCCCATCCAGAGCGTCAAGGGGAAGGTGGTCAAGGACGCCTTCCGCCTCATTGGCCCGATGACGGTGGTGCTCGGCGGCGGCGACGGTCAGGAGCCACGCCAGACCACGTCCAACGCCGGCGGCATCGCGAAGCCGTCGTTGGTGGCGCTCGTCCACGGCGTCGGCCGACACTACTACTCGCTCGCCATCAACTACCGGATGAGGGAGGGCGAGGAGCGGATGCTGGCCTCTGCCTCAAACGCAGCTGCTGGTCCGACGGATTCGCGCCCCGGCGGTTCGCCGCGCACGACGCCGGTAACGAGGGCACCGTGCGAGGGATGCGGGACCTCGCCGCGCAGTGCGAGGCGAAGGTGAGGGAGGAGGACGAGACGGCGCCGGAGGGGCTGACCGTCGTCACGGCGGGCAAGGTGGACGCCAAGGGGAAGCTCGAGGAGCGCTCCAAGGACGCCATGTCCAGCAGCATCGTGCAGACGCTCGGCATGATGCTCGACACCGTCACCTTTTAGGACTTGTATTTTTATCACCTCTCTTGAGCTCGCTTGGAAGCAATAGGTGTTCAATTGATTTCTTTTAGAGAAATGTTTAATTAACTGAGTTTATCCGATTGAAATATATCGCTTGAAATGTTACACGTATCAGTGCAACACATTCGAACAAATTAACACAAGTAAATGAATAGGTCAATTACAACAGAGATGGAGTTCTTTTGAAACGCATGAAATTTACAGGAGCAGTTCAGCTCCTACGAAAATGCTCCAAAAGTTCTTTCAATCGAAAGGAGGCATGTATCAATGGCGGTACCACGCTTCCTACGGGCATGACCAAAGATATATATTTTATCTGGAAACACCGGTAGGGTGATGCATGACTCCACTTATAAAGAATTAGGGCTAGTTTGGTTTGGTGTTAAAATTAGACTTATTAATTTTTGCCAATGTCAAATTTTGACAATTTTTTGGCATGGCCAATTTTGACAATGGTAAAGTTGGTGTTTAAATCGAAACCAAAATAGTCAAGTGGCTAGTTTTTTTTCTAGGCGTGTTAAATTTTGGCTTCAATTTAAATAGATACTTAGCACTATTGAAATTATCAAATATTGATAACGCAAACCAAATTATTAGAAACATAAAAGAAAAGGCTATAGTAGTATACTCCTTATTTTAGAAATGTAAATTGCATTTGACAGGACTAAATCTGGCCCATCCAGATTTTAGGCCCATCAAAAAAAGAAGGCTAAAAAAAGTTGAAGTGTTAATGTTAGACCGTTAGACTTGTATATATAGACTTGACTTCCCTGTACAGTAAATAGGTTTCACACTTCTGTCTATATACTTTATTTCTACATGATATCAGAGCGAGATTTAGACATCCCCGCGTGCTAGCAACCTTCTCGTCAGCGAGCTAATATCTCCTCTCCGTCGCAGGTATCTCCTTCTCCCTCGGCAGATGAGCTAACACCTACGAGGCCCCCATCACCTCCTCCACACGTTTTCCCTTTCACTTCGTCTCTGGTGGTTTCTTTTTTTTTTTTGCTTCCTTTTCGTGTTGGCTTTTTCATCCCCATCGTCTCCTCCGCAGGCGGTTTACTCCTCACCACCTCCATCGTGATGAGGAGACGGTCTTCATCCGCCTCCTGGTCTCGTCCACCTTCACTTACCCTTACATTCTCACCTCATCCTCCCTCCGAAGTTGTGTCGGCGCTCCTCCGCGCTCGTGCTCTCCATCGGCTGGAACACTCTTCCAGCTTCCCCCATTCCAGCACGCTCAACTATCCGCGGACATCAAACCTGCTTCCCGGACGCGAACCTTTTCCTTTCGCGTCCGTAGCCTATCTCGTCTCCGGGTGCGCACCACTACGCCGTGTCCGCGTGTCCACGTGTCCACGGACCTGAACTCTTACATCTTGGATGCAAACTTTTCCCTTTCGCGTCCGTAACTTTTCTTGCTTTCGAGTCCACGTGAACCCGATGCGTCCACGTGTCTACGGATGTGAAACTCTATCTCCCAGATGCAAACCTTTTCTTCTCGCGCCCGTGCCCCCCATCGTTGCTTCATCAGCTCCACACACGCGTCCATTGGCTTTGCCCTTCCCTCATCGGCCTCGCGTCCCCTCATCGTCTTGCCACTTCATCCGACACGTACGCGTGTCCACTACAGCAACATCCTATCTCCCGGTCGCGCATCGGCTTCTCAACCACTTTCTTCTCATCGGCTTCTCCCTCTCTCCCATCGGCCCGCCCGCACGTGATTCTCTCACGTCGCGTCTACCCTCATCATGACTACCGAGTCGGCTCTTGGTTCAGTCACTCTCCCTGTCGTCAGGTCCGATTCTCTTCCGACCATCGATGCCCTCGACACTGCATCGACCATGCCAATGTTTTCGCCACCCTACGCCGCAGTCAACGTGAAAGCTTACGTCCCGATTTCGCTTAACCTGAACGCCAACTACTCAAAGTGGGTCTCCTTTTTCAAATCTTTGTGCGGCAAGTTTGGCCTTCGTTCCCACATCGATGGCTCCGCTTCTCCTCATCCCGATGACCCCAGTGGGACATCGCCGAGTGCTGCGTCCGCAGCTGGCTGCTCGGTTTGGTTGACAACTCCGTTCTCAACCTTGCCATGGAAGACACTGATCTTACCGCCCATGATCTATGGGTGGCTATTGAGCTGCTCTTTCAAGCAAACAAGCAGTCTCGCGCTATCTTCCTCCTAAATAAGTTTCACTCAATGGTACAAGGGGACAGCTCTGTCTCCTCGTACTGCCAACGCCTCAAGGTCAAGGCCGCCGCTCTCCATGATGTCGGTTATTCTATGGACGACTCCCAACTTATCATCGCTCTCTTGCGTGGACTTAACTCTCGATTCTCCAACACCGTCGATGACATCGCCAACTCCATCCGTCTTCCCACATTCGCCCGGGCTCATGACGTGCTGGTTCTTAAGGAACTTCACTTGGCGAATGATGAGAAGACCATCGCTTACACCGCTCTCATCGCCATAGCCGGTTCTGGCTACACCAACCCTAGTGGCTGCTGCCCCCCGTGTGCTGCTGCCTCCTCCCGCACCCTCGGCACTTTCTCCGGTGGACATGGGTTTGGCCACGGCAACAGAGCCCGAGCCGACGGTAGCGACAAAGGAAAAGGAAAGGACAAGGGCAAAAGCTGGAGCGGCCCTATGCAGCAGCGTCCTGCTGCCACCACTACCCTACCAGCTGGCCTCATGGGTTCATGGCTCTGCTACAACCCCTGGGTGCCTTAGCCCCAACCACGCAGCCACCTCGCCTGGCGGCCCGGGGTCCTTGGCGCTCATCCCTAGGCCCACCTGCCGTCCATCCCCATGCAGCCGCTCCTTCCGCCTGCATCCTCGCAAGCCTCCCAGCCGACTCCTCTATGGAACCAGGCTAGACTCATTGCTGCCCTCAACTAAATGACGCTTCAGCCTCAGCACCCCTGGGTGCTAGACTTTTGTGCGTCATCATAGACTTCATTAGACGGTATACTCTTTTCCCACCACCCTTCCTCCTCTCCTTTCGTCACTGTCGGCAATGGGCAATCTCTCCCAATCACATACCATGGTGACTTCATCCTGTCCACACCCACATCAAACTTCCCACTACACAACATCTTAATTATTCCCTTCCTCATCCACAATCTCCTTTCTGTTCGTCAATTCACCAGAGATAACAATTGCTCCATTGAATTTGACGTATCCGGTTTCTTGGTGAAGGATATCTAAACCCGGCGTGAGATGCTTCGATGCAATAGTGGTGGCGATCTATACACCATTCCTGCTACGTCATCCACTCCTCACACCAATATCGTCACCTTCACCAACATCTATCATCTTTGCCTCAGCCACCCCAGTCCTGACGCAGTCTCCACTCTTCGTCGTCGTGCCTACATCCCCTGCACCAGCACCAGCCCCACTGTATGCCATCCCTATCAACTTGGCAAACATACGTGGCTGCCATTCTCCCCCTCTACCTCTTATATCTCTAGACCTTTTGAAATTATTTATTGTGATATATGGACATCACCAGTTAAAAATATTTCGGGTTACTAATATTATCTTACTTTACTTGATGATTACATGTATTACTGCTGGACATTCCCTCTCTCTCGCAGGTCCGAGGTCACTACTCATCTAATTAACTTCTCCAACTACGTTTCCACTCGGTTTAACCTCACTATCCAAGCCATACAGACCGACAATGACACGGAGTTTGTCAACTGTATCATCTAAGCCTTCCTTATCTCTTGTGGCATCCACCTTCGTCTTTCCTGTCCATTCACTTCCCCTCAAAATGGTAAGGCCGAACGCCTCCTCCGCATTCTCAATAATATCAGTCGAACCATACTTCTTACGCCCACCTACCCACAACCTACTGGGCTGAAGCACTCAACACTGTAACCTATCTGCTCAATCAACGCTCATGCTCCTCCATTCGCCACAACATTCATTACATTACACTTTTATGTATCACACAACTCCCGACTACTCTCACTTATGTGTTTTTGGGTGTCTTTGCTATTCCAATCTAACAGCAACTTTCCCCCCACAAACTCGCCGTACGCTCCACCGCCTGTATTTTTCTTGTTTATCCCTCTTCCCACAAGAGAAATCGTTGTATTGATCTCTCTACTCGCCGTATCATCATTTCCTGACTCTTGTTTTTTCCTTCGGATTAATAAACCCTAGACCATTTTTTGGTGAGCTCGATTTCTTTCTTACCAACACTGTATTCTCTCGCCTCTCCCCATTCACCATATTTTCGTAGCCCATTTCAGTGGTTTCCAAAGATTTACTGTATGGCTACATTATATAAAAAATAATAATAAAACCCTCGCTGATCACCAATCTTCCCCTTCCACCCAGCCGATTGGCGCGGCGGGAAGCGGGCGCTTCAGAGAGCGGCGGCTTCACGTGCTCGCCACCACGGCGAATCCAACCAAACTCCAATTTCCTCATCGAGTGATGGACTCTGGGGATGCATGCTTTGCTATTTTGTTCGTTCTCTGGTCTCGTCTTCTTCTTGGATCGATATAGCGTATCTCGTCATGGGTGATGATGGGTGGGTTGCTGCTGCTGACTGCTCGCTGCTGCAGATCTTGGGTCTCAATTTACTCGCTTTCCTTCAGTGTGACCCCTGACGAATCCAGTAGTAGGATTCACGCTGCTATGGACTCTAGCTTTGCAATCATGCTTCTGTTCTTGGTTGCTTGATTATTTGCCTCTGGTCGGCGCCTTTTCAGATCGCGTCCGTTTTGTTTGGATTAGGTCGGGGTCCTATCCTACCTGAACAATGTAAAGAACACATCCTTTTGAAGGTCCAAGTTTCATAATCCAGGGAAAAAAACATATTTTATGATATTTATTCTATAGCTGTGGTTTTAGAGGGTTCAGAATAAGGCATTGTACTAGGTTTGGTTTCTTTTTCATATGCATCTAGGACAGACCCTGTTCTCCTCATAGGCTGCGTTCGTAGTTGACAAAAAGATTTCTCAAGTTTTTTTTTCGCGCATATTTTGATAGATTTTTATAATTTTTTATAGAAAGTTGTTTAAATATTATATTAATGTATTTCAAGTTTAAAATAATTAATACTTAATTAATTATATATTAATAATTCATCTCATTTTATATATCTACGTCTTATACTCTTTTTTCCTTCTCAAACATAGCCTAGTCCTTTTTCCTCTCTACCTTCACAGGCTTGTTGTAAGGAATGGAAAGACCAGAGATTTTTGCAGGAGAAAGTACTACTAGCAGACTGCCACATGTACTCTGTTGATAGAGATTTTTCTTTAAAGATACTCCTCCCCGGCATGTTAAACTGTGAAATTTAGTTTTTTGATTGTCCCATTTGGGGGTTTCAGATGCAGGGCGACATGCAACAGTGAAAACTCTGTAGAGGATCTGACCAGGGAAAGGGGTGCAAAAGGCTGCAAGAGATTCTTCTCAACTTGCACATGATTCTACTGTTGTGCACACTGATGAAAGCTGTAGCTGCTTTTGTCCTCTGACCCACACTTTCCAACCCCTTATACAAACACAACCCCACACACACACCCCATGGCACCAATGATCAAATCAAACAAGCACCACTGCCGCAAAGAACACCAGAGAGAAAAGGCTGGAGCAAGCAAGCTCTGGTGTTGCTGGTAGCTGGTAGTACTCTGGGGGAGAAAAGAGGTTAGGAGTAGCAGGAAAGCAGCACCATGGCATAGCTCTCCCTGCAGCAAACCAGGTCTGATGAAATTATTGCTCTCTTTGTTTGCAAGAACCAGAATCTTGTTATGGCATGGCATTGTTTGTGGAGGAGATCTAATCACCCTCCTTCCCCAAAGGTGCAAAAGGAGCCGGCCACTTTAGGCAAGGGGTGGGGGTGGGATACAATGTGATTTCCACCACAAAAGTGCCTTTCTTAGGGTTGCTGCCGCCGCCTTCGAGGAGTAGAGCACTACTATATATATGGCCAAACGTACTGATTGGACAGGCCTATGGCACTACTAAGGAAGCAAGACTTACGTGTGTGGATGCTACGACACACGGTCCCTTGAGAAGCTATACCATGTCGACCTAGATACGGACCTATTAGTAATTACAGTCTATCATTATGAATAGCCCATAAAATTAAAATATATAGCAGGGAACATAAAGAAAAAATATGAAAAAAAGGAGAAAAATAAAGGGAAAGAATTGAAAAATATAGAAAAAATAATAAAAATTACGAGAAGTTAAGGTAGAATAGAAAAAATATGGGAAAAATTAGAAAAAAATTATGAGAAAAATAGAAAAAGTTATAGGAAAAATAGGTGAGACGAGCCGTACTCGTGCTTACGCCGTACGGTGCCGATCGTCCTCGGTCAAGTACGACATAGCCCATCACCAAACGGGTCACTTCTCTCGTGGGGTGTGTATAGTACCGTACTCGGGCTGACCGTTGTAGCACGGTTTATTTGGACATGTATAGGAAATAGTAGAAGTAGTAAACTGATAGTGAGGAGGGCAGTGGGCAGATGCAGCTGTTTGTTTTGAGCATTGTTGGTAGTGCCGGGGAAGGCCGTGTGCTTGGTTGCTGTAGGAGGCAGCCATCCACTTGGCCTCACCATCCTCCTCTTACTGTTCAGCCTTAGCCTCAGGCTCAGCTTAGGTGGGGTTTTGGGAGATAGTTTGGGGGAAAGGTTGCCATCTTGTGTGTGTGTTGGATCTTTGTGATTTATGTCCTCTTTATCTTCTTCTTGCTTTTGCTTTCTTGTTTTTTTTTCCTCTTTCCATCTTCTTTTTGCACAACTCATGGCTCTTGTTTTCATCCTGGTAGGATACAACGCGATAACGATTCTCTCAGCTAAAGGAGGTGAGATTCTTGGTTTCACATCAAGTGTTGTTCTTTTTTTTTCTTCAAAATAGTTTCTTTTATTTTATATGGTTTGGTTATTTATGCTCCCCAAGAGGCGACTGGTTCGTGTGCGGTAAGAAGAGACAAATAATGCAGTGCTGATTGACTTGGGGTAGTCGTTGTGGTGATAGATTGGAAGGTTTAAATAGCGGGTGGTTGTGGTGATGAATGGGGCCAGCCTTGATGGGGTTGATGCTGTCGTCTTTTAGGTCAGGGAAACAAGAGGGATATAGGATCTCCAAGTCGAGGTGAGAACTCAGCCAAGGACAATGGAGTCTTTGGTGCTTTAGTTTTGTCAGACGTTTGGCGCAACGTTGTTACTTGTTCACTTCCCTGGATCGGTTGATCTTCAAGGTTATGCATGGTGATGCTGATTGAGAACAAGCTTTTCAGGGAGAGGAAGAATCCGCTGTGTTCCTTTTCTAGCAGAAAGGAAAGTTGAGGTAATTGATCTTTTCGCCTTTCTTCTCTTGCAATGATCCCCACGATAAGTCGCATATGATTCATTTGCAGTGTATCTTGTACTTATCTTTTATCTGAATGATTAATTTTGGTACTGAGATATATTGTCCTTCTCTTCTAAGTTTGCAATTTGTTGTGACGATTGTTCTTTCTCTTCTTTCTTGTTCTTGAAATCGTATCAGATTTGCAATCTTTACAAGCCTGAGCAGCAGTTCAGATCCTTAATTCAGTTATGGCTTCTTTTGGGATGAACTGGAATCAGAAGGGCCCCGTGTTTTGGGATTGGGAAAATCCAGCACCGTTCGGTCCGAATGCAATGGAAAATTCCAAGAGTATACCTCACCCTGAACCAAGAGGTGTAGTCGTCGGGGCTGCAAATCATGGATCCACCAATTCATCTGGTGGCATGTTCACTTCTAGCTCGAAGCTGGCCAATGGTTCATCCAAGGGTTCCTTGTCGGCATCGTTTGATTCTTCATCCAAGCTGGGGAACAGCTTAGAGTTCAGGTTTTCTTCTGTCAAAGGGCATGACAAGAACATCTGCAAGGATGGTGAGGCCAGTAGAGTTGAAGTCTCAGGCAGTTCTCCATCCGTGGCGGTTAGCCATGGCGAGCCAATAATAGGCCTAAAGTTAGGGAAGAGGACTTACTTCGAAAATGTTTGTGGAGGGCAGAAAGTCAAGAGCACTGCAGCTTCAGGAGTGACTTGTCCATCTACTGTGGTCAAGAAGACGAAGGTGTCTCAGCACAACACACAAAGCTCATTCTGTCAAGTTGAAGGCTGCAAAGTTGATCTGTCCTCTGCGAGAGAATACCATCGTAAGCACAAAGTCTGTGAAGCTCATTCTAAGGCTCCAAAGGTGGTTGTTTCTGGTCTGGAGCGGCGTTTTTGCCAGCAGTGTAGTCGGTGAGAGCATATATTTCATTTTGCATGCTTTCAAGCCATTTTTATATGCATTACCCTCTTTAAATCAATATACACAAGAACAATAAAGAAAATTGTCTCCTTTTGTTTTGCATAAAGCATACAGCAGTATAAATAAAGTCAAAGATTTAGAACCAGCTTGTTTGGATTATAGTACAATGCATGGTTTTGGGTTATCGATCTTACCAGTTTGCTTGCTCCTCTGTCTCAAGTACTCTATTGTTTTTGTAGGTTTCATGGTTTAGCTGAATTTGACCAGAAAAAGAAAAGCTGCCGCAGGCGTCTTTCTGATCATAATGCACGAAGAAGGAAACCGCAACAAGAGACAATTTCATTTGGTTCATCAAGTCTCGCCACAATGTTCTATGGTATGCATCATGGGTTTAACAAAGTGATATATGGGCATTTGCCTTGTTCTGTTCATATAGCTTCCTTGATAACTGAAAGTTAATCCTTTGACCAATCAATACTGCTGAAATAGTAGGATGGCACCTTAAGCATGTTACATTTCTTGTTTTCTGCATATGTTCGATGGGCGTTTACATGGTAGCTCACTTCTTTTGAGAAAGGAGCTTAACCCACCCTCTTGACACCTATTATATTAATGCATAGCAATCATATATGGTAGATCGTATGTATTTTCATGATGTAGTTTTGCACTTGACATGTTCTCACCAAGTCCTTAACAAATCTTTCATGGTGATAGTGCTTGCAATTTTGCATTGCAGATGCAAGGCAGCAGACAGATATTTACTTTGGCCAATCTCCTTTTGGCCAAGTGAGAAGCAATATAATTTCTTCATGTGATAACCTGGGAAGCTTCAAGTTTACAGAAACAAAACTTCCCTGGATGAAGCCAATGAAAACTGTAGACCTTGAGGAGCTGCATTTCTCTACTCTGCAGGTGCCAAACAATGTTGTGGCACATGCAGTGCATCATCATGATTTTGATGGTCTCATTCCATTCAAGGGAAACACCACGAAGGTCCTCAACCAAGGTACTTTTATACTGATTGGATATGCTTGCTTAGTATTGCAGGAGTGTGAGTCATCTCAATAGATACTGGCTTCAATTCAGAGCCAAAAAAGTGCTGCTTTTTTTCTGTTGTGCAGTCTAAATCATCTCCAGTTGCAGGATCAGAACAAACACCAGCACAAGAAACTAAAGATGATATCTTTATCTGATATTTGTGATCCATGGTATTGTCATGATTTCAGGCGTGGAAGCTTCTGCCGTCGTCTCAAACTCGAATGGAGCCCCGGATCTTTGGCGTGCTCTCTCTCTTCTGTCAAGCGATTTCTGGGTTCTGGCCGACGCCCAGCCTAGCTCTCAGGTGCAGCCCGATGGAGTGATGCCGCCCCTCGCTGCCACCGTCACCGCCCTGACGAACCCTGCGAATGTGATGCATCATGCTCTGCAGCCATCCCCGGGAGGATTCTGGCAAGACGACGACCCGTCGTCCCCGCTGGATCATGCCACGCAGGTCTTCATGCACCTTGGCAATGGCAGCACCTCCGGCTATGGCCACCTGCACTGATCCTTCTGCTGCTGCATCTCCTGGGTATGTCAGTTTCTGCACCATCTTATGAAGCCTGAGAAAGAACATTTGGTGAGGTCAAAGACTGAAGAATTCAGAATAAATTTCGCTGGCTGTTTTACCACTCGGAACTGCCGTTTTATCAGAACTGCTGGTTAATTCACGAACGATCACGAGATGGCTTGTTTCACCAACCTGGATTTGCCATAATACGTAGACTCTGCTGTTGGTCTGTTCATCATCTAGACTAGATGTGTTCTGCAAAAAAATCAGGAGTTTTTTTTTTCTAGTAGTCTGTGTTTGCGAACAGCCTGAACAAACTGATGAGAATTGGCTGGTTGCACGCACGCGACCAGCAATGCGAGGCGCGCGGGTGACGAGGTGAGCCAACCACGCGGCGGAGGCAGCAGCAGCGCAGATCTGGGCTCCCAAATGGGGACTCCTGCTCCGACCATTCCTCCCCTCGCCTCCCTCTAGAGAGATCTCTCTCTCCCTGGTTGATCCCCACTTGTCTCCCCTCCCGGCGCGTGGTGGTCGGAGGCAGCTATCGGCCGCCGTCGCCACCACCGCCCGCCGGCGAGGGACACCGTAACCTCCGTTAATTACTTACGTGCAAGAAAGCAAGCGGTCGTCGCGCTGGCTTTCCTAATCCTGAAAATGCACCGGTGGCTCATCGCCAGCTGCGGCGACGTACGAGCGGCGCGACTATCCCGCCGACGAGGTAAGCACGCTTCCATTCCATCGGCGTTGCGGAACAGAACAATCGACGGACATGGAGACGCCACGCGTACGTGTTCTCAACGGATTGTTGTTTGCCATGTGCATTGCAGGCGATGCGCCCAATTCAGAGCCGCTGTCGCCGTCGCCGCCGAGGCTGAGGAAGACGGGGTCGGAGGCCGCGATGCTGGCCGTGCCCAAGGACGTGGAGGAGTTCCGGGCCATGTCGGCTTACGGGAACAACCTCGAGCTGTTCACGTACGACCAGCTGAGGGCCGCCACCAGCGACTTCAGCCCGGACCAGATCGTCGGCGAGGGCGGCTTCGGCGTCGTCTACAAGGGCGTCATCCGCGGCGCCGAGGTCGCCGTCAAGCAGCTCAACCCGGAGGGCCACCAGGGCGACAGGGAATGGCTGGTCAGTGCACTGCACACACACACACCATCATCTCGCCATTCTTGCTCATGACACGCCCTAATGCTGCACTAAACAAATCGAATTGGAACTAATCAAATGATTGCATGCAGACGGAGGTGAGCTACCTAGGGCAGTACAGCCATCCGAGCTTGGTAGAGCTCATCGGCTACTGCTGCGACGACGATCACCGGTTGCTGGTCTACGAGTACATGGCCAATGGCAGCCTCGAGAACCACCTCTTCCGACGTGAGCTTCTCTCTTTTATTTTGTGAATGATGATCCTAATCACCCATCAAGTGCACGCACGCAAGCATGAAACTGGCTAACTATTCCGGCCAGGTTCGTGCAACCTCTCATGGACGACAAGAGTGAAGATCGCTCTCGACGTGGCCAGGGGCCTCGCCTTCCTCCACGGCGGCGACCGGCCGATCATCTACCGCGACTTCAAGACCTCCAACATCCTGCTCGACACGGTTAATTTGCCGACCATGTCACTAACTAATGGAGATGTTCATGCAAGAAAATATCTGAATTCAAAGTAAGAAGCTGAATTGGATGGTGCAGGAGATGAAGGCGAAGCTGTCGGATTTCGGGCTAGCGAAGGAGGGGCCTCGGGGAGGGAAGACGCACGTGTCGACGAGGGTGATGGGGACGTACGGCTACGCGGCGCCGGAGTACGTGTCGACGGGCCACCTGACGGCGATGAGCGACGTCTACGGCTTCGGCGTGGTGCTGCTGGAGATGCTGGTGGGGCGGCGGGCGCTGGAGCCGGCGACGACGGCGGGGCGCGACGGCGGATGCAGCCTCGTCGACTGGGCGCGGCCCATCCTCATCCGGAGCAAAAAGCTGGAGAGGATCGTCGACCGGCGGATGGGCCTGCTGGAGGGGGGCACCGCCGGCGGCCTCGAGCGGGTGGCGCGGCTCGCCTACGACTGCCTCAGCCAGAACCCCAAGGTGAGGCCGTCCATGGGCAGGGTCGTGCACACACTCGAGACCGTCCTCGCCGGCGACCACCACGCCAGTGCCGGCGCTGCTCCCGCCGGCGTCCGGTGATATATAGATGTACATGTTTGTGCATTAATTTCATGGATCGTGGATACGTGAACGTATATTGTACACAATATAGGGTCTACATACTCAGTATATCTATGGACGGTTTAGGTATAACAACCAACGAATTGAAAAACGAGTCCATCAAAGATTTGGTTTTTGCTCTTTGAGGAAATTCAATCATCTAAAACTCAAAACCGAATTAAATATATTATAGTTTGAGGAGATAAAAAAAACAATCAAATCACAATAAGCACTTTTCCACTCTTAGCACACTAGCACCATGTCCCTGTATTTACAACTGGTCTATATAACCAATATTTTTTTAAAAAATATTTTTTTAAGTTGATGGTTGCACGTGCACAATAATAATAAGTAAGGAGAGGACGGAGGACGATAACTCTGTTACCATAAAATAATAACAAATACACTAATTTACTAATATAACATCAATCATCTTCCAACTTATACTCCAAATCACAGCTATTTGAGCTTTTTTTTTTCTAATTTCGGTCAATTAGGTCATTTCAATTAACTGCGGATGACGATCGAATTAACTAAATAATTTTTTTGTTATTGAAAAGGCTAACCGAATTTCTAACCAAAAATTTCAGTCTGGATCATTTCAGTTTCAGTCCAGTTAATTCGGTTCTGTTTCTCGGTCTCCGTCATTTTTGCCCACCTCTATGGCTGGCCATGAAGAATGCTAATGGTTGCAAAAGTTAAGGCTATTGACCATAAAAAATGCTAATGAAATGACTGCAAAAATCAAGGCTAATGACTGCAAAAGTCTGCAAACCAGCAAAAGAAAAACAAAAATCAAGGACAGTCTGCAAAAGAGCAAAAGACGGCTAATGGCAGCAAATAATCTGCAAAATCTACAAAAACCAAGCAAGAAAAAAATCATGGCTTGCAAAAGAAAAAACAAAAGAAAGACTAATTACTACAAAAATCTGCAAAAGAGTAAAAGGAAAACAAAAATGAAAAAAAATCAATTAGTGATTTTTTTGCAAAAGAGTAAAAGAAAAACAGAAATGGGTAAAAGGAAAACAATTTTGAAAAAAATCAATTAGTGAATTTTTTTGCACAAGAGTAAAAAGAAAAAAAATAGTGTGGCTGCTGGGATTCGAGCTAAAACATTAGTGATTTTTTTGCAAAAGAGTAAAAAGAAAAACACAGATGAGTAAAAGAAAAACATAAATGAGTAAAAGGAAAACAAAAATGAAAAAAATAATTAGTGAATTTTTTTGCAAAAGAGTAAAAAGAAAAAAGAGTAAAATAAAAACAAAAAAGAAAAAAAAATCAATTAGTGAATTTTTTGCACAAGAATAAAAAGGAAAAAGGAGTAAAAGAAAAACAAAATTGAAAAAAAAATTAATTAGTGAATTTTTTGCACAATAGTGAAAGGAAAAAATGAGTAAAACAAAAAAATGAAAAAAATAATTAGTGAATTTTTTTGCAAAAGAGTAAAAGAAAAACAGAAATGGGTAAAAGGAAAACAAAAATAAAAAAATAGTGATTTTTTTTTGCAAAAAAGTAAAAGAAAACAAAAATGGGTAAAAGGAAAAAAAATGAAAAAAATCATTTATTGATTTTTTTGGGCAAAAGAGTAAAAAGAAAAACATAAATGAGTAAAAGAAAAAAAATGAAAAAATCAATTAGTGATTTTTTTTGCACAAGAGTAAAAAGAAAAGAAAATTAGTGTGGCTGCTGGGATTCGAACCCACGTCTCCATGGCCACGGCCAGAACGTGAAATTCTCGCACTAAACCCACTTTGTGTTATGACAATACGATTGAATTTTTATGTTCTTTTTTCACTTTGTGTTTTAGGGTATTCTCATGTGTACATTTCGTTCATACACACTGTTTTAAGCATGAATCCTTGTATTCTCATGTCTACATTTCGTTCATAAGTCTACATTTCGTTGATACACACGCTACGTGATGATTGGTTGCTAGCAGTAGAAGACCTTGTATCTACGTTTCGCCGTTTGGTTGCTATCAGTAGAAGACTTTGTATGAGTTAGCTTATGGCTCAACACACTTCATACAGTACCATGGGCCTATGGCCAATCATCCATCATATGCTCCAGGTACACGTATAGGTATCTTTCATCCATGAAATTAGCACTTCTATGTCACAATCCATTTCTCCACAGAAGCAAACAAAATGACTAAACAAGGCCTCGAGGACAACATAGAACTGATTCTGCATGGGTATTTTAGCCCAAATTGAGCCGATATCCATAAATCTCTATAACAACATAGAAGAGGAGATACAAGAAATCATCGAGATATGTTGGTCTCGAACTGGATATGCCAAGACTGGTTCCTTGAAAATATGCTAAGCAGCTCTCTTTCCATTGCCTTACATTTTCGATGGCACAAAATCAGGCATTACATTTATCATATTTCAAGTCAGATGTCATCATAAATATGTGTAAAATAATTACACTACATCACCAGCTACCACGCGGGGCTTGTGGCACCTGTTGAACAGCAGCTAGAGGATTTATCTGGGTGGAGAAAGCGAGTTGCAGGGCATCAAGGAACCCCTGTCGCAGAGATGAAACTTGTTGGAGTGCGGTCCTGCCAAAGCACATCCACTCCGGGTCATAGAGGCACAAAAACATTAAGATTGAAAAAGCCAATTGCAAGTGTGAGAGATCCGTACCTCTTCAACGCAGCACCTTTCCTCCTGAGAATGTACATTGTCGAGAACAGCAACGAAAATAGAAACATTACTTTACCACTTGGCAGAACCACATTTATCTTTCCAAATTTTATGCGAAATGAATGAAACCACCAAAACAATGGATCAAATTTATTTGTGACACGTTGAAAAGAAGGTTGAATGGATTTTGGTAAGGCCTTTCTAAGTCCATTTACACTCCCATTGTATGTAGGTGCTGAGCTTTTAGGACCATCCCCATGTGCTGGTGATGTTGAGGCATTCTGAGAAGTGGAAAGGTTTCTTTCTGTTGATTCTGATAGTTTTGCCCCCAGATTAGTGGACTTCTTATTAGCTGCGGATTGTAACACGTGAAGTTTTTTCAACAGGTCCTGTAGAGAGGAAAAGATTAAGAAACAACTTGATGCAAAAAAATAGACAGTGAATCTCAACCTCAGGAGCAAAACTAAGGGGCAGAGCTGCAGTGAAAGTTCAGAAAAAAATGATATAGAAATCTGAAACTCCTAAGTTAGCATTCTATAGTATATCTATTACTACAATGCACCAACAAAAGTTTACCTGCCGATCTTGTTCAGTCAACTCAGCTTTTTCAGTCCACGAGATAGCAGTTTCAATCTCATGGGAGACAACACTAAGCAGTGTTACTGTGTACAATTCTGCCACCTCAAAATACTGTTCAAATGACATAACTGATACCAACCCATTTGAGGTGCTGTTCTTTCCTTCATTTAAAACATAAACTTGATCATCAGTATATCTCCATTTAGCAAGGTATTCCTCGAAGATTGGTCTAAGATCAGATCCAGATCTTTCTGCCATTTGCATCGTAGCCCTACGAGAAGAAAAATACCGGTCCCTGATACAAAGAGAGGGAAGCATGGAAGCACTGCATGTAAAACCAAGAATATGTGGGGTCTCTGTGCAACTGTAACGAGTACCCTGTAATGAAAACTTTCAATTGTATTGATGCCACCGAACCAAAGATCGTCTTGAGCTGAATAAACATCTCAGATGTCCTGGAACAGTTAGCATAAAGTGTTAAACACACCAAATATAAACCAGACATCAGAAACTATTGAAACATTCTACAGAGCGGATAAGGAATATGATAACATCAAGTATTAAGGATTGTTTGCATGTTTAGTACAATGCCACGTTTCAATATCCAATATCCATCCATAAAAATCGTGAGTAATCCTGAACCAGACATTAGAAAGTAAGGAAACATTCTTTTGCATATGTACATCTACTGTTTTCCAATTTTGTCTTTTTAAAGGTAAGCTAAGGTAGGTAAGGGTATAAGGCACCTAAATGAATTATGTATTAATAGGACATCAGCTAGCAATAAGTAGGTAGTACATTTCATTTAACCTTTTATAAGGGTATCAAGGAAGTTTCACCAGCAAACAAGACAGGTATTATGATTATATAGTTGCTCATGAAGATCTTTTTTTCTTCAGGAAATTCAGAAGCCCATCAAAATAAACAATAATTATGCCATCATAGAGAGGCAATGAAAAACTTAAATTTGCTTTACCAGCATTATCTCTAATTACAGCATGTATAAGAACCTTAAATTTGATCAGAGCTTAAAGCAATAAAACGAGGAAAGAAAATGGATTTACCTTTTGAGTTCTTTAAGTGCCTGAACAAGTACCATCCCGGCTACTTCAAGCATTTCCAGAAGCTCATCGTGGTCACATGAGTTCTCCAAGGCAACCGAACGTACTTGACCAGACACAGATAAAGCAGTTGATACAGCCTGCTCGAACAATCCACTGACCAGATAGCTGAGCCGTGAGAATGGCAACAGAGTAAGTAAGCAAGTTCCAAACGTTCTATTTACCCTTTGGAATTTAAATGCTTGTGTAAATTGTAAAGCACAGTTATACAGTATGGTTGACTACTCCTAAAGTTATCCAGAATCAGAAGAACGAACGTTCCAGTATATTTTACATAGCATTCATCATGTCATGTCAAGCATGTCTACAAATCTGAGTAAATTCCATGTCCTTTTGCCCATCTAGTATGAATGGGAAGAAAAACCTAGAACAAATTTGTTACCTATTTATAAGCAACCAAGATGAACTACTCTAAGGCCTAAGCTAATACGACTATGAACCACATGGGGACGAGGTGAGGTAATCCTACTACTCGGCGTCGTCGATTTGCTTCCAGAGATCCGGCTCCTGCGCTGAGGTCCCCATGGTGAGGCGGAGCTCCCGCTACGGCTCCACCGCCTCAGGCTCTTTCCTTCCCGCTGGCTGGAGGGGGAATCGCACCGCTTCTGCTCCTGGCTGCGGCGGAGAGAGACGTGGCTCCACCGTCTTGAGGCGCGCCGCGTCTCCTCCGGTCTGCGGTGGAGAGAGACGTGGTTGGGAAGAAGAGGAAAAAAAAACAATTGGAATTGTAGACGGAGTGGATAACCAACCAACGCGCCCTTTTATTCAAGCCCTACTACTCACCGGAAAACGAATCCTTAACGGCGGCGAGCAGAGCGGAGCGGAGCGAGCCGCGGCGGCCGATGACGCCGGCGACTAGCAGCGGCGGCGCCGGCGGTGGGATCGGATCGTCGCCTCCGCCGTTGCGGGCAGGCCGGACTGGGTGGACAGGCCGCTCGATCGGATGGGCCTAAACGTGTATTAATGGGCCGTCCGTTTTGCTCATGTTGGGCGAGGCCCATTCATAGTGGGCCTTTGGAGTTTATCATTCTTAGTAGGCTAGGCCTCTGGGCCCAAGTTTCGTGGGGTTCTCTGGTCCATCTAGCTGCAAGCAAATTAGCGTTTAGGTCCTCCAAAAGATGAAAAAATAAATTTCTATCGAAGGTAATAAGTTGATGAAGCACAGTTAAGACCAGTGTTCATAGTTAAAAACCAGTAAAATCAGAACAAGTTTTATCAAAAAAAATTAAAATAGTTTAAAATTTTTAAACTTTATCAAAAATCCAAGCAGCTTGTATTCTCGGTTTTAGTCTGAAAAGCTTGGATTTCATAAAATCCAGACCGGTTTTCATCGGTTTTATAAACCCTACTCACGAGACTGACACTGAGAACATGAGAATTGAGAAAGAAGCAAATTCATCTAAGAATGTAACGCTTTGTAACTACGTGAATTCCTTTTTTCAAAGGGTAGAGTGGCGCATGAACTTGACCGGAACAGGCTGGTGTTAATCAGGACAAAACTGGAGACCCCACAAATGTGCTACTACTAACCAGCAACTTGGACAAAAATTTATTTTAGTGAATACAACCAAACCTACCTATTGGTTGTGTACTGTATGGCAGACCAAGAATATAAACCATTTTCATAGAGTTTAAAACATCGAACTTAGACATCTTTCTGTAAATATAAAAATCCAGACACATGACATTGCTTTGATCATTATGGAGATAAGGTCGTCCTCGAGGGAATACCAGTCGCGATAATCTGTCCCCATGCTCTGCTTTGTCATCAACGCAAACTTATCACTAGTATGTCTGATTTCATGTTAGTTGAACATTATTAATCTATGAAGCTCTAATGTCAAATAGGTATTAGAAAAGTCCTCCGATAGAAAGCTTTTGGAAAGTTTGTGCATGGACCCTTATTAATTATATGAGCTAAATATTTAGTTAATCCTCCATGTGAAATTATGACTAATCTCACTTAGGCTCCCTTGAATCACATTGATAAAAAAACATACGAACAGAAAAAAAATTGAAAGCATAGGAAACAGGAAGAGAAACAATTTGATTACACCCTAGGAAAAACTGAGCTAGAGAAAAGTTTTCAAGATGTTCTTAGTACTTATTTTCTTATAAAATTGACCATAGGAATATAATTCCGTAGAAAATTTCAAATCATCTAAAGTCGTGGTCTACTTTTGGTCCTCAAACTACTAAAACCAGTCAGCTCTAGTCCCACGACATAACTGAACCAGGTTTTGGCCAACATGGTTGTTTGACTTAGGTTTGACTCAATAGTTAGCTTAGTGTATGCAGTGAGTAAGGTTCTCATACTCTCTCAATCCCTCCTCTCGCGATCTCAAAATAATTTTAACAGCATTAATAGCGCAAGCATCGCAAAATAACATATATTAGCAGTCTGGCGTGCTGGCAGGCAGTCATCGCATCCACGAAAAATCGATGCAAAATAAAGAAGAGAAACAAAAGAGACCAATCGAAAATCCTTGTAAACTAATCTGATTGTTCTGTATGTAGCCTTCATCAAACCTGAAGGTAACCGGTTAATACATGACGTCAAAATAAAGCATTAAAAGAAAAGGTCAAAGTTAGCAATCAATTAGTGCGGCGATGTCTAAACAAAACATCTAATTAAGAAATTCCGAAGCAAATTGATGGGGCCAAAAGCACAGATTAGAGAGAGGGAAGAAAAAATTCTAGTGCTTTGGGGCAAACTTCATATCCAGATCACACGGGCAAAGACTGTAGTCGTCTTGTACACAGTGATAGATGGAGGATTGATCTACGGCAGCGGCGGCCATGTGGTAGAGGCAACTGTGGTGGCGTGTGAGAGAAATAGAGAATAATAGAGTTGAGTGCTAACGTTGCTGTTAACTCATCGGTCCACGTCATTTGCAGTGCCAGTTCAGCTGGTCATCTAAGCAAAACCGCTTTGAACCAGTGCTAGATAGGGACGAAAAGGGTGTGGTTTTGATAGTTGTGGGTTGCATTTTGTCTGATTTTAAAGTTAAGGAACGAAAAATAGATCAGGATATTAGTTTGGGGATAAAAATAGACTTATCCTTTACATGAATTAAAGTGATATATATATATATATATAATCCTAAGGAATTTAAATCCTCTAAAATTTCTATACCAATCCTCTATTTTAAATAAGCCTTAAAATGTTATTTAATAAATGGGAAAGCATTTCCATATTGGTGATCCATGATCCTCACGCTAGAGCTTAAACCTTAGAACCTAAATATGCACACACGTGACTAAGCCGTGATAATTTTTTTTCTAAGGTCATATGTCTATTGGAGCATCTACTTATCATATAAATCTAGATAAACAATTATTTGCTCAGATTGAGGGCTTCTTTGGAACAAAAGAAAAATATTTTTAAAGGATTTGAATCTGAGGATAAAGTTACTATGGAGACATTTGGAATAAAGGATTGTACCCTCAAAATTTCTTTGAAAATCCTATAGAACAGGATATTTTACATGGATTTTGAAGAAAAACCAGCATGAGATCTTACCTTGTGGATTTCTTATCATGTGTCTTTAATTCATGTGTGTTATATTATAAGTGAAGTATCCATCTAGTTCATGTGTATTTGAGACACCTAGCCATATGCCTCGTGTATGTCTTAAGAGAAGAAAAAAAAAAGGATACCGCAGCAAAAGTCATGGTGTAGACTCATCTTGGAGAGGCGAAGGCAAGAAACGGGAATCTCCACGGCGGTCAATCATGTCCGCACTGCACGAATCATAACGCAGAGCCCAGCTGTATATAAGCGCACGCACTCCACCGCTGCTCTGCTCACGCAGCATCACGCGGGGCAGAGAGATCGATCTCGCTCGCCACGTGGCAGCCAGCCAGTCCATAGCCAAGCGGCCACCCAAGCCCAAGCCCTCCTCACCTCCCCCCACCTCGCGCCTCCGTCGCCATGGCGCCGCCACCCGCCGCCGCCGTGGAGGGCGGGGCGCGGCTCAACGTGTTCGTGTACGGGGAGCCTGATGGCGGACGAGGTCGTGCGCGCCATCATCAAGCGCGTCCCTCCCTCCTCCCCCGCGCTCCTCCCCAACTAGTAAGCCCTGGCGCCCTGCCTCTTCCTCCTCCTCTTTCCCCTTCCTCTCTGCTCGTCTCCCGGGTTCTCGATTCCTTCAGAGACAGCAAGGATTCCTCTTCTGCTGTTTCGCTCTCGTCGCCGATGCGGGATTCCTTGCGGTAGTGCGGCCGTGACGTCGATCCTGTCATGAGATACATATATGAACACCGTTGTTTCTAGTGAGGGGTGAGATGCTGTGCGAGCGTGTGCCACAGATTTTCGCTACGATTCTCGTTGCCAGTTGCAGATTCGATCGTAACACACACCAACTCATGACGTAAGGCCATACGCGCACAAGTGCACGCTAAAGTTCTTACTTGGTGCTTTGCTTATTGTGTTTTTTGTTTTGATCTCTGCACTTGTTCTGTTTGTCATTCATTTTGATGAAGATGCAAGCTGCAAGTGAGATTGTAAATAACAGCACATTGCATTTGTCCCAGCCACAGGTTCAACATCATGGCACGTATTTATCCTGCAATCCTACCTGTTGAAAGCAAGAAAGTTGCTGGCAAGGTTTGCTGATTTCTACCTGAATCGCCTTACCATTTTTGCCATTATTTTCCATTTGTATACCAAGATGATACTAATATATCCTACATATATAAATCAATAATGGATCATAATATAATGCAACTGTGAAAGCTCTGACTATATTAGTGAGCTTAATAGGATCAGAACATAATTAGGCTGTTATGTTCAGCAGTATTTGCAACAGTGGCGGAGGATAGTGGAGGCCAACATGTGTTGTGGCCCCCCAGCTAAAACGAAAATTCTTTATCATCGTGTAGTATGGAGCAAACCAGCGGCAATTTAGCCCATTGTTCTATAGCTTCATGAGATTAGTATGTCAGCAGCAAAGGAAGCCAGCAAGCCGCAAGGCCTAATTGGCTGTTTCTTCTTGCTTTGGTTGCCTGTTTGTCTCCCGTTTCTCGTGGGGGCATGCGACCGCTGACGAGAGGAAGGAAGCAGTGCGCTGCTCGTGGGCGGAGGCCGCGGGCGTGTGGTACAGACAATCCAAGTCCATTCAGTAATTTTGGCATTTTACTATTCTTAAATCCCAATCATCAGCTGATGGGTAAATACAACAGTTCATGAATCTTATTTGGGAAATTTTTGTGAAGTCTAGCGGTCACAAGTTCTCTTCCATGTTTGGCCCCCCTGATATTGGCGTCAAGCTCCGCCACTGATTTGAAATAAATTGAATAGCATATCCTTAAATATGTTTGCAAAGAAGCTATCTTAAGTTTTTAGCCTCTTTCTCCTCTTACCTGCGGTTACTGTTCTGCAGGTCATCAGGGGTGTTACTGATGCAGAGCTCCATATTCTGGATGAATTTGAAGATGTCCAGTACGTGAGGAGAAGAGTTGAGATATCATTAACTGTAAGTTTTTCTAAGGCTGATCAATCCGGGCAGCAAGTATTATGTAGGAGACACCTACGTCCATTTTAGGAAATCATTTGTTCTTGCCACATAATAACATTGTGTTAATCGATACTTCGTTCATCATGTACTGTCATAGCAAATTTCAACTGTAGTAAACGATTTTTATTCTATCCTCAAGTAGAACTTTTTTGGCGTTGATACATTGTCATCTAGATTGTTTTAGGAGAACTTTTTTGGCGTTGATACATTGTCATCTAGATTGTTTTACTAAACCAAAGGTTATCTGTCCTTGCATGATACTTCAGAGACAATGCTTGTTGACACCTATGTATGGGCTGATGCAGAGGATCCAAATCTTTATGGTGAATGGGATTTTGAGGTGAATTTATTTCCACTTGTATTCATAGCTGGTAGTCCCATTTTGTACAGATGCAAGATCTTAAGTCCATGTTATTTTAGTAGCTTTTTCACACTTGTACTTTATTTTCTTCATGCTGAATTATATTAAATAGATAAATTGACTGCGGTTGTTATAACAAAAAAGAACTAGAATAACCTATCTTCCCTGATGAAAGACACGTGCTGACGACCAATAAGCTGGTATGCCAGACACAGTGACCAATAATTAGCTCTTGTAGACATATTTGTTGTTAGGAGGACAAGGGTTAACACCATCCATTCTGGTATTAATTATGTTAGAAGGACAAGGGTTAACACCATTCATTCTGGTATTAATTAGATATGATTAACTCCCTTCGTTGTGTGGTATCCCCTTTGAGCTCATTTCATGTGTTTTCTGCAGGAGTGGAAGAAGCTACACAAGAAAGATTTCCTTGCGATGACAAATCGGATTCATGCATGGTCTCGAACAACCTGAATCCAAGTCTAGGGTTGAAACCTAACAATCATTCATGCAGGAAATCGAACAGCCTGGGACGAGGACGACCCAGGTTGAGATGTGAGGACTGCCATGCATTCTTCACCAAGAACTGATATAGTGATGTGGTAGTGGCGCTTTATTAGCATGTGTTATGAAATATCTCTCTCCTCGTGAATGAGATCTTTACATCATCATCCATTAATAATACAGATAAGAATAAAGTTTCTACTGTAATTTGTGTTGATCCAATGTGAGGTGGTGATGCATTTTTACCGCACAATCTATTATTATATTATAAAAATGCTTTAAAATAAACCACCACATTCGCTAGAAATTACTATATTACATGAGTCCAGATTATATCGAGATGTTATAAAATAATATATAAATAGAATAAGAGTTGTACATAAAATTCAGAAATAAATCTAAGAGTTGTATATAAAATCCAAAATTCAAATATACTTCTACATACAGCAATATCTATACAAATAAAATTTCAATCATGTTAAATCTAACTCTATATGAATTATTTAGCTCCATATAAAACCATATAAAACTACGTGAGACAATTCTTAGTTTTGTCAAAATTAGCATTGACAAAATGGTGATGCATTTTGTGATATATTACGGCTCAAAAACATAGCATTGTCATCTTTCAACATTTGATTCACGAAGAACTGGAGATCTTAATAATGGTCTCTGAAGAAGAATCATATTACTACAGAACTGAATTTCCAACAGTACATCTTTTACCTAACCTTCAGAAGCTCTAGGTAAGTTTCATTTACCATCCCTACTCCCTTTTGATTGTGAGAAACTACACATTTAGACAAAAAACACTACTAATCCGCTGAGCCATTTGCACTCCGGATGTAGCTGACACATCTACAAAAACACCCCGGTGATTTTCTACTTACACCGGTGCAGCATGATGGTATGAACTGGTGAATTGGGTCATTTGAATTGTTCATATGAACCATTGGAAGGGTTACCGGAGTTATGATCGCAGCGAGCCCTCCACACATTCCTGCCGTCTGAGCTGCTGCAGGCCTGATTTGGGGGAATGTTGTTCCCCAGATCACAACCCTCCAAGCTCATCTGCTGTACTTCTTGAGGTGAAAGGATCCTAATGCACCTCACACAACCGACAAATTCCCTGTATGATCCACAGTGCGCTCATTAGGAAATAGGAATGCAAGAACATGCATGTCCGATAATTTTACAATGCCATCTATCCATCCAGATTCTGGGAGTGAAACTTGAGAGTTTATTTAAGCATGAAAAGAAAAATGGGAGCTAAACTTACTCCCATGGGTCATCGCCAAGAAGTAGTATGTCATCTTCATCATCCTTGTAAACAAGCTTCCAACCAATTCTCTGTCGTTCCTCAAGTTGCCCCTCTATACTGAACATCCGTGCTAGAGCATGCTTCAATTCATCATATCCAGAGAACTGACTAATGTCAATAGACCGGCCTACAGCTCCTCGCTTATATACCTACAGTAACATATAGGTTAGGCAAAGGTGCAACTGCAAGGGCATCCATAAATACTATTATACAACAAAGAAACAATGCTTAAGTTCAGCAGCTTCATCCTGGTGAAGTTATACTTAGAAAATTGTCATCTTTCGAGTAAGATCAACACGAACATGTGGGATTAACATACAAAAGTTATGGTTCTACTATAATCTCAACCATTGAAACTTCTTGACATCCCCTAAGCAACAAAAAAAATCTACTCATGCTGTCTTCATCACACCACAGAACAGAATCTGCCTCCGACTTATCATGCAATTTCAGTTATTCATATGCACATTTACTTAATGTTTTGAAACTTAACAAAGGAGAACCTGAACCTAGTTTCCAGCAGATGAAACCACCATCTCAATTTTCAAACTGTGTTACCTTGGTAATGAAAAGAAAAACTTCCTGTTTACTTAAAATCTATGCTGACCACAGAAGAGGCTGTTGGTTGGCTTCAGGCAAAGAAACATAAAAGGTACTGACCTTGGTGAATGTCCTCATCCTCTTTAAGGGAGGAACAGCAGGCCAAGAATCCTGGTTCAAAAGGCCACCATCATTGATTGTAGAGTCAATTGAATTAAATCCCATATCTGATGCACCAAATGACTGTGAAACCATTGAGGACGATATTTCTTGCTGGGCATCCTTCGGAATTCTGTAGCTATTATCAATTTCTGTTGAGATATGGTTCTCGTACTTGGCAGCATCAATTCCATTTGACAGGAAATCATCTGTTCCCATAGGGAAACCCAGTTGACCATCACCATTGATTCCAAACAATGCATTATTACTTGTACTAGCAGCATGAATTTCAGTATCAGGAGGGGCATCTTTAAACATCTGAGGCTGGTTGAAGTTCGACGTAGGGAAATTTTGATGTAGAAGTCCATTCTGGGAGAGCCACACTGAAGTTGCTGAAGAAGCAGTTTCCAGATAGTCTGTTGGAGGTGGATTGTTCACATAATTTTGAGAACCAGCCCCAGCATTTGCTAATTTTGAAGCCACGACACTTTGTTTTACATTATGGTTCAACTTTGGTGATTCCTTTATCACTCTCGGGGTTGCCGTGACAGCTTCAAGGGAGCTTGGAACTGACATAGGAGCAGCGGACTGAGGAACCTTCTCTGTGTTGACCATGCTACAATGTTTGTTCCTACCAAGTATTGGATGTAGAAGGTGACTGCCATTAGCTGTGGAGGGTGATGTTGAGCAAGAAGGGATTTCTTCTGTAAGTACAGAATGAGTAGCACCAGTTGTCATCAAAGGACTTCCAGTTGTTGAAATGACATTGACTGATGTTGGCGGAACGGCAACTTCGAGAATGTCTGCTAGCATGGCTTGTTTCTGTATAAGCTTCTGCTGTGGCTCTTGTTGCACAGGCAGTGGAAGTGTGTTCTGTGATGGAACCTTGGTACTTTGTTGAGGCATCATTTGTTGTTGGGGAAGTGTTTGAGAGTTTGACAGCTGCTGTTGCATATCCAGAAGCAACTTCTGTTGTTCTTGGATTAGAGGTAATTGTGCAAGGGTGACTCCAGGTTGTGAAAGCAATGACTGCTGTTGTTGCTGTAGTTTTTGTAACAGTTGCAGCTGAAGCTGTTGATCAGATAGCTGCAACTGCTGATTTGCCAGACTTGGCAATTGAGCAGGCATCTTATTTAGCTGCTGCTGCTGCTGCTGCTGTTGCTGAAGCAAAAGCTGTTGGTGCTGCTGCTGTAGCAGTTTTTGTTGTTGCTGCTGCTGCTGCTGTTGCTGTTGCTGCTGGGGCAGAAGAAAAGGCTGGCTGGTAGTTGGTTGTTGACCTTGAGTTGAAGATGCATGTTGCTGTTGCATTTGGTTCTGGACAAGGACCTGGGCTTGGCCAATACTAGTTTGAGCTTGGCTCAAGGGAAGTATATGGTTCATGGAAGGTTGTTGCCTCTGAAGGTTGCTAGCATCATGAATCTGTTCCTGAGGTTTGGTGCTCACACCAAGCTGATTCAATGGAATGGCTGCCTTAGATAACTCATTGACTGGCTGCATTTGCTGCAAAAGTTCAGGAGTATTGAACTGTATGTTGTTCTGTTGAAGAAGCTGGTTCTGCAGGCATAACTGCCTAGAGAGATCGGCGGCACCAAGATTTTGAATGTTGGGGTTGCTCAATGATCGCAGGTATTCAGACTGCATGGCTGTGTTTGCAAATGAGGAGCTCTGCTGCATGTTCATGTTCATCCATTGAACCAAGCTCAGCCCAGGCATTATGGTTTTCTGAGTCTGAGGATCCTTTATGCATATTTCCTCACCAAGCCAAGGCATAGCCCGCTTTAAGAGATTCTCCATCTCTGAGGACTCATCGTCTGTAAGTATATGGTGGGAATAAGTAGTTAAGCACACATACAAGCAGTTTCGTAAAACATTTCATATATTTAAACTCACAGCAGCTCTACAGATCCACAAATATTAGTTGAAGAAGGTTGTCCACAGTGGTAGCTTGGCCAACCACACCTTGCCCCCTCACTTTAAGAGTGGCTTAAGGAATATAAAAGAAGTCATGGCGATGTAATATGATAGCGCACCTAATTGCTTGGGCAGCTTTGCACCAAAAAATGGTGGCGGACATATGAAAAATGGAGCAGCAACGGGTTCAATCTCCCAGATAGAAACCCTATTTCGCCTTTCACCAGCTGCAGACTCATCCCAACCAACCTGTTCAAAAATGAGAAAACACAAAATCGAGAAACGGGGAAAAGAAATAGCATATAGTGCTGCCAAAATTAACTAGAGAACAAACCTGTAAGTTGCGCCACTGCGAGTTTTTCCATCTTACTGGATCTAGATCACTTATGCCAGTTATTGTTCCCATATATCTGCATTAAGGGCAAGAAAACAACAAAATTAAAAATATCGAGGATCACTCGCAGATTTGTCATTGAGATGTATAATCATATAATATTGCAATTCGGTCCACAATTGTTTTCTTTTATGAAAAGTGAAAAAAGAAATACCTTCGTGTTCCTAATTCCTCAGTCTCAAACATCATGCGAAAGCGCATTCCTAAAGATATTTGATTACCATAGACTGCCTTCTGATACTTAGCAAATGGGATAACAAATTCAGTAGGACTAGCCCTGAAATACAAAAATTGAATTCCAGTGTTTCAACAGCCAATAATTTTCACCAAAGTAGACCTTACTAGTTATTATAGAGAACTATCGAGACATACAGAAATACAGAACTCACCTAGGGTTATAAAAGATGGTAAATGGGCTATTGTTGGCAGCAGCATGGGCTGCAGCAGCAAGAATCCCTATGTGCATGCTGTCACTTGAAAGGACAGATGATGATATGTTAGTTGGCTGTCGGTTAGCACGCCTGATTCCTAATAGAAGTTGCTGCTTTTCATCCCTAAAATATATAAAAAGGAAGAGGAAAGAGCGCCACCGTTAAATCACTGAACAACCACAGTAACAACAAAAATCTTGTATCTCTCATGCTTATATTTTAGTCGAAACTTCAAAGATATATCATCAAAAGCACATACCTAACAAAAATGACAGAATCTCCAGCAAATAACCTCTTGCCGCTTACAAATAGACTCCAGCCAGTGGTAAGCAGATGCCTTTTTGGCTGACCTGTTTATACCACAAAACATATGTGATTAAATATGTCACGGGCAACGATATTTTCTTCCTTGATGACAATATTAGTCATATTTTTTTCTCTATCATAATAAAGCCAAGATATAAAAGGCTTTGAGTTTTAGTTGGATTATGTCAGGATCTTAGCAAGTTGTTTAAGTCTAGTAGCGCGTGCAGCTTGAGGACGAGCTGCTCAAAAAGGGGAGAGTAATGTCATGGGCCTAAAGGAGTCCTGGCCCAAGGGAAACGGTATCCCCTCACGATAGGTACGTAGCTCAGTTGGATAAAGTCTGTTAAGATAGAGTTTATTAGGATGGGATCCAACCACATATTACATAAAAACATAATTCAATGTTTGAATACAGGAACTCCCATGTGTAAAGAACTAAAAGAAACTATGCTTATGAACACAATTTCAGTCGATCATGCTCAATATTCAATATTAACAACTATAAATAGGAATACCAATGGGTAAATTTTCCATTTGTTATACTATACATATTCTGTTTTCCCTCATTGCTGTTGTTTACTCACCCCGATATATGTGACGGAATGTCCACACATTATCATGCAAATCCCTAGCCTGTAGCTCTTGTGCAGGTGGTTGCATTGAGAAGTCCTACATCAAGAACCAGTGATTATAATAAGGATGCAGAAAACACTGAACTAAACTAGCACATATGACTCTGATCTTTGCATACCAGTGGGGGCAATATCTTTTCTGCAGCTCGGCGAGGCACAGAGAAGCCTCCATGAGTACTTGTATCACTTGCCGTCAGTGTCTTGCAGAAGAATTCTGTCGGTGGTCTTGCCTGTTTGAGTGCAAGCTCTGATAACTGCAGGGCCTCCTTCCCATACTTTTCAATACACGATCAATTGAAATACAAAAGATGGGTTACAATCACTGGACAAAAGAAGCAAATGAATGAAAATTCGTTGGGGATCCACAAAGGAATTGGATACTTACTGAAGTAACTGACTGAAGAATCATTTGCGCATACACTTCATCGGTTTCTGGGTCCGCCTAAGAAATATAGATGGACCACACTTTCAGCATAGATGGTTAAAGGCAGAAAAACTATAAGAATGGCTCATGTCTGTAGATTACATGTAAAGTGACATTATGCAGAAGGCAAATCAACTTTGATGGAAGATTTGGGTAGCTTGGAACATGAGCATCAACATCCTTCTGCATAGAGGCTGCAACCTGCAATACGAAACATGCTTAAATTCCTGGCTCCAAGCAACAATTTTACACAGGAATCAGAAGGATGCAGATATAAATTTGTTAAATACCATGACCGATCAAGAAAGTCATCTAGTAGAGAAGCCACAAGAAAAACGAAAGGGTACTCAACCATGATGGAAATCACAGGAAAAATAGCAATTGAGTTTCTTGGAAGGTACTCAACCAGGCTGAACATATTATTTGGAAGCCGCTTACGTTTTATCTTCAAACTCTTTACACAACTTTTTTCCATTTACAGAACATTTCCTATTTCAACCTTACATATCTGCGATTCTGAAAAAATAGTGTCAATATTAGGCTGAATTTGAATTATAGAGCATAAATTCGTTTTTATTATAATAAGTCACGGAACTCTCTTGCCTCACATCAGATTGTGCCATGAGGACATATCCATCATACGGTTACTAGAAAAGTTCCCCTTTTCTCATCAACGGAAAATGTTAGAAAAAAACAATACAGAATTAGGCACCTCCCAACACTAGCTTTTAGACAAAGAATCATTTCCAAATCCAAACATTTCATCACCCCATACTTCGAACTTGCTCAAATAAGGCAGTCCAATGCCAAATCCAAGAAAGTTGCAACAGAGGCTACTGAATGTAATATCAATAAATCTGAAAATTTGGAAGCTGCTTGGCTGCTTCATCTACCAAACGACAGAGCAGGAGAATGGTGCCACACCCCAGAAACCCATAAAAGAGGGGGTCCAGTACTCCCAATATTTACAACTACTTTGGCAATAAACTAAAAATCGGTAGCTAACAAAACAAAATAAAGTACAATGAACTAACAGACCAATTGAAACCCCCCACAGCTTGTAACCATAGAAAATCAAATTACCAAATAGATCAATCATGGCTGTAATATCATAGAACCAAAAAAACAATTCAGGAAAAGAGGGTACTTTAGGCAATGGAAAATATAAGCATTCACATATACTAATCAATAAGTGAAACATTCTCAGAAATAAAGATATGAACAAAATATAACATTTTGGCCTTTGCAACACATCCCATCATATAATTGTAACTGGCAACAGTACCGAACAAAATGGAGCACAGAAAATTGAAGATATTCCATCAATAACCACCCTTTATACCTTTCAAGTATCTTCCCTCTCAAGAACTCACATGGACCGCAAGTAATGAACTTATTCGTAAAAGAATCATCAGAATTCAGAACGAGACGAGTCAGAATTTAAAAGTGCCAAAAAGAACCGAACTTTGCACGGCAACAACTAAAATCATCAAAACACAGACGTCAATTAGAAATGGTGTCAAAACGAGGTCATCCATGGCTATGAAACAACATCATCAAGCATGAATGATGTCATTAGAAGTCACCTGCTCGCTGTGGCCCTGGGGGAAGTAGACGACGAGGCTGCCTGCCGGCGGAAGCGACACCAGCGGCCCCGCGCAGGCGTGCCACAGCTCCGAGTTGACCGCCGGCGCCTTCTTCTCCCCTGCAAAACCAAGACCAACCGCTTCATCAGTAACCGAAGAAAAGTGATATTTTTCCCTATCTTGCCGTAACATGGATGATCCAAATGACCAAATGCATTTTGCCCTACGCCGCCGGCAATCAGCCGGCTCTCCCCCACCTTCTGTAACTTTTCACTTGACCGCCTAAACGACCAAGTTTTTACACAAATGACACCGCACATGGCTCACCGGAGGCTACGGCAGCAGCTCTATGCGATTTCTGAAACTGAGGGAAATAAATGTGGAACAGTAAATGCTGCAACGCTCGCCGGCGAACCGAGAAGCCCCGGCCAACGAACTTTTTGCAGATAACCCCGAGTAGCCAGAAATACATGAACAAACAATGCCGCGAAAAAAAATCACCACTTTGATGCAACACACGGACACGGCAGCAACGCAGAATCAAAGGAAAAAAAAGTTGGAAGCTTTCCAATTTTCTGGAGAAATATCGCGATAGAACAGGGACCAGATTGCACAAGCAAGAACACGCCACTGCTCCATTCAGAGCCGCCATTGGAGGTAGCAGCAAGCAAGCAGTACCTTCGCGTCCGCTCCCCGCCGCCGCAGCAGCAGCAGAGGCCGCCATCGCGGTGGTTGTCGCCGCCGTCACCGTGGAGCTCGCCGGCTGCTGCTGCAGCGCCTGCTTCATCATATTCCCAGGCCGGCCACCGAGTCAGTCACCCCGCCCAACCACACCCCTTTAGCCGGCGCCGAGAGACCTTATCGGGCCCCACGCATGTCCGGCGAGCTCAACGCCTCCACCGTCGCCGTCTTCGTCGTCCGTCGCCGGGGAAGGCAACGCAGGAGCAGGACACAGACACACACCCGTGCGCGCGCGCGCGTGGCGTGTCCCTCCGACACGAGAGGGACAGGGGAGCAGGCGAGGCGGAGGGGGACGTGAGAGGGCGAGCAAGCACAAGAAGGCGAGGGCGAGGGCAAGGCAGGCGGCGCCAAGAACGAAGCTTTGTTTGCCTCTGCAGCTGCACCAGTAGCTAGCTAGCACCTCCCCTACTCCTCCTATCTAGACAGACTAGAGAGAGAAGCGGACGAGGAAGGAGTGGGTGCGCGTGCGTAGGAGTAGGGTGATGTGAGCCTCACTGCTGCAGTGCTGTGTTTCTTGTTTGCTTCGGGCTCTCTGCTCAGCTCTGCGCTGCGCTGCCGCTTGCTTCTGCCGCCGTTGGCTGGGTGGCTCGCTGCCTCGGGGAATTAAAAGTTTTTCTTCTTGTCTGCGACTGCGTGTGCGGGGGGGAGAAGGTCTCCGCTTCCGCCCGTCTCTTTCCTTCCTCCTCTCCTGTCTCCTCCCTTCTCTCCCCTGCTTCTTCTCCTCTCATGGAATACTTCTACCACCCTCCCATTTTGTTCTCTCTGCACAGGGTGGGTCCTTCCCCTGTCTTGCTACGTTCACACTCACACCACCGTGCTTAAATTAGCACTGCTGTGAATCCGGGAATTATTATCTTTCCTGCTAATTCTTTTAGTTTTTTTCATTGGGAAGAAATTTTGGGTTCGTTGCAAAGTAGCACACTTTAAAAATTTATCTGGGGAAAAAAATTTATTAGTTTATCAAAAAAAATACACCGAAAACGAGTGACTAGACAGACTAGGTGATCTAGGTGCGATGAATTTAATAAATTAACCGTTCAATAATATAATATATTACTCTTTTTAAGTGTGCTACTGTGGTTATTTTTCAAATTATCTCTTTCTTCTAAGTTATAACTCACCCCTTAATATATTATATATTAAGTATAAAGATTGTACCCATGGATCTGATCTACAATGATATGATTAGTTCAATACCTGTTAAAATCCTAGCGCCTGTAACCCATGACACACAGGACACATCGTCCTCCTACCGTTGCTAACCACAACTAATCCACCAACCAGCCACTCCATATAGAGAGATAAAAAACTTTATATAGAGCGATATATGTTTTATCCCATATCACTTATCGCTAAGATACATATCTATCTTATCACTCCGATTAACATAGGTGTATACACGTCACGTCAAACAAAGTGTATTGACCTACTGCATCGAATATGGTGTTTGGGGTAGTTGAGCATATGCAACTCCTATTCTAAACTCTGCAACTCCTATTCTAAACTCTCGCGCTCCCACATGCTACGAGAGTGCAGCTTAAGATCGTCATACCACAATTGTCTTCCTAGGATAGTTGGCTAGACCAGCATCCCAGAGTGGTTGGCTAGCACCAGCTCATGTTATTTAGCATGTTCTAACTAGCTTGTGCCGGGTAATTCGAAGGTATCGCTCGGGGTAGCTAATGACACAACATAAATGCTTACATGTTTTATGTTTTAAGTCCTTAATGTGTCTTGGTATCATATATCCGTTTCTTGGCCGCTAAGACATATGATTTTCACTTTATTGAAATAGGTATATGTAAAATGTGTTGTGATGTTTAGGAGAAAGTATATAATAGTACAGTTTTCTTTGACATCATGGGTAAAGCTATCCACTCAACACCATGGCTATCTTAGCCACATTGATATATTTTTAAAAAAATATTTGAAAAACAGAATATAAATGAAAAGATCATGGAATTAGTATATATTTTTATTTTTTATTGTAAGGTTACTGTTTGATTGAATGTATACTTAGTTGTTACAATTAAGTTGTTCTAAATAAAGAAGAAGATATCGTAGTTTATCATACTGTGAGCTACTGCAAAGTTGTGTTATATGTTTGCATTGAGGAAAAATTGCTGGCTGAAGTTTTTAGAAAAAGCAAAGAGTTGATCTATTGTGTAGAAAGAGTACAAGAATCTTTTCTTTGAGTTCAATTGACATTACGACCTTTGACTTTTCCATTTTTTTGGTCATTCCATCTCTACTTCTACTATTAACCATATATAATCGTCTTAACAGATTTATTAATACTTCCATAATTTCATTTTAACAAGCAAAACATTGGAGTAACTTTTAATCCTCTTAACAGCTGAAGTGAAGTGAACCGTACTTACGTTTCAAGGTTGGGTTTTTCTTTTAGTCCTCGGAATTAAAGTTGTTTTGTGCTTATGTGCCAAATAGTAATCTCACTGCCACGAGCATCATTAGCAGTATAAATCTCCGCCGCTAATTTTGACCATGACGCGGCCAGAAGCTTTCACAGGTTACTTAGAACTTTGGGATGGTTTGGTGGATAGGATCTGATGATTAGATTTGCTATGTTATATTATAAAATATTGGTCGTATGTTTAACGGTCAACAAGAATATACGTAATCGGCTAGGAGTAGTACCAATTGAAGAAAAGATTATTCAATATCGCTTGAGATGATTTAACCATATGATTTGACCTTATCGTAGTCCTTTAGATACATCAGTATATTATAAAATACTAGGTTAAAATAATAATGTAAAAAAGTTAGAAGAATATAATATAGAAAAAGACAATAACAAGTGTATTTAAAAAATTAATATATGTAGTTGAATAAAAATGTTTTAAAAGTAGTTATTAATGTGTTTGAAAGATTCTGGTTGGGTTTTAACTTTAAACTCATGTAGTTGTTATAAAAATCAAACAGCAACTTAGAATCCCAAGTATCAAAGCAAATGTTTGCTTCCTCCTTGAAAATCTAACATCTCCGTCCTAAAATATAAATATATAAAAAAAATATAAAATTAATTAAGAAGATGGTGGTAATTTATTGGAATGAAAAATAGATAGAGGAATTAAATGCCGGTAGGTAGGTGGAAAAGCTAATTATTCTTAGAACAAAATTTGAACTTAGACTACATTTTAGGATGGCCGAAGTATTATGAAATGTAGTGCAACATTGCTCAGAATGTGCACGGTAAGTTACTTCTGCAAACATTTGTTTGAAGTAACCTCGCGAGTCCAATAAAAAACCAAATGATCAAGTGTATAAAAAAATTCACACCCCTAGCATACAAATAAGAAATGGCCCGAGACAGATTCCATGTTCTCCGAAGAAATGTTCCATTAGGTCACCTGAAAACATCTCCAATAAGCAGTTTTATTTTTGTAAAAACGTACTAGTTGGTACAATTTAGATTAAATTAATCCGTTCTGGATACTTTCACCAAACCTACTGCTCCTAATTCCCTGCTTTAAGACTTGTGGTTGATGTGAGCACAAATAGTGTGACCCTTGATAATTGGAGTGAGCAAAGCCGGAAACACAGGTATGCAAGCATGCACCGGCCAACTAATCTCTTGTTGCCTCACCAGCTCCATCATTGCCATGTGCACTTCTTTAAACAAAGCACCCCCACTTGTAATTAACTAATTACATTGCTTAGATTCATCTTTTCTTATGGGCATCTTGCTCAGGGGAATATTTAGGAGCATGATTCCCCTTTTGCCTAGCTGCCCACATATACTAGGGCAAACCAGCAGCCCGAATAGTAGTGCCATCCATTCCTATTAAAAAAACTACAGTTGATTTGTTGACCCAGAAAAAAAAAGACTACAGTAGTTGTTTTTGAATTGTTGGGTAAAAGGACTGAGAATCTAAATGGTAAAATAGCATGGTAAAATAGCAGAGACATGGTTTTGAAAGGAAATGTATAGATTATAATAGCATAAAATAAAATTTTTCTATTGTACACATCAAAACATCATGTGAAGCAGGGATTATAGACCGTTATCACGAGATATGCAGTACATCGAAAATAGAGTTGAAAAAGCCAATCCATCCACGTGTGTCATAGATAGTAGACAAAGTAGTCTGATCATCACAATCCTGATACTGATCAACGTTGCAATGAGCAGCGTCTCCACTAGTATCCACATGTCTAGAGCTGCAACGTTGATCGTGAGTGTATCAGCACTCGCAAGCAGTTAGGGTTTGGCTTGAGAGGTGGTGGCTAGGGTTTTACTTAAGATAAACAGATGTATCTTTTCTTAACCCTCCCATCTCCCTGTATATATAGACTTACTCACTTAGGTTTAAGGGACCATAGCCCAATAGAAATCTACTCGGATCTCTATCCAAATTGAGTACTTATCCGAATCACATTTGAATAGATATTTCATAGCAAAACCCGAAGACTACTTTTTTGACTACTCTGTTATGGAGTAGTGTTTAGTAGTTTAAAAATAAGCTACTACGTATATTGAAAACTATGATGATCTCAAATCTAAGCACTCCACATAAACACTACTTGAGATTAACTGATATTATATAAAATTTCTGTAGTATCTCATAGCGGATCTATCCAATATATATTTATTCATATTATTGATTTAACATCTCCATACCATGATCCATGAGATATGATCATAAATCAATACATATATTGATCTTACGATTACATTTGTTTCTCATATAATATATGATCAGTGATCATTTATAAATAGCAACATCTGACATTAGAAATCTTATAAATAAGTCACATTAATAATGAAAATGTCTATTTTAAGAAATAAATCAATATATCATAAATATAATATATGATATATACAATATCTCTATATTGTCTTGTGAATATATGTTTATATTATCGATTTAGCATCTCCATATAGACATTATCATCAATCAATACATATGTTAATCTTATAATTATATTTGTTTCTTGTATGATATATGATCAGGATTATTTAAAAATATCAACATCTTACATTATAAGTCTAATGAATAAGTCACATACTCATTAATCAATAATGATAATATCTATTTCAATAAATAAATTAATATATTATAAATATAGTATGTGATATATATAACATCTTTATGTTGCATCTAGGGCATATCACTAACAAGTTTGTTGTGTTAATAAGAGCAAGCATTTATGTGAAATCACATGATGATTTAAGCTTTTAGTGATGAATAAAATGGCAAAGGTTTTGAAAATTTGGTCATTAGATTTTGTAAAATGGTATTAAAATTGGTGAAGTGGTATGTGCTCTCCCGGTCAGACCGGTAGTGTTTGTGCAATCAGACCGACTAGGTAGATGCAGTCTAATCGGTGGCATGTGTGTGGTCAGACCGCATTGCCCGACGATATGATCGTTCTTATACAGAGTCGATTTTAGGTTAATTTCTTGATTTACGATATTTGCTTTATGTTTATAACTTCTAAATGGTTTCTATACGTAAGATATTCTGTTATATGCTAATGTGAGTAAAAGTTAGTTGATGACTTCTGCTCGGATATAATTACTTTGGTTGTTCATGTGTAGGTATTGCTTTATGCCTCAGGAGTATTGTTAGTAATGGATCGAAACTAGACTTAGGAGAAGTTGAGGTTCAGATGGTTAAAAAGATCATACATGATATTAAGACTAGAAAACAATGCATACATAGATGAAGTTTCTATACGGCTCACAAGAAAGATTACGTGCGTATGGCAAGCGGAGTTAAACTTGAAAGGAGTTTAAATTTAAGAATATCAGAGTTCATATTTGATTTGGATGTTCAGGAGAGTTTACTACGTGATTATGAATATTTGTTCTAGTTGAATTCATTATTATCGATAGTCACATCAATGGTATATATAGATGGGAAATCTAAGCTAGGAGGGCAAGCCAAAAAGCTAAAAAAGCTGTGATAGTGATTTGAGAGTTGAGATATTTTTTATTAGGGTTTCATGAGAAATTTATGAGGGGTGGTGTGGTTGCACCTTGGGAACAATAATAGAGCAATAAGATCACATCATTAATGATTTCTTCTGTTTTCATAATTTTTATGTTTTTATTCGGTTTTGATATTAACTTGTGATTCTTTATTTGTTTATGATTTTGTTTAAGTTAATCCATCCAAAACTTTTGTAATACTTCATAAATCAGATTTGTAAAGTTTTGTTGATTGGTTTTTGCTAGATTTGAATTTGTCTAAGTTATAGTTTTTATTTAGATTTACTAAAATTCCTGTGATAGCTGATTTTTGAGTGTGTTTTTAATTAAACCATTTATTTGTTTGTAAATCCCTCCAACTCAGAAGTGTTGTCATATTATTTTTAGGCTGATAGTTAAACTAAAAATTATACTACAGTCGAACCAGCCCTTAGGCCTTATTAGACTACTGGTAGAAGTCCGATTAGACCACTAGTTTTTGATCTATTAAAGTTTGCTGATATTTCCTGCCATTCACCATCTAATAGGGATGACTAATTTAATACTAGTTTTTTCTTGGGATAGGGAAGCATGAGGTAAATGTAGTTTTGTAACTTGTCTGGAATACAAAGATTTTACATTTTTAATGTAATTAGGTTTTTTTATAGGTATGAAGAGAAATAACCATGTTTGAAACAGCCTTATAAATGATAGGACATCTAAGTAGTGCATCACGTAAATAAGAAGTATCCATATATCAAAACCTAGCCTTGGTCCATCTAACTAAGGCAATAAAGAACCTAACATAGTTGTTTCCATTAAAAAAACCCACCAGTCTACATGACTATTATAGTGCATAGTCTAAAACAACTAAAATAAACTCATCTATAAAACGCACAACACATCTTATAAATATCTTTTAAAGGAAAATGAGAGTACACAATCTGTCCTACCTCTATGTTTTGGCGACCACCCAGTGAACGCCGTCCACCCACGCAGCACACCACACGCACACGCGGCGTGACGTCGCTTTGGTTGACGTCGCGTGCAAACCACCCATCAACGGCTCAGATCTTTTCTTATCTTGTTTGTTAATTTGGGGCCACCCGTCTCGTAAACCGTGTCACGCAAAACTCGTTTTCGTTTTGAGACGACGCTCTCGTCACGCACAAAACGCGGCAGCCATCCTGCCTACGCTTTTGGCTTGCTTTCTTCCTTCCTCTTGTGTACCCGCGCGCACGTCTCTCAAAAGGAAGAAAGGGAGACACTAGGCGCTTTTCTATTACGATATTTCGCGAAATTTTACCATGTTCTGTCGTGATTAATAGCGTTATAGATATCAATTTTATATTTCAAATTTAACGTGTTCAGTGACTATGAGAGAAAAATAATATTTATACTTTTAGGACCACCTAAATTATATTTAAAGAAAAACTTTCATCGTCTTAGGATCATATATGAGCGAGGAGCTCGACTCGTCATCCTTAACCTCACTAGCAAAATAGACGTCAATAGCATTAGACTCTATAGGCCATCCTTTTTTTCTACCCGCCTCTCCTCCTCAAACCAAACAGCCTTTATCCCTTCTTTTTCATTTCCAGTAGCCCTCGTTATCGGAGACGCTATCATAGCTCCTTTTAACCCCTCATTTCGTTCGTGTATGCCTCCAACACCACCCAATTTCTTCCCCACCCCTCGACTTCAATGCTCAACCTTGTTACCTCATTATCTGCCGTGTTCACTACCATCATCGGTCCTACGCTACCCATACCCATCCCTATGCACAAAAATTGGTGCCAATCTGATAATTCAAAATATATATGATTTCACTCTCATTTAGCAAATCCATTATACTTTTACAGTGATATCAATCAAGCTGTGCCATCTGATGGAGTTTGGAACGACTGAACACTCATACTGGATCGACATTGTACGGTACAGAAACATGGATAAAGTACTGTTAATGGAGGTACTTAAGAAAGGGATTGGGCTCCTAATCCGTACTTAACCCAGGAACAAAGAAATGGCAGTGCCGTCTGGTGTGGCCTGTTGCTTCTGCCACTTGTAAAACACATTCCTTAAACCGAGGACGCCCTCCTATAAAATTTCAGTTGCTGACGTGGTCGGTGCCTGCCGGGCCCACCTCCATGTGACAGCGACTGCACTAAATCCAATTTTCCGACTGGTACATACAAATTCAGCTATTCACTTTTCTCCTTAAATGATGCATTGTTCACAAAGTACTAGTGCATATCAGTATGTAAAAAGCCAAATTCAAATGCATATCAGTAAAACATTTTCATCTTTCTTTTTTAGAATAAATTTGTATCTCTCTCTTGCTACAAAATGAGGACTCCTTTTTTCCCCCCAATATTTGAAGCGTGAATGTGTGATAGGTGTACTCCAATGTGCTAGTACTGTATTGTCTGTACACTATCGTGTGCTGTAACATTGAAAAATATTTGTGGCAATACTACGTACGTCTTGGCAAAGCCGAAGTAAAATACAGTACTGTTGGCGAGGCGTGTTTGGTGGGAGCACGAGGGTGGGCCCGGGTGTTCCCCAGATATGCGCTGTGTGGGCCCACTGGTTTTGACCAGGTGACCCGGGATGCGAGGCCTCCTGTCGGGATGACGAAAGAGAGCTACAGAAGTCTCACCTGGAGATTCGTGTAGCTTGGATCTCTAGGGTAACGAAATGAACAGTGACATGATTGACCCAAATGTCCCAGTGGACACATAAATTATCCATGCGGTCTCTACTCTCAGCAGTCCGTACTTAAAACGGAGTTACACACGATTAATTAAATATTAGTTTAAAATTAAAAAATAAGTCGATATAATTTTTAAATTAATTTTATAATATATTTTTTAAAAAATTTTAAGAAATATACGTGCGGAAAACGAATGTTAGAATGAGAGGATGCCAAACATAGCCTAGGCCTTATTTGAAACCTCCAAATATTTTGAAATTTTAAATTATATGTTTTTAATAGATATAAATGAATTAGTTAATTGTTTTAAAGTTAAATTTTGCTTAAAAATCAACTAATAAACTTTTATATAGAAAATTTTTACATTGAATATATTGTTTTAGTTGTTTAGAAAGCGTGCCTAAGAAAAATTCAGTCTATTTCACTTGATACAAATTGAAGTTCCTGTTTGAAACATAAGGCAGGACAGACATTGCAGTATGGAAAAGGAAGCTATATATATTTGTGGTATCAAAAGATTAGTTATACATGCAGTTCTTTTCCATTGGAAAATTTGATAGAGCGTACGTACCATTTATAAACTTCAAAAACGTGCTAATCCATAATACGTAAGTGAAAATGAAAATGTTATGTTAGTAGTAATATTGAAACATTGCAAAGTTATCTCGTATATGAGCCAATAAGCTAGTAATTTTCCACCCACTAGTAAAAATTGGATGTAAAAAAATATAATATAATTGTAGTTTAGTGGAACTCAAAGCCCGAAATCCCGTCCCGCCTGTATCATTCCGTTCTATCCAAATCCACCACTACCATTTCCATAGTTCGGGCAGTGTGGGCAGATTTTTAAATTGAAAATTTGAAATCAAATAAAGTTCAAAGATTACCCCTTAGCTGGCTAAGCTAGCATGCATGGCGAAGCTCCAGGAAGCAGTTTGGCCCATGGCAACAATGGCATCATCATATACGTAGGCAATGCTACAATTTACCTTGACTTTTTTTTTTAAAAAAAAGATAGAGATTGTACCCCTGCAACATCAGCAGAAATTAGAAACGACAACAGAGGCCTATCAAATCTGCATTCCAACAATAATTCCACGCAGCAACGCACTCATGATAGTAGTAGTCGCCGACTTTTAGCCCTAATGTCTCAATCTCAACTCAGCTGATGAATGTTTTGTATGGATGCCGCATGCATTGCACCGACTCAACAACTCAAGAACCCTAGCGTTAGCAACAAGCGGCAGAACATTCCATGCGAGGCTGTCATGCATGTGAGGAGTAGCGGTAGCTAGCAATGGCCGGCGTGCGTGCAAGAACGCACATCGATCCATCAGAAGAATATATATCAGATGTGGCGCCGGATCGATCGATCATGTGCATGGCATCGTCGTTTTGACTTTTGTTCCGTATCTTCCTGGGGATTTCAGATCCAAAACCATTCAACCAACTACTGATTCTATCTGGCGTACAAGTAGTATCACTTGCAAGCTCAGGTTTTGGCTGGCTGACCTTTTTCTGGAACCAATCATCGCGTACCGACCGGATGAATGCTGCTATCAACAAACCGTAACCATATTTATATATTACTCCCTCCAATAATTATTTACAGTAACGTTTCAATATTTAGCCATTCGTCTTATTTAAAAAAAAGATTATATCATTACTATTTATTTTATTATGATTCATTTTATTATCAAAGTAATTTTAAGCGTGATTTATATTTCTCTATATTAGAAAAAAAATTAAATAAATCGAATGATCTATTTCAGATTATTTGTCAGTCTAGCAAATTTTATATCAAACAAGCAGATGTAGCAAATTTAATATAGGCCAATTATTTTCTCATGCAGCATTAATTCTGATTAGGTCCTTTTAAACGAACAATTGTAAAATCCTAGGAATAAAATTTCATGTTCATTGAATCATACGGGAATTGAAAACACAGTAAATTTCTAAAATTATCATTTGATTGACACACATGAGAAACACATAAATTTAGAGTCATAGAAAAAAAAATAAAAATATGAGGTAGAACCTTATATTTATTTTCCCCAAAAATCTCTATAGGATTGTCAAATCCTTAATAGTTTTAAAGAAAATAATATGATTTAATACTTTATTTCATATGTCTTTGTATGAAAAATTTTCTAGTAGGATTGAAATCCTGTAAACTTACTATGTTTCTCATATGAATCAAAGGGGCATTAGTAGTTTGCGCATAGCTATATTGACGAAGGGAGAGATGAGAGATCACCTCAAAATTGCTTTGAAGGTAAGAGTGACAACTATTGTAATAAAAAAATTGAATGCTAGAATAGTTAAATAGCAAGTACTATCTCCATGCTCAAATGTAAAAGTTTCTAGATTGTTTTGAAGAAATTAAGAATAGAGCGAGCAGACATTAATATAGAGAGTGAAGGGTAGATAAAAAATAAATAGAAAATAATTAATGTGATAAGTAGTAGTATAGGATATTTTATATTGTTGGACATAATTTAAATTTTAGAGTCCTTATATTTAGAGATTTTGGAAGTACTAAAAAACTTATGGAGAAGTATGTAGTAATCTCTTCGTCAAAGAGATTAGTAAACATTTTAGACTACTTTACGCCTGTAGTTAATGCTGCTGTGGTTTCCAACATGAGAGAAACGCCGAGTATTTAATTAATATGGACAAAACATAAAATAGATATTCTAATTAATTACTTGTTGGTAAATGAGACTATGTCCAAAATGACAGAAAAATTTCGAACATGAATGAGCACGAAAAAAAGAACACATTTGCTAAACAGCTAGTGTTATGGTTCAACCATATTTAAAATTCTTACGGTCTTGCTTTACGGCGCCGAATCGATTAATAAAAATTTGACAACTTTTCGCTCATCTTTTGGCTAAACAGAGCCGTTTTCCGTGGGCAGCAACGCGTGGAGTCGTCATGGCGCATGGGCATGCCATGCATGCAGCCTCATTTCGGCTTAGCCTTGCTTCTTCAAATATGTATTTCTCACTCACCATGCATGCATCATGATTAGTGCTTTTGTTTCCAAAGAAAAATGCTTGATTAGTGCTCGAAAGCAATCTTTTTCGAGAGGATAATAGATAGAGTATAAAATGCGCAAAAAGACCTGTTCCAAGATCCTCACTTTTTTATATTCTGTTCAACTTTCGTTTTTTCAAATGAGGATGTACACTTCCAGTACCAATGGCACGTACTAGTAATGTGGAGTAGTACTCCTTGGCAGTTTTCTAAGCTGGCCATGCACGGCCATGTGGTGTTTGGAACGTAAGATTGCAAAATGATAGACGTTTCTCATAAAGCACATTAAATTTATTTTCAGCAAAAAATTGGCAAAAAATATTTTCACAATTTGAAATATAATAAATTGTTGTTTTTTGGTTCGTTTTTTCACGGCTTTTAAACGTAATGGGTGGCCGAGATCAGTAGATACTACTCATCCCGTTAAAAAAAACTTTATTTTTACTATATCTCACATAATACCAATACAAAACTAAAAACACAACAATGATAATATTCATTTAAGAAAACTTTGATTCATTTCCTCACTTCAAGTTTGAAATATAATAAATTGTTGTTTTTTGGTTCGTTTTTTCACGGCTTTTAAACGTAATGGGTGGCCGAGATCAGTAGATACTACTCATCCCGTTAAAAAAACTTTATTTTTACTATATCTAACATAATACCAATACAAAACTAAAAACACAACAATGATAATATTCATTTAAGAAAACTTTGATTCATTTCCTCACTTCAAGTTTGAAATATAATAAATTGTTGTTTTTTGGTTCGTTTTTTCCATGGCTTTTAAGCGTAATGGGTGGCCAAGATAAGTAGATACTACTCATTTCGTAAAAAAAAACTTTATTTTTACTATATCTCACATAATACCAATAAAAACTAAAAACACGACAATGATAATATTTATTTAAGAAAACTTCGATTCATTTCCTCAATTTAACGAATCACAATACTTTAAGGATCATCAATACATTTGTGTTCCACTTTAGTACAGTCTAATAGGTTAATTTACTTATCGTTTCCACATTTAAAGGGAATGCAATCATAATCATACTAGTATTACTACTTCCACAAGTAATTTTAATGATTTTGAAAAATATTGATGATGAGGGTTAGAATGTAATTTGGTACAACATTTGATTTACTTCCTCCATCACAAAATAAAGCTATTTATACTATTCAATCTTTGTTTCAAAATAAATCTATTTCTCTACCTTCTCTCTTATCTCAACCCATTTCCTATTTAATTTTATTTTTTTCTCAATCAATTATAAATTTTTCTTAATCATTTTCACTTAATTCCTTAATTCCCATGCTCTGTTTTAGAAATGATTATATTTTACAATGGAATGGAGTAGCATAATATTTGCTAGAACGATAAATACATAAATTAAAACGAAAGAGCATGGTTGTAAGGCATAATATATTATGTTTAAAGTTAGATAAATTTAATAGCTGTTTGGTTGCAGCCGTAGTTATGGTAAACTAGGTCTCACTTATCATTGATTTAAAAAAGTATGTTAATTTTTTTAGCGTTGACATAATATATCTAACATTTTTTTAATTTAGATAATTATGATAATTTTTATTAACATTTAGGGACAAAATGTAGCCGGCAGTAGCAAACAGCCCCGAAGTCTCTTGGGACGGAGGGAGTGCTCGGTAGTATCGCAAGCAAGGTCCATCGACCATCCGAATGATGAGTGGATATACACACTCACACTCACACTCACACACTCACAGTCACACTGTCACAGGCTCACAGCATTAGCACGGTCGGAAATGATTTGATTTGATTGGACGCGAAGCGAGAAGAGGCTGCAGGCGACGAGGCTTTTCACGCCCCCTCCGGTTTGGGCGCTGGGGGACACCCTTATCGGCAACGGGGCCTCCCCTCGCAGGCCTTTACTCTTTTTTTTTTCCATTGCCTTCCAATCTTTTTTTAAAACTGATTCTAAAGTTTTTTCATCTTAGTGTATTTTACGGCTTTGCTGTTAAATTATAATGGATACTTACGTAAAAATTTTACCTATAAATTATTTTTTATTTGTCAATAAACTACAACGCCTTCTTTTTCTAAAAAGCAAAATGACGTGAGTAGTAAAACCATGGGAGCACAATGAATTGAAAACATATGAAAATTTTAAAAGCACCGTTTGATTGATCAATGAAAAACAAGAATTTAGGGTAAAAAAAGATAGAACATTATGCTTATTTTTCTCCATAATCTTTATAGTATTACCCAAACCATAGAAAATTTAAAGAAAAAGATATGGTTTGATCCTTTGTTTTAAAAGTATTTGTAGTAACTTTTTCTTTAGAATTGAAATCCTCAAAACTACATATATTTTTCCTACTACAAATCAAATGGGCCTTAATTGTTGATTTAATACTTTATGTAACACTTATTTTATCAGATGGACAAATGGTCTATTTTTTAAGCATGCTTTAAATAACATAGATTTTTTCAAATACTATATATATATATATAAGTTTTTTTAAAAAATAAATTAAATCTATTTTTTAAAGTTTACAATAATTAGATAGTCTAGTTAGTGCAAGCAGGAAAGAAAAAGCTCACGTCCTCTCTCTGCATCATGTCTATCTACTCCTACATTAGTATATCTCTCACAGAAGAGAAGAAAATAATTTGGTTGCGTTGACCAAATTAGCAGCTAATGAAAACGACCCTCATTAATCTTTATAAAATATAAGGTAGATTATATTCTATACCTTTTTCACATGTAGAGTGTATTAATTAAACCATTAATCCTTCCCTAGTTTACCAAAGCTATCAAAAAATATATATAGTCCAGAACCACTAATATCTTGACATGTCACAGTCGTGACAAACTTTGGAGGCATCTAGCTAGACGGGTATATATACCTTTTTTCCTTTTGTTAAAAGTGAAAAAGTTTATTTGCAAATGCACTAGCCATCTGTAGCTATCTGGTACTAGAACATTACACGGGGCTGGTTGATATATACACAAGGAATAGCTAGGTTGCCGACATGATCATCCAGGTGCGAGAAAATGATAAAAAGGATAGACCGCTTTGCTGCATGAGCTGAGGAGCACTAGCTATATGCACAGGCATACTCTTGCATTTGAATAAGCAGCGGCGGCGACACAAGCCACATCTATCTATCTATCCATGAAATGACAGCACCAGCTAGGCCATGTGATATGTGCGCATCTTACTAATATGGTCAGGTGAGGTGATTGACTGATTGCCATATATGCGCGCTAATTTCCGTAAATTAGACACGAGTGATGGTGGCCTTAAGCACTTCGTTTTGACTCTGGATGCATATTATAGAAAGCGACTAAAGTACTACTGCCTCATCTGTTTCTAACACTCGAGAACAAAATTATTATAGACGATAAAACGGATTAGATGTCCATAATTAAATAAGATACAGTTAGAGATAAGATGGAGATAAATTGAAATGATGGGTGGTGGAAATGATTGAACTCTAAAAATGCACTTGTTTTAGAACAAAAGTTTAAAAACAAAAGCATGCTTATTTAGGGACGGATGTAGTACTAAACGACGCTAAACAGCAACAGGAAATTAACTGAGCTGAGGCACACACTAGCTCTAGATATTTTTACATTATATTCCTTTTTTTTGAAAAATTATAAATAGATCACTCAAGAAAGAAACTTATTGTAGAGGTGAAGCCTTGTTTCGACGGCGGCGGCGATGGCACCAAGCCCTTACATCGGCGCCGACGGTTGGCACAGCCCCATACCCTCCACCTGACGAAGCAAGAAGAGGGGAGGAGGTAATGGTGGAGTTGCCCGCGACTGCTGGTAGAGTCGGCCAGCGACAAGGCGACCATTGTGGATGAGCAGAGCATGCACTGCTGAGGCGATGGAGGTGTGTTGTCTGGCAATGGCAACGACGATCCAGGCGTCGCGTGTCCGACTCCACTGCTTGCTCTGCCAACCTCATCGCTTTCGTTAACACCAGCTTGCCGCCACGTGTGCTAGGTGTCACCGGCCTCCTGTATTTCTATCGCGGCACCAGTCACCTCGGTGTCGAGGCAGGTGTCCATATCTGCTACAATTAGTTTCTCCGAGGGTTTATTTCTAAACTACATTTTCGAAATGGGCTAGAATGTAAAAAAAAAAATCCATAGCAGCATTGGCAGGCACACTGTCCTCCGCGCTCCGGCTAGTACATCTCGTGCTTGAGCTTGACATTCTTTTTGCTCGTCTGAGAAAAACAACTCATGCATGCTACTATTTGTTAATTCCACCGGCTTTACTGTTTTTTCTCATCTATACCCATCGTATATGTCTCTTGGCACATGCATGATTGTGCATACGCGCATGCACCCTTGCCTTGTGCAGTATCATTACATCCGTACGTCGATGAAGCACGTCATGGAGAAATATGTATTTATGCACTCAAAACTAATCATGTCCTACCTCTAGATTAGGCCAAGTTCATCATTACACAGCTGTTCTTATTAATAAACGCTAAACCAAAGTACATTAGCTGCATGCATGTATGTGTTTTACACGCATCAAATTGTTATGTTATAAACTAAGATAGTTGGGCTAGTTAGCTACGTAGCTGGTGGACACAACTACCATACAGAGTGGCCCTTGCAACTGCAAATGCATCACTGTCCTGGGTAGCTAAGCTAAGATAATCAGTTGTGTTGTTCACAAAAAAAGCTAATCCCCTACACGCTGCGTTCCAGGCAGAAACTTCTAAAATGGCATGCATGCATGTGTGATTTATTTTATACTGCATCAGTACCATTTACTTCCTACTTTCGTGACCGTTAGCCATCGTGTTTTCATTAAAAGATCTGGTTTCTTTTCTGAGAAAGATGAAGAAAACATACATTAACGCATTTTTTTAAAAGAACAAAAATAAAGGGACCGTAGAACACCATGCCTATCCTTTCAAGCGACTAAACTTGACCTAAAATTCTTCGTCGAGGAAAACGAAAGGTGTAGGGAGGAGAGACGGAGAGAGCACCCATACAGCATGCAACGCATCGGACACGCAGCAATGCATGCAACCCTCTGCTTTTCTTTGCAACAGCGACGCAAAACCGCACGAGGCTTCGTGTCCAGCCAAAGGAAGGAATGGATCGGATCAGCCATTCAGCCGCTGCGAGCTTCGTGCCCAGTAGTGGTAAGGTACGATGACCCAAACGCCATTTCGGCTGAAAGGGAGATCGTCTTTGTGCTTTTGCCGACACGGCTGATTTTTTGATTAGGCCCTGCTCTGCTGTGCCGATATGATTAACCTCACGGTTACTGGCTATACGGGAAGATTAGATGGCTATCCAACGAACAACATTTGTGATAATTATTTGTGGGTATAGATGCATTAGTTAATTATTATAGAGTTGAAAAAATGATTTAGAATACTTCTATAATAAATTCATACATATAAAGCATATATATTAATTAGTATGCTTTTCTATCGCGTTAAATAGGAAAGCGTGCACCGTTAACTTTTGTAACCCACTTGGATTATGAGAATTTCGAACTAATTCGGTGTATATGTAGGAAATTCGTTCCCTAATTTGTAGTACGAAACTGTACAGAACAGAATACTACGGTAACAGCATTGCTCTTTGTGGAAGACATATCGCATCCTGCACTTTTGATTTCTGGCATGCCTTTTGATTTTGGATTTAGCTACTAGCTGAGAGCATCTCTTTTCTCAAGTGGTAGCAACACCATTTTGGTTCCAGTGGTGTCATCTCAGACTGGCCACTGCAAAAAAAAAAAAAAGCTTAAATGGGTGGTTTGATATGCTTTATCACATCTTTATTGGAAATGGGTCATGGATTCAACATTGGTTCTGTAATTCCCTTGTTTTTTTTCCTCCATAAAAGAGAGAATCAGAGGACATATCGGTGCAAGTACTGGACCTCGTGGGAGCTGTGACCGTTTGGAAGGCCCGGCTTTTCGGTCGTATATATCGGAAGATGTTAGCGTCTGAGAATAGGTGCCACATAACATTTTTTTGATTAGGTGGAAGTAACAGAGAGTAGGAGAAGACGTCTGTTGATTAATAGACGGTTTAATACCATATATAATATATTAGTTATATTATCTATGGAACAAAATCATTAATTATACAGACAACGTGTTGTATGCCTATCTGTACCACGTCTATAAATAACGTGAAAAAGATTATATATATAGACAGTAACTCATTCATACCCTCGCTTATACTCCTGTAAAATGTACTGGGACCAGTAATTCTAACCCCTAAATACATACATATGCTACTCCACTTACAAACGGCAACAAAAATATCGGATGTGCAAGTTTAGCAATGCTGGTTACGATCACGGCTGGTAGGCGATGTGATTCGATCACGGATTCCCACACGAACGGTCGCGAGTGACGCCCAGTGCATCACACATTCGCTATCGCCAGATGTGATTTCTGCTAGGGTGTGTTTTGCATCAAGAGAGGTTACGATTCGCTGATTCTGCCAAGATTTGTTGCAAAGCTCCCACTTTGGCCACCCAAACTGGCTAACATTGAGGGGATTTGAGCCTACCATTTCTGCTAGATAGTTGGAGTGTATGCTCCAGGGAGTTGAGTTGACACCGTCAAGTCAGGTCCGTCTGATTTTTCTCTCCCACTTCCTCCGTGTGCAAGAGCCTGGAGCGTAGCCTCAACCGAACATGTGCCTACGAGGAATCGAATTTAATTTTATTGATATATATCATATTTACAATTAATTATTTTTTTAACGTTAAACAAAGTGTTTATAGGAGTATGGTGTGTACGTATTTATATGAGTGATTGCACGCGTGTGTATATAAGTGTATGTGTGTTCCTTTTTAAAAAAACAGTGTTTTAATTTAGGAAATTAAGTTTTGATTTGAGGTATCCAAAGCTCGTCGCTGATTTGTTGATAGGTCATACGTACATGGTGGTTCTGGCGTAGACGCTTGGCTAACTGACCTGTGGTCGTCGGTTTTATCTTTTTTCTCATCTTTTCCTACAGTAATTTCTTTGATTTTGATTTGAGAGAGAGAGAGAGAGAGGGGAGTGTGGCTGGTGTCTGGTCGCCTCGTCAAAAGCCCAGCCAAGTTGTGGTGCGCGAGCGATAACTGGACTCCCACGAACGCTCGCCCCATCAACGTCGAAAGCTTCCACGCGAATCCTAACGTTTTTGCAGCGACGCCAGGCCACAACTATCTGACGTCACTGCATATATGATGCTGCTGTTTTCTTTTGCTGTAACTTCGCAGTGGTGTCCTATGGCCCCCCTGTTGGCCAACCTCTCCGCAACAGGCATGTTGTTGTTCTAGAGAGGCCCCGTCGACATCACGAAATGAATTGGGGGAAAAAAAACCCTGCTTTCCAATGCGCAGGACAGGAAAAATGGATGCGCATTCCGATTTACACTTGTTCACAACGGAAATGGAGGGCCTCATGCCTTGTTCACAATGGAAATGGAGGACCTTGGCATGAGATGAGATGGGACTTTCATGGTTGGAAGGAACTGGCTCGGTTCGGCAGCCGTGAGTCCACCAGATTAGATTGTGGCTGCCCTGCCGTGGATCGGGCTTCAATGAGCAGGGCACAAATCCATTCGTCCTGACTCCTCTCAAACTTGTTGCAACTTAATCAGACGAATCTAATATGCCACACGAAAGTAACCCAACGAACTAGCTGTCTGGCTGCCCCGAATGGAGCCTGTCAATGAAATCTACACCTGCAACGACTGTGCCCCAGGATGGAGCTTATTACCACGGGATGAAAATAATCAATCAACGAACGATTGCAGTTGACACGACAGCACAAGGTTCATTCAATCAATCGACGGTCTTGATGAAACTCCTTGGCAAACCGAGTTGCACGACAACCCGAAAGCCAATCTCTTCATTTGGCGGCAATTGGAGACGACGAGCGTCGTCGGATCTTCAGGTAGCCGAATTTGCCAGCGCCTGGAGATGATCCGTCCAATAAAATTGGTAGGTAGCCAGTAGCTGCCTTGTACCTTTGCTGAATCTGCAAATACTCAATGCAAATTAATGTCATTCACATGATAAAAAAAACAGAAACAACTACCAAACTCTGATTTCAGAGTTATTTTTCGACCGTACTGTCAAACATCTCTAAAATAGGCTACAAACGTACCTCCACAATCTCTTCACTGCTTTTGGGACAGTTTTTCCCCATGACGCAAACTGAGCCTCCAGAACCTCCACCAGTAATCTTAGCACCAAATAGACTTGGACTTTCACCTTGTGACATTTTCCTGTGCTGCATTTCTTGTACCAGATTAACTAGCCGATCAGTCCCATCAGAACCAAGACCACATGCATTATAGCTGTAGTGGCACTGCCAACAGTATGGGATGAAAAAGATGTCAGCAATTTGCAACAAATGCCCTCAACTGTATGTTCAATCTTACAGTAAAATAAGAGTACAGCATGATACACAAAGCAGTGAAGATGCTCAAATTCACCTGGTAAATAAGTTCTCCAAGGGCTGACAATTGCTCATCGGTATTAGCTGCTTCTAACAGTGCTTTGAAGGTCTGTATACCAGAAAATCAAAACAATATTAATAACAATCAACAGTATTTTTTTACTGCTTAAGTTCTCCAGTATAGGGAATCAAAATGAATAATAATTTATTGGACAGATTTCAGCCCCCTTTTCTAAGTGAAATGTTCTGTAACTTTGATGGTAAAAAGTAGAGAGCATGTCAAAAAAAAAAAATTCATTCGTAGTTCCCACCATACAAATGTATTGCTGCTTCCCAGTTTTAGGAAAAAAAAAACAACTGAAGCGCAAAAGCAAACAGTCCAAATGGAGAGATCGAACCTCAACTCGAAAGTTTTCATATATGGGATGTCTAGTAGGAGCCTTCACACTGTAAGATCTTTTAGGGTCGATTGTTGTTACTGTATCATCGTGATCTCCATATTTCTCCAAAAATGTGTCTCCAGTAATGACCTCTGGAATATCTTTTGCATAAACAGCTTCATATCTGAGATTAAGATAAATTGTAAGAAATCATTACCTGCGCGATATCTGAAACTCTCTGGTTTTGGTGAACACTGTGCTAAGAGTGAACCTGTGAGGTGTTATGTTGCACAAATACTCCAGGGAAGCTTCAGATTTCAGTAGATCTATGGCATTTTGTTTATAGTCATTAGATTGAACAGGAGCATCAGAAATTGAGGATTCTGAAGCTAAGTCGGATGCTGCACACTTGATCATCTTTCGTCCCATGTAAGTGCCTACCCTTACAGATCCGTAATCTCCCCCACCAACGCTACCAATTCAAGTGATAGTAGAATACTACAATTAGCTCCAATTCTTCCAATCACAAAAGATCAGACTTGATAAGTTGATAACAGAAGGTCTGGAAATTTTTTTACCTATGCCGTATCCCTGAGTCCAGACCCCAAAACCGCAGATGAGTAGGAATGGCAACCAATTCCTTCACTTCTGCAGGCTGCAGCAAAACTGCGATCAAACAAATACAGAAGCAACATTGTTTTCTTACTGGGTTTAAAGATTCGATCTACCTTGGAATGAACTACTGAACACTACTAACCTGGCAAACCATCGCAAGGAGTTTGTTAGCTTCTCCACAAGCAGATGTCATTTGGTCCATTACTCCACAAGGAGCTCCAACAACATGATTCTCAACCTGAAAGACCATAGGCCTATAAAAATAAAGGACTCAATGAACAACGAGTTATGTTTTACCACCAAACATTTCTTAAGATCATACCTTCTGACAAAGCAAAGCGAGGTCCCTTGGAGCAATGTTTAGACCTACAGACATGAGCAAACAATATCGACAGTGCTATTTAGTACATGAAACAGTGCTTAGTCCGATATATTTCAGAATTATGCAGCATTGGTGAGAAGCAATAAGTTAACTCAGTGTCTACCATGTCCCGAAAGGAGAAAAAGAAACTAAGAAAGTAATGGGAAAGTAACTACTGTCAATTCTACAAACCATAGGCAGCTGCAATAGCAGCCATAGTTGCAACCTCCACAGATGCAGAAGAAGAAACACCTTTTCCTTCTGGCACATCAGACGAAACCTGAATTTCAGTGCATAACAAACTAATCACTATTGGCCAAAAATACCCTTGTATTATATGGGCAAAATGGAAAAAGAGAAAAAGTATGCCCGTGCATCTGTCATTCTACTCAAATCCCTAAAAGAGAGTTAAGGAAATCATTTCCCTTGACAAGAAAAAAAAGCACAATAAAGGAAGACAAAAAGGAAGCTTAGGTGTACCAGAATGCTCATGCTTTCAGTGAACTTCACACGTAGCTCAGTCATTAACACTAGAATTGTTCCAGCGACATAAGCAGCCCATCTGAAACAGGACGGAGTTAACAAACATGTCAACACAGTTGGGCAGTTTAATCTTCTGTGGGGGAATAGAAGACATCTACTTACTTCTGGGATGGGTTTCGACAAAAATATTCTCTGGCTTTCTCATATGATATCGGTTTGTCACCATCCATCAAATCTGACAAGTTCATATCAAAGGTTGGTGAACGGTTACTCAATTCAGATCCAAATGATACCTGTGAGAGAATAGTCGGTAGTAAGCACCATATGAATTTCATAATTGATATCTTCTCCATAAAAGAGGACAAAACAATGAGGTTGACTGATGTACAAATTAGCCAGAATGAGCATTTTCAGCATATCACTAATATGCAGTGCCCACATTCACTGAGGATAACTGAAATAAAGTTTTGAGAATTAATGATACCAAAATTATTTGGACAATCGAGTAGAACATACTATTTGTACCACAGGTTCCATGACTCCATTCTCAAGCTGTTTTGCCTGTGTATGTCCCCATAGCTTCTGATTACTTGGGTGGTTCCTCTGTACAGCAACATGACAGGCTTCCCGAAGGGGCAGCTAGTAATTGCACCAAAACTTTTAATTACAACTGACTAAAACAAAAGATTACTGAATTTATATTTGCTTCCAACAGTTTATTATTTATACGTAAAACCTAATAGAATTCATGACATCCAACAATTTAAACAATATTTATATAATTAAAAATCCAATGAAATTTACATTTTAGCTTCTATTAAGCTAAAATAGCCAATTTGAGCCAAAATAGTTTCATTACTCTAGGAGGGAAAGTCAATTTATGGATGGAATCAAATGCACAGTATTTACATAAAAAAAGTCTTTGTTCATTGGGAAAGAATCAATATGCTTTTAATGCCGAATTGGGATTCACTAAGACAAAAAAGAGTTGCTGTTCATTGGGAAAGAACCAATGTGCATAGCACAGCAGCACACTGCTATCGTGCCAGAACGAGATGAATGCATGTTGTGAACCATTAGATGGTCCATTTCCTAATACACCTTCATCTACCAGTGCCAAGCAATGCTTTTGGATCAAACAAGGAGAACCACAAAAAATGGGACTTACACATCCTAATTCTAGATGTCAGGAGGAAAAACAAGGGAAAATAAAATTGCCTTAACTTAAAATCAAAGACATAAATATGATTTTTCACCTGCAGTTGAGCATACCTGCAAGACTAGACTTCCTGAATAGTCAGCAATGCCACCCATGACATCTAACCGGCCAGGTGCCCTTGCTATATATATTTCCTCCTGCAAAACAACCAGGCAAGAGACAAATAAAGGATTATGATTACTCAGAGTCATTTATTAAGCATGTTGAATGACTTCCTTCAATTGCTGGAACATAAGGGTAACATGAATAATTGATTAATCAGTTATCAAAGTCCACTTTTGACAATGAGTTAAGAAAAGGAAAGATTGATGAAAGAAACGATTCAATGGCAAAAAAGAAAAGAGAGAGATATGCTTGGACATTTTCTTGCACCATCTAGTAGATATGGAAATTACATGATACAAATTGTGGACAACAATGTGAATCGCAAAAGGATCTGCAAACTGTATCATCTTAAATGTTTCCCTTGAATTGTATTTTGTAAGAAAGCATGAAACTAACATATGGCGAATTGCCATGTGAAATGGCTAACTCAGAAGGGCCACGCATACTACATCAAAATGAGATATGGTTTACTTTGATCAAACTAATATAGTAGATGAGGACTGAAATTTAAAATGAAACATGTCCGAGAAAAAAAATGAAACATCACAGGATTTACATTGTTCATATATTGTATGCATTTAGAAAGTTATTATCTGATTGTACATCGTTGCAACTTTATGCACTCTTGCAGCAGCTACACTCTAGATATGCTACATGAACAGAATAAGCAAAATTTGGTGCATGTGGTAGTATAATTTAGCAGTAAAATGAATACAGGGAATTCCAAGTACCTCCCAGTCAAAGAGCACAGATGCAGCGATTCTCTCTCGAGGTTGCTTCTCAGGATTCTTTAACTCATTTTGATTAAGTTCAGATAAGCTCTTCAAAAAGGCCATGGTGTCTGGTAATCCTTGCAGATCCCCATGAAGTATCTCAAAGTCTTCAAAACATCTATCAGAGCTAAACTTGTTAAGTCAGCAACAAAGTCTATTGTTGTACTGCACAAGTTTGAAAAGATCAAGGACATTGAACTCACGAAACTGTGCTTTCTTTTGCTTTAATATTTTCTGAGATTGGACAGGCACCAACTTCTGTCTCGGAAAGAGAATACCAGTCAGGAATTGCTACATCTCTCCCTGGGGCCCTTTGTAGTTGATATCCTAACACTATGGCATCTTGCAACCGTCTTGCTCCATTAAACTATAATTACAAATAGAACATGTTGACTGGCTCAGATGAAAACTGTACAACAGGGTTTCCAAAAACAGATATAATCTTTTTTACAAATTAAAAGAAGGAAACAGAAGTCCCCAGTTCAACAAGTGCTGGTTTTACATGGCATGGAGCATACAAAGTTTCAACAGAAGCTACTGGTCCTATAACCTCCCTGAGAAAACTTATTTTCCACATGTAGTGAAAAAACTAAAGAGCTTCAGGATGAACACAAGCATATGAACAAAAAGGTGGACATCGAAATCCATCCCTGTTGTAACTACATACAATAGTATGGAGCTCTACAATTAATCAAAATTTATGCAGAAAATCTCACTTTGTCAGAAATACACTTCTTCCCAACAGCAGTGTCCTGAAGGATTAGTGCAGCCACCTGGATGGACAAGCACTAGCTTATTATTATAAAGAATATTACTTATACAGAATACAATTGATTTAGTGAACCATGCATCTATCCTTTTCATTTTGGTCTGGAGAAATGAGTATTGCTGTTATCTTATCACGGCTGATTCTGAACAGAAACAAAATAAAATGTCGACATATTAAATGTCATTGCATTAACCACATAAACATTTGCGAATTTTGGCCAATTAGGATGGAATTATGCAATAACCTGGGAAATCAGTTGGAAAATTACCTCACCACCATTTGTTGGACCATCATAGCATGGTTGAAGTGTGAGAGCACGGAGTAGATAAAGTTTCCAGTGCCCATTAAGGAAATCCCTTCTGGTCATTTCAATACTGCTCTGGTAGTGCTGAAATAGAATGGCAGCATTTTTAGCAGAGCTATACATAAGTTATCCTTAGCATAACTTGATGATAGAAATGATTCAACCTCAAGTAAATTCCGCAAAAATGGCTCTTCATTAAAATAATCTCTGCGGACAAAGATAAATGGCAGCTTGTAGGCCAAAGCCTCACTCGCAGTTCCATATCCAATTTTCCCTATAAGGTAGTGAGAGTAAGCAGTGTGTAGCAAAATATACAAAATATGGACTAGCATTCACCAGTGAATGCATAATATCATGTTTTACCAAGCATGCAGTCAGATGCTGCCATAACATCAGGTATGTAAGCATCTTTTGCCAGCTTAATGAAGTTTGGAGGAACGTCTTGAGAATCAGATGCACCACAGACCTTTCATGAATACAGTACTAAGTTTTAGACAACCACACTGAACAGGTGCTTTATTTCTTTAAAGGATAGAGCTCCAATATAGAAAACCATACCAAACAGATCCAGCCATCAGGCAGCCATTCTTGCTTCAGGTTCCATCCTGCTGGCTGGGGACAATAGTATGTTGATAATTTCGTTTTATTTGTGATCATACTTCTTTAACTCACATAAAAAACATAGGAGCATTCAATAAAAAAGTCAAGATTGGGAGCTTTCAACAAAACATAGAATATGAAACATGATGTTCATATCTAAAAAACCAGTACAGTCTACAGTGCAATCATAGTTTTCCCCCTGGTGCAGGAACATCACACAATGATGTATCTGGATACTAGCTAAAGGAAAAATAGTTGCAAAAATCTTGCACAAGGTTTACTTGAGGCTAATTTAAAGTACAGAGTTACACAAAACATTAGCAAATAAGAAAAGAGAAACATGTCTCCTAGGCTTATGAAATTTAACCGTAGCAAGCACCCACCTGTCCCCCAAAATTAAAAACCACCACCTTCGTACTTGCTTCTATTCCAAGTTCCTTCCTCACCTAATAGATCAAAATAGGGAAGTGTAAATTAGGAAAGCAGAATGTTGTTCAAGCCCGTGGAACACCATTCACCAGTAGAATCACACAAACCTCTGATCTAGATCTGCGCAGCCCCCTTACCACAAGAGGCACATCAGTGACATCACGGAAAGCTGGCACTATGGAGTGAAGGAAAACTCATTTTTTTTTACTAAAACTGAGAAATGAGACATGAATATTTTCAAGAAAGAATAGGAAAAACACAAATGGACATACTAGGGCAGTATCCAGGTAGTCGAAGTAAGATATCACAATGAGAATAATCTTCCGCTATCTGCAAATATTGAGTAGATAGTGGGATATTGGGCAGGTAAATGTGCTTGCACATGGAAAAGGGAGAGTGCTAAAGGAGACAATAGTGGAGATTTGGACATGGAATCAAGAATTATTTGCAAATAACCTAAAGACCAAAATTTGACCACTCTCGACAGGAAAAGGGTAATGGCAATGATGTGAGAACTAATAAAAAACAGAACCTGCCAAACAATAGAACGGTAATGATCACCAGATGCCACAATATATTCTGCGTATATGTAGTCCCAACTGCAAATTGCACATACAGTGAAACAATAGCTTATATCAGTGTCGCTTGTTTCTGCAATGCTAAATTTTAACTGTATTGATTTTTAACTTTTGACAAGCCATGAAACTGAACAAGAGATAAGATAGAGAAAACTTATGCTATAACAAGTATGTCAGGCAGGACAGAAGTGAAGGGGGAGGCATAATCCCACCTAAAATTTCCAATGCACACTGAGGGAATACCAACATCTGCAGCCACCGTGCACGCCACAGGAACAACATCCGAGATCT